>CM070602.1:16286423-17486423 GCA_036346395.1 Hsuehochloa calcarea | reverse complement strand
GTATAATCTTACTACTTGCTTCACCTTGTCATGGGTTTTGATGTTGTTCTTCTAAAGAGTAGTGGTTGTGGGTGACATCTTGACTTCCTTATAGTCAGGGTGTTACATTCCTGGACCATGGGCCTCCGGCCCAGGGTGGGGCAACCCTGGCTGGCCAATGGCCGGCCAAGGATGGGCCAAGGAGGGGGGAGGCGCCCAGGCCCAAGGCCCATGCGCCCCACCTCCCCCTCCAACCCTAGCCGGCCCCCTTCTCCCCTCTCCCTCCCCACTTTCCCCCCTTGAGCCGCCACCCCCACTCTGTAATACCCTGGCCTGCTCATAGCGTGGCCCATGAGGAGTTGTGTGGTGGGATTAGTCCCACATTGCTTGCCTCAAGTGAGTTGTAGTAGTATATAATGACTGTTGGATACAAACATAGCACCTCCGGGTTAACCCTTTTACACGAGCGAGGGCGAAAGTGTAAGTGGGGTGCTATGTGTGGGCGGTCCGCCACGGTGGGAAATTTGGGCATTGAGTCGATTTTGGGTCAGGTGTTACAGATGGTATCGAGCATCAACCTTGTTGCTGCGGGCGCGTGCGGGAGCAGGGCGGGCATATGGCGCATGGCGCATGTGGGCCGGAGTGGACACATGGCATGGCATATGTGCCGCTTTGGGACGACGGACGTGTACCGAGGGGTGGTTCAGGCATTTGCAGCGTATGCGGTATCTTTGCCGAGGGCATCGACCCTCTTAGGGGGTGAGTGTATTACCCCGGCCTGCTCATAGCGTGGCCCATTAGGAGTTGTGTGGTGGGATTAGTCCCACATTGCTTACCTCAAGTGAGTTCTAGTAGTATATAATGCCTGTTGGATCCAAACATAGCACCTCTGGGTTAACCCTTTTACACGAAACGAGGACGAAAGTGTAAGTGGGGTGCTATGTGTGGGCGGGTCCGCCCCACGGTGGGCTGGGCATTGAGCCGATTTTGGGTCAGGGTGTTACACACTCTCCCAAACCGGCACCTCCTCTGCCCCTTGGTGCCCCCTCCTCCCCTTGGTGCCGGCCCCTGGTGATCCCCGACGCTGCCCCCAAGGTCCTCCTCGAAGCCTCCTCCTCCCGCCGTCTCCTCCGGCCGATTGTCTTCCCCGTTGTGGCAAGCCATTGAAGGGAGGAAGAAGAAGAAGAGGGGAGTTCTTCAGGAGGCTAATCAACATCTCCCTTCGGGTCTTCAAGGGTAACGCAGAGTCTAATTCATTGTTTAATACTGTTTGGAGGAAGAATTGATGACTTGGATTGAACCGGCATGCTGTAATAGAAATTCCAGAAAGTGTCCACATTGTTGCGCATCCGGTTTCGACCTCTTAGAGGCCGATCTAGAGGTTCTCCCCTCCTAGAGAATTGTAGCCACGGTTCTTGGATTTCCATATCCACCAAGATCACCAGATTCTGATCTATGGTTCAAAAGTTATGATAGATTCCTTATTGCTGTCCTGAGAAACTCGACGAGAATTGTTAGTATAGTTGTTTCATGAAATATGAATTGTTTTAGTTCAGATTCAGACTTGTCACCCAAAACATTTTCTGTATATAATTTTATTATATTTTCAGATTGATAAAGAACACTCAAATTGGACTTATAGAGTAAACGGTATGTTATATTCTTCATTCTTTATTCGATTGTTTGGATGAGATATCATCGTGCATTTTACTTGCTGTTTAGTCAAATGTTTTGCCAGAATTTGGAAATCTTGTCAACTAGAGTTTTGTAAGTTTGCTCATTAGGTTTCATTAGGCATTGTACTCATGTTATTCTGAGTTCCAGATAATTAATTATGAATTTTTTCGTGTCGCTGTCCAGAATTATTTTAGATGGATGAATTGTATGTTTTCAGTTCGGGTCTATTCATTGTATTGGGTAGTCAGGGGTATTGTAGATCACCGGTAGCATTATCATATCATGTGTTCTTATTTTTTTAATACACATTTGTGTAGACGGCGAGACGGCGAGTGAAGGAGCACCTTCGTTGCCTCCTAGCACGTCACATCGCGGAAAGCAAGTACAATGTGTTAAGACATACTGATTTCTGTTGAATGTTTGTTGATGTGATGATATTGTTAAGATCCATGTTCATACTTCGTGATATACATTTCGTTCTTAGTTGATAATCCATGTGGATGGAAGTGGTGACATTCATTGCATATGTTCATTCCATTCTTGCATTGTTCGTGTTCCCTCCACGGGAGTGGAATTGTTAAGATCCATCAACTCCAGTATGGGAACATGCTTGTGTAGGCGGCGAGGCATCATGTGTGGGAACACCTCCGTTGCCTGCTATCGAGTCACAACGCGAAAGGCAAGTACTGTATGTTAACTGGTGTTGAATTCAAAGGAATGCATAATGATATGTTGTTTAAATGAATGTTCTTGTGCTTTATTCATGATGTTGATATACTGCAAGTAACTTGTATACTATGATTGATGCATTATGTGATGTGTGAATGAATGAATATATTTGTTCGTACTTGTAGATGAATGCCATGTGTACCTTTTCATTTATGAGTATTATTCAATCTTGCCATGAATTCACATCATGACATGCATAAATTACATTTGTAAGACCCATCAATTCCAAAGATGGGCACTTGAAAATCCCATCAATTCTGAATGGGTACGTGAGTCCACCATTCCAATGTGGGCCACGTTACGTGAGTCCACCATTCCAATGTGGGCCACGTTGACGGCCGTATGAAACGTTCTTCATACGGTTACTCTAAGTGAACACCGACGGGTGTTTCACTCGCTATCTGGTATATCTTTGCAATATGTCCATTTCCTTCAATGCATCATTCCACTTCATCCATTCATAAATTCGTTTCCAGTAAATTGTTTAAATTATGATTGTGATATATTGCTCATGGTATGTTTGATTGTTTCATACCGTTACTTGCTGAGTTTTTGGCTCATTCTTGCTTTATTGTCTTATTTAGGTAAATGACAAGGAAGAATGATCTTGTGGTGGGTAGTTCATCACGATGCACTCACTACCATAAACCAAACATTTTGAGGACTTTTACTGTCGTTAATTGTGACTTGTGTTGAATTGTATTAAGCCAGTTTGGTCATAACTATCGTATCTCTCAGAATTGTTTATTTCCATTCCATTGATTAAACTTGATGATGAATTCTTGTTTCCGTATAATCTTACTACTTGTTTCACCTTGTCATGGGTTTTGATGTTATTCTTCTAAAGAGTAATGGTTGTAGGTGACATCTTGACTTCCTTATAGTCAGGGTGTTACAGTTGGTATCAGAGCGGGCTTTAGGTCTGTGGTTAGTAGAAAAGTACTAAAATGACACACTGTGCACAGTAGGTGGGGTTTGGGAAATCCATTGTTTCCGTATTTCTAGTGATGTTGCTCATTATGTTGTATGGTATAGAATTGCTTCTGTACTATCTTTCTTGTTATTAATCTATGTTGTGATGCGATATCCTATATATCTATGATTTATCCTATGATTGTCATGAGATGATCCTATATATTCATAATTGATTGCATTAGTTATGCGTATCGGTAGCGGACGTCGAGCAGCTGAGTTCGTGGTTGTCGTCCTGGGTTTTGCCAGGCTACACCACTGTTCGTGTTGTAATAGTAGAGAAGTTCTTACCCCTGTTCCATAGTTCTGTGTTGAGCCTGAGCTCATTGATGAAGTTGTTGTCCTTCTCAAGTTTGTATCTGGTTTTCTGGTTGTGGTTTCTGATAGTTCGTGAATTTCTTTTGAATGGAGGGTTATAATGAAGTGGGCAATCTCTAGTAGATTTCCGATCATTCTTTGAAACAATTATTGTTCTTTCTACTATTGTGATATTTACGCTCCACGTGGCGTAGTTAAATTGCAAGATTTATCTTTTCACTGAAGTTCTGTTTTACCCCTGTTGGAAAATTCAACCCGTGTGTTCGCTTGGAGTTTCGGGCATTGGCAGATTTCTTTTGCAAGTTCTTTATCAAGTGCACAATAATCTTGCATATTTCTTTTCGGATGCTTTAGGCGGTGGTTCTCTTCTTTGATTTCGATTTTGACAAATTCTTGTCCGGTGGTAGTTGATGAATTTCTCTTAGGTTCATGATTCATGGTAGTTGATGAGATCCAATAGGTCTTTAATGGTTCTCTGAAAATATTATTGTTTTTGATTGTTGAATTTCTTTTATTTTAAATGATCTTGACGATTGGCAATATTGATATTTCCATGTTTGTTCCTTCTTTCACATTGGAAAATAGCGACTCGTTTACTCGTTTGATAGTTTGTATAATGAGAGTTTTATGTTGCAAGTTCGTTAACATGAGGAAGCATTGGCTCCATGTATTTCTTTTGGATCATTCCGTCTTGAAGTTTAACGCATCTCTTTTACGTGGATTAGTGTTAAAACCCTTTTGGGGTGCCTTGTGGTGATTAAGTCGGAGATGGTAATCAAACAAATTGGTTGGCTATGGGTTCCTATTGACCCCTAGATGTTTTTTAAAAATAATTTTTGTCTTTCTGATTGTTGAGCTCTCTTTGCTACTTGTACACGATATTATTGACAAGATCATTCTTTTGGTAAGGGTCCTATCTCACTTGTTGATTAAGGGGACCTGGTTAACCGTTTGGTATTTTGGGGAACGGGAATTATCTTTTACAAAGTTTGTCGAAGAAAGTCTTGACTCTACTCGTTTCTTTTGGAGTAGTTGGAATGTTGGAGTTTAGAACCTCTCTTAAAAAAAATGTCGAAACCCTTTTCTAATGTTATGGTGGAGATGTGTGAGAGGTTTGTTTCAGCTTTGTGGTTTTTGTACTAAGTTTTCTTTCTAGAATAAGTTGTTATTACAATTCCATTTGATGCTGAAAAATTTCTATAACACGATTTGCCATGTTCCTTTAGAAGGTTTATTGACATGATCAGTAATGTGATGGCAATGTTGATTCCTTTATAAAGAAATAAAGTTGTCCGCCTTTCGTAATATTTCTAAAATGATCAAATTTCCAGTTTTGTATTCATGCTCTTTTGGGGAATTCAAGTTCTTTGTGGTCAATATCGTTTGTCGAGTGAAGCGATATGTTGAAAAATTATAATAGTTCTTCCATGATGCGGGTGTTTTGATCTTGAGTACCCGTTTGTTCCTAACGGTTAAGGTCGGATATTCTATTTTTGTGAGGCCTATGTTTTCAACTGTGGACTTTCCATATGTGTTCTGAGTTCGTTGCCTAATTGGTTTTCCCCTGAGTTCTGTGTTCCTTGCGAGTGGTAAGTGATTTCTTCAGTTGGTAAAGATCGTTTCTATTTGCCTCTTCTTTCGAGAAGGAATCAACCCATTCATTCCACGTGGGTCTTCCGAAATGTTTTCTAAGTGTTGTTATGGGCTTGATGTTAATACCTGTAGTAAATTGATCGCCTTTGGTGACATCGTTCAAATAAGAATATTTCAAGTTTAGCTTTCACGGTACCTTGGAGCTCGTGAATTAACTGGTAACTGAAATTATTTTGGGTAACTTGAGGAATTGGATTAACCTATTGTTTCTTAAAGATTTCGTGTGATTTAGTCCGAAAGGCTCCTTGGTTTGAGTTCGCTAAGTGAGGTTGCAATAAAAGAATATTTTCGTTGATCTCTTCGAGACGAAGTTAATCCGTTTGCTTTCCGTGAAATCCTGTAAAGGGAAATATTTCGAGTTTTGTGGCTGAGAACATTTGGATCTCGTGTTTCCCAAGTAGATGAATTGTTTCGAGCAAGTTGTCCTGTTGAAGGATCGTATCGATTCTTAATTAAATCTTGGGGTTATTTGAAGCGTCCCTAAATTTGTTGCTCTTTCCGCTCAAGAGATGGCGAATTTCAAACGTAATATCTTTCTTTCGTGTCGGCTGTTATTTGCTATTCTCTTTTGAGGGATGTGTGCCTCCCATTTATGAACTCAGCTTTCGTTTTCCAAGATCACCTTTATCAGAATATTTCTTTTGGTTTCCTGCTCGCCGGGATGAGCAACGTCTTTCTGTGTGAATAAACTTATCTTTGTTCGCCTCTTCCTTTTGAGAAAGGATCACAGTTTTGGGTTGCAAAGTGTTTGCAAAGGGTAAGTTTGGCAACTGCTTGGTGGTAGATGAGTAATCGTAGCGGTGATATTTTGCTACCAAGTTATTGGAGGAGTAGTAGATTGTAGAATGGTTTTGATCTGTATCTCTTGGGGAAAAATTAATTCACATGGAATGTTTGGTTTCGAAGTAAGTCTGAAAAGTGTTACGACTGAGTAGAACCTATGGTATAGTGAAAATTCAGAACTTCAGTTCATGATTGAATGGTCGGTGATTATCGAAGGTATGGAAACCTTGATTACTTCTATAGAGCAACGCAATTGGATAATGATGCGAGATTAGGTGAGAAATTTCTAAGCATGCAAATGAGTGAGTATGTTAGAATTGGGAAAAATGTTGGAGAGTCAATCCGTTGATTTCCCTATATGTTATAATTGAAATTTGTGGTAGAGATCTTGGAGATTAAATTTGGGTTTGCATTGTTATGTTAGACCTTTGGTCACTCAATGAGTGTGTGTAGAGAAAGTGGAATAAAGGAGTTTCCTGAGCAGTGGAATGATCTTTGATAGAACCTTTTTGATGTAGTACATGAGCGTGTGTACTGAGGATTCTGAGTTGTTCTTGAAAAATTAGAGGTAATGTATTTGCGTGACATCTTGGCTTTCGAATAGCTAGGATGTTACAGTGGGATCTATTTTTGTGGCGCTTTGCGTGCCTTCAATCAAATTATGGTTGATTAAGTAGAATGAGATCGTAGAGTATTCGGAGGATTCAATGGAGCCACCCCGGGGGTGTGGATGATGTATTTCAATTTGAGTATAATTTGAGGATGTTTAACTAAGAGGTTTTAGCTCATGTGGTAGTCGATGAATTCAATTTCAAGGTTCGAGAGAAATTTTATTCCTAGAAGAGAGAAAGCGTGGAAAGGTATGTTCATCGGATAATGAAGTGTTTTCTTGATTCTCGTTTGAGTTTTGTGTCGTTGACTTGTATTTTCCGCAATTTGAGTTGGTATTTGTGTTGGCGTGTTGATTCTTTCCAAATTCGGACAAACCGCAAGTATTTGGTCCGAGCGTTCGAGTGATTTTTCCTTTGGTTGTCGTGGTGTTCATTTGTAAACCGCTTATTTGGAGAATGGATTTGTTTTGAGATGATTGTCAAATTTAGAATCTAACCTTTTGGTGGAGAGTTAGCATTGCGTGGATGCGATGAGGACTCTATATTCCGCTTGGATTATCTTCGTTTGAAGGTTGCGAAATAGGAAGTTAGCATATCGCATTGACCGTCTCGGATCCTTATGCGCGGCACGCTTTGTCCGGTGTGCTCGAGTGTTAGTCGAGTGGCGAGCAATTCAAGCTTGGGATATCCTCGTTTCAATCCGATCGCTTGTTCTTTCTAGTAGATCGATCGTAGATTCGAGGTCGAATCCTGTTAAGGGGGGTAGAATGTAACATTCCGGAACTGAATCGAGTGAATCGGGAGAAGGCGGGAAAAATCGTAACGATTAAAGAAGTGAAAATATCTACGGAGAGAGGGGTTTCACTGCATATTCTCAGCAACCTGGGCCACGGGCCGCGGCCCAGGTGGCCCATTAGTGTGGCCGGCCAAGAAAAGGGGGGCTCCCCCTAACCCTAGCCACCCCCCACTTTCCCCACCTCTCCCACTTCCTCCCCCTTGTGGCCGCCGCCCCTATGATCTTCCAACCGGCGCCTCCTCCTCTCCCTAGCGCCTCCTCCTCCCCTCGGTGCTGGTCCCTGGTGATCGCCGTTGTCGTCTCCCAAGCGCCGTGCAGTTCCTCCCAACCGGCCTCTCCTCCTCCCCTCGGTTTGGGTGGCCGATCCAAGGGAGAAAGGGAGATGGAGAAAGGGGGATTTTGGTGGGATCTTGATCATCATCCCTCAGCGAATCTTCAAGGGTAACAAGATGTTTTCCCTGCTGTTTGATGTTGATTAGTTGCGAAACCGATTAGTTTGATTGGATTGATTTGGTGCTGTAGATAATCAGTTTCTGTCCAGATTGTTGCGCATCCGTTATCGACCTTTTAGAGGCCGATTTGGAGGTTCTCCACTTCTAGAGAATTGTAGCCACGACTCTTATATTTCCATAGCCACCGAGATCATGTGATTCCGCCTTACGGTTTAGGAGTTATGATTTTTTTAGTGCGCGCTGTTCTGTCTGTCTGACGAGAAGGATCTGTCGGCTTGATCCTAGGTTTTGATCTAGTTAGAGGCATTTCCAGAACCTCCACCCAAATAAGTTATTGTAGCCCTTTAAATTATATTTCAAAGCTGATAAAGATCACCCCCATTGGATCTATCGAATGAAAGTTATGATATTTTCTTTGCCACTGTTCTGAATTCTGGGCAGATAACTGCTAGTGTTTTAATCTGTTGTTTAGACCTCTGTATTGGCCGAATCAAAGGATCCCGCCAACTAGAGTTTCGTAGTGTTTTGCGTTATGTTTCATTGGGCACTGGTTTCGTATCGTTTCGAGTTCTAGATAATTAAATATGCTTTTTCTCGTACCGCTGCTCAGAAGGGCTGAAATCTGGCTGAATAGTTTATTTTCAATTAGGGTCTATGCGGTATATTGGATAGTCAGGGGTTATTGTAGAACACCGGTAGCAGTGTTATATCGTTGTTCTTATTTTGGGAACATGCTTGTGTAGGGCGAGGCATCATGTGTGGGAACACCTCCGTTGCTCGCTATCGAGTCACAACGTGAAAGGCAAATCATTGTATGTTAGCGGTGTTGAATTCAAAGGAATGCATAATGATATGTTGTTTACATGAATGTTCTTGTGCTTTATTCATGATGTTGATATCCGCAAGTAACTTGTATACTATGATTGATGCATTATGTGATGTGTGAATGAATGAATATATTTGTTCATACTTGTAGATGAATGCCATGTGTACCTTTTCATTTAT
This sequence comes from Hsuehochloa calcarea, assembly GCA_036346395.1. Taxonomy (NCBI): domain Eukaryota; kingdom Viridiplantae; phylum Streptophyta; class Magnoliopsida; order Poales; family Poaceae; genus Hsuehochloa; species Hsuehochloa calcarea. The sequence goes on along the minus strand of CM070602.1, from coordinate 17,477,448 downwards.
GAGTATTATTCAATCTTGCCATGAATTCACATCATGACATGCATAAATTACATTTGTAAGACCCATCAATTCCAGTATGGGCACTTGAAAATCCCATCAATTCCAGAATGGGTACGTGAGTCCACCATTCCAATGTGGGCCACGTTACGTGAGTCCACCATTCCAATGTGGGCCACGTTGGACGGCCGTATGAAACGTTCTTCATACGGTTACTCTAAGTGAACACCGACGGGTGTTTCACTCGTTATACCGATATATGCTGCAATATGTCCATTTCCTTCAATGCATCATTCCACTTCATCCATTCATAAATTCGTTTCCAGTAAATTGTTTAAATTATGATTGTGATATATTGCTCATGGTATGTTTGATTGTTTCATACCGTTACTTGCTGAGTCTTTGGCTCATTCTTGCTTTATTGTCTTATTTAGGTAAATGACAAGGAAGAATGATCTTGTGGTGGGTAGTTCATCACGATGCACTCACTACCATAAACCAAACATTTTGAGGACTTTTACTGTCGTTAATTGTGACTTGTGTTGAATTGTATTAAGCCAGTTTGGTCATAACTATCGTATCTCTCAGAATTGTTTATTTCCATTCCATTGATTAAACTTGATGATGAATTCTTGTTTCCGTATAATCTTACTACTTGCTTCACCTTGTCATGGGTTTTGATGTTATTCTTCTAAAGAGTAGTGGTTGTAGGTGACATCTTGACTTCCTTATAGTCAGGGTGTTACATTTCTGGACCATGGGCCTCCGGCCCAGGGTGGGGCAACCCTGGCTGGCCAATGGCCGGCCAAGGATGGGCCAAGGAGGGGGGAGGCGCCCAGGCCCAAGGCCCATGCGCCCCACCTCCCCCTCCAACCCTAGCCGGCCCCCTTCTCCCTCTCCTCCCACTTTCCCCCCTTGAGCCGCCACCCCCACTCTGTAATACCCTGGCCTGCTCATAGCGTGGCCCATGAGGAGTTGTGTGGTGGGATTAGTCCCACATTGCTTGCCTCAAGTGAGTTGTAGTAGTATATAATGCCTGTTGGATACAAACATAGCACCTCCGGGTTAACCCTTTTACACGAAGCGAGGACGAAAGTGTAAGTGGGGTGCTATGTGTGGGCGGGTCCGCCCCACGGTGGGCTGGGCATTGAGCCGATTTTGGGTCAGGGTGTTACAGATGGTATCGAGCATCAACCTTGTTGACGCAGGCGCGTGCGGGGCGAAGCGGGCATATGGCGCATGGCGCATGTGGGCGGAGTGGACACATGGCATGGCATATGTGCCGCACCTTGGGCGCACGGACGTGTCGAGGGGTGGTTACGGGCATTTTGCAGATGCGGTATCGCCGAGGCGTCGCCCCTTAAGGGGTGAGTGTATTACCCTACCGCTCATAGCGTGGCCCATTAGGAGTTGTGTGGTGGGATTAGTCCCACATTGCTTACCTCAAGTGAGTTCTAGTAGTATATAATGCCTGTTAGATCCAAACATAGCACCTCTGGGTTAACCCTTTTACACGAAGCGAGGACGAAAGTGTAAGTGGGGTGCTATGTGTGGGCGGGTCCGCCCCATGGTGGGCTGGGCATTGAGCCGATTTTGGGTCAGGGTGTTACACACTCTCCCAAACCGGCACCTCCTCTGCCCCTTGGTGCCCCCTCCTCCCCTTGGTGCCGGCCCCTGGTGATCCCCGGCGCTGCCCCCAAGGTCCTCCTCGAAGCCTCCTCCTCCCGCCGTCTCCTCCGGCCGATTGTCTTCCCCGTTGTGGCAAGCCATTGAAGGGAGGAAGAAGAAGAAGAGGGGAGTTCTTCAGGAGGCTAATCAACATCTCCCTTCGGGTCTTCAAGGGTAACGCAGAGTCTAATTCATTGTTTGATACTGTTTGGAGGAAGAATTGATGACTTGGATTGAACCGGCATGCTGTAATAGAAATTCCAGAAAGTGTCCACATTGTTGCGCATCCGGTTTCGACCTCTTAGAGGCCGATCTAGAGGTTCTCCCTCCTAGAGAATTGTAGCCACGGTTCTTGGATTTCCATATCCACCAAGATCACCAGATTCTGATCTATGGTTCAAAAGTTATGATAGATTCCTTATTGCTGTCCTGAGAAACTCGACGAGAATTGTTAGTATAGTTGTTTCATGAAATATGAATTGTTTAAGTTCAGATTCAGACTTGTCACCCAAAACATTTTCTGTATATAATTTTATTATATTTTCAGATTGATAAAGAACACTCAAATTGGACTTATAGAGTAAACGGTATGTTATATTCTTCATTGCTGTTCTGATTGTTTGGACAGATATCTGTCAGGCATTTTTACTTGCTGTTTAGTCAAATGTTTTGCCAGAATTTGGAAATCTTGTCAACTAGAGTTTTGTAAGTTTGCTCGTTAGGTTTCATTAGGCATTGTACTCATGTTATTCTGAGTTCCAGATAATTAATTATGAATTTTTTCGTGTCGCTGTCCAGAATTATTTTAGATGGATGAATTGTATGTTTTCAGTTCGGGTCTATTCATTGTATTGGGTAGTCAGGGGTATTGTAGATCACCGGTAGCATTGTCATATCATGTGTTCTTATTTTTTTAATACACATTTGTGTAGACGGCGAGACGGCGAGTGAAGGAGCACCTTCGTTGCCTCCTAGCACGTCACATCGCGGAAAGCAAGTACAATGTGTTAAGACATACTGATTTCTGTTGAATGTTTGTTGATGTGATGATATTGTTAAGATCCATGTTCATACTTCGTGATATACATTTCGTTCTTAGTTGATAATCCATGTGGATGGAAGTGGTGACATTCATTGCATATGTTCATTCCATTCTTGCATTGTTCGTGTTCCCTCCACGGGAGTGGAATTGTTAAGATCCATCAACTCCAGTATGGGCACGTAAGACCCACCATTCTAATGTGGGAAATTTTGGACACCCGTATGAAACGTTCTTCATACGGTGATTGGATCCCTGGACTTTATTAAGTACGGGCTTAGGTGAACACCGACGGGTGTGTCACTCGCTATACCGGTATGAGCATGTGTACAGTCCATTCCTTTCAATGCATCCATTCATTCCATTCATACTCATAAGTGTTCAGAGATAAGTTCATACTTCATATTGGCATTGACTAGTTCATAACCTTGAATGTTCAATTGTTTATTGTATTTGCTGAGTTTCGACTCATTCTTGTTTTCTTTATTTATTTAGGTGATCGTTGATGACGGCTTAGTTGGGAGGGAGTAGACAAGCACATTTCACCCAGTTCACCATAGTTTTCCTTCATTAATAAGTTCGATTATGTCTCTCATTGGTTAACCGAGGAATTGTAATAAATAAATTTAAGACTGCAAGTTATTTCTCTCCATGTTATGTTTCTGTTAAATGCTACTAGTGGTGTGTTTTAATATTCCCTGATTATATTCTGATGATGCCATGCTACTATTAAAGTTGGTCTCTATATGTACTTAGAGGAGTTACATTTTAAATTCTTTCGCAATTTAGTCGTATGTTAGTTCTTTAGGTAAAATTTTGGCTTCTGAATAGCCAGGGTGCTACACCAGTAGCCACAACAACATAACACGAATTACCCATTCGTACCACATGATTTCAAGTTTTAATGAAAATGTTGAGTCTAATTATCACGGGGCATATCCAAGCGTGTCCATAACCTAAGACAAGTCTATTCGAATAGTTTATACCCTGCAGGGGTGTACCAATGAACCCACAAGCCAGACCGCCTCTTTTGTCAAGATATTTTGCACACTTCTTTAGGTATGCCGGTAAGACTAAGTCCTCCGAGACGTTTCTAATATAATGTATTAACTACGAGTCGCCTGTATGGATGGAAACCCATACATTGTGTCGGAGTCACCGACAGCACGGCAACATACCGATGCTCCTCAGTTTAGAGAACCTACCCGGAACTCCACCCCCACACACCCAACACACACAGATCATTTCCTTTTTTTACACAACACACACAACCTTTTGCGACTCGGAGCTAACATGTAACAGCCCAAAATTTCAATTTCAGTTGAAAATAAGACTTTAATTATTTTTGTGGATTTTCTGGAAATTTTAAAAGCTTTTCCCTAAGTATTTCAAAGCTAAAATAATTTATGTGCAAAATCTATTACCAACTAAAAGTTGGAATTATTTTATTTAAGTCCAGAATGCCTCATAGAATTTCTGTGAATTTTCTAAAAATTTTGGACTTTATTTACTATTTTCTAATGCCTATTTGAATTTCTAGAATTAAATCAATTGAAAAAGATTTAAAAATCCATTGCAACAGTACTGGGTCGCAGCCCAGCATTGTTCCCGCACCGGCCCACCTCCCTCACACACGAGTGATGCGGGCCGTCCGATCGGAATCGGACGGCCGACATCAATCCCGCGCCCTCTCTCTCTCTCTCTCTCTCTCTCTCTCTCGCCGACAAGTGGGCCCTCGCACTGTGCTTCTTCCTTCCCGTTTTCTTCCCCGCGCGGCCGTCGCACTCGCCGCCATTGCCGCTCGCCTCGGAGCTCTCCACTCCCGCGATTCCCTCCCTCTCTTCACTCGCCATCACGCGCGTTAACTCCCCCTCACTCCGCCGCATTCACCCCTGCCGTTTTTCCCCTCCATTACTCGCCCTAACGCCGCCGCACCCGTTGCCACCGCCATTACTCCCCGCGCAAAGCTCGCCTCCCGGCCTCGCCCTTGCCCTATAAAAGGGAGCACCGGGTGCGCCTCTCCTCCCTCAAACTTTCGCCCCAGCTCCCCTCGCCTCCCTCGCCCCCAGTCGCCCGCATTTGGCCTCCCTCTCTCGCCGGCCGAGCTGTGCTCCGCTGCCTCTAGCACCGCCACCGGTGGACCTCCGGCCGCCTCAACCGCACCACCGGCTTCGCCTCGACACCGCGACTCTGGTGCGCACCTCCTCGCCCTCGGGACGTCGCCGGAGCTCCTTCGCCGCCAACGACCGAACCACACCGCCGCCTCTCTCCGTCGCCGACCATCTTCCGGCCACGCCCTCGCGTCGCCAGGTAATGCATCAGCATCAGCATCACTCCCTGATTCTTTTGCGCCCCTCGCCGGAGCCCGCCGCGCCGCTGTTCGCCGGAACCTCGGTTCCCGATCGCCGCCCCTCTCTCGGTGCCGACGTGGCCGGCCAAGTCAGTGCCACCTGGGCGCCACATGGACACTTTGGCCGACGTAGCAGCCACATAGGCGCCAGCGTGGACGGCCGTGCCAGCGCGCCTTCCCCCTCACACTGTTGCGTGCGCCGAGTCCACCATGGACTCGGGTGACGCCGTGGACTGAGTCCACGACTATGCGGGCCCACATGCCAGCCTCTGTGCACAGTACACTGACGCAATAAATAGAATTTCCTTTAGAGATTTAATTCGGGAAATTCGGAAATTCTGATTTTAGGATTTAATTTAGGTTTTAAACTTCGAGGAGCTCGTATTTCTTCATACAAACTCCGATTTAGGTGATTCAAATTTATAAATTTGTATAAAATCAAGATCTAGCTAAATAAACCAAAATTATTTAATTTGGAGTTAATTTGAATTTTCATTTGAATTTATTTGAGTTCATTTGAATTCTGTTTGAATTTGGATTATTCTCGTGTATAGATTTTGACGACTCCGGAGAGCTTGACCCTATTGAAGAAGTAGAATACCAAGATTTTGAACAAGACAAGTTACACTATTGACCATTTTGCCCCCAATATTTAAAATTATTTAATTTCTTCTTAAATTATTATTGCATGCATAATTGTATTTAATTATTTTAAATTCATGTTTTAAATACTTAATTATGCCAATTCCTTTGTATAGCCACATTTGAATGTTGTATTACCAATTCTTTGTCACCTTAGTCAAATGAATTTAAAAATAAATATATGCTTAGCAAATGCTTAGACCAGGAAATATTTAATTTTGGGAGAATTTAGCCAAAACTTCAAAATTTGATAAAAGCCTATGACATTGTTATGTCATGGTGGACTTTTGCAAATGTCTTTAAAGTTATAAAAATAAAAGAAAATGGTTTGTACTTGGGCAAAAATGGACCGTTGGTGGGTGCGGAGTTTATGCAGGCTCGTCTCAGTTAGGGTGAGACCTGTGGTTTTTATTGAAAGATTGCCCAAGTAGGTTAAGGACCGGTCTTTGAGCCGCACCTTGCAAAGCTCCACCGTACTACCACATGTTCTGTATGGGCAGAACTAGGCTTAATAATTTGTCTTACCTCATTATTGTTTATGCCATTTTTTGTTGTGTGGGTGTCGGTTAGACTTTATTCCCACTTGGCGCAAGAGGGGGCTTCCGGTAGGTGGTTAGCCTAATGGAAGTGAAACCTTAGCGGGCATATTGATAGTGAGGTAGTGCATTGGAAACGCCTTGTGACAATTGCCTAGTCACACGCCTAAGGAAGCGTGTATTGGCCGACATAACGGGCAAATTATCTCGTGTGGGTAAAGTTGTACCCCTCTGCAGAGTGTAAATCTATTCGAATAGCCGTGTCCACGGTTATGGACATGCTAAGCAAAGCCACTCTAAGTTAGATTTGTTTTTGGTTTTAAAATAACTTTGGACATGATTTAATGATAGTTAATACTTGTGGTAAAATTGGGCGGGTAGCCTTGTGATAGGAGGGTAACCTTCACCATGTTTCATATGGAGGTTATCCACTATAAAATGATCAAATTTTAAATCTGATTTTAGCTATGGAATAAAAATGTGCCTTGAAACTTAGTATAACTATTTAAACCAAAAATGCTGATTTATGCAAATAAACCCTACAACCTTCCTTTAAGTAATTTATGCATGCATTCTAAATTCTATATTGGGTGTAATTTGCGAGCACAGTTGTAGTGCTCACTCTTGCTGAATATTATTATTCAGGAGAAGACTTCTATCCGTAAGGTGAGAAGCGGGGACGATTAGGCGACCTCCGGGCGATTACTGTGGCGTATCGTGTGGCTTACCATTATATTTTGCTTCCGCTTAATGTTTTATTTGGCCTCCGGCCCAAATTGTAATAAACTCTATGCTTATTAATAAACACGCGGGATATGTTTGTGATAACATTTTTGTGACTGTGTACACTGGAAATCCTGGACTAGTGTATGAACACAGAGAATTCGGGATCCTTCGTTCCCGGGTTCGACATAACACATGCCAAAGTACTAAGTCAAGAGAGGTCTCATATCCCTTAAATGTGGTTAGTACACAAAAATGCTTGGTGCGATGGTGCAAGTAATTTGATCCTTGTTGACTTAGGCACCATCCACGCACCCGATAACCACATAATCAACCATGTGCCCATGTCTAAATCTTTTTGTTTTCAGTTTTAGTTTTTCCAAATATAATTACATACATGAGTACCCAAACCCAAGTATTTAAAGCGATGATATATCGAGCATCGCCAAAGCGATGATCCCCATGCTACCGTTCTAAGCATTGCTAAGCATACCGACTCGCATATTATACATATACATGACTAGAGTTCATCCATCAAACTCCAAATCATTAACCAATTTCTAATCTAGGCTCAGTAGCAATGGTAAACATTTACCTACAAATCATGCATCTATTTGTATTAACTACTCCTAACGAAAATTAACATCAAAATAGCACATCCATACATACATTTGCAATCAAGATATTTGTATCGAAATTAATAGGAGCAAGATAATCAAGGGGGCTGCTTGCCTTTTCGGAGATATTCGACTTACTGTAGAGGATCACTCGTGTATATGATAGAATCGTCAAAACCCAGCGAAAGAATAAAAAAGAACCGATAAGAACAGATAACACTGAATAAACTAAAAAAATTCAAAATCATCCAAAAATAATAAAATTTAAACAAACGATAGATCATGATTTTAAATGAATTTAGCAGTAGACATCAATTGATTTTGATGTTACATGTAAAAGTTATAGCCAAAAATAATTTGTTAGAAAATAAAATCAGGAAAAATAGGGCTCAGGTACTGTTCATCTGAAACCTATTTTTTTGTGAATTATTTTTAGAAAGGTGGTGACTTGAAAATTTTATTCACCTCATTTGGAGTTAAAATGAAGTTTCTAGGATGTTTCAAAGTTATGAAAGTAGTGCATAAATCAATTGTAAAATAATATTTTCAGAGATAGTATGTAATACACCGAACTTTAATCGCGCAATTAGAAACGAAGTCGGGAGGAAAAAACAAGTTAGATAGTGGAATTTTTCTGAATTTTTGGAGGGGGTTTCCACAAATCCTCGCCAACCTAGGCCGCGGGCCGCGACCCGAGAGGCGCCAGAGGGGGAAGCCGGCCTACGGGGCTGCCAAAAGGGGCTGGGCACCTCCCCCAAACCCTAGACGTCCTCCACCCCTCTCCCCCACCAAGCCGCCATCTCTCCCTCTCCTCCACCAGGCCGCCGCCCCTTCCCCTTGCGCCGCCTCTCCCTGGCTTGGGCGCCCTTCCCCCTACACCCGAGCGCTCCTGCCGCTTCTCCCACGCGCTGCCGTCTCCCGGGATCGCCGGACCCTCGCAGTGGTGGCCGGCCATGGAAGAACCAAGGGGGAAAGTGATGAAGACGGGGTGCGGGACATGTTCTCATCAGAAAAGGGAGGGAGGAGAGGTGGAGAAGGAGGAGCACCTCGCTGGGTGCTTGTTGGGCTAGCACGGCTCCAAGGGTAATGATCCCAAACTCGTTAATTTGGTGTTTAACTTTCGTGCGTAGGCAACATTGGTAATAGATCTGTTCTATCTAGAATGTTGCGTGCCCAGTTTCAGCATCTTAGAAGCCGATCAGGAGGTTCTCACCTCCTAGGTAATTGTAGCCACAGTTCTTAGCTTTCCATAGCCATCAAGATCACCAGATTCCGATCCACGGTTCAAAAGTTACGATAGATTCTTTCCTGCTGTCTTGAGAAACCTGACGAGAATTGTGAGTAAAGTTGTTTAATGAAATATGACTTGGTTAGGATGAGATTAAGATTTCTCACCCAAAATGATTTCGGTAGATAATTTTATCACCTTTCCATATTAAAAATAACACTCTAATAGGATTTATGGATTCAAAGTTATGCTACGTTCTTCGCTGCTCTTCCGTTCGTTTGGACATATTTCTGTCAGGCATATTCCCCTACTATTTAGTTAATTATTTTGGCAGAATTAGGAAATCTTGTCAACTAGAGTTTTGTAGGTTTGCTCGTTAAGTTTCGTTGGGCACTAGACTCACCTCGTTCCGAGTCCCAGATTAATAAATATGAATTTTGCCGTGCTGCTGTCCTGAATGGTTGTCGGTTTGCTGACTGTAGTTTTGAGCCATAGGCTAGATTTTGTTAAAGGCAAATTATGAGTATCATGCCAACTAGACTTTTGAAGGTATTGTTCTTAGCTTTCCATAATGACAAGAATCATGGATTTTGGTTAGTTTTATCAAAATTTATGATTATTTCATTACTTCGGTGTAGTTCTGCTAGACAGATTTTGTATTAAGACTATCATCTGAATGTTAGCCTAGGTTGTTGGCCGAATCAGAAGGTGCATCCAACTAGGTTAATGTGGATATTTTCGTTACCTTTCCATAGGATCTAAAATCACCCCTTTTGGAGTCTCAGAGCAAAAGATATGGTGTTTTTAGTGTCACTGTCCAGATTACCGTCTTGCTAGACTGTCGGTTTAATTGGCTAGATCGACTATGTGAACCTTTGGTTAGGATGCGGCGACTAAGCGTTTCAAGTAACATCCTTTTCACGTTGTTACTTATTTAAATAATTAATTTGTGTAGGAGAAGGGAATTCGAGATTAGTAGCTTCGTCCTTGCCTCCTAACGCGCCGCAGTTCGAAAGGCAAGTACAATTGATTTGTCTTGTTTGTTGTTGTTCCACTTGATTGATGAATATGAAATGGGTAATTTCGACATTTCTTGTTTCCTTTCATAGTTGATATACCATGATTCTTAAATAATAGGACCACGTTCATTATATTCATTCGTTCCTGTTCGCCCACAGGAGCGGGTAGTGAAGTCCTATAATTTCAATATGGGCAAGTACCTTGTGAGTCGTATGGTTGGTGAATGCGGAGTGCTTGTTGATTCATACTGTTATTTCTATGATCCAGAACTAGATTCAATGATTCATGTTCTTTTCACGTTCGTTAATCCATATTTAATGAGATGATGTCTTTCATTATTCATAATTCATTCCATTTATTCATTATTCATGTTTCTTCCACGGGAGTGGAATGTAAAGACCCATCAATTCCAGTATGGGCATGTAAGACCCACCATTCCAATGTGGGAAGATTTGGATCCCCGTATGAAACGTTCTTCATATGGGCCTTGGATCCCCGCATTTTGTTAAATGCGGCCCTAAGTGAACACCGACGGGTGTGTCACTAGCTATACCGGTATAACCAGAAGTGGAGTTCATGCATGTCATTCATTCATATGATTTCATCCATTCTACCTTCAATTTCTATTCTGTGATGTTATGTTTATATTCAGTATGGTTCACTTTATTCCTTTGTACTTACTGAGTCGTGGACTCGTTCTTGCAGTGTTTATTTGTTTTAGGTAACTATTGAAGGCGACATGCATGGGAGGACTTAGTCACGTGGATCACATGATTCACTTCACATTCTTTCCTCCACTTCACAATATTCAGTTTTTATTTATTTGAACTTGTCCTTACCCTTCATTTGTTAAAGTTGAACTGTAATTAATAGGGTATGATGGTGGATGATGTCATTCCCTATATTTTGGTTGATTAAATAACTGCTGGTAATTTCTAATTAGTCTAGTAGTTGAATTATCTTAATTGATTCAGTAGACTTGGATATTTGGAATTTGTGTTATGTGGATGGATTCATATTATATTCTGGCAATCATACCAATAGATGATGATCTTTATATGCTATTGGATTGAGGTATTGTTTAAATCCTTCCTTAATGTGGTTGTATGTTAGTTCTTTAGATAACATTTTGGCTTCCGAATAGCCAGTGTTTTACAGTTGGTATCAGAGCGGGTTTTAGGTCCTTGGTAAACAAAGTATTAAAATGACACGCTGTTCACAGTAGGTGGGGTTTTGAAAATCCATTGCATCCGCATTTCTAGTGATGTGATTCATTATGTTGTACTGTATCGAATTGTTTCTGTACTATCATATTATGTTAGTCTATGATCTGCTATGATCTACTATACCTATGATTACTATGAGATGACCTTATATTCATAATTGATTATCTTGGCTATGCGTATTGGTAGCAGACGTTAAGGAGTTGAGGTCGTGGTTGTTACTCTGGGATTCACCAGGTTACACCATCGTGCGCGGTATGTGGTTAGGCGAGTAATTACCCCGATTACCATAGTTTCAGGTGTTGAGCATGAGTTGCTTTAGAAAGTTGTTCTCTTCCTTGATTTCTGAATTTGGCAAATTCTTGTCCGGAGGTGGTTGATAAATTTCTCTTGGGCTCATGATTCATGGTAGTTGATGGATTTCAATGGGTCTTTAATGGTTCTCTAAAAACAATTATTGTTTTTCGACCGTTGAGTTGTTTTTACTACTGGTGATCTTCGTTAATTGGCAATATTGATATTTACACATGATTCACAAGTTTTACCCTTAATGGCTCTAGCATATCTCACCTTATATAAGGTAGCTTCAAGTTTAACAGTTTTGTAAGAAATAGAAGTAGCAGAATCAATTCTATCCTTAAGCTTAGCAAATTTAGCTCTAACTGCATTTACTACGTCTTGTACTTCATGTTCTCATTCAATGCAAAAAGTGCAAAGTCTAGAATCAACAACACCAGAAGCAACCAACTTGCTAGAATCTAAGAATTTTTCACATGGAGCAGATTTAACCTCAACTAGCTCAGTCCTAACATTTTCAAGTTGTTGCAAAGCAATATCATGAGCAGATTGCAGTTTAGCAAATTCTGAGTGTAGAGCATGGTAGGAAGAACATTCATCAGATTCAAGAGTCTTAGCTTTTGCAAGTTCTAAAGTTAAATTATCTACTTGAGACTCTAAGTCCTTGTTCCTGGCCATGATATACTCTAAAGCCTTATCCTGACTCATGAGTTGCTCAAAGATAGTTTCGCATCTATCAGAAAGGACATCATAGGAGAGAGGTATCTCATCGTTGTCGACGTCATCAGAGTCGGCCATGAAGCAAACCCGGTGAAGTCCTTGGTCTTCCCCTTCTTCTTATCTTGAGGGATCTCCTCCTCCTTGTCATCCTCAATCCCGGAGTCCACATCGCTTAAGGATTGTTTCCCAAAAGCCGCAAGAACCCGGTGAGCTGCCTTTGTCAGCTTGGCAGCATCAAATCTTGATTTGTCCCATTGAGGCTTCTTCCAAGTTGGCTTTCCCTCCTTATGGTTACTCTTTCCTTTCAACTTGGGGTAATTTGCCCGGATATGATTAAGCTCACCACACTCATAGCAAGTCACGAGACCTCCGCACTTTTTGTTTCTCATATTGTTGTAGGCTCGTGTGGCTTTTCTTACTATGAGGGCTAACTCGGCCTCAGGGAGACTCTCAAACTCCTCTTCATGGATTGCAAATAAACCAGAAAGCGAAAATCCAGAAGAAGACTCAGAAGACCCATCAGAAGCTCTCTTGAGCGGGTCTGCTACCAAGACTGTCGAACCCGGGAACGAAGGATCCCAAATTCTCTGTGTTCTTACACTAGTCCAGGATTTCCAGTGTACACAGTCACAAAAATGTTATCACAAACATATCCAGCGTTTTTATTAATAAGCATAGAGTTTATTACAATTTGGTCCTGAGGCCAAATAAAACATTAAGCGGAAGAAAAATATAATGGTAAGCCACACGATACGCCACAGGCAATCGTCTGGAGGTCGCTGCCTAATCGTCCTGCTCCTCACCTTCCGGATAGAAGTCTTCTCCTGAATAATAATATTCAGCAAGAATGAGCACTACAACTATGCTCGCAAATTACACCCAATATAGAATTTAGAATGCATGCATAAATTATTCAAAGGAAGGTTGTAGGGTTTATTTGCGTAATTCAGCATTTTTGGGTTTAAATAGTTATACTAAGTTTCAAGGCACATTTTTATTCCATAGCTAAAATCGGTGTAATACCCTGAAAATAATATAAATATTAATAATCGCGTCTTAAGGGTCGGAGCGTAATTAATTAAATAGTAGTAATAATTAATTTATTATTAACCTCTTAAGGGCCCAGGAGTAATTGAATAAAAAAGAATTGGTGGAAAATAGTATTTTCGGAATTTTATTTGAGCTATATAAATAGATCTTTGTTTTTAGAAAGAAAACCTAGCAATTTTAGCCTTCCATACCGCCAATGATTTCTTTTCTTTCGGCCTTCTGTGCGCGTGGCTTCGGCGAGCAATCGTCTGTGACTGCGCCGTCTTTTCTTCCATTACCGCGCTTTGATCCCCTTCTTGCAGATCTTCTTGCCACTTTGGGAACAGTGAAAGTGCTGCTTCTTTGCTTTGTGAGATTGCGCTGACCAAGCCATCCGCCGAGCCGAGTCCTCGCTGAAGTCTCAGATCTCGCCATTGAAGCCAAGACACGGCCGCTGCACTGCGCTTGGTCGCTCACGATCGCTTGTGCCGCTTGTGTTTGCTGCTGCCGCCGGGTGCCGCGCCGCGTGGAGTGCTAAGCCGCAGGCCGATTGATTGCAGTGCAGCGCCCTCGAGCCGGACTACTGACCGAGTTGTTGTCATCTGCGCAGACTGCAATTTGTTTTGTCTTGTTTTCCACCAAGTGATTGCCCATGTAAGATTTTTTGTATTTCTTGTTTCTTGCTCAGCCACGACTAGAAAATGAATTAGTATATCTGTGTTTTGTATGTGTGCATAAAGGCATGATCAGTAACGAAATACAATGTTCGTTTCTCTGCTTTCTAGGTAATTAGGGATTATAATTTGAGGTTAAATTGAGAGGTCGATTAATAGGTTTGATTAACTCTTTGTTATATTGTACGATTTATTCGGTATCGTAATGACGAAATTTGAAAATATCATCTACTAGTTACTTGTAGATAATTTCGATATCTTTCTATAGCATATTGAATCATGTCAATCGGACTAGTATAATTGAGTTATGATTTTGAGAAAACCGCTGTTTTTAGGGTTGTCGCCTTTCGGCGCTGTTTTGGTAGATCGGTTATTAAAAATAGTAAATGGCTTAATTAGAGTTGTTGATCTACATGAAAGTTGTAGATATTTGTCCAATGGTTCTGTAGGATCTGAGAACGCGCATTTTGGTTGAGTAAAACAAAAGTTATGAATTTATTAAGTCTGCTGTTCCGAAGCGGACAGATCGGCTTTCCGGGCTAAATACGGAGGGTTAGATGAATTAATTAGAAGGCGGTGTAATCTAAGAAAATGTGGGTAATTTTGTAAAGAATCCAGAATGGGTTGGTTTGTGGTGATCGGACTTTTGAGTCAAAAGTTACGCTCTTTTTAGTAACCGGACAGCAATGGGTAGCTTTTCGATACCGGCGTAACGTGGTATATTTGGGGACGTGTAGGAGCGATGTATATTGATTGTTATTCGTATGATGCTGTAGCTTGTATTGAGTTGTGTGTATTTAATGTAGGAGAAGCGTCGTACTTGTTGCCATCTTCGAGTCAAATTGTGCGTCGCAACTAGTAAAGGCAAGTGCATGGTAGACAGCGATCAATGATCGATCACTGTTTTCTTTATCTTCTATTACCATTATTGTTGTGCTTTTATTTGGTTTAACTGCAAACAATGAATTGGTATGTTTATATCTTTGTTGATGAGCATGATGGAAAGTTGGATATGATGTTTATGATGGAGTTTGCATGTTTGCATTCATAAGCATCTTTGCATAAGAGAAGGTGATCATGATGATCACAACTCCACGGGAGTGGAGGAGGTCCCCGATCCTTATGGAGGAACGGGCTTGAGAGTGAATGTTGTCGCGAGCATTCACTCACGCTATACCGGTATACGCGAAAAGAAGTGCATGTGGACATATAGTTTAGAGTTGCATTAACATTTGAGATTAATGAATGAGAATGTGAATGGAAGTGCATGTGATGATAATGGAGTTATTGAATGCTGATGATTTATTATTGTTCGTTGTTTATGGATGTGTTTGCTGAGTCGTGGACTCACCCTTGCTCTATTGTTGTTTTTAGGTGATCTTCGAGGATGCCGTAATTGAGAGCGAGTAGAGCACATGGACATCACATGATCATTCGCCATGATAATCATTCATTCAATATTGGTTTACACATGGACATGTTAGTTATTGAATAAATTTTAGGACATCATTTGGACTAGACTGTTTGCTTTATTAATTTGGATTTATTGGTTGATGCTACTTTGGTTTAATTACCTGGTTATCATTCCCATTGATTATTTATTATCGTTCGATCCATAATTATACATGTTCTTTGTGATCCTTGGTTATGTTTATTGATGATTTCTTGATATAATTTTATAGTGTGTCGATAATTATTAGTGTAAAGTGTAGTGTGGTGGCATTCTAGGCTCAGTGTTGGGCTGGGGTGTTACAGTTGGTATCAGAGCCAGGTTTTAGGTCCGTGGTGAATAGATTAACAACATAGGCAAACTAAAATTGTTAAAATTTGTTTTAGTTTAGAAAATCAACTAAAATTTGCTAATGGTTAACTAACCTAAAATTTGACGCACTAGTGCACAGTAGGTTAGAGAGAGGTACGAATATAGTTTTTACGCTTCCGTTATGTTGTTTATTGATGGATGAGTTCATTTTGAGCATTGAACTCATTATGTATTGTTGATTGTGGTTGATAGCTATGCCGAGGGGCAGAGGACGTGGTCGTGTTGGCCGCGGTCGTGGAGGTCGTGGCCGCGGGCGAGGTTCCGTGGAGTCACCTCCCAGAGCGCTTGAGTCGATGGTCGAGGGGGTTCTTGCTGACCCGCCTGCCGGGTCCAGATGAGACCCCGCTTTCGAGAGAGTTGGTGGGAGAGATCCAGTGCTTTTCGTCAACAGCGCCGGCAGCCTCATTGCTGCGGCATGTTGTTGCTCTGTCGCACATCCACCGGTTCGAGGCGCGATGTCACTTGAGAGTGGATGGGGTTGAGGTTTGATTCGCTTGATGGCCGGGCACACCGGTCGAGCGTGGATCTGGTTGCGTTACATGGAGAGGCGTTTGGAGCTTTGGAGATGTCTTCACCTCGGAGGGTCCGCTTTGTAGCCTTTCATTTGAAAGGGCAAGCGGATATTTGGTGGGAGGGCGTGTTGTCTTCGAGGACCGCCGCCAAGGTCCGATCACTTGGGAGGATTTTGTTGATCGGTTCAAGGGAAGTTCTACCCTATTCATTTGTTGAGAAGATGGAGGTTGCCTTGACGACCTTTGCTCGTGGGAAGAGGTCTATTCGAGTATGAGGTCGAGTTCAACAACTTGGTTCGCTTTGTCCCTTCAAGAGCTTAACGATGATCTTCGAAGGCCAAGAGGTTCCGTCTGGGTCTCACCTCGAGTACCGACATGTGTTGGGAGCTACTCCACTCGTGACTACAGCATTGTGGAGCAAGCTAGGGGCATGGAGTTGGAGATGCACTCACAAAGGCGACAAGCCTCGGTGGATGGTTGCTTCGTGGAGACCGTAAGAGGAGCTCTTGATGGAAGTGGGTCTGCTCAATGACCTTTCAAGAAATTCAAGGAGGACCGCATCTTTGTGTCTAAGCGATCGAGGCCGTTCTCTTCTTGGCGCCTCGTCCTTTTGCAGTACTCGGCTCTTCGTCTGCTCGAGGCGGGGCATGCTTTGCTTTAAGTGCGGTGATGGACACGCTGGCCGCCGAGTGCACTTGGACGGTGATTGCCGTCGCTGTGGCCGGCCGGTCACAAGGAGCGGTGTGTCGCCGTAACCCGCTAGTGTGATCAAGTGGGAGCCAGTGCCATCTTCTTCTTGATGGGTCCGCCGAGGATCTTTCCGATGATGATCGCTCCTCCAACGATGCCATTTCCTTCGGCTTGGGCGCCCCAGAGGGTACTATCGGTACCGCCACCTTCAAAGACCGCTTCAGTTGCACGACCGGCGTTACTGCACCGCCACAAAGAGATTGTTGGCGCCACGCCGCCCCAAGATCGCCTTCTTTCGCCATGGCGCCACTGGAGTGTACGCCATGCTCATCGCAGAGTCCGCAGTCGCCCCGACGTGGTGATGTACTTTGCTTGTGGATTCGCTTGATGCTTTAGTCCTTTTGATTCGGGGCTACCTTTTCGCTTGTTTCGTCGGCGTTTGCTAGAAGAGCGAACTTGAGTATGCAGTGGATTTCTCAGTCAGTGTTGGTTAGTTCTCCTGGGGGTATTATTGCTAGCTCTACTGTTTGTCCTGGGTGTTCTATTGTCATTGATGGAGAGAAGTTCACGGCGAATTTGATAGTTATTCAAATGGAGCCGTTCGACGTTATCTTGGGTATGGATTGGTTGCACTCTTATCGAGCCGTGATATCTTGTTTCAGAGAATACTCTCGTGCGCACTCGCCCGGGAGACTTTGACTTTTCAGGGGAGTGCGCCTCCGCGCTCTCTTTCGATGTTGGTTGGACTGTTCCCGGGTCAGCGTGCAGTGAAAACTGGGCTTCTTTTAGCTCTTGCTGAGAAACCAAGTGTGGCTTCACAGATTGAGGAGATTCCGGTGGTCAGTGATTACCCAGATGTGTTCCCAGCTGATCTTCCGGGTTTGCCACCTGCGCGGGATGTGGAGTTTCGCATTGATCTTGTTCCGGGTACTCGCCCCATCTCGATGTTCCATATCGATTAGCACGTCCGTTTCGTGACGAGTTGAAGAAGCAATTGGATGATTTGTTGGCTAAAGGTTTGATCAGCGAGTGTATCGCCGTGGGGAGCTCTCCTGCTCGCTCACGTAAAAGAAGGATGGGAGTTGGCGATGTGTATTGATTATCGCGGCGCTTAATGCGATCACCATCAAGAACAAATATCCATTGCCCCGCATTGAGGACTTGTTTGATCGGTTGAATGGAGCTCAAGTGTTCTCCAAGATTGATCTCGATCGGTATAATCAAACCGGTGCGTGAGCAGGATGTTGAGAAGACCGCTTTCTCCACTGTATGGGCATTATGAGTATAAAGTTATGTCTTTTGGATTGACTAATGCACCTGCCATTTTTATGGAGACCATGAACAACATGTTGCACGAGTATCTAGATGATTTCGTGGTGGTGTTCATTGATGATATTCTTATCTATTCCAAGACCAATGAGGATCATGAGCGTCATTTGAGGTCGGTTTTAGATACTTTGAGAGACCACAAGTTTTATGCTGTTGAAGAAGTGTGAGTTCTGGATTTCAGAAGTGGGTTTTCTGGGTCATGTGATTAACCCTCAGGGTATTGCTGTTGATCCTGGCAAGGTCTCTACAGTGGTTGATTGGAAGAGGCCGACTAGTGTGAAGGAGGTGAGGAGTTTCCTGGGTTTGGCTGGTTATTATCGGCGTTTTGTGCAGATTTTTCTATCATCGCCAAACCGATGTCTCACCTTACTCGTAAAGGTGTGAGATTCCAAAGTGGATCGATGAGTGTGAGCTAGCACGCATTTTGAAGGACAAAGTTGGTGACCTCTCCTATTCTCACTCTTCCCGAGCCGGGGAAACGGTTCACAGTCTTTTCAGATGCGTCTCGAGTGGGTCTTGGCTGTGTTCTTATGCAAGACGGCAAGGTGATTGCTTATGCGTCGAGGCAGCTAAAGAAGCACGAGCAGAATTATCCCACTCATGATTTGGAGTTGGTCTGCGGTTGTTTTTGCTCTCAAGATTTGGAGGCATTATCTATACTGGTGAGCCTTGTGATATTTTCACTGCATCACAAGAGTCTCAAGTATATCTTCACCGAAGGATCTGAATTTGAGGCAAAGGAGGTGGTTGGAGTTGATCAAGGATTATGATCTTACTATTCAAGATCATCCGTGCAAGGCCAATGTAGTTGTCGATGCTCTTAGTCGCAAGGCGACTCCTCGCTACTCTAGATTGCCTCATTGCTGATTTTGATCGCATGGGTATATCTTATTGTTATGCGGCACGACACATGTTGAGACTCGCTTGATTCTTGAGTCACTATTCGGACCGCAAAGGGAAGCACAACAGAGTGACCGGCTACTACTGGAGGTTAGGAAGCGCCTAGATGAGGGTAAAGAGAGTGATTTTAGTATGGATGATTACGGTACTTTGAGGTTTAAAGGACGTCTTTGCGCCGCAAAAGGCGGAGGTCAAAGATGATATTTTGAGGGAGGCACATCGCACTGCATAATCGCTCATCCTGGTGAGACTAAGATGTATCGAGATTTGAAAGCAGAATTTTGGTGGAAAAGAATGAAGGTGGATATTGCTAATTATGTGGCTTCTTGTGGTGTGTGTCGACAAGTGAAAGCCGAGCACAAGCGCCCCGCAGGTTGTTGCGACCTTTGGAGGTTCCCCGCTGGCCTTGGGATGATATCTCTATGGACTTTGTGGTGGCGCTGCCTCGCTCGCGCGAGGAAGGATGCGATTTGGGTAGTGGTGGATCGATTCAAGAAGTCAGCACACTTCATTCCTATTCGCACGACAAATTCAATGAGTGATCTAGCTCCTATTTATGTGCATGAAATAGTGAGAGATCGCATGGTGTGCCAAAGACCATCGCTTCGCGAGGGACGCCAAGTTTGTCTCCAAGTTCGGGAGAGTCTGCAGAGTGCATTGGGCACACAGCCCGCCTTAGTACATGCTGTTTCACCCATGCATGATGGGCAACAGAGCGGACTATTGGACTTTGGAGGACATGTTGCGATCTTGTGTTTTGTCTTGGAAGGGTAGTTGGGAGGACCGCTTGCCACTTGCGAGTTTGCTTATAATAATAGTTACCATTCCAGTATTAGAGCCGCGCCATTTGAGGTTCTCTATGGGCGGAAGTGCAGATCGCCACTTTGTTGGGATGCAGTTGGAGAGAAGGCAATTTTGGGTCCGGATTGGATTCAAAAGACCGTTGAGCGTATGGCCATGGTGAGGCAGAATTTGTTGGCAGCTCAGAGTAGACAGAAAAGTTATGCCGATTTGAGGAGGCGGACTTGAGTTTGCGGTGGGTGACCGTGTGCTCTTGAGAGTGTCTCCCACTAAAGGTATTGTTCGATTCGGTACCAAAGGAAAGCTTAGCCCGAGGTACGTTGGACCGTTCCCGATTATTGCAAGAATTGGGAAGTTAGCCTACCGCCTGGACCTTCCTGAGTCCATGCGTGGAGTTCACAATGTGTTTCACGTCTCGATGCTGAGAAAGTTTTTGAGAGATCCAGAGCATAAGATTTCCTTAGAGCCGCTGACTATTGAACAAGACCTCACAGTTGAGTCGCGTCCGGCGCGATTCTCGAGAGAGGTCTGAGCGAGTGCCGAGGCACAAGACGCTGGTATACGCCAAGGTGCCGTGGACGATCGATCGGAGAGAGAGGCGACTTGGGAGTTGGAGTCTGCATGCGCGAGCAATACCCGAGTTGTTCACGCTGCACGTGTTGTTTTGTTGTTTAATTTCCAGTGCTTTTTTTCTTTGAGTAGAACGGCGATTAGAATTCGGGGTCGAATTCCGTTAAGGGGGGTAGAATGTAATACCCTGAAAATAATATAAATATTAATAATCGCGTCTTAAGGGTCGGAGCGTAATTAATTAAATAGTAGTAATAATTAATTTATTATTAACCTCTTAAGGGCCTGTGAGTAATTGAATAAAAAGAATTGGTGGAAAATAGTATTTTCGAATTTTATTTGAGCTATATAAATAGATCTTTGTTTTTAGAAAGAAAACCTAGCAATTTTAGCCTTCGGCCGCCAACGATTTCTTTTCTTCATGTTCTGCGGCGCGTGGCTTCGGCGAGCAAGCAATCGCACAGCGCCGTTTTTTTTTCAAATTACCGCGCCGATCCCCTTCGTCAGATCTTCTTGTGCCTGCTGAACTGAAAAGTGCAAGCGGCGCCGCCGCTTTGTGAGATTCTTTGCTACCGACCGCCATCCGCCGAGCCGAGTCCTCGCTGAAGTTCAGATTCGCCATTGGAAGCCAAGACACGGCCAAGGCTTGGTTATCGCTCGCGATCCGCTTGCCGCTTGTGTTTGCTGCTGCCGCCGGGTGCCGCGCCGCGTGGAGTGCTAAGTCGCTGTCTTGATTGCAGTACGCAGCGCCCCGAGCCGGACTACATACCGAAGTTGTCGTCATCTGCAGATATTTGCTTTGTCATTGCTTTTCCACCAAGTGATTGCCCTGTGTAAGATTTTTTTTGTATTTCTTGTTTCTTGCTCAGCCACGACTAGAAAATGAATTAGTATATCTGTGTTTTGTATGTGTGCATAAAGGCATGATCAGTAACGAAATACAATGTTCGCTTTCTCTGCTTTCTAGGTAATTAGGGATTATAATTTGAGGTTAAATTGAGAGGTCGATTAATAGGTTTGATTAACCTGCTGTTATATTGTACGATTTATTCGGGTATCGTAATGACGAAATTTGAAAATATCATCTACTAGTTACTTGTAGATAATTTCGATATCTTTCTATAGCATATTGAATCATGTCAATCGGACTAGTATAATTGGAGTTATGATTTTGAGAAAAACCGCTGTTTTTAGGGTTGTCGCCTTTCGGCGCTGTTTTGGTAGATCGGTTATTAAAAATAGTAAATGGCTTAATTAGAGTTGTTGATCTACATGAAAGTTGTAGATATTTGTCCAATGGTTCTGTAGGATCTGAGAACGCGCATTTTGGTTGAGTAAAACAAAAGTTATGAATTTATTAAGTCTGCTGTTCCGAAGCGGACAGATCGGCTTTCCGGGCTAAATACGGAGGGTTAGATGAATTAATTAGAAGGCGGTGTAATCTAAGAAAATGTGGGTAATTTTGTAAAGAATCCAGAATGGGTTGGTTTGTGGTGATCGGACTTTTGAGTCAAAAGTTACGCTCTTTTTAGTAACCGGACAGCAATGGGTAGCTTTTCGATACCGGCGTAACGTGGTATATTTGGGGACGGTAGGAGCGATGTATATTGATTGTTATTCGTATGATGCTGTAGCTTGTATTGAGTTGTGTGTATTTAATGTAGGAGAAGCGCCGACTTGTTGCCATCTTCGAGTCAAATTGTGCGCCGCAACTAGTAAAGGCAAGTGCATGGTAGACAAACGATCAATGATCGATCATCGCTTTCTTTATCTTCTATTACCATTATTGTTGTGCTTTTATTTGGTTTAACTGCAAACAATGAATTGGTATGTTTATATCTTTGTTGATGAGCATGATGGAAAGTTGGATATGATGTTTATGATGGAGTTTGCATGTTTGCATTCATAAGCATCTTTGCATAAGAGAAGGTGATCATGATGATCACAACTCCACGGAGTGGAGGAGGTCCCCGATCCTTATGGAGGAACGGGCTTGAGAGTGAATGTTGTCGCGAGCATTCACTCACGCTATACCGGTATACGCGAAAAGAAGTGCATGTGGACATATAGTTTAGAGTTGCATTAACATTTGAGATTAATGAATGAGAATGTGAATGGAAGTGCATGTGATGATAATGGAGTTATTGAATGCTGATGATTTATTATTGTTCGTTGTTTATGGATGTGTTTGCTGAGTCGTGGACTCACCCTTGCTCTATTGTTGTTTTTAGGTGATCTTCGAGGATGCCGTAATTGAGAGCGAGTAGAGCACATGGACATCACATGATCATTCGCCATGATAATCATTCATTCAATATTGGTTTACACATGGACATGTTAGTTATTGAATAAAGTTTAGGACATCATTTGGACTAGACTGTTTGCTTTATTAATTTGGATTTATTGGTTGATGCTACTTTGGTTTAATTACCTGGTTATCATTCCCATTGATTATTTATTATCGTTTGATCCATAATTATACATGTTCTTTGTGATCCTTGGTTATGTTTATTGATGATTTCTTGATATAATTTTATAGTGTGTCGATAATTATTAGTGTAAAGTGTAGTGTGGTGGCATTCTAGGCTCAGTGTTGGGCTGGGGTGTTACAATCGGATTTTAAAATTTGATCGTTTTATAGTGGATAACCTCCATATGAAACATGGTGAAGGATACCCTCCTATCACAAGGCTACCCACCCACTTTTACCACAAGGATTAACCATCCTCAAATCATGTCCAAAGTTATTTTAAAACCAAAAACAAATCTAACTTAGAGTGGCTTTGCTCAGCATGTCCATAACCGTGGACACGGCTATTCGAATAGATTTACACTCTGCAGAGGGGTACAACTTTACCCACACGAGATAATTTGCCCGTTATGTCGGCCAATGCACGCTTCCTTAGGCGTGTGACTAGGCAATTATCACAAGGCGTTTCCAATGCACTACCTCACTATCAATATGCCCGCTAAGGTTTCACTTCCATTAGGCTAACCACCTACCGGAAGCCCCCTCTTGCGCCAAGTGGGAATAAAGTCTAACCGACACCCACACAACAAAATTGGCTTAAACAACAATGAGGTAAGACAAATTATTAAGCCTAGTTATGCCCATACAGAACATGTGGTAGTACGTGGAGCTTTGCAAGATGCGGCTCAAAGACCGGTCCTTAACCTACTTGGGCAACTTTCAATAAAAACCCTGGGTCTCAATCCTAACCAGACGAGCCCGTGCATAAACCTGCACCCACCAACGGTCCATTTTTGCCCAAGTACAAACCATTTTCTTTTATTTTTATAACTTTCAAAGACATTTGCAAAAGTCCACCATGACATAACAATGTCATAGGCTTTTTATCAAATTTTGAAGTTTTGGCTAAATTCTCCCAAGATCAAATATTTCCTGGTCTAAGCATTTGTTAAGCATATATTTATTTTTAAATTCATTTGACTAAGGTGACAAGGAATTGGTAATACAACATTCAAATGTGGCTATACAAAGGAATTGGAATAATTAAGTATTTAAAACAGGAATTTAAAATAATTAAATACAATTATGCATGCAATAATAATTTAAAACAGAAATTAAATAATTTTAAATATTGTGGCAAAATGGTCAATGGTGTAACTTGCCTTGTTCAAAATCTTGGTATTCTACTTCTTCAATAGGATCAAGCTCCCCGGAGTCGTCAAAATTTATACGCGAGAATAATCCAAATTCAAACAAAATTCAAAAGAACTCAAATAAATTCAAATGAAAATACAATTTAACTCCAAATTAAATAATTTTGGTTTAGTTAGCTAGATCTTGATTTTATACAAATTTAGAAATTTGAATCACCTAAATCGGAGTTTGTAAGAAGAAATACGAGCTCCTAGAAGTTTAAAACCTTAATTAAATCCTAAAATCAGAATTTCCGAATTTCCCGAATTAAATTTCTAAAGGAAATTATCTTTATTCGTCACCGACGCGCAGTGAGATTGTGCACCGAGACTGACAAGTGGGCCCGCACAGTATGGACTGAGTCCACAGCGAGGCACAAGTCCACGGTGGACTTGGTGTACAAAGACAAATCGAGGGAGGTGTCTTTGGCGTGCGCGTCTTTGGCGGCGTCCATGTGATCGCCACGCACGCGGTGGCAGGTGAGGTGGCGCTGGTGTGGCGCCGAGGTGGCGAGCCACGCCGACGCTGGGAGGAGGAGCACGGAGCCGAGGGCACCGGCGACGGCGCGCGGCGGCTCCGGCGATGGCGCAAAAGAATCGTGGAATGCTCTGAGTGCGACACGCTACCGGCGACGGCGAAGGGTGGCGGAGAGTGGTCGGCGACGTGAGAGGCGGCGAGGAGTTTGGTTGTCGGCGGGAGGGTGCTCGGTGGCGCCCGAGGGGTGGAGGTGCGCACTGTGTCTGCGTGCCGAGGCGGCCGGTGGTGTGGTCGAGGCGGCCGGAGGTCCACCGTGGCGGCGCTAGAGGCGTGAGCACGCTGGCTCGGCGACGAGAGAAAAGCCAAATGCGCGATCGGGAGCGAGGGAGACGAGGGAAGTCGGGCGAAGCTTGAGGAGGAGAGACGCACCGGTGCTCCCTTTATAGGGCGAGGGCGAGCCGGAGTCGGAGGTCGGGCGGCGGAGAATGGCGGCGCGACGGAGCGGAGCGCACGGCCTTAAGAAGGGGGTAAAGATCAGGAATGAGTGCGGTGGAACGGCCGCTTTCATTGCGCGTGATGGAGAGAGAAATGGGGGAGTGAATCTCGGAATTGAAGAACTCCCGAGGTGCGGTAATGGCGGCGGTCGACGCCCTTCATGGAGGAAGAAAGGGAGGAGGGAGACGACGCTGTGTAGGCGTGCCCACCTGTCGGCGAGACAGGAGAGGGAGAGAGGGCGCGGGGTGGATTGATGTCGGCCGTCCGATTCCGATCGGACGGCCCGCATCACTCGTGCGCGGGGAGAATTGGGCCGAGACGCGCACAGTGCTGAGCTTCGGCCCAGTACTGTTGTCGAGGAATTTTTAAATCTTTTTCAATTGATTTAATTCCAGAAATTCAAATAGGCATTAGAAAATAGCAAATAAAGTCCAAAATTTTTGAGAAAATTCACAGAAATTCTATGAGGCATTCTGGACTTAAATAAAATAATTACAACTCTTAGTTGGTAATAGATTTTGCACATAAATTATTTTAGCTTTAAAATACTTAGGGAAAAGCTTTTAAAATTTTAAAATCCACAAAAATAATTAAAGTCTTATTTTCAATGAAATTGAAATTTTGGGTCATTACAAACCTACCCCTTAAAGGGAATCTCGACCCGAGATTCATGCAGGTTAGCAAAGAGGTGGGGTACTCGGCTCTTAAAATTTCTTCTCGCTCCCAGGTAGCTTCTTCTTCTGAATGATTGCTCCACTGAACCTTACAAGAACGAATGACTTTGCTTCTGGTGACGCGTTCTGCCATCTCGAGAATCTTGATTGGCTGCTCCACATAGGTGAGATATTCCTGAAGATCGATGCTCTCGAGCGGTGTTTCTTCTGTTGGTACTCTGAGGCATTTCTTTAACTAGGATACATGGAAGACATTGTGAATAAATGATGAGATGCTGATAGTTCCAACTGATAAGCAACTTCGCCTCTCTTTGCCAAAATCTTATAGGGTCCGACAAATCTGGGTGCGAGTTTTCCTTTAGTCTGAAATCTCTTCACTCCTCGGAGTGGAGTTACCCTGAGATAGACAAAATCTCCCATTTTGAAAGATAGTTCTCTCCGACGATTGTCGGCATAACTCTTTTGTCGGGATTGAGCTACTTTCAGACGTTCTCTTATTGCTTTTACCTTACTTTCAGCTTCTTTTATTAATTCTGGTCCAAAGAATTGGTGTTCTCCTACTTGATCCCAAAGGAGAGGGGTTCTACACTTTCTACCATACAATGCTTCAAATGGCGACATCCAAGGCTAGCTTGAAAGTCGTTGTTGTAGGAGAATTCGCATAGGGCAAATTCTTATCCCAACTTCTTCCGTAATCTATAGCACAAGCTCAAGCATGTCTTCTAAGACCCGATTTACACGCTCGGTCCGCCATCTGCTTGGGGATGATATGTCTTTGAAGTTGAGTCTGGTTCCCAAAGCTTCATGTAGACTCGCCAAAATCTTGATGTGAATCGCGAACCTCTGCGGACACAATTTTCTTGGGTATACCATGTAGACAAACGATCCCGCCATGTACAATTTCGCTAACTTATTGCTTCGTAAGTGGTCTTGATCGAATAAAATGAGCCACTTTGGTTAATCGGTCAATTATCACCCAAATGGAATCACATCCTGCTTGGGTCCTAGGAAGTCGGTGATAAAATCCATACCAATCTCCTCCCATTTCCACTCGGGAATTGGTAATGGTTGTAACAATCCGCAGATCTCGATGTTCTCGCCTTAACACGACATACATCACAACGTGCTACAAACTCAGCGATCTCTCGCTTCATACCGACCCACCAATACTTTTCCTTGAGATCCGGTACATCTTGGTACTCCCGGATGGATAGAGTAAGGTGATTCATGAGCTTCTTTCGTAATCGCTTGTCTTGTTTCATGATGATTAGGTACCGCAGATGCGGTTGCCAAACCATACCATGCCTTGCTCGCCTTCGTAAAATCTCGGGCTTTGCCTCTTCTCATGTTCTTCATGATTTCTTTGATGTCTTCGTCTTCTAATTGTTTCTCTCGATCCGACCTTGTATGGTTGGTTGAACTTCCTTTGTGTTGATCTGACCTTGGTCGACAATTTCTGATTGGATGCTTCATTCTTCATACAATTCGTTGTTTTTCTTGAACTAACACCGTGTTGCAAGATGCCTTCCTACTCGAGCATCCGCTACCACGCTGGCTTTACCCGGTGATAATGAATTCCAAGGTCATAATCCTTTATCACCCAACCATCTTCTTTGCCCGAGATTAAGTTCGATTGGGTGAAGATATATTTCAGACACTTATGATCTGTGAAAATCTCACAGCAGTTACCAATGAGATAATGCCACCAGATTTTCAAAGCATGCACAATTGCCGCTAACTCTAGATCATGAGTTGGATAATTTCCTTCATGTGGACTTAACTGACGAGATGCATAAGCCACGACCTTTCCTTCCTGGATCAGTACACATCCTAGCCCCTGGCGGGATGCGTCACAGAAAACTTCAAAATCCTTACGTATATCTGGTAGGACTAACACTGGTGCAGAGACTAGTCTTTTCTTCAGCTCTTGGAAACTATGTTCACATGCACTTGTCCATTCAAATTTCTTTTCCTTCTTCAGAAGTTGAGTCATGGGTTTGGCGATCTTGGAGAAACTTTCAATGAATCTGCAGTAATACCCAGCTAATCCGAGAAAACTTCTCACTTCTGTGACAGACTTGGGTTGCTTCCAATCCATTACAGCTTCAACCTTTGAGGGGTCTACTGCAACTCCTCCTGCTGACACAATGTGTCCAAGAAAAGCTACTTGACTGAGCCAAAATTCACTTTTGCTGAATTTAGCATAAAGTTGGTGTTCTCGGAGTTTGTCCAAAATAATTCTGAGATGTTTTTCATGCTCTTCCACATCTCTTGAGTAGATGAGAATATCATCTATGAATACCACCACAAATTTATCCAAGAATTCCATGAACACTTTGTTCTTCATATTCATGAAATAAGCAGGGGCATTTGTTAGTCTAAATGACATCACTGTGAACTCGCATACCCATATCCGTGGTGAAGGTCGTCTTCTAATATCTTCCGGTCCGATTTTTAATCGATGGTAGCTCGACCTTAAATCAATCTTGGAGAAAATACTGGCTCCTTTAAGTTGATCAAACAGATCATCTATCCTAGGTAACGGGTACTTGTTTTTGATTGTTACCTCGTTGAGTGATCTATAGTCCACACACATATTCATACTATTGTCTTTCTTTTTGACAAATAGTACTGGAGCTCCCCAAGGCGATGAACTTGGTTGAATGTAACCTTTACTCTGTAGTTCTTCGATCTGCTTCTTCAACTCTGCTAGATCGTTGGCTGGCATTCTATAAGGTCTCTTCGAAATTGGAGCAGTCCCTGGGACTAAGTCAATTAAGAACATTATATCCCGGTCCGGTGGCATACTGTAAGTCCTCGGAAAAACATCCGATATTCTTGTACCACGGGTATATCTTCCAGTTTTACTTCCTTTAAACTGGTCAAGATAGAACTTCTTCCCGTAGAAGTCTTGGGTCGGAACTCTACTGAAATCCCTTGTTCATTGGTGAGGTTGATAGATCTACTAGCACAATCTATCCTGCCTTGATTTTTGGCAAGCCAATCCATTCCAAGAATTACGTCAAATCCTTGCGAACGCAAGACTATTAAGTTTGCCGAGAAAGTTACTCCAGAGATTTCCAAGGTAAGGTTTGGGCAAAAGAAACTAGCTCTCATTTCTGAGCCCGGGGAATGAATTAACATGGGGTTAACTAAGGGGGAGGTAGATAACCCATTCTTTTCCACAAACTTATTTGACACAAAAGAATGCGAAGCTCCGGAATCAAATAAAACTGATGCTGATACTGAGTTGACAAGGAACATACCGAGGACAACGTCTGGTGTTGCATAGGCTTCCTCTGCGGTGACATGATTCACACGTCCCTTCATGAACTGACCAGCTGGTTTTGAGGGACCGCCAAAGACTGAAGCTCCGGGAGTTGGCTTGACGGGGGTGGCAGTCTGCTGCTTCTTGGGACACTTATTGGCATAGTGACTCAACTCGTTGCAGTGAAAGCAAGTGATTCCTCGCCAGAAATAGTCAAGTCTGCTGAACTGCCCTCCGATGAACTACTACGGAATCCGGGAGTATTTGGGCGCGAACCTGGGGCTGGAACTCTTGGTGTAGTAGACTGGAATCTTCCACGCTGAGGTGGCTGAGACTGAGTGAAACGAGGCTTGGGCAGTCCTCCTGAGTTAAACTTCTGAGCGGCCATTCTCCGCTTACGGTTTTCCATTTCTTGATGTTTGCCTTCCTGGCGTATGGCCTTATTTACTAACTTCTGAAAGTCGGTGAAATCCTGAGAAATCAAACGAACAGAGAGTTCGTCATTCATCCCTTCCAAAAATCGTTCATGCCTGTCTTCATCTCTGGCTACGTCTTCGGGGGCATAGCGAGCAAGTTGGTTGAACTTATGCAGATACTCGCTGACTGAACGGTTTCCTTGACGCAGAGAGCGAAATTCCTTCTTATTCAGTGTAATCATGCCAGATGGAATGTGAGATCGGCGGAAAGCTTGCATAAACCCATCCCAAGTGATTTCTTGGGCATTAGCATGGGACATGCTGAAGTTATCCCACCATTCTGATGCGGGACCAATCAACTGATGAGAGGCAAACAAAACTCTCTCATGATCTGTGCATTGAGCAATATCCAGCTTCTTACCAATAGCCCTGAGCCAATCATCTGCGTCCATGGGTTCCGTGCTACTAGAAAACGTCGGCGGACGCATCCTCATGAACTCTGACAAAGTCACTCTTGTGGGAGGAGGAGCATGATAAGTCTGCTTGTATTTGGAGTACGTGGAGAGATCGGGCTAACAATTCAATCGATGATCGATTGGCCATCATTGGCGCCCCGTCGGGGCTTCATTGGAGGAGGTGGTGGCTGTTGAACTGGGTTTTCTTGATAATCAGTATTCTCATTTCCTTGCCCTCTGGCACTGACACTTCCAGTGCGGGTGGTCACCATCTGGTGGACTCTTCATAGATTAGACAAGAGAGACAGGAATTTCTAAGGGTATAGGTCTTCAATAGCCCAAAATCAACAAACGCAAGGCAAGAACACTTCGGTAAAATAATTTATTTTATTTTATTTTATTAATTCATTATGGCTACCACAAAGGTATTGTAGCTCATAATTCGCAACTAAAGGAAAATTTAAGGACATATCTATGGTGTTACTGGAGTATAATCTGGCTCACTAGAACTAGCCTCGCCTTCCTTGTAGTAGGCCAGTTCTTTTTCTGCAGTCTTCAACTTTTCTTCTGCGTCTTGTAATTTCCCTTGTATGAGAGACAGCTCATCTAGTGTATTCCCGTAGGCATAATCCATGGCTCTGGACAGATCCACCTGATGAGTGAGATCGGGACAGTCTTCATCTCTAGTTGAGCATAAGGTACTGTCATGCCGGGTTGGAATGTGCATCGGGTAATAGTGGAACCCAGTGCCGTTGAGGCAGTGATTGTAGATGTAGCGAAGTCGGCGGGTTGCTTCTCTGGCTGCATCTTGGATGCCTTCGGCGAAGGTGTCTCGTCGCATTGGGGCATCGAAGATATGGAAGTCTGTGTTCGGTGACAGGTTGGAGTAGAGGATCACTTCTACCCTCCACCGATCCAGATTTCCCACCTTATATTTGTATCCCTGATACGTCGGTCTTTCTTCAAAGTCCAAGTGCTGCATGATCTTCCAGAGAACTGCGGCCCAATGACCAGCAAAAACACCATGGGAAATGGCATTCGGAACCTCAGCCATCTACAATTTTTGGAAAGGAGATGAGTTAGTAAATAATTTTTCAAGAGAAAAGTTGAGGAATGACTCCAAAAGACCAAGTTATTTTTAATTTTCAAAATAAATCCTTAAGGGTTTGATTTCCTTCTAGGTCACGACCTACAGTCGATATGGCTCTGATACCACTTTAGTCGAACTCGGGAACGAAGGATCCCAAATTCTCTGTGTTCTTACACTAGTCCAGGATTTCCAGTGTACACAGTCACAAAAATGTTATCACAAACATATCCAGCGTTTTTATTAATAAGCATAGAGTTTATTACAATTTGGGCCTGAGGCCAAATAAAACATTAAGCGGAAGCAAAATATAATGGTAAGCCACACGATACGCCACAGGCAATCGTCTGGAGGTCGCTGCCTAATCGTCCTGCTCCTCACCTTCCGGATAGAAGTCTTCTCCTGAATAATAATATTCAGCAAGAATGAGCACTACAACTGTGCTCGCAAATTACACCCAATATAGAATTTAGAATGCATGCATAAATTATTCAAAGGAAGGTTGTAGGGTTTATTTGCGTAATTCAGCATTTTTGGGTTTAAATAGTTATACTAAGTTTCAAGGCACATTTTTATTCCATAGCTAAAATCGGATTTTAAAATTTGATCGTTTTATAGTGGATAACCTCCATATGAAACATGGTGAAGGATACCCTCCTATCACAAGGCTACCCGCCCACTTTTACCACAAGGATTAACCATCCTCAAATCATGTCCAAAGTTATTTTAAAACCAAAAACAAATCTAACTTAGAGTGGCTTTGCTCAGCATGTCCATAACCGTGGACACGACTATTCGAATAGATTTACACTCTACAGAGGGGTACAACTTTACCCACACGAGATAATTTGCCCGTTATGTCGGCCAATGCACGCTTCCTTAGGCGTATGACTAGGCAATTATCACAAGACGTTTCCAATGCACTACCTCACTATCAATATACCCGCTAAGGTTTCACTTCCATTAGGCTAACCACCTACCGGAAGCCCCTCTTGCGCCTAGTGGGAATAAAGTCTAACCGACACCCACACAACAAAATTGGCATAAACAACAATGAGGTAAGACAAATTATTAAGCCTAGTTCTGCCCATATAGAACGTGTGGTAGTACGGTGGAGCTTTGCAAGATGCGGCTCAAAGACCGGTCCTTAACCTACTTGGGCAACTTTCAATAAAAACCCTGGGTCTCAATCCTAACCAGACGAGCCCGTGCATAAACCTGCACCCACCAACGGTCCATTTTTGCCCAAGTACAAACCATTTTCGCCCAAGTACAAACCATTTTCTTTTATTTTTATAACTTTCAAAGACATTTGCAAAAGTCCACCATGACATAACAATGTCATAGGCTTTTTATCAAATTTTGAAGTTTTGGCTAAATTCTCCCAAAATCAAATATTTCCTGGTCTAAGCATTTGTTAAGCATATATTTATTTTTAAATTCATTTGACTAAGGTGACAAGGAATTGGTAATACAACATTCAAATGTGGCTATACAAAGGAATTGGAATAATTAAGTATTTAAAACAGGAATTTAAAATAATTAAATACAATTATGCATGCAATAATAATTTAAAACAGAAATTAAATAATTTTAAATATTGGGGCAAAATGGTCAATGGTGTAACTTGCCTTGTTCAAAATCTTGGTATTCTACTTCTTCAATAGGATCAAGCTCTCCGGAGTCGTCAAAATCTATACGCGAGAATAATCCAAATTCAAACAGAATTCAAAAGAACTTAAATAAATTCAAATGAAAATACAATTTAACTCCAAATTAAATAATTTTGGTTTAGTTAGCTAGATCTTGATTTTATACAAATTTAGAAATTTGAATCACCTAAATCGGAGTTTGTATGAAAATACGAGCTCCTGGAAGTTTAAAACCTAAATTAAATCCTAAAATCAGAATTTCCGAATTTCCCGAATTAAATTTCTAAAAGAAATTATCTTTATTGCACCAGCTGACGTCAGCAGTACTGTGCACCGAGACTGACAAGTGGGCCCGCACAGTATGGACTGAGTCCACAGCGAGGCACAAGTCCACGGTGGACTTGGTGTACAAAGACAATGTGAGGAGGGGAGGTCTTTGGCGCGGCGTGGCCGGGTGGCGTCCACGTGATCGCCACGCACGCGCAGGGGTGAGGTGGCGCCGGTGTGGCGCCGAGAAGGCGAGCCACGTCGCGCCGGGAGGGAGGAGCACGGGAGCCGAGGGCACCGGCGAACGGCGGCGCGGCGGGCTCCGGCGATGGGCGCAAAAGAATCAGGGAATGCTACTGAGTGCGATGCGCTACCTGGCGACGGCGAAGGGTGGCCGGAGAGTGGTCGGCGACGGTGAGAGGCGGCGAGGAGTTTCGGTTGTCGGCGGGGAGGGTGCTCCGAGGTGGAGTGCGCCGAGGCGGCGGCGGTGGTGTGGTCGAGGCGGCCGGAGGTCCACCGTGGCGGCGCTAGAGGCGTGAGCCTGGCCGGTCGGCGAGAGAGAAAAGCCAAATGCGGGCGACTGGGAGCGAGGGAGACGAGGGAAGCTGGGGCGAAAGCTTGAGGGAGGAGAGACGCACCCGGTGCTCCCTTTTATAGGGCGAGGGCGAGGCCGGGAGGCGGAGGTCGTGGGCGGCAGTAATGGCGGCGGGACGGCGCGGAGCGCACGGCCTTAAGAAGGGGGTAAAGATCAGGAATGAGTGCGGTGGAAACGGCCGCTTTCATTGCGCGTGATGGAGAGAGAAATGGGGGAGTGAATCTCGGAATTGAAGAACTCCCGAGGTGCGGTAATGGCGGCGAAGTCGACGCTCGCGCGGAGGAAGAAAGGGAGGAGGGAGACGACGCTGTGTAGGCGGGCCCACCTGTCGGCGAGACAGGAGAGGGAGAGAGGGCGCGGGGTGGATTGATGTCGGCCGTCCGATTCCGATCGGACGGCCCGCATCACTCGTGCGCGGGAGAATTGGGCCAAGACGCGCACATTGCTGGGCTTCGGCCCAGTACTGTTGCCGAGGAATTTAAAAATCTTTTTCAATTGATTTAATTCTAGAAATTCAAATAGGCATTAGAAAATAGCAAATAAAGTCCAAAATTTTTGAGAAAATTCACAGAAATTCTATGAGGCATTATGGACTTAAATAAAATAATTACAACTCTTAGTTGGTAATAGATTTTGCACATAAATTATTTTAGCTTTAAAATACTTAGGGAAAAGCTTTTAAAATTTCCAGAAAATCCACAAAAATAATTAAAGTCTTATTTTCAACTGAAATTGAAATTTTGGGCTGTTACAAAGACCATGTTTTCCTTCTTGGGATGATCAATCCTCTTGATCTCATGAGTCTTGAGCTTGCTATAAAGCAGCTCCAAAGTTAGATCAGAGAGGTTAACGTTCTCCTCAATGGCGGTAGCCTTTATCTCCCACTCAGCAACAATGTCCTTTTTCTTTTAAAATTGGGAATTACTATGCTACTCACAAATGGGACACACTTGTCATTGACACAGTCTACAACACTGTGCGTGGACCCTTGGT
Organism: Hsuehochloa calcarea; assembly: GCA_036346395.1. NCBI lineage: Eukaryota > Viridiplantae > Streptophyta > Magnoliopsida > Poales > Poaceae > Hsuehochloa > Hsuehochloa calcarea. The sequence goes on along the minus strand of CM070602.1, from coordinate 17,443,018 downwards.
CCACGGACCATCGTGAAGATTACTTTGCACTTAATTGATCAGGCCTGCATGTCATACTCCCAATACTCCTTTAATTCTGAGTTAATTAGTGCTAATCATAGATTAAAACCTAATGACTGTGATTTGGCTAATTAACCACGTGCTACAGTGTTAGTCCATTTTCGACAACGCAGAGCACACTCAGCCGCGAGCTCGCCGGGCGTGTCGCCGGTGAGGGAAGCCATGGTGGTGCTGGCCAAGGGCCAAAATGGAATTTTCACGCTATTGCGCACCTGACGGTGGTCGGAACATCGCTGGAGACAAGCTGGCGCAACGACACGACGAGGTGGAGCGGAGGAGAGATTACGGTGAAGGTGGCTTATACGGTTCAGCAAAGCTTCTAGGCAACTAATGCGTGCACGAGCCACTAGAGTATACAAGTAGCGTACCGGAGGTGAGAGTGGGGTCCAGCGTGGTCGAAGACGAGCTAGCGGCGATGCACCACGGCGGCGACGGCGCTTCACCGAGGATGCAACACCCTGGGCAAAGATAGGAGCAAATAAGGGTAGGGGTAGCTCCATTGAGTCCATAAGATGGTGAGAGAGCAAGGAATTGGAAGGGGAGATCCTCACCGGAGTTGAGCACGAACAAGACAGTTTGTGGCCGAAGTGAAGAAAAATTCAATTCCGGTGATCCTTGAGGAGGAACAAAGAAATTGGGTTAGGGTAATTATTACCTGAGCCCTAAAACGTAAGCTGACATGAAGTTAAGGAGGAGAGCTCCACAATTGCGGAGACGACACAACGGTGGCGCCATGGGCGTGAACTAGAGCTCGCATTCTTCCTTGGTTTGAGCTCGGAGGAAAAAGGAATGATGGAGAGGGTTAGCTCGGGGTTGTGAAAGGAGTAAAATAAGCCACTGAAGAGCTTTTATAGTTGGAGGACGGAGAGTACGAAGAGGGCGCTCGGGCATGGGCGTCGAAGTTGACGGGAGTCCATTCGACACTGAGGGGACGTGTGGCGATGGGAGCATGGGTGAGCGTAGGAGACACGACCGAGGCTTGGCAAAACCGTGGGTGGGGTCAAGAACCGGGGGAGACGAAGCCTGGCCAGTAGACCCCAGCCATCAGCAGGTGGAGGAAAGGGGGTTGCGTCGAGAGGGTGCGGTGGGAACCAGGCTCAGCTAGCTCGGTTGGAGGAACATTAAATCCAGATTTTTTATAAATAGGCTGAGATGGTTTGGGAATTTTTAGAGGTAGTATATTAACTCCAAAAATTCTGAAATTGTTATGGAAGGTTACTGGATCTAAGAACAATCTTGTGTAATTTTTCCAGTGTTTCTCACGTAATGCATTTCTATCTTTAAAAAATCACAATTTGCTGCCCTAGGGGTTTGACTAAGGGACCAACTGGTTTGACTAGCCCTTTTAAAATAGTAAATAAAATCTAAAAATTATGAAATTCTTCAGAGGAGTTACTAAGAAGTTCTAGAACAAAGGAAAAAATAATTGCAGAGTATGATCGCAAGATTTGGTTAAAAGTCTCAAAGCATTATGCTTCTAGTCAATTGAAGCATTAAGTTTTTGAAATCAACAAAACCTAATAAAGAAATTCCCAAAAATTTAAATAACAACAAGGTGCATCAAAAGTTTTAAATTATTCTCATTTTCATATATTTGAAACACAAACCAAGTTTTAGGATGTTACAATTAGTAAAGGTGTTCAAACTCGATCTTGAGTTGCTTCTTTTTGTGAACATTACTCGTTTGTTTCCTCTATTGAGCCAAAACATGCAGGTGAAGCTCTAGATAATTCGGATTGGGCAAATATTATACATGAAGAATTAAACAACTTTGTCTGCAACAACGTGTGTACACTAGTTAAAAGACCCGAGGATCACAATGTAATGGGCAAAAAATGGATGTATAGAAACAAACAAGAAGAGAATGGTGTTGTGGTGAGAAACAAAGCAAGATTAGTGGCGCAAGGTTACACCCAAGTTGAGGGCTTTAATTTTGGTGAAACTGTAATACCCCGAAGGTGATTCGGCTTATTAGAAAAAGTTTCGGAAGAGGGAGCTAATCGAAAAACCAGAATCATCTTTTCACCGGGGGGTTTTCTGTGATTTCACGGCAACCTGGGCCTGGGCCACGGCCCAGGAGGGGCCCATGTGGTGGCTGGCCATAAGAGGGGGGTTCCCACCACCCAAACCCTAAACTCCACATTTCTCTCCCCCTCCCCCCCTTTGGAGCCGCCGCCCCCCCCCTTGCTGTGCACCGCCTTGTACATCGATTTTGATTAAGATGCGTTCGTTTTCTGTCCTGTCCATCTCTTAGAAAGTTGTAGGTATTGTTCTTAGCTTTCCATATCCACCGAGTTCACGTGATTCCGCCTTACGGTTTAGGAGATATAATTTGTTTAGTGCGCGCTGTTCTGTCTGTCTGACGAGAAAGATATGTCGGCTTGATCCTATGTTTTGATTTAGTTAGAGGCATTTCCAGAACCTCCACCCAAATAAGTTATTGTAGCCCTTTAAATTATCTTTCAAATCTGATAAAGATCATCTCCATTGGATCTGTGTAATGAAAGTTATGATATTTTCTTTACCACTGTTCTGAATTTTGGGCAGATAATTGTTAGTGTTTTCATCTATTGTTTAGACTACTGTAGAGGCCGAATCTATGGTTTTGCCCTTCTAGAGTTTTATTCCTGGGAACGTTAGCTTTCTTTTGGCATCGAGATCAGGAAAATCCGATCTGTAGTTTGGGAGATATGAATTTTTGATTACGAACTGTCCGGTCTGTCTGAAAACTGAGGTCAGTAGGTTTGTCCCTCTGTTTTGTTCAAATTAGGGGCCGAATCAGAACCTTCACCCAACTAAGTTATTTTAGCCCTTAAAATTATCTTTCCAAGCTGATAAGAATCATTCTCATTGGATCAATAGGTTGAAAGTTACGTCATTTTCTTTATCTCTGATCTGTATTCTGGACAGACATAGATGGGTTGTGTTTAGCTGTTAATTAGCCCTCCGTTTTGGCCGAATAAGGGGATTCCGCCAACTAATGTTTTGTAGCCTGATCTGTTAAGATTCAGTGAGCACTAGTTTCAGGTTTTTTGGAGTTACAGATAATTAATGGTGATTTTTCTAGTATCGCTGCCAGTTTAGCAGAATCGGGTCATTGGGTAAACTTGGTAAAATTGATCCCGTTGTTTGGGTGGGAGAGATAGAGGGGATGGAAGGGCTCTTGTAGCAATGTCATACCTTGTTATTCTTATTTCGATTATACATTTTGTGTAGGCGGTGAGGCGGTGAGTGGAGGGGCATCTTTGTAACACCCTGGCTATTCGGAAACCAAGATGTCACGCAAAATTATCAAACTACTAAGGATAGCATTACAGCTGGATTATACAGATTCAATCAACAATAATTTCTAAAGAATGACAATAAATGATCACCAGATTCATGGAAAAGAATGGATAAACAATTATAATACCACGAACAGTCAAGCAATACCAAAGTTGGATTATTACAAATCTAGAAATTTAATTAATAAGTTGGCTTGACTGAAAGGTAATAATAATTATTCTGGTTGGATAAAAGTGAAGTGCAGTGTGCCGAACTACCCCACCAAATCATCTTGTCTTCTCCTCAATTACCTAATTAAAACATACAAAGCAAGGGTGAGTCAAGACTCAAAGCAAGTGCATACAAGAATAATCAAACATAGAGTGGACAACACAAACCAGTGGAATTACGAACAAATCTTGGAACACATATACGATTGAATGGAATGAATACATGAATGGATGGAATGAAAGAATGCATTGAAGGAGAACGGACTTTTCACACGCTTATACCTGGGTATAAATAGTGACACACCGTCGGTGTTCACTTAAGCCCGCATTTGCAAAGCACGGATCCAATCACCGTATGAAGAACGTTTCATACGGTGTCCGGTTGCCACATTGGAATGGTGGTCAACGCTGCCCACATTGGAATGGTGGGTCTCACATGCCCATATTGGAATTAATGGGACTTAATCAAGTTTCCACTCCCGTGACTGACAAAGGAAATATGTGTGCATGGAATGAAATGCATAACTTGAACTTCATCTCAATTTATCACGTAAGAAGGTATTGAAATCTACCACATCATGCTCAAATCACAGGAATACTCATAAGTTACCAAATTATCATGCATTCATCAAATTCACACAAGTTAAACATTGCACTTGCCTTCCGTGCTGTGAAGTATTGGGAAGCAACGAAGGTGTCCTTCCACTCACCGCCTCACCGCCTATACAATTATTGTCACAGAATAAGGATAACAGGGTATAACATAGTTACACGAGTTCTACGATACCCTCTAATCAACCCACATGCCCAAATGTTCGTTTTGACCTCTACGCCAAAAGTCCAGATTATCGATCTACGGGCAGTTGTACGAGAAAATTCACCATTAATTATCTGTAACTCTAAAAGACCTGAAACCAGTGCTCACTGAAACTTAACAGATCAGGCTACAAAACATTAGTTGGCGGAATCCCCTGATTCGCCAAAACAGAGGACTAATTAACAGCTAAACACAACCCATCTACGTCTGTCCAGAATACAGATCAGTAATAAATAAAATGGCGTAACTTTTAGCCTATTGATCCAATGAGAATGATCCTTATCAACTTGGAAAGATAATTTCGAAAGCTACAATAACTTAGTTGGGTGAAGATTCTGATTCGGCCCCTAATTTGAACAAAACCGAGGGGAAAACCGACAGTTCCAAATTCTCAGGCAGACAGGACAGCGCGCGGTTAAAACTTCATATCTCCTAAACCGTAAGGCGGAATCAAGTAATCTCGGTGCCAAAATAAAGATAATGACATCAGGAACAAAACTATAGAAGACGAAAATACCAGATTCGCCGTCTAAGTAAATCATAATGGCCCGACAAGAAAATCTGTCAAATCACATCAGCTCTCTTGAACAGTCGCGGTAAAACTACCATATCTCCTAAACCCTAACTCGAAATCATATGATCTCGGTGCCAAAAGAAAGCTAAGATCAAGGGCTACAACTTTCTAAGAGGTGAGAAGATCAGAAAACATACGGAACTTACCCAAATCGGACGAACAAAATTGCTGCACTGCAGGGAGGAGGGTGGCGGCCGGTTGGAGAGGGGGAGGGAGTGGAGGGGAGACGGTGGGGCGGCTAGGGTTAGGGGGAGGACACCCCCCATTGGCCGGCCCCCCTCTTGGGCCTCTTGGGTTTTGGCCCAAGGCCCAGGTTGCCGCGATATAGCTGAAAACCCCATCAAATAATGGAATTTCTATTCTTTCAAAGTGCATTTTCCTCCCCAACTTCTTCTCAATTCCATCGATTTGATTCTAGGGCATTACATTCTACCCCCCTTAACAGGATTCGACCTCGAATCTTTGCAACGATCTACTAGAAAGGAAATGTGGTGGGAAAAATTAATCATCTTAAACACGTACCTGAATCGAACAGATCTGGATACTGCTCGCACATGCGAGACTCTAGCTCTCAAGTGTCCTCTCTCTCGGACAGAGGAACCTCAACACAAATATAAAACGACGATCGACCTAATGCTCAGCCTGAACTTTCTGGGTTCACTTATTAGAAGAGGATCGAAGGTAAGACCTTACACGTTGGTCAACCTCTTTAACTAAATCTCAAACTTTGAATGGCTCAGCTGTTCACTTAGCCCCAGAACGCAACAGACGTTACGTGCTTCGCATATGGATCCGAGACGGTCAATGCGATATGCTAACTTCCCAATTTCGCAACCTTCAAACGAAGATAATCTAATCAAAATAGAGAGTCCTTATCGCGCCCACAAAATATTAACCTCCACCAAAAGTTTAAATTCTAAATTTGACAATTCATCATGAAAGCAATTTCCACTTCCAATTAAGAAATTTATAAAGAACACCACGAAAGCCAAAGGAGAAATTCACGCGAATGCCCAAATCAAATATTTCTTTGACTCGTCGGAATCGAAAGAATCACTCATGCCAAAACAACGCCAACCCAAAACGTGGAAGTCATCAATCAACAACACAAAGATCAAGCGTGACTAAAGAAAACGCTTCACTAACCAAGAAAACATCATTCTTCTTAGTTCCTCTTTAGGAATAAAACTTCTTTTGAACCTTGAAATTGAACTCATCGCATATCACCGAGCTTAAATCTCTTAGTTAAACCTTCTCAAATTCGCTCAAAGCGATGTACATCATCCACACCATTGTGGAGAGGTTCGATTGAATCCACCGAATACTCTAGGTAACTCATTCTACTAATCAACATTAATTTGATTGAAGGCACCCAAAGCGCCACAAAATAGATATCACAAAATCACATTACCTCTAATCTTCAAGAACAACTCGTAATCCTCAAGACACACGCCATGTACTACATAAAAAAATTCATCATTGATCTTTCCACCGATCAGAGACTCAATTATTCCACTTTCTCTATACACACTCATTGAGTGACCAAAGGTCTAACATAACAATGCAAACCCAGATTTAACCTCCAAGATCTCTACCACAAATTTCAATTATAACATATAGGAAATCAATGATTGACTCTCCAACATTTTCTCCAATTCTAACATACTCACTCATTTGCATACTTAGAAATTTCCCACCTAATCTCGCATCATTATCCAATTGCGTTGCTCTATAGAAATAATCAAGGTTTCCATACCTTCGATAATCACCGACCATTCAATCATGAACTGAAGTTCTGAAGTTTCACTATACCATAGGCTCTACTCAGTCGTAACACTTTTCAGACTTACTTCGAAACCCAAACATTCCATGTGAATTAATTTTCTCCCAAGAGATACAGATCAAAACCATTCTATATTCTACTACTCCTCTAATAACTTGGTAGCAAAATCTCACCGCTACGATTACTCATCTACCATCAAACAGTTGCCAAACTTACCCTTTGCAAAAACTTTGCAACCCAAAACTGTGATCCTTTCTCAAAAGGAAGAGGCGAACAAAGATAAGTTTATTCACACAGAAAGACGTTGCTCATCGCGGCGAGCAGGAAACCAAAAGAAATATTTTGATAAAGGTGATCTTGGAAAATGAAAGCTGAATTCATAATTGGAGGCACACATCCCTCAAAAGAGAATAGCAAATAACAGCCGACACGAAAGAAAGATATTACGTTTGAAATTCGCCATCTCTTGAGCGGAAAGAGCAACAAATTTAGGGACGCTTCAAATAACCACAAGATTTAATTAAGAATCGATAAGATCCTTCAACAGGTCAACTTGCTCGAAACAGTTCATCTACTTGGGAAACACGAGATCCAAATGGTCTCAGCCACAAAACTCGAAACATTTCCCTTTACAGGATTTCACGGAAAGCAAACGGATTAACTTCGCTCGAAGAGATCAACGAAAATCTTCTTTGATTGTAACCTCACTTTGCGAACTCAAACTAAAGAGCCTTTCGGACTAAATCACACGAAATCTTTAAGAAGCAATAGGTTAATCCAATTCCTCAAGTTACCCAAAATAATTTCAGTTACCAGTTGATTCACGAGCTCCAAGGTACCGCGAAAGCTAAACTTGAAATATCCTTATTTGAACGATATCACCCAAGGCGATCAGTTTAATACAGGTATTAACATCAAGCCCATAACAACACTTAGAAAACATTTCGGAAGACCCACGTGGAATGAATGGGTTGATTCCTTCTCGAAAGAAGAGGCAAATAGAAACGATCTTCACCAACTGAAAAATCACTTACCACTCGCAAGGAACACAAAACTCAGGGGAAAACCAATTAGGCAACGAACTCAGAAAACTTATGGAAAGTCCACAGTTGAAAACATAGGCCTCACAATAACAGAATATCAGACCTTAACCGTTAGGAACAAACGGGTATTCAAGATCAAAACACCCGCAGCACGGAAGAACTATTATAATTTTTCAACATATCGCTTTACTCGACAAACTATGTTTACCACAAAGAACTTGAATTCCCAAAAGAGCTCGAACACAAACTGGAAATTTGATCATTTTAGAAATATTACGAAGGCGGTCAACTTTTTTCTTTATAAAGGAATCAACATTACCATCACAATATCGATCATGTGAATAATCCTCCTAAAGGAACATGGCAAATCGTGTTATAGAATTTTTTCAAAGATCAAATGGAATTGTAATAACAACTTATTCTAGAAAGGAAACTTAGTACGAAAACCACAAAGTGAAACAAACCTCTCACACAACTCCACCATAACATTAGAAAAGGGTTTCACACTTTTTTTTCAAGAGAGGTTCTAAACTCCAACATTCCAACTACTCCAAAAGAAACGAGTAGAGTCAAGACTTTCTTCGATAAACTTTGTAAAAGCTAATTCCGCTCCCCAAAATACCAAACGGTTAACTAGGTCACCTTAATCAACAATTGAGATAGGACCCTTACAAAAAGAATGATCTTGTCAATAATATCGTGTACAAGTAGCAAAGAGAGCTCAGCAATCAGAAAGACAAGAATTATTTTGAAAAACATCTAGGGACCAATAGGAACCCGTAGCCAACCAATTTGTTTGATTACCATCTCCGACTTAATCACCACAAGGCACCCCAAAAATGGTTTTAACACTAATCCTCAGAAAAGAGATACGTTAAACTTTAAGACGTGGAATGATCCAAAAGAAATACATGGAGCCAATGCTTCCTCGTGTTAACGAACTTGCAACAGAAAACTCTCATTATACAAACTATCAAACGAGTAAACGAGTCGCTATTTTCCAATGAGAAGGAACAAACATGGAAATATCAATATTGCCAATCGTCAAGATCATTTAAAATAAAAGAAATTCAACAACTGAAAAAAAATAATATTTTCAGAGAACCCTTAAATACCTTTTGGATCTCATCAACTACCATGAATCATGAACCTAAGAGAAATTCATCAACTAGCACCGGACAAGAATTTGTCAAAATCAGAAATCAAGGAAGAGAACCACTGTCTAAAGCATCCCAAAAAGAAATATGCAAGATCATTGTGCACTTGATAATGAACTTGCAAAAGAAATATGCCAATGCCCGAAACCCCAAGCGAGCACACGGGTTAAAGTTTCCAACAGGGGTAAAACAGAACTTTCGTGAAAAGGTAAATCTTGCTATTTAACTACGCCGACGTGAGCGAAATATCACAATAGTAGAAAGAACAATAATTGTTTCAAAGAATGATCAGAAACCTACTGGAGATTGCCCACTTCATTATAACCTTCCATTCAAAAGAAATTCACGAACTGTCAGAAACTACAACCAGAAAACCAGATACAAACTTGAGAAGGACAACAACTTCATCAATGAGCTCAGGCTCAACACAGAACTATGGAACAGGGGTAAGAACTTCTCTACTATTACAACACGAGCGATGGTGTAGCACAGCAAAACCTGTGGCGACAACCACGAACTCAGATGCTCGATGTCCGCTACCGATACGCATAACTAATGCAATCAATTATGAATATATAGGATCATCTCATGACAATCATAGAATAATTCATAGATATATAGGATATCACATCACGTCATAGATTAATAACAAGAAAGATAGTACAGAAGCAATTCTATACCATACAACATAATGAACCACATCACTAGAAATGCGAAAACAATGGATTTCCCAAACCCCACCTACTGTGCACAATGTGTCATTTTAATAACTTAATTACCACAGACCTAAAGCCCGCTCTGATACCAACTGTAACACCCTGGCTATTCGGAAACCAAGATGTCACGCAAAATTATCAAACTACTAAGGATAGCATTACAGCTGGATTATACAGATTCAATCAACAATAATTTCTAAAGAATGACAATAAATGATCACCAGATTCATGGAAAAGAATGGATAAACAATTATAATACCACGAACAGTCAAGCAATACCAAAGTTGGATTATTACAAATCTAGAAATTTAATTAATAAGTTGGCTTGGTGAAAGGTAATAATAATTATTCGTTGGATAAAAGTGAAGTGCGAGCAGTCGAACTACCCCACCAAATCATCTTGTCTTCTCCTCAATTACCTAATTAAAACATACAAAGCAAGGGTGAGTCAAGACTCGGCAAGTGCATACAAGAATAATCAAACATAGAGTGGACAACACAAACCGGTGGAATTACGAACAAATCTTGGAACACATATACGATTGAATGGAATGAATACATGAATGGATGGAATGAAAGAATGCATTGAAGGAGAACGGACTTTTCACACGCTTATACGGTATAAATAGTGACACACCCGTCGGTGTTCACTTAAGCCCGTACTTCGCAAAGTACGGGGATCCAATCACCGTATGAAGAACGTTTCATACGGGTGTCCGAAGTTGCCACATTGGAATGGTGGTCAACGTTGCCCACATTGGAATGGTGGGTCTCACATGCCCATATTGGAATTAATGGGACTTAATCAAGTTTCACTCCGTGGACGGCAAAGGAAATATGTGTGCATGGAATGAAATGCATAACTTGAACTTCATCTCAATTTATCACAGAAGAAGGTATTGAAATCTACCACATCATGCTCAAATCACAGGAATACTCATAAGTTACCAAATTATCATGCATTCATCAAATTCACACAAGTTAAACATTGCACTTGCCTTCCGTGCTGTGAAGTATTGGGAAGCAACGAAGGTGTCCTTCCACTCACCGCCTCACCGCCTATACAATTATTGTCACAGAATAAGGATAACAGGGTATAACATAGTTACACGAGTTCTACGATACCCTCTAATCAACCCACATGCCCAAATGTTCGTTTTGACCTCTACGCCAAAAGTCCAGATTATCGATCTACGGGCAGTTGTACGAGAAAATTCACCATTAATTATCTGTAACTCTAAAAGACCTGAAACCAGTGCTCACTGAAACTTAACAGATCAGGCTACAAAACATTAGTTGGCGGAATCCCCTGATTCGGCCAAAACAGAGGACTAATTAACAGCTAAACACAACCCATCTACGTCTGTCCAGAATACAGATCAGTAATAAATAAAATGGCGTAACTTTTAGCCTATTGATCCAATGAGAATGATCCTTATCAACTTGGAAAGATAATTTCGAAAGCTACAATAACTTAGTTGGGTGAAGATTCTGATTCGGCCCCTAATTTGAACAAAACCGAGGGGAAAACCGACAGTTCCAAATTCTCAGGCAGACAGGACAGCGCGCGGTTAAAACTTCATATCTCCTAAACCGTAAGGCGGAATCAAGTAATCTCGGTGCCAAAATAAAGATAATGACATCAGGAACAAAACTATAGAAGACGAAAATACCAGATTCGCCGTCTAAGTAAATCATAATGGCCCGACAAGAAAATCTGTCAAATCACATCAGCTCTCTTGAACAGTCGCGGTAAAACTACCATATCTCCTAAACCCTAACTCGAAATCATATGATCTCGGTGCCAAAAGAAAGCTAAGATCAAGGGCTACAACTTTCTAAGAGGTGAGAAGATCAGAAAACATACGGAACTTACCCAAATCGGACGAACAAAATTGCTGCACTGCAGGGAGGAGGGTGGCGGCCGGTTGGAGAGGGGGAGGGAGTGGAGGGGAGACGGTGGGGCGGCTAGGGTTAGGGGGAGGACACCCCCCATTGGCCGGCCCCCCTCTTGGGCCTCTTGGGTTTTGGCCCAAGGCCCAGGTTGCCGCGATATAGCTGAAAACCCCATCAAATAATGGAATTTCTATTCTTTCAAAGTGCATTTTCCTCCCCAACTTCTTCTCAATTCCATCGATTTGATTCTAGGGCATTACAATCTTCGTGTCCTCCTATTACGTCACATCGCGGAAGGCAAGTACCCTATGCTGTTTGGTGATGTTTCCAATTGTTTGCTTGATGTTGGGATAAATTGTGAATACCTTTTTCTATCCATCCTGATGTTTATTTCATTTCAAGAAGATGATTCTTGTGATTAAAGAATTAGCATTCATTTCAGTTGTTGCATTCCATTACATGCAACTAACTTGTGTGGCATCTTTGATATATTATGTTGTGTGGGAATGCATACTCATACTTATTTACACATGTTGTTGAATGCCATATGTCTTTTCCACTAATGTGTGTTATTCATTCATACCATGAGAAATCATCATATTCATTCATAAAATTCATTATGACCACGGGAGTGGATTCTTTTGGTAAGTCCCATCAATTCCAAGATGGGCATTTGAAAGACCCATCAATTCCAAAGATGGGCATTTGAAAACCCACCATTCCAATATGGGTAGTGTTGACCACCATTCCAATGTGGCAACTTGGACACCCGTATGAAACGTTCTTCATAAGGTGATTGGGTCCCCGTACTTTGTGAAGTACGAGCTTAAGTGAACACCGACGGGTGTATCACTCGCTATACCGGTATAAGCTGTGATTAGTCCATTCCTTCAATGCATTCTTTCATTCCATCCATTCATGTATTCATTCCATTCAATCATATATGTGTTCCAAGATTTGTTCGTAATTCAACTGGATGGTGTTGTCCACTCTATGTTTGATTATTCTTGTATGTACTTGCTGAGTCTTCGACTCACCCTTGCTTTGTATGTTTTAATTAGGTAATTGAGGAGAAGACAAGGTGATTTGGTGGGGTAGTTCGCACTGCGCACTTCACTTTTATCCAATCGAATAATTATTATTACCTTTCAGTCAAGCCAACTTGTTAAATAAATTTCCAGATTTGTAATAATCCAACTTTGGTATTGCTTGACTGTTCGTGGTATTATATCTGTTTATCCATTCTTTTCCATGAATCTGGTGATCGTTTATTGTCATTCTTTAGAAATTATTGTTGATTGAATCTGTATAATCCAGCTTTAATGCTATTCTTAGTAGTTTGATAGTTTTGCGTGACATCTTGGCTTCCGAATAGCCAGGGTGTTACAGAAACTTTTGCTCCCATAGCTAGACTAGAAGCTATTCGTATTTTGTTTTCATTTACATCATGCTTTGAAATAAAACTATTTCAAATAGATGTGAAGAGTGCTTTTCTAAATGACAAAATTTCTGAGCTTGTCTATGTTGAGTAACCTCCTGGTTTTGAGGATCCTAAAAATCCTAACCATGTTTACAAACTCTCAAAAGCACCATGTGGTCTCAAACAAGCTCTTAGAGCATGGTACGAGCGACTTAGAGATTTTCTTATTTCAAAAGGCTTCAAAATTGGGAAGGGTGACACCACTCCTTTCACAAAAAATCATTGATGGTGATTTTTTTGTTTGACAAATTTATGTTTATGATATTATATTTAGGTCTACTAATCAAGAGTTTTGCAAGGAATTTTGTGATATGATGTCTAAAGAATTCGAGATGTCTATGACTAGAGAGTTTAGCTTCTTCCTTAGACTTCAAATCAAGCAACTCAAAGATGTGACATTTGTGAGCCAATCCAAGTATATGATGGGTTTACTGAAAAGATTTGACATTGAGGATACAAAACCCATCTAGACTCCCATAGATACAAATGGTCATCTCGACCATAATGAGGGAGGTAAATATGTAGATTTAAGGCTTTATAAATCAATGATTAGTAGCTTGCTTTATCAAAATGCATCTAGGCCCAATATAATATTTAGTGTTTGCATGTGTGCATATTTTCAAGCTTCTCCAAAAGAATACCATCTTATGGCCATAAAAGGGATTCTTAGATATTTTAAGCATTCCTCTTGCATTGGCTTATGGTATTCTAAAGGTGCTAAATTTGATTTAATTGGATATTCTAATTCCGATTATGCGAGTTGCAAAGTGGATAAAAAAAAGCACATCTGAAAGTTGTCAATTTCTAGGAAAATCTTTGCTCTCTTAGCCCTCAAAGAAAAAAAATCCATAGCCCTATCCACCGCCGAAGCGGAGTATGTCTCTGCGGGTAGTTGTTGTGCTCAATTTCTATGGATGAGACAAACTTTGATAGACTATAGAATAAACTTCTCTAAAATGCGTCTTTTGTATGACAATGATAGTGCCGTGAAGATAACAAATAATACGGTTCAACACTTTAGAACTAAACACATAGATATTTGCCATCATTTTCTTAGAGATCATATAAGCCAAGGTGATATTATGATTAGCCACAAAAGAGCTGATGATCAATTAGAGGATATCTTCACCAAGCCAACAGATGAGAGCCACTTTTGCAAATTGAGGAATGAATTAAATGTCATAGATCTTTCTAATATTGTTTGATCTCATGCATCTTTCTTAAATGTTGATTCACAAGTCCTTTCGATTCTCTTGTGGTTTTGTTGCTATGGAAAATTGTAAATGGGAAACACATTTAGGGGGAGTGTTACAGAATCTTTATGTATACCACATCTCTCTCCTTGTGAACAAAATGAAAATCATGCTCGGACACCTTTCAAAATCAACTCATTTTGGTCGAAAAGTCTAATTTTGTTGTATTAAAAAACAAAAATCATGAAAAACTAGGTCTATCTATTCAAATATATATTTCAAAGGTTTTTGGTTGGGTAGAACTAAAAAAATTAAATTTGAAAGAAAAGCTAGTTTTTTTGCCCAAAAAAGAACTTCTAATATCTAGTTTTTGACCAAAACTAGTTTTTGTGCAAAATCTATTCCAAAAAGAATTTGATTTTGACTCCACAAGGAAAATCCCAGAATTGGCTATTCAAGATCTTTTTCGTATTTGTTGGACCGAAAAGACGACTAGAGGGGGGAGGTGAGTAGGAACACGCTCACTTTTTCAACCAAGATCAGATTCAATACAAATTTTGCTCTAATAGCTATGGAAGCTATGAAGATCAATATACCAGTACAGCGGAAGACTAGTATTGAATCCAATCTAAACCCTGAAGCAAAACAACCAAAATCAACACGGGCTAAAATTCTAAGTGTTGGGCATTCTGACCTCTGTGTTAATGGCGGTCGGACCGGTCACCTTGGGCGCTCAGACCGGTCACCTTGGGCGGTCTGACCTCCAGTCTGATGAACAGTAAAAACAGTCCAAAAAACGAAGTTGCAAATAGATGTAACTTTTGATCTACAACTCCAAACTTGATGAAACTTGGAACACACCTTCTCTAGGATGATAGGAACCGATTCCAATCGAAAATCATGAAGATCCTTGGAAAAGTTACGACCTTTTTCCGTTTGAAAGGAAGATGGTTCAAAACCGAGTCAAAACGAAAACTAGATCCAAAAACTTGCTCGTGGGTGATTGATGATCAAGATTATCCTAGATGTGTTCCCACATGTCACAGCAAGCTAGATCATGTGAAGAAATCAATAACCTCCACTAATCCTCTCCCTAAGCAAAACTAGGGTTTCAACAATTATGAAAGGGTTAAAGGGGGTGCAGTCACCTCCCTCCTCTATTTATAGTGGAGGCTTAGACCTTCTAGAAGATTAACTTAAATGAGCTCCCGTTAAGGCCCAACACAAACGGGTCACACACACACGTATTTTAAAGCGCCGTCTTCAACACCTCTTGACCTAAACCACTTCTCTTTGCGTAGTCTTGCGCCGCGGGTTGGCAAAAGGTCACCAAGGTGGTATTTGGTTAGAATACCAAAATACCCCTTCTCGGTCCTTCTCTGAAGACCGAGTCCATCTGCGCGAAGCACTTCGCTTGCCAAGAAGTGGAAACAATGATGCTATTAGAGGACATGCTTGGAATGTCATTAACTTTGTCATGCAAGGTAAGAAGTTTGATGTGATGCATTTGATCTTGACAGAGCTTGCGTCGTGCAAGGGAGACTTGGGAAAGAGAATGTATTTCACGCCTTTTATCATGAAGCTCATTCACTGGGTCACTCACTAAAATGGTCCTCTTCCTTTTCCCCACAAACAGTACAAGCTTGAAGGTGACAATTAAAGGGATTTAAGCAACCGACCTTTGGACAGGCAACCCCAGTAGTCGGTCGCTGATGACCAAGAGAAGCCCCCACATGGACCTTAGCCCTCTCCACAACAACAAGGTGGTGTTGATCCCCTCTTCTTGGACGCTTTGCATTCTGGGATCAACACCATTGTTCCTCGCATTGACACAGTGGATCGTTGCCTGGAGGTTCTTGATCATCGCATGGAGAACATTGATCGCCATTATGAGGCCATGGACAGTCGCATTACTACCATTGATCAAGACAATGTTGTTGTGCTCCAACGCCTTGATCAGCTTACTAGATGGGTTTATGAGATGTGGTCAGTTTAGGACAAGATTTTGACCAACATTTCAGATGTCAACACCAGGGTGTCATCAGTTGAGTAGTCTGTCACTTTCTCTCGTCGCCACCACATCAATCCTTCTCCTTTCGATCCTTCTACCTCGACTGGCACTCCTCTTTCTTCCTCTTAGGCTTCATAGTTGGCTTTTGGTACTTGATGCCAAAGGAGTAGATACATTAATAGCTACTATCTACTATTTTATTAATGTTGTACTTTATGGTTTGTAATAGGAAAGAGGATAAGCTTATTACATTTTGGTTTATCTTTGTAAGCTTATTGAACCTCATTATATTTTATCGTTTGGATGATTACGGTTGCTTGAAATGTGATTTCTAGGTTCTATCAATTTTGTGTTTGTATCTATGAGTTTTCTCCTATGATTGATGGCTTATTTGGCATGTTATCCTTTTCACTTTATGTTATTCATGTCATATGCAATCTAAATCATATCCTAGAATATGCACCTTGTTTGGTACTTCTAGTATATTCAAACTATTTTATTATATCTCCATGGTTGAAGTTTTCATCAATTACCAAAAAGGGGGAGATTGAAAAAATCTAGTTCCTATTTTAGTATTTTGGTAATTAAAGACAACCATCTATTTGTGAACTAACCTGTTTTGTCAAGTGATTAAAAATAGTAGCCTCGGATTAAAATTAAGGAGCACTAAAGGTACTCAAGTATTGGATATCAACATCGTTTAGCTCAAGGCAAAGGTATCTAGTAGAATAGGATCTTTTCAAAGTTTTACCGGTCTAGTAGTATAAAGGATGAAAGACTGGATTATTAGTGTAGGTAGCCGTACTATGAAGAGTGATCAACAGCTAGTAGCTTATTTTCAAAGTGTGCCACAATGCTCAAACTCACTTGGTTGAATCTTGTATTTCTAAGTGATCTTTTGGCCACAATTTATCTGTTCTTTATTTCTTGGCCGGACTGATCGTAGTTGGAAGGCCGGACTAACCGGAACCCCGGTTCATCTACGCGGTCAGCTTTTTCCAAAGAGTTCCTGTTTTGCAATTCTGCTGGCCGGACTGACCGGACCCCCGGTCTGAGTCGGGCGGTGAACTTTTACTAGAGACTCTCTTTTGGCTTCAACTATTCTCTATTTTGCTATCTGGACTGACCGTTGTTGGTGTGCCGGGTTGACCGAACCTTCGTGTCATTGACGCGGTCAGCTTTTTATAGAGAATGGTGTTTTTGGTCTTGCAACTTATTTTTTCATGCCGGACTGCCGCAAGTGTAATCCCAGACTAACCAGATCTGAGGTCAGTGTAGGGCGGTCAGATTTTTCCAGTGTCATGTATCTTCTGGTTTGGAAATCTTTGAACCCGGTCTGACTGGATCTTAAGTTGGTGGACTGACCAAACTGGTTTAACACATTGTTTATGTAGTATTAATTACTACAGAGTTTACCGTTATATTGTAATCCGGTCTGACCAACCCTGTGCCTACGGTCGAACTAGACTAGCTGTTTTTTGCACAGTCACGAGTGCCAACGGCTAGTAAAGTGAGAGGAGGCTATAAATACCTCACTTACTGCAGCAAGGGCTTCTTTAGAACCCCAATTGAATACTCTTGATCCATTTGCTTCTTCTTCTTCTCTTTGAGAGCTAAAGTTCCATCTTGCAAAGGTTGTAGAGGTTTCTTCAACTGCATTGAGTTTAGTTTTATTCTTGTGACAACATCTTCAAGTGAATCGGTGTTGGTTTATTACTCTTGGAGGTTGCCACCTCCTAGACGGCTTGAAGGAGGTGATTCGGTGATCTTCTCGAGAAGTTTGTGAGAAGACCTAGGTGTTTGTGAAGGTTGGAGCTCTTCTTTCCTGAGTGAAGAAGAGCTACCTCTAGTGATTTAGGGGAGTGCTCGTGTGGAATCGGCTTGATTTGTTCAAGCTACCACAACGTGAATTAGTGGTGACCGGCAAGTCTCTGAGACCACGAGAAAATATCGATTGTCTCCATAGTGTAGTTTATCTCTTTTACTCTTGTCTTAGTGCATTTATTTATATAGCTATATTGTATCTTGATTAAGTTATTTTAGCTTACTCTAGAGTGATTTGTGCACTTAGAAAGACTTAGCTTATTTAGGCATTGAATTGTGAAATTGAATTTTCATTGCTTTAATTGCTAAAAATATGTTTTTTGCCTAATATTTTAAAAACCGCCTATTCACCCTCCTCTAGTCAGTTATACTTTACCCCACAGCTTAGTTGTGATGTGCTTGGGAGGATGAAGAAGGGGCTCGGGAGGTTTGCTATGTGCCTATGTGCTTGCGGGCTGATCCGGTGTGGTGATCCGGATCCGGTGTGGTGATCTAGTGTGGTGTCGGTATGGAGGTGTGGATGATTGATTTTTTTGGGGTATTTGGTGTGGTGGAGGCGGATCTAATGTGGATCTTGATCGGTGGAGGATCTGGTGTAGTAGAGGGGTATCTGGTATGGATCCAGATCGATGGAGGAATTGGTGTGGTTGCGTGTGCTGTGTTGGGGAAAGGAGAGAGATGATGATGTGTTTGCTGGGAGTTCTAGCTGCTGTGTTGCTTGGTGGTGACAGTATCGGAGGTTACGACAGAAAGCATGAAAGACATGGGGAGAAGACGGTTCAGGCGGTGCTTCGGTGGTTGTGTTAATGATGGAATTGGTGTCGTGAAGTGGTGTTGGTATGGGTGCCGGAGATAGTGTTGCGGAGATGTCCGAAAAATTATTGGGACTTGAGGTGGTGGAGGCTGAGACTGGGGGCGTGTGAGCAGAGTGGTGGAGGTCAGGGTGGCTAGGGGTATGAGGGTTGAGGATGATGAGGTTGAGGTCGGGGTAACGGGTAGATGGTAGAGATGAATTTGGTGAAGTCCCTAGTAATATTGATGGTGTGCAACTTTTGTTTTTTTGTGATGATATTGGTTATAGAGTCGATGGACGGTAGATTTGGGTAGATTGTAGCAATGGTATTGCAATATGTAACAAGATGTATATGATTGTTATCTAATGCCTATATTGAAAGGGGGTGTTGGAGATATTAGAGTTGTTGGATATATTAGAGTTTAGACAAGAATCTAAGTTATATACGAGTCTAAAAATCCAAATCGATTTTAATATTTAGCAATGATGCAGGACATACAGTTATTCTTTGAAATCAAACGTAATACTCCACCAATGTGTCCACCGCTCACACTGGATCCATCGGTGCCTATCCCGTGTCATCACAACAACTCGTCCTTGCAAAAAAAATATTTCATCCTTTCATCACCCCTCCCCTCTCGTAATCACGGCGCCGTGTGGCTAACTCTTTGTCAAAATGATTTGAGTTTTCAGTGCGTCAAATGATCCGCGACCGCGTGGTGTGCCGAAAGGATGTGTGCCAAAACGACGGCTGAGCCTCCAGTGGCCAGCACCAGCGCCAGCGCAACGCACCGAGAGCCGCGCGCACGTCTCCTCACCGCGCCCTTCCGCTCGCGCGATCGGTCACGTGCCCGATTGCATGTACGCCCCGCGCCCTCGTCGCACGTCACGCCCACCGCGCCGTGCCGGGAGAGCTCTTCGCGCAACGAGCCGACGCGGACGCAACGGTTTTGTCCTCTGGTACACGGCGCGCGCGCGCAGCCATGTTGGTTTTGGAGCGTGGTGGCGTACGCGTGAGCGTCGGAACGGGCTGTGGTCGCGTACGCGCGCGCATGAATGATTTAGGTGGTAGGGCTGGGTCGTGGTGCGTGAACGGGGGCGTTGGCACGTAGGCGCCGGATTGGGACGGAATGGAGCGTCGTGTACCAGAGGACAAAACCGTTGCGTCCGCGTCGGCTCGTCCGCGTCGTGGAGAGCTCTTCGCGCAGCCATGTTGGTTTTGGAGCGTCGGAACGGGCTGTGGTCGCGTACGCGCGCGCATGAATGATTTAGGTGGTAGGGGCTGGGTTGTGGTGCGTGAACGGGGGCGTTGGCACGTAGGCGCCGGATGGGGACGGAATCGGGGTTGGTTGGGTCGGCTACTTGGCTCTGGCTGCTCCGAACACGTACGTACGTGGTACACGGAGGGGAGGCTAGCTTGGGGATGGGTTGGCCTGTCTTGGCTTTCTTTTGTTTTTGATTTTGTTCGCTTGTGGTGGTGGGGCCCGTGGGGGGAATCCATCCAGCCCCCCGCTTTTGGCGCTTTGCGCCTGGTCGCTGCTACGTGTTTGCTTCCTATCTTTTCCTTTGCTCGCTTGCCTGCCGCTCTCTCTCTCTGTTGTCTTTCTTTCGTTCGTTTATCCATTCTCTCTCTCCTGGATCCTGTGAAGGACAAACAAAGTCGGCACGGCCTTCACATGCAATTAATGGGCGCCACCCCCACACACCCACCTCGTTCCTCCCTCCCTCCCTCCTGCTTTGACTTGTCCCGGCCGGGTGCTCTGGCTCTGTTCTGTCCAGCAACGGGAGCCCACGGCCGGGTGCTACTGGATATATTGTTTGGTACACTTTGAGTGAGTGAGAAAGGGAGGCCATTCTTTCCTTCACAGAATCACAGACACAAGTTGGGAGTTTTGTTCCTAGTAGTAGGGCCTCCTTTTCACGATCACATGCTGAGTCCTCAGATCCCTCGATCACGGGCTGCGGTTAAAATCTTTCGTATAAAGTAGTAGTACCATGTACAAGGATGAAGGTGCAACTTGCAAGGGTTCTCTGCATCGATATAAATCGGAGTATCATTCGTAAGTTTATAATAAGAAGAAAGGAACTCTAAATCAAGCAGGAGAATACTATGGATGAAGGTTGCTCCAGTTGTGGTGTGTGACAGTGAGTATATTATTACAGCTATTGTACGTGGTATATATCAAGTTACACCCCTAGTATGCCGCAGTCTTGAGGTTTATTTTGCCAGCTTGCTATAAAATAAGGCTTACAAGACATTATGGGCAACACTATCAGGCGTGAATTTACATGTATATGAATAAATTAGCAGCTCTTGACGCACGTAAAAGCGTTTGTGTGTAGATTCACATTGTTTAATTTAAAATTCCTTAAAATAATAATAAAAATGTTTCAAAAAGTCAAAATATTTTGCAGCCCAGATAGGTGCTCCATTCAAGGCAGCAATTGGCATGTGACAAAAGCGGTACCAATCGGTGGCGTGCTTATGCGCCTTCCCTTTAGTTTATGCACCGTCGGTTGGGTGCTTGGCATCATTTGCGTTGGACGATTAGAGAAGGGAGAAAAAAAAACGGGTCCTTTGAACCGGTCGCCACGCCGTGTCGCTTCTGGAGTTAGCATGAGTTGAGACATATCGCCACCCTTTTGTTTTGTTGGTGGTATAGATTATATAACAGTGGAGTGGTGCTACTTATTTTTTTACTCAAAAGGAAGAACTTATACTGGGTTAGGAGGAGTAATACTGGAGTAGTTTAGTACTCCAATAAAGGTGTTATCTTGGTACTCACGCTCTTAGAAAGCGTCACTCTGAGAGCTTTTTCCCATTCCTCTATTGTATACTCACGGTTTTGTATTATCATCCAAAGCGTGTGTTTATTTGTACATAGTTGGATGAGGATACGCAGTGTATATACATATAGTTGGTATATAGAGTAGTAGACAAAGGCCGGCCTAGGAGGAAGACACAAGATCAATTAAGTTTCAATGAGCATGGTACTCATTGTTCTGCTCAGAGAGTTCATATAGCTTTATGCACCAATTCTGCAGTTTCAAATGTGCATAAAATTTATCTTGAGAAAACATATCAAGTCAACTTTCCAACGGATCAAACGACATGTGATTTTAAGCTTTCTACACAAAGATATCTCAAAGTTGATTGGAGCAAGCAGATGCTATCCGGCCGTCACGAGAGGATTGTTAAACGAGTGGAGTCTGTGGCTTTTGGGGGGCATGTATAGGTGATATCCGACCATTCTAAGATTATTTAGAGGTTCAAAGGGTTACTTTTACATGTCTCTCATAGATTTAAGTCGTTTCAAACAAGGAAATCAAAGATAAGAAGGATTGGATTCAATTCAGATTCGGTTCGGCGTATCTAGCATAACCCACCACTAGTACAAAACATGTTATTTTGGACATTTTATCACAAACGGTTCCAAAAGAACCATCTGTGTTGTCTCATCACAGACGGTTTCTAATTATCACATACGGTCTGTAAATAGAACAATCTGTGATAATTCACAGACGGTTCTTAAGAATAACCGTCTGTGATAACCGCATATGTCCCAGACGGTTATTGTTAAAAACTGTCTATGAAATATCACAGACCGTTCTCAACAATAACCGTCTGTGATAGTGTAAACGTCATAGACGGTTCTTAATAAGAACCGTCTCTGATATTCTTACCCGGCTACTTAACAAATATGCCATAAATAAAAACAATGATACATGCACACACACACACAATCTTCTCCAGCCACTTGACATGGTCCAGAATGCAATCTATCTTCAACTCTAGCATGCTCGAGACACTTGTAAAATTAACGGTTTTTAGTGATACTTTTGATGCTAACAGGAGAAAAACAGAATATTTTTTTGATAAGGAAGGAACCATCAAAAGCGGTTTAGTAAGATAAACAGTCTATGATATATATCACAGACGGCTATAACTACAATAGTCTGTGATATATAATTATCACATACGATTATTAACAAGAACCGTATCTAATAAGTGTGTCTGTTTTGAAGAAGATGACGAGTACGTCTAAGAAAGCAACAAGCCCGCCACGAAACATGATCTTTTTTCGAGGGGGTCGTCCACGCAGCATGAGGAGGATGAGACAGCAGCCATGTGCAACCTCATCGAACCTGCCACACTTTCCTGACAGCCATGCTTCCTGAACTCGCAGGGGCTAGTCATACCGACCAGCTAGAGAATTGATGAGGACATCACTTCTACTGATATGAACACTCCTCATGTGCAAGGTCCAATTACTCGAACACGTGCTCATCAACTTATTTATCAGGAATCTAGGACTATGACCAGTTCAAGAAGGTCTACGACCAATTCCGCAGGGTCTACGACCACTTCAAGAAGGCTTACGACCAGAGATAACATGGACTCCTCAAGACCACCCCAGGACCAGTCCTACGACCAGGTCTTCGACCAGAGATACGTGACCTGAATAGTGAATAAGGTATTGCGTCACCGTTTTGGCCTAATATGGTCTTGTAAGCGTGTCGAGATCGGAGTCCAGGTTGTGTACGTCTCATCCCATGGCCGCACAACCCTAGGTCAACCTCATCACGTCCCCCTATATATATACAATAGACGTCATAGTTTAATGTGAGTTTTTCTTTGAGATTATTCTGCTTAGCAGTCTCGCCGCACGTTCGGTTGAGGAACCCCATATTGTGAGCTTCATCTATATTCGTAATACAATATCAGATTGTATCTTCTACTTTCTTGCTTGTGTTCTCGATTCGCATGCAGGACATAGCCTTCTTGGCGAGGTCAACCGCGTTCGGCACGGTTGATAACCATCGGAGCAGTAGTGTAGTGATTGCGAGGGGTTTGATCTGTTCTGGTCGGAGCCTTCGGATCATCAACGTTGAGTTCTCCACAATCGACTTATCAGTACCTTTTGGAAGATCGGGCTACCGACACATCAGTTGGTATCAGAGCAAAAGTTGCCCGTTAGGTAATCACAATTTTTCCCCTTGTTAGATTAGTTATTTTCCATCGTCCTAAAAGCTCCAGAAAATTGCCCCACAAAATATTTTTGTTCGTCGTGTTCTTCCGCTGTCCTATCACCCATTGTGCCTTTGCAATTTCCGTATTTGTTTCGCGTTGTTGAATTAGTGTCCTTTGTCTAAGTCGTGTTGCTGGTTTAGAGTAGTGTTTTTGGTTGCTAGTCAACACCGTCCCCGCCGTGCCACCATCCATCTTGGCGACGCCACCACCTACTCGAACAACCCCCCCTTTTCGACCACCTTCTCGAGTTCGACCACCTAGTCGGATTCGACCACCTACTCGGGTTCGACCATCCACTCGTTTTCCGCCCTGACCACCCTATTTGTTTCTTGTTGCTCTCGGACACCCCACGTACTCATCATATCGTGCCTGCCACACAAAGTCCGAGAAGAATTTCCATAGCCAAAGTTCAGTGAGAGAGAGAGTATCGTTTAATTACCTGTATACCCCTACCTTCTACAAAAAGTGTGTGACCCATATATATCCATAGACCCAGAAGAGGGTTTTTGAAGAGTTTGAGTCAAGGTCACATTCGCAAAAAAGAAAAAAAAAAAAGAGGAACCCTAGGTTGGGTTTCGACAAAAAAAAAAGAGGGAACCCTAGGTTGGGTTTCGGAAGTCAAAAAAGAGAGAGAAGAAGAAGCAGCAAATCGACCCCCTAGTGAAGAAGATTCAAATCGACCACCCCCAGTTGGTCTACGATCACTCCCAGCCTTGCATCCTTTGAATCCTTTGTATCTAGTCCTTTTATCGATCAGTGTTGTGCTAGGGCTAGGGACACTTTTTAGACCAGCAACCGTGACAGGTACTTTGGACCCTTATTTAACTTTGTTAATCAGATTACTATTTTTGCTACTCCTTGCTACATATTGTGCCTTCCGAGCTCCACCTACTCTTGATCAGAACAGGTCCCCCCTTGCAATCATACCCACTCTCGACACGGTATCACGAACCAGCCACCAGTCGTACCACCTTCTGCGTTGGTAAGAACACTTGTAAAAGTGTGGTAAGACGCTTGAGAGTGTGTGATTCCACCTTCTACCACCTAGTAATTATTAGGGATAACACTTTTGTGTTGTCTTTTGTTTTTTGCTAACCATGACAGGTGAGACGTCTGATGAGAAAGAGTGTGTTGTAAAGGGAGAGCTCATGACACTCTTGGATGAACAACACACTACCATTAATGAGGCCATCGACATGAAGCTTCAAGCTACCACAATCACATTGCAACGCTCAATCAACGATAGTATTGCAGCGCTCACTACACGCCTTGAAAGAATGGTGAACCGACCACCAAACATTGAATGTGAGTATGATCACGATGCAGCCCAAGATCTTGAGGAGGGAGATGATAATGAGAGACAAAACCGCGACTCCGGCGCTGCTCTTGCTGCCCAAGATGCACGTCAACGACACCGCCTACATCACAACCGTCACGGTATGGGATTTGAATCCTTTGTATCTAGTCATTGTTATCAATCAATGATGTGCTTGGGCTAGGGACACTTTTTAGACAAGCAACCATGACAGGTACTTTGGACCCTTATTCAACTTTGCGAATCAGATTACGGTTTTTGCTACTCCTTGCTACATATTGTGCCTTCCGAGCTCCACGTACTGTTGATTAGAACAGGCTCCCCCTTGCAATCATACCCACTCTCGACACGGTATCACGAACCAGCCACCGGTCGTACCACCTGCTGCGTTGGTAAGAACACTTGTAAGAGTGTGGTAAGACGCTTGAGAGTGTGTGTTTCCACCTTCTACCACCTAGTAATTAATAGGGATAACACTTTTGTGTTGTCTTTTGTTTTTTGCTAACCATGACAGGTGAGACGTCTGATGAGAAAGAGTGTGTTGTAAAGGGAGAGCTCATGACACTCTTGGATGAACAACACACTACCATTAATGAGGCCATCGACATGAAGCTTCAAGCTACCACAATCACATTGCAACGCTCAATCAACGATAGTATTGCAGCGCTCACTACACGCCTTGAAAGAATGGTGAACCGACCACCAAACATTGAATGTGAGTATGATCACGATGCAGCCCAAGATCTTGAGGAGGGAGATGATAATGAGAGACAAAACCGCGACTCCGGCGCTGCTCTTGCTGCCCAAGATGCACGTCAACGACACCGCCTACATCACAACCGTCACGGTATGGGATTTGAATCCTTTGTATCTAGTCCTTGTTATCAATCAATGCTGTGCTTGGGCTAGGGACACTTTTTAGACAAGCAACCATGACAAGTACTTTTGACCCTTATTCAACTTTGCGAATCAGATTACGGTTTTTGCTACTCCTTGCTACATATTGTGCCTTCCGAGCTCCACGTACTGTTGATTAGAACAGGCTCCCCCTTGCAATCATACCCACTCTCGACACGGTATCACGAACCAGCCACCGGTCGTACCACCTGCTGCGTTGGTAAGAACACTTGTAAGAGTGTGGTAAGACGCTTGAGAGTGCGTGTTTCCACCTTCTGCCACCTAGTAGTTAATAGGTATAATATTTTTGTGTTGTCTTTTGTTTTCTGCTAACCATGACAGGTGAGATGTCTGATGAGAAAGTGTGTGTTGTAAAGGGAGAGCTCATGACACTCTTGGATGAACAACACACTACCATTAATGAGGCCATCGACAGGAAGCTTCAAGCTACCACGATCACATTGCAATGCTCAATCAACGATAGTATTGTAGAGATCACTACACGCCTTGAAAGAATGGTGAACCGCCACCAAACATTGAACGTGACTATGATCACGATGCAGCCCAAGATCTTGAGGAGGGAGATGATAATGAGAGACAAAACTGCAACACCGGCGCTGCTTTTGCTGCCCAAGATGCACGTCAACGACACCACCTACATCACAACCGTCACGGTATGGGAGGTAATAATTTTCAGCACCACAATGCTCGTGTCAATGATGACCCATTTGCTAAAGTTAAATTTACCATACCATCTTTTGCGGGTGTTTATGATGCTGAAATTTATCTAGATTGGGAGATGACAGTTGAACAAAAGTTTAATACCCATCTAGTTCCTGAAGTGCATAGAGTCAGACAAGCTACTAGTAAATTTAAAGATTTTGCTATCATTTGGTGGAATCAAGTAGTTAATTCTGGCTTAACACCTGATACATGGGATATATTGAAGGTAGCTATGCGTGCTAGATTTGTTCCTCCTTCTTATAAACGTGATATGCGTAAGAATTACAGCGCTTAGACCAAAGTAATAAATCTATCGAGGAATATAATCAAGAACTACAAATAGACTTCCAACTCGCTCTCCCTGCGGTTGCACGCCTCAAGATTAGCCTTTGTCTCCCGACGGATATGGTTGTTTTGCTCATCGTTGCTGCACTCCTCTTGGATCTTGTGGACCCGTTTGGCTGGTCAGGTACGACCCCTACGTGGTGATCGGTGTGTAGGTCACCTGTGAAAAAAGACAAAAAGAATACTTAGCACACGAAATTATGATTACATTACGACAAATAATAAATGTTCATGAAACTAAACCCATCGGCGACACCACACCGTGCCCATAGTAGGCCAGTCCACGTCGTCGTCCTCGGTGTACAGGCTGACCGTGTACGCTCCCAAGTCCAGCTGTGGACGTTTTATTTTGAAGCGCTCGAAGGACCAAAGCTGTAGAAGTAGCGGGCATCCAGAGAGGATGGAGCTATCCTTGGACAGGCGGCACACGTTGCACAGTGTGCGGTACATCGCGCACAGCGCGGCCCGACCCCAGACGTAGGACTGGATCTCCTCCACCGGCCATTCTACAAGATCACGTGTGTAGCGGATGTAGTGCTTATCGACGTTGTTGCCGTGGGACCCTAGGAACATGACCCACCCAAACAGCCACAACAGGTAGGCCTCGAAGTGCCTCCTCACCGTCTCATCGGGTGCGTCCTCCGCCATGCGCTCGGGATACAAGAAGACATATACACATCAGCAAGGTTCACAAATGAATTGATGCGAGAGGACAATAGTTATGAAGACTTATGTAGAACTGGCAGATCCACCTCAGCGTCGGCCCGTGCGGGCCGCAGAACTTGTGGTAATTGCTGCCCGGTGGTGGCACATCTGGGAACCTCGCCACGAACTCTGTTCGCCACGTGAAAGAGATCTCATACGCCGCTAGCAACCA
This sequence comes from Hsuehochloa calcarea, assembly GCA_036346395.1. NCBI lineage: Eukaryota > Viridiplantae > Streptophyta > Magnoliopsida > Poales > Poaceae > Hsuehochloa > Hsuehochloa calcarea. The sequence goes on along the minus strand of CM070602.1, from coordinate 17,414,988 downwards.
ACGCCGTCAGTAGGGCCCGGTCGTATGAAAATACCTGGACGTACGACTAGGACCGCGGTCCTGGTCGTCCTCCCACGTCACCTCCACCATCCGTGCCAGCGGAAGGAGGCCTGCCGCTCTAAACCTACGTCGGGTCAGGTTACGAAAGAACGTTAGTCCACACGTAGTAGTCAGTCCACAAATAAGTACACAAAGATCGTAATGGCACGTACCTCGGCACCCAGCTAGGGTGTAACCTCCAGGCCCTGATGGGCGTGCGCAGCCGCAACGCGCCAAGATTAATCGGTGCTTCGCCCTCCTAGGGGAGGATGGTACTGAGGTGTCTACGGTGATGTAGGTTAATCACTAGGTCAAGCAACTCGTTTGGTCACTCAACAGCGTGGTCTGGATCCGTCATACCTGAAAATTCAGTGCATACATTGTAAAGACTACGAAATATGTAAAAAGATAATACGAAACGACATTAGCAAACTAATTACCAACCACAAATAGAAATCAAATTTATGCGACAAGTCATAAACCTGTGATTATGCTCTACCTAACCTATGGAGCTAAATAAAGCTTGAATTTTTTTCGATTAGGCTCTACCTACCCTAATTAGCTGCTCTGGATTTTCTTTGTAATTTAAAAACGTGTCATGCTATTTTTCTGGTTATAAATTAATTTTCAACATTAACAATATAATTACCGTGCACAAATAGGGAGCTAAATAAAGCTACAATTAATTCGATTAGGCTCTACCTACCCTAATTAGCTGCTATGGATTTTCCTTTCAATTTTCAAATGTGTCATGCTAGTTTCCTACTTAAAAAATAATTTCCGGTATTAATAATATAATTACCACACACAAATGTGGAGCTAAATAAAACTGGTATTACTTACATTACCCTCTACCTACCTCGTACACAGCTCAAAAGATGTACTACATAATTTGACTACATTTATCTAATCGACTAAATTCTATATCGCTATTTTTGTTTGCTAACAGACAATATTTTGATATAATGTACAAAGTTTGAAAAATGTACCTGCAGGATGGCCGATCGGATCCGATGCTCCATCTATCTCTCCTCCACGACGAACTAGCAGAGCTTCGCTACCTTTCTTTTCTCCGTCTCCTCCTCTCTTTCTGTTTTTTTTCGGAATTAAAATGAGTTTGAGCTGATTTTTTGGGGTTTTATTCTTTGGATTCTCGTCGTCGATTCATGTCGCTTGATTGAACTGGTGACGTGTGATCAAGCATGTGAAATCGGATTGGCAACAGAAGAGGCTCAGGGTAACATATCGCCAGTTCAACCGGCGATAGGAACTCATTTTTACTATTTTTTTAGGTTTACTATTTATTTTTGTAAAATTTTTAAAAATATATTATTTAAAAAAACCGAGAACATTTAGGGTTAGATTCCGAATCCTCTACAGTAAATCCGAGCTACTGCAGGATAGTATCGTAGCTGTCTATCTAAGCCATTGACTCTCGATGGAACAATTTTGATAGTCTCTAATGCGCAACTACGTGTTTCTCTACCTTGGCCCAATGCAGAGAATCTATTTGCTCGGGGTTATTCATTGTTCCGGCCGCGCTCTGTGGCATCAGCTCAGCTCCGTTCACATCGAGTGATTACCAGGTATCTCCGATACGACGTCGTATCGGCGTCTAAAATCTTTTGACATGTGAGGAACCATAACATTCGATGAGAGGCAAGAGACAATGGATGGGAGTCTTTACTTATGTATACAGGACGTGGGGCCCGACATGGTGGGCTGAAGGTGCTCCCGACCGACTCGCGTGTCGGGGGCGCGCATTGCCGCCATGGATTAATTAATTATGGATTAAAAGGCGCCATTAGTCGTTCCTAATTGCTAGGCAGTGACTTTGCCCTTGTCGTTTAGCTAGTCCCACCCAAATTAGCTGTTGGCGATTGAGACATAAGGCCGCGTGGTATGGCACGTCGCGACGAAGCGGGCGTTCCGCGACAAGATGTGCAAGTCCGGCGGAGTACAACGATTTGATTTGATTAAGATTGTTGATTTAATTACACGGAGAATCGAAGCGTTCGCCAGTACGAGACAGCGTGCGTGGGGCTGTGTTAGTCGCCTCCAAAGAGTAGCCGTTGGTAGCTGTAGTAATCAGATACCATCAGGAATTAATTTCTGAAAATAAAGGTAATATTTTAATTTTAAATTTTAATAAAAAAGCAAATATTATAAATAACTAATGATACATAAATCAGTACTAACAATAGATAACTTATTGTACTTTGTAATATATGCAAAAACAGAACGTAAACAAGTCAATTAGTCACAGGAAAAACTTAATGATAGGTCCGATGAAAAACAGGAAGCACCGCAGTTGCAGACTCGATGCAGCACAGAAACGTAGATGAATCAGCAAAGCGAGCGGTCGTGCAGATGTGCGCTGCCTAGAAACCTTATTGCTGCCCCCTTGCATATCTTCACAGCAGCAACGGCTCGAAGATACCGCTCCCATTCTTGATGGTGCACGTCGAGAAGAAGGGTCGATGAGGCTCATACGATGCAATACAACAGCACGGGTTTGCAAAAGAAAGAAAAAAAGGAATGGAGGTAGTAGTTCTCCGCACTATGCTCTAGACGTCTCCAGGCATAGATATAGAGATGTAGACTGTGAGATGACCTGATTAAACAGTCATTTACTCATTGATAACTGACACATTTAACCAGTCATTTACCTATTGGTAACTGCTTGTCATCAACACTCAATAAAGCCTCAAATTCAAATATTTGAATCTCATTCAAACAGAGGGAGAAAGAGATGCATGGTTAAGCAAAAATAAGGTGGACTTGGTTTGCCAAGTGGCGCGCCATGTCACGGTACGGTCGAGCGTCGCAAGTCACAAGTCATGCAATTTTCCATATGAAAATACACAAATACGCACGCGTGTGTGTCTGTTTAGCCAAAACCTTCCTCGTGCCATCCTGTGCTCGAGAGATAGCTCTCCATACAGTGATAAGGGATGTATGTGTAATACCCTGAAAATAATATTAATTTTAATAATCGCGTCCTAATGTTCGGAGAGTAATTAATTTAATGGTATCAGTGAATAATTAATTAAAACGTCTTTAAGGGTCGTTGCGTAATTAAATAAAAGATTTCGTGGAAAAAAAATAGTATTTCCGGAATTTCCCTGAGCTATATAAATAGATTTTTGGTTCATTAGAAAACCCTAATCTCTTTTTTTGCCCACCGAGCCGTCTCCACAATTTTCCACCATGTAGTTAGTTTCTTTCCCCGCTTTTTTCTTCCTCGCGCTTGGCCGCTAAAGCCAATTTCGCCGAGCCGACTGGCTGCGCTGGCCGCCGCTTGTATGGCCGCTTTCTTTGTCGCTTGGCGTGGATCGCAGGCGTCTGCATTGTTGCCGGCGACCCGCGTGCGCGTGGCGCCGCTTTCACCAAATCCGCGCCGAGTCGCTGGATCGATCTGTATTGGGATCTCGACGACGGCGCGCGCGCCGCTCGCATTGGAACCGGTACCAGGTTGCCCGCTGTCGGCCGCCTGCGCAAGCTGCTGCGCATTGCTTGCTTCTCCAGCCAAACCGGCCGTTTTGTCTTTGCATCGGGCCGATCACCAAGTGATTGCCTGTGAGAGGCGTCGTGCTTGTTGCCGTCTTCTAATCAAATCGTGCGTCGCAACTAGTACAGGCAAGTGCATGGTAAACAGCGGTCAATGATTGATCACTGTGATTCTTTATCTTTCAGTACCATTATTGTTGTGCTTTTATTCTGTTTAATTGCAAACAAATGATTGGTATGTTTATATCTTTGTTGATGAGCATGATGGAAAGTTGGATATGATGTTTATGATGGAGTTTGCATGTTTGCATTCATAAGCATCTTTGCATAAGAGAAGGTGATCATGATTGATCACAACTCCACGGGAGTGGAGGAGGTCCCCGATCCTTATGGAGGAACGGGCTTGAGAGTGAATGTTGTCGCGAGCATTCACTCACGCTATCCAGATATCTGAAAAGAAGTGCATGTGGACATATAGAATAGAGTTGCATTGATATTTGAGATTGATAAATGAGAATGTGAATGGAAGTGCATGTGATGATAATGAAGTTATTGAATGCTGTTGATTTATTATTGTACGTTGTATATGATGTATTTGCTGAGTCGTGGACTCACCCTTGCTCTATTGTTGTTTTTAGGTGATCTTCGAGGATGCCGTAATTGAGAGCGAGTAGAGCACATGGACATCACATGATCATTCGCCATGATAATCTTTTCATTCAATTTGGTTTACACTTGGACATGTTAGCTATTGAATAATGTTTAGGACAATGTTTGGACTAGACTATTGGCTTTATTAATTTTGGATTCATTGGTTGATGCTATATTGGACTGTTTACCTGGTTTTGTTCCATTTGATTACTTACTATCGTTTGAACCATGATTATGCATGTTCTTTTGTGATCCATTGATATGATTATTGATGATTTATTGATGAAATTCTATAGTGTGTCATTAATTATTAGTTTAAAGTGTAGTGAGGTGACATTCTAGGCTCAGTGTTGGGCTGGGGTGTTACAGTTGGTATCAGAGCGGGCTTTAGGTCCGTGGTGAATAGATTAACAACTTAGGCAAACTAAAATTGTTAAAATTTGTTTTAGTATTAGTAAATCAACTAAAATTTGTTAATGGTTAACTAACCTAAAATTTGACACACTAGTGCGATGAGGTTAGAGAGAGGTACGAATATAGTTTTACGCTTCCGTTATGTTGTTTATTGATGAAGGAGTTTATTTTGATCTTTGAACTCATTGTGGATTGTTGATTGTGGTTGGTAGCTATGCCGAGGGGTAGAGGACGTGGTCGTGGTGGCCGCGGTCGTGGAGGTCGGGGCCGCGGGCGAGGTTCCGTGGAGCCACCTCCTGTAGTGTATGAGTCGCAGCCGAGGGGTTGTTGCTGACCCACCTCCGGTTGTGGTCCAGATGAGACCCCGCTGGCTTGAGAGAGTTGGTGGGAGAGATCCGTGTTTTCGTCAGCAGCGCCGCGCCTCCGTTGTCGCGGCATCTGTTGTTGCTCTGCCGCACATCCACCGGTTCTCGAGGCGCGGATGTCACTCGAGAGTGGATGGGGTTGAGGTTTGATTCTTTTGATGGGTGGGCACACCGGTCCAGGCAATGGATGGTTGCGCTACATGGAGAGGCGCTTGGAGCTTTGGAGATGTCTTCACCTCGTAGGGTCCGCTTTGTAGCCTTTCATTTGAAAGGGCAAGCGGATATTTGGTGGAGGGCGTGTTGTCTCGAGGACCGCCGCCAAGGGCCACCACTTGGGAGGATTTTGTAGATCAGTTCAAGGGAAGTTCTACCCCTATTCTTTTGTTGAGAAGATGGAGGTTGCCTTGACGACCTTTGCTCGTGGAAAGAGGTCTATTCGAGTATGAGGCCGAGTTCAACAACTTGGTTCGCTTTGTTCCTTCAAGAGCTAACGATGATCTACGTAAAGCCAAGAGGTTCCGCTGGGTCTCACCTGAGTACCGACATGTGTTGGGAGCTACTCCACTCTGTGACTACTCTGTTGTGGAGCAAGCTCGGGGCATGGAGTTGGAGATGCACCACAAAGGGGCAAGCCTCTAGTGGATGGTTGTTTGGTGGTGACCAAGAGGAGTTCAGTGAGGGAAGTGGGTCCGTCGACACCGCTTTCAAGAAATTCAAGGGAGGACCGCATCCTTCAGTCTAAGCGATCGAGGCCGCCTTCTTGGCGCCTCGCCCTTTTGCAGTACTCGGCTCTTCGTCTGCTCTGTAAGCGTGGCATGCTTTGCTTTAAGTGCGGTGATGGACACCGTCTTTGAGTGCACTTGGACGGGGATTGCCGCGGTGTGGCCGACAGGTCACAAGGAGCGGGTGTGTCGCCGTAACCCCGCTTAGTGTGATCAAGTGGGAGCTCGTGCCATCTTCTTCTTGATGGTCCCGCCGAGGATCTTTTCGGATGATGGTCGCTCCTCCAACGATGCCGTTTCCTTCACTTGGGCGCCTCGGCAGGTACCATTGGCACCGCCACCTTCGCACCGCTCACCGCAGACGTCCGGCTTTACCGCACCGCCACGCAGATTGTTGGGGCTCTCGCCGCCCGCCGCCGCCTTCTTTCGCCATGGCGCCACTGAGTGTACGCCATGCCTATCGCAGAGTCTGCAGTCGCCCCGACGTGGTGACAGTACTTTGCTTGTGGATTCGCTTGATGCTTTAGTCCTTTCGATTCGGGCTACCTTGTCGCTTATTGCGTCGGCGTTTGCTAGGAGAGCGAACTTGAGTATGCAGTGGATTTCTCAGTCAGTGTTGGTTAGTTCTCCTGGGGGTATTATTGCTAGCTCTACTGTTTGTCCTGGGTGTTCTATTGTCATTGATGGAGAGAAGTTCACGGCGAATTTGATAGTTATTCAAATGGAGCCGTTCGACGTTATCTTGGGTATGGATTGGTTGCACTCTTATCGAGCCGTGATATCTTGTTTCAGAGAGCACCTCTGCTGCGCACCTCGCCCGGGAGACTTTGACTTTTCAGGGGAGTGCGCCTCCGCGCTCTCTTTCGATGTTGGTCGGACTATTCCCGGGTCAGCGTGCAGTGAAAACTGGACTTCTTTTAGCTCTTGCTGAGAAACCGAGTGTGGCTTCGCAGATTGAGGAGATTCCAGTGGTTAGTGATTATCCAGATGTGTTTCCGGCTGAGCTTCCGGGTTTGCCACCTGCGCGAGATGTGGAGTTTCGCATTGATCTTGTTCCGGGTACTCGTCCCATCTCGATGTTCCATATCGACTAGCACGTCCGCTTCGTGACGAGTTGAAGAAGCAGCTTGGATGATTTGTTGGCTAAAGGTTTGATCAGCGTAGTGTATCGCCGCGGGGAGCTCTGCTCGCTCACGAGAAGAAGGATGGGAGTTGGCGCGATGTGTATTGATTATCGTGGCGCTTAATGCGGCCACAATCAAGAACAAATATCCATTGCCCCGCATTGAGGACTTGTTTGATCGCTTGAATGGAGCTCAAGTATTCTCCAAGATCGATCTCGATGGTATAATCAAATCCGTGTGCGTGAGCGTGATGTTGAGAAGACCGCTTTCCACCGTGTATGGGCATTATGAGTATAAAGTTATGTCCTTTGGATTGACTAATGCACCGCCATTTTTATGGAGACCATGAACAACATGTTGCATGAGTATCTAGATGACTTCGTGGTGGTGTTCATTGATGATATTCTTATCTATTCCAAGACCAATGAGGATCATGAGCGCCATTTGAGGTCGGTTTTAGAAACTTTGAGAGAGCACAAGTTCTATGCTAAATTGAAGAAGTGTGAGTTCGGATTTGAAGTGGGTTTTCGGGTCATGTGATTAACCTCGTGGTATTGTTGTTGATCCTAGTAAGGTCTCCACAAAGTGGTGGATTGGAAGAGGCCGACTAGCGTGAAGGAGGTGAGGAGTTTCGGTTTGGCCGGATATTATCGGCGTTTTGTGCAGATTTCTATCATTGCCAAACCGATGTCTCACCTTACTCGTAAAGGTGTGAAATTCCGGTGGACCGATGAGTGTGAGCGTTAGCTTTGATTTTGAAGGACAAAGTTGGTGACCTCTCCTATTCTCACTCTTCCCGAGCCGGAAAGCGGTTCACGCCTTTCAGAGATGCGTCTCGAGTGGGTCTTGGCTGTGTTCTCATGCAAGACGGTAAGGTGATTGCTTATGCGCCGAGGCGCTTAAAGAAACACGAGCGTAATTATCCCACTCATGATTTGGAGTTGGTCTGCAGCTTGTTTTTGCTCTCAAGATTTGGAGGCATTATCTATACGGAGAGCCTTGCGATATTTTCACAGATCACAAGAGTCTCAAATATATCTTCACTGTATGATCTGAATTTGAGGCAAAGGAGATGGTTGGAGTTGATCAAGGATTATGATCTTACTATTCAAGATCATCCGTGCAAGGCCAATGTTGTTGTCGATGCTCTTAGTCGCAAGGCGACTCCGCTACTCTAGATTGCCTCATTGCTGATTTTGATCGCATGGGAATATCTTATTGTTATGCGGGCACATCTCATGTTGAGACACGCTTGATTCTCGAGTCGCTTATTCTGCATCGTGCAAAGGGAAGCACAACAGAGTGACCGGTTATTACAGGAGGTTAGGAAGGCCCGGATGGAGGTAAAGAGTGTGATTTTAGCATGGATGATTACGGTACTTTGAGGTTTAGAGGCCGTCTTTGCGTCGCGCAAAGGCGAGGTCAAGGATGATATCTTGAGGAGGCACATCGCACTGCATACACTATTCATCCTGGTGAGACTAAGATGTATCGAGATCTCAAATGTAATTTTTGGTGGAAAAGAATGAAGGTGGACATCGCTAATTATGTGGCTTCTTGCGGTGTTTGTCGCAAGTGAAAGTCGAACACAAGCGCCCCGCAGGTTGTTGCGCCTTTGGAGGTACCTCTGGCCTTGGGATGATATCTCTATGGATTTTGTGGTGGCGTTACTCGTCGCCGCGAGGAAGGATGCGATTTGGGTAGTGGTGGATCGATTCAAGCAAGTCTGCAAGACTTCATCCCTATTCGCACAACAAATTCAATGAGTGATCTAGCTCCTATTTATGTGCGTGAGATAGTAAGGCGCATGGTGTGCCAAAGACCATCATTTCGACAGGACGCCAAGTTTGTCTCCAAGTTCGGGAAAGTCTGCAGAGTGCATTGGGCACACAGCCCGCTTTAGTAATCTGCTTTCACCCATTGCATGCATGGGCAATCAGAGCGGACTATTCGGACTTTGGAGGACATGTTGCGATCTTGTGTTCTATCTTGGAAGGGTAGTTGGGAGGACCATTGCCACTTGCGAGTTTGCTTATAATAATAGTTATCATTCCAAGATAGAGTCGCGCCATTCGAGGTTCTCTATGGGCGAAGTGCGATCGCCACTTTGTTGGGATGCGCTGGAGAGAAGGCAATTTTGGGTCCTGACCGATTCGAAGACCGCTGAGCGTGTGGCCATGGTGAGGCGTAATCATTAGCACTGCAGTAGATGTAAAAGTTATGCTGATTTGAGGAGGCGTGACTTGGAGTTTGCGGTGGGTGACCAGGTGCTCTTGAGAGTGTCTCCTACTAAAGGCATTGTCCGATTCGGTACCAAAGGAAAGCTTAGCCCGAGGTACGTTGGACCGTTCTCGATTATTGCAAGAATTGAAAGTTAGCCTACCGCTTGGACCTTCCCGAGTCCATGCGTGGAGTTCATAATGTGTTTCATGTCTCGATGTTGAGAAAGTTTTGAGAGATCCAGAGCATAAGATTTCATTAGAGCCGCCACTATTGAGCAAGACCTCACAGCTTGAGTCGCGTCCGTGGCGCATTTTAGAGAGGTCTGAGCTTTGCCGAGGCACAAGACGCTGGTATACGCCAAGGTGCCGTGGACGATCACCGAGAGAGAAGCGACTTGGGAGTTGGAGTCTCGCATGCGCGAGCAATATCCGAGTTGTTCACGCTGCACGTGTTGTTTTTGTTGTTTAATTTCATTGCGCGCTTTTATTTGAGTAGAACGCGATTAGAATTCGGGTCGAATTCGTTAAGGGGTAGAATGTAATACCCTCAAAATAATATTAATTTTAATAATCGCGCCCTAATGTTCGGAGAGTAATTAATTTAATGGTATCAGTGAATAATTAATTAAAACGTCTTTAAGGGTCGTTGCGTAATTAAATAAAAGATTTCGTGGAAAAAAAATAGTATTTCCGGAATTTCCCTGAGCTATATAAATAGATTTTTGGTTCATTAGAAAACCCTAATCTCTTTTTTTGCCCACCGAGCCGTCTCCACAATTTTCCACCGCCGCCGTTAGTTTCTTTCCCGTTTTTTTTTTCTTCCCGCGCCGGCCGCTAAAGCCAATTTCGCCGAGCCGACTGGCTGCGCCATTACCACTGCCATTCGCTCATGCGCTTTCGCTCATACTGCAGGATCGCAGCGTCGTTGCCGGCTACCGCGGCGGCGTGGCCGCCGCTTTCACCGAAATCTCGCGCCGAGTCAGCTGATCGATCTCTCTGATTCGGGACGCCGCGCCGCCTCGCTCTGAACTGGAACATTACTTCAGGTTGCCTCTCATTGTCGGTCGCCTCGCGCAAGCCGCCGCGATTGCTTGCTTCTCCAAACCAAACCGGCCGGCCAGGTTGCATCGCCGATCACCAAGTGATTGCTCGTGAGAGGCGCCGTGCTTGTTGCCGCTCTTCTAATCAAATCGCAAGGCCGCAACTAGTACAGCAAGTGCATGGTAAACAATGTCAATGATTGATCATCGTGATTCTTTATCTTCAGCACCATTATTGTTGTGCTTTTATTCTGTTTAATTGCAAACAAATGATTGGTATGTTTATATCTTTGTTGATGAGCATGATGGAAAGTTGGATATGATGTTTATGATGGAGTTTGCATGTTTGCATTCATAAGCATCTTTGCATAAGAGAAGGTGATCATGATTGATCACAACTCCACGGGAGTGGAGGAGGTCCCCGATCCTTATGGAGGAACGGGCTTGAGAGTGAATGTTGTCGCGAGCATTCACTCACGCTATACCGGTATACGCGAAAAGAAGTGCATGTGGACATATAGAATAGAGTTGCATTGATATTTGAGATTGATAAATGAGAATGTGAATGGAAGTGCATGTGATGATAATGAAGTTATTGAATGCTGTTGATTTATTATTGTACGTTGTATATGATGTATTTGCTGAGTCGTGGACTCACCCTTGCTCTATTGTTGTTTTTAGGTGATCTTCGAGGATGCCGTAATTGAGAGCGAGTAGAGCACATGGACATCACATGATCATTCGCCATGATAATCTTTTCATTCAATTTGGTTTACACTTGGACATGTTAGCTATTGAATAATGTTTAGGACAATGTTTGGACTAGACTATTGGCTTTATTAATTTTGGATTCATTGGTTGATGCTATATTGGACTGTTTACCTGGTTTTGTTCCATTTGATTACTTACTATCGTTTGAACCATGATTATGCATGTTCTTTTGTGATCCATTGATATGATTATTGATGATTTATTGATGAAATTCTATAGTGTGTCATTAATTATTAGTTTAAAGTGTAGTGAGGTGACATTCTAGGCTCAGTGTTGGGCTGGGGTGTTACAGTATGGATTCTCGAGAAGAGAGGAGCTGTAGTGCCCCCCCCCCTCCCCGGGCCGCCCGGATCCCACAAGTGAATAGAAAGTTAGATCTACATGGGATCTCACCTGAATCGCCCTATCTATTCTCCTAAGGAGAAGTTTGTTTGGTTTCAAACTCCGGTTCAAACAGGATGAGTACGCCATGCTAATGTGCCGTGGATGATCGACATCTTCGGGTCAGGCGCTGATGAGCACATTGAACTATCCACGTGGCTGAGAGGCCTCACAACCTAGGCACAATGACACAATTATCAGGAGAACGCTCTACCACTGAGCTAATAGCCCGTCGAGCGGGCCTCTTTTGACATCCCCATACCGCCATACCTCACAAGGGGGGGCATGGGGATATTAAATAGGGGATCCTATCACTATCAACTAATTTATCCCGACCTAGGATAATAAGCTCATGAGCTTGGTCTTACTTCACCCTCAACGAAAGAAGACTTCCATATCTAAGTTTACCTCAGATGTGTTGTTGGTGTAAAAACCGAACAAGAGTGAGGGGTGCAGACGTCGGCTGTGTTACGAACCGGCGTCCACGGGAGCGAGAATGACACGCAGAGGCGGGCGCAGGATTTGGACCATGGGTATTCAAAATTGCAGATGGCAAGAAAAAAAAATTTGACAACCTAAATTATAGTTTTATAACACAGAATTAAGTGGCAGCATCATTGATTAATAAAATTGATCACAACTTGAAATTGTCCGGCTACTAATGATCAACATATCAAAGTGGCAACATATGAAATAAATAGAGGATAAAACAGCAAAATGGTAACAAAGCTTACAACTTACAAGTTACAGGACAACTTTCCGATCCTTAATGCTTTGAAAATGAGCGATGATGTCCTTATCCTTAGCTTGCATGAAGAATTCCTTTCAATCAATGTGACCAAACAACCATTCAAATATTTCGCCCCATCTTGCTTCTTCTCTTGTTCTTTATCAAATTCATTATAGAAAAGACCCTCTCAACACCGGCGGTTAGCTGCAACAGGAGAACAAGCACCAATTTGAGAAGTTTATAAACAATTTCATACCGAGCAACCTTTCCTTGTTTAACTAGCATCATAGACAACTCGCTAGACTTCTCAAATTTTTGAAGTTTTCATCATTTCGACATCATTGATATAGTGGTGCAATCAAAACGGTCGGTTCATTTCTTCAAATTCAAAGTCATGTGGATAGAACCCAACAAGCTTAACCAAGTTCTCAACATTAAAAGCAAAGAAATGAATTGATGGATTGAATGATGCCATGCATCTAAGTAGCTCTGTGTTTACCTCATCAAACCTATTATTAAGCTCTTGAACTTGCCTATCAATGACACCCAAAAACATATCAAGATGAAACCGTGATAATTAATGGCACCTCTCAGAACTGCTTTGATCTTTGCATAGGAATATACTTTCCATTCATGTCAACCACTTTAACATTGTGCTTCTCACAAAAGAAGTGACCTTGGTAAGAAATTCTTGCCATCCGTAATCTTGTCTCAAAACATCCAGCTTCTACCTTTGTGAACTCCGTAAGATCCATTGCATTTACGATATCTTGCTCCCTCTTTTGCAAAGCATTGCACAAGTCATTTGTGTATCCAAATATTTCATTCATCAAGTGTAGCAGAAAACAAACTCAAAGGACTTAAATATCGTGAGCATAGTTTGAGCTCCATTAGCCTCAAATTTCTTTACTTTCCTTCCCAATCATAAAGAGAACTTTCTTGATTGAAGGATACAAGAACATAACATGCATTACAGCTCAGAGTGAGATCCCCATCGTATCACCCGCCTTGCTAAGCCCATCTCTTGATTCAATCCTTGCCCGGTTTCAATTTCACCCAATTTCAATGCATCAATCATGTATTCAGCTTGAGCAACGCGAAGCATGCGGATCTTTTTACAAGACATCCCTAGAACATTCAACAAATATGAAAGTTGCCCAAAGAACCAATCACAATCAGTATTCTCCTTAGCAACTGCTACAAGTGTTAGTTGAAGTTGATGGGCGAAGCAATGAACATAATAAGCAGAAGGGGACTCATCCATAATTAGTTTCTTCAAACCATTAACATGACCCTTCATATTACTAGCTCCATCATACCCTTGACCACGTACTTTGGATAGGGGCAATTGATATTTGATAAGCAAAGACTGAATTGCTTCTTTAAGAGTCAATGATGTAGTATCTTCAACTTGGACAAGACCTAGAAACCGCTCAACTGGTTCTCCTTTTTTATTGACAAAACGCAAACAAAGAGCCAATTGTTCCTGTAGGTATGCATCACTTGACTCATCAGCAAGAATTGCAAAACACTCATCACCAAGTTCGTCTATGATAAATTTGGTTGTTTCATGAGCACAAGCATCAATGAGTTGTTTCTGGATCTTGTGATCTATCATCTGACAGTTTTGTGGTGCATTCTCTAGTACCACCAGATTAACCTCTTCAAAGTTTCCTGCCAGCCATGCTAAAAGTTCCCGAAAATTACCTTTGTTGAGTGAATCCTTTGTTTCATCATGACCACGAAAAGCCAAGCCTTGACGCAACAGAAATCTTATGCACTTAAGTGACCATGTCAAGCGAGCTAGATACTTAGCCTTGAACTGTGCAGTGTTTGATGCAACGGATTCACGGATTGATACCTTAGGTCTCATGAACAATCTATATTTCTCTTCAGCTTCACTATGAGCACTATCGATAGCACCAACATGCCTATGAATTCTCCTTTTCATATTCCAATTTCTAAACCCTTCATTAACAAAAGCATCTCCACCAAGAAATTTGCACTATCTTTGAACAAATAGCAAACAAAGCAAAATGCAAGATCTTTATCCACACTCGCACTCAATCCACTTCAATTCAAAGAAACCACTTATGTTGAAGCGGCGATACCTCCACAATCATGTTGCGGAAAAGAATCCTCTTCATCTTTGGTTGACATGGCCCCAATGCAATGTATGCCCTTCTAATCAATCTTGATCATTCACATCATAGCTTGAGATAGGAACCATCGATCCAGATCATGCTCAATTTGATACATGTCAAGATTGTCTTCATCACTACAACTGATTCATTTAGGGATATAACTTCATCATCTTCTATTATCGTAGGCTCACCTCAACTCTCACCGCTTCGTTCTCGTGAAATTATGCTTGGACCATCGCCATCACCGCTCTTCAAAAACAACCAATTGCATACAACTCGATTAGTAGAGGAATACCTCCTCTACCTCTTGCTCAACCTCATCTTGTGAATGCTTCTTCTTTGTAGCACCGCTGCAAAAACTCCTCGATCTGTGGTATTACTCTTTTTCTCTTCATACTTGAGACCTAAAATTAAATCAAGAGGCTAGACTAAGTAATTTGGGGACAAATTGCTATCCCTAAGAGTAGTAATTTGGGAACAAGTAACAAACCTAATTAGACATGCAATATCCATATTGTAGTATGAATCCTTTATTAAGACAAGATAGAAAACTATTGCTATCCCACGCGGTTTGTTAGTTCTTCACTGCAAAGATTAAGTCCTATATAGGGACACCCAACACCTACTTCTTCATTCTTAACTCTTCATTTAGTCACCTAGGCAATTCCATGTCCGCTACTACAAGATGTAACTCAAACTTCCTTGAAATTGCGCATTAGCATCCTCATAACTAAAATGAAAGAGTTGCTAGAAAGAGTCACAAGGCACAGATGACATACGTAATTGAGTCGCAAGTACTAATAACTAATAAGCATCGATATACTAGCGCCTAACATGACTATATCGACTCGCGTAAAGAATGGCGAGAGGCCCATGGGCAAAAGTATATCGCCTTGAACTAACAGCTTTAAATTGCCATTATCATGCAAATGCAAGCGACATCCGAAAGGAAAAGGAAGCTATAGTTGCAGTGGCTATGGCGGAAGCTACCAACCATAGTTTTGGACAAATTTTTGATTTGGTTTGTTTCAAATATGATCCACAAACCCAAGAAAACAATTCTTAAGCAACACAAGAACCCACCAGCTCTTGTGAAGTTGAGCAGTGCCTTCTTGCTGGAGTCCCGCGACGCCGAGCCCTCCAAGTCTTCGAATTCTACCAAAAATCAAGAAAGCCCCGTAAGCATACAACCAATCACATAATGCAACAAGCAAACAAAGAATCCCTCACCCCAAGAAAGGAAGGAAGGAACCGAACTCAATGCGGATGACTGATTCGGCCTAGAACTTGCTCGGGACTTGAGGTTGAAGAGCGAGAACACGAGGAAGCGGCGGTGCCGCCGATCTTGCGCGCCGGGTCCTCGCCTCCCGCCTCTCGGGCGATACACGAATTTGTTTTGCAAAAATAATAGGTATTCAACTGAATACCATTGAATACAAGTGGGCCCGCCTCTGATGACACGAGGGTTTATACAGGTTTTCGGGTCCGAGAGGACCATCTTACTCCTGTTGGTGGCCTAGGGGGGTTCGAGGGTCCGCCCCGAGGCACACCTGATGTCTTGCTTTCTTATATTCCTTCCGAGACCCCCCTCCAAATGAGAGATGCATGGGGTATTTATAGACTCTTGGGGCAGTACAAATGATAAGAATACCCCTGGTAAGATATCTATCCTATGAGTACACGCGATGTGTATTACAATCTTTTAGGATCATTACTGTATTTCTTGAACTTGTACATAAGTTTTCTGCAAGACGGGACCCGTCAGTGTGATGGATGAATTATTCTTACAACATTGCCCCATTGCCGCCCTTTGGCATTTTAGAAATGAATGTCAAAAAGGGCAGTTTTAAATTGTGCTTTTCATAGAGAGGTTGATATTTCAAAAGAGTTACGATGGATTTAAACAGTGGTTGCCACCAAACATGTGCAACGAAAACGCCACACCATGCCCAACTGAATTATCATCTTCAGATTAGGCACTTTGGAAATTTTCCCTTGTCTTTGCTTTGTCACTGCGCTTCGTCCCAGCGAAGCATTCTGGTGATAGCCGTGTCTAAAGTTTTGTCTCGAAGACGCCATATGTACGGCAAGCCATACGTTCAGCCATCTTTCCACTCTTGGCAACTTGATGCTCTAGACCGGATCGGTCAGCCCATTTAAACTGTTTGCAGGTGGGCCTTAGCAACCTGCTCCTTTATCATTGGCCTTATCGGCCGATGGCCTAAATAGCTTTCTGACGGACGCCCTTAAATATCTGCCACCGACCCGCTCCTTCCACAGACTTTGCTCCTTGGGTTTTCTTGCCCGCGCCGCCCTTCCTCTCTAACCCAAGGAGATGGTCGCGGGCTCAAGAGGACGATGCGGGGCTGCTTCAGCTTGAGGCGAGTGGGAGGGCGCCGGCGAGGCTCACGCGGCTCGGGCATGGACAGAGTCCAAGACGCCTGGGAAAGGAGTCGTGCGGCCAAGGGCGCTACCACCGACGGTCACGGGAAGCCGAGGGCCGGCGACGAGCTTAAGCGAGGTGAGCCCATAGCTATATCTACCGAGTTCCTGAGTTCCTCCACCCTCTTTTGTTTCGCCATGGGGTGCAAGGCGCAGGGATGTTGGGCCGTCGAGGCGCTGGTCGCCAGGGCGCCGGGGATGTACCGGGGCGCTGCTTGCAGGGCGCTGGGGCGCCGTAGATGCGCCGGGGCACTGGTTGCCAGGGCGCCGGGGATGTGCCGGGGCACTTAGGCGTGCGAGAACGCGGGGGAGCTCAGGCTGCAGGGCGTTCGCCGCATGGTGTTCGCTGTAGGGCTCACGCGCGGCGCGCGGCGTGCGGGCGTGCTGGTGCGCGAGGATGCTTAGTCTGCGGGGCGTCGAGACTGCAGGGCTCAGGGCGGCTGCAAGGAGCACGCAGGGAGGGCGCGTGGCGCTGCTGGGCCCTCCGGGTGCGCGGATGCATGGCGCCGCAGGACACGCAGGCGTGCGGGGTGCTTCGGGCGCACGGGTGCAGGGCGCCGCTCAGGCTGCAGTGCGCTGGCCGGCTGCGGGGCGCTTCGGGCGCGCGGGTGCAGGGCGCCGTAGGGCTCATGGGCGCCGGGGCGCCCCCTGGCGCCCATGAGGCTCCCCAGGATGGTTCAAGGGCGTGTGCGAGGGCACGGAGAGGACATCGGGCTCATGGATGCCAGCGAGGCCGAGTGCTGGGGTGTACACGCAGGTGGTAGGCCACTGAGCAGATTCGCTTCTGTGAAGGGGACTTGCAGACGCCATGTGCTTGCTGTCTTCAGGGACTTTCTAGCGTAGTGCATCGGCCTTGCTGCCATGAAATGAATAGGCTGCATGCTAAATTTATTCTCATGATTTTATTTCCCGTAGAATTTATATGCCTATTGGTGTTCTGCTGATTACTTATCTAGTATGCACTGATGGAATTGCAGGTTTTCATCGCTCTGCCACCATGACTAAGGACTGCGATCTCTCCCGCCGGGTGAGGGAAGATGAGGACCGGACCAGGATGGCTGGGATGGATCTGCCATGCGACAACATTGATGAGGAGGTCGAGATCCTTGACAACGACCCGACAAGGAGGCTCTTGTGGGGGTTGTGCCTTCTTTCCTCACTAAGGCGGAGAAGGCGGCGCTGGTGGCACCTGGGAGCCGCCTCACACTGAGCAATGTCCGATGTCCTGGTTTGGATGAGCACCCTTGCCCCCCCAAAGGGGTACACCGTTGCACTCA
Source organism: Hsuehochloa calcarea (assembly GCA_036346395.1). NCBI lineage: Eukaryota > Viridiplantae > Streptophyta > Magnoliopsida > Poales > Poaceae > Hsuehochloa > Hsuehochloa calcarea. Next base: position 17,397,156 of record CM070602.1, on the reverse strand, counting down.
AAGTTTGGTTTGAGATTGGATTGGGGCTTCCGATCCATCCCTTCATTCGGAACCTTGTGAAGCACTACCAGGGCGAGCTCTCGCACTTCTTGCCCAACCTCCTTACTAGGGTGAGAGTGTTCCTGTGGCTACTTGAGACGACAATCGAGGGCAAGCGTCTGAAGCCTACCATTCTGACCTTTAACTACTTCCATCTCCAGCGATCGAACGAGAGGTTCGGACCGCTGGGATCGCTGACATCGACTGTTCAGCACCAGGGCGAGTATCCTGTTCATGCCACCAAATACAACTGGAGCCGTCCCGAGAAGAAGTGGTTTTTCTTAATGGTGGAGGGCTTTCCATACATCGGCAGCCAGCCCAAGATTACCCAGGACGGCTATCCTGAGATTCCCCCTCTCTCTGATGCTGATTGGGAGTTTGTTCGTGCTACGTCCGAAGTCCGCAGGTGGAGCGGCGTTAGGGACTTGATGGAGGAGATGATCCTTCTGGATGCTAGCCCCTGGTTCACTAAAAGAGAGACTTCAAAGGTGAGCACGGCCTGGCTAGCTTTCTTCTCTACTCATTGTTCTGGATGCTAGCCCCTGGTTCACTAAAAGAGAGACTTCAAAGGTGAGCACGGCCTGGCTAGCTTTCTTCTCTACTCATTGTTTGTCCTTGATTTGTGAATCTGACGTCTCTTTTCAACCTTGTGAAGTGTGCTCTCTCAGGAGGGTAGTTGAGGAGGCCGACTGGATCCTTGGGGAGATTATTGTCACCAAGTACGAGGCACTTGAGGGGGGTAGCCTCCTTAGGTGTAATAGTATTGCCAACAACTTGAAGTTGGTGATGCCTCCTCAGGGCAAGCCTGTACCTGATCTGTCGAAGAGGAAGAAATCCAAGATGTTGTATCCAGAGGGCTCTGCTAGGCCCCCCTGGAAGGGTTAGCCGACGACGAAGCCCTCTTTTGTGGGAGCGAGGCCTCCTACCGCGGGAGCAAAGCCTCGCTCAACGAGCGGCTTTCGACCTCGTCCTCGCAGAACTACGCGGCTTCCCTCGGGGCATCCTTCACGCCCTGTTGCCCCTAGCCATGCCTTGCGTAAGGAGAAGCTTCAAGATCTTGACGTACTTCAGAGGTCACCTCCACAGAAGAGGAAGAGGGAGCCTTCTAATGGTGATCACTTCTGTGTTCCCGATACTGAGCCCGGGTGCGGGGTTGCTCGGGAGTCTTCTCAGAGTCGCAGGACTTCTCAAATCCAGCAATAATATCGGCTATCGACCAGATGCGCCCTCCGACCACAAAGAAGGAAGTCCAAAAACTAACCTGCTGTATGGCAGCGCTAAGTCGTTTCATAGCACGGTAAGGTGAAAAGGGTTACCTTTTTTAAGCTTCTTCGGAAACACGAAAGTTTCAAGTGGACTAAAGAAGCAACCGACGCCTTTGTAGAACTCAAGAGGTACCTTACGAATACCCTGATCTTAGGATCTCCATGATCGGGAGAAACATTGCTGATTTACATAGCTACAACACCACAAACAGTTAGTGGTGTACTGGTCGTCGAACGTGACAACGTTCAACGATCAGTACATTGTGTAAGCGAAGTCCTACATGGACCGAAGAAAGATATCTACAGGTGCAAAAGTTGTTCTATGGTCTCCTTATGGCTTCAAAGAAATTAAGACATTACTTTCAAGCCCACAAAGTGATCGTACCTACCGGATATCCGCTTGGTCAAGTTCTCAGAAACAGGGAATCATGAGGACGAATAGTGAAATGGGCGGTCGAGCTTGGGGCGGTCGATCTCCACTTCATCTCTCGAATATCAATTAAGTTCCAGGAATAGCAGAATTCATTGTCAAATGGACAAACCCTGAACCCACCCAAGGGCCCAAGTACGAACACCACGGTGAGTGGACAATGTACAACAACAGCTCCTTGATGTTAACAGGCTCGGGGGCTGGAGTTGTCTTGATATCTCCTACTGGAGAACACATCAAATACGTCATTCAGTTAAACTTTTCTACCACAAACAATATGACAGAATATGAAGGTTTACTGGCAGGACTCCGAGATGTCAGAAAAGAGTATTAATACTAAGTACCAAGATGTCATCTTATTTAGTGGAAGTACGAAAACTCGAAGAGCACTTTTTTGGTTTTCATATTCAACATATTTTTAGAGAGAAAAACTTTCTGGTAGACCAGTTGGCACAGATGACTTCCACAAGGTCACCTATCCCGCCCGGAGTTTTTCTCGAGCAACTCGATTCACCCTTGGTGGTTGAGCTTTCCGAGGACATAGGTGTTCCATTAGATGTGCAAATCGATCCTACAAACATGGATACTCCACAGTTGTACAGCTCGACCAAGGTAGAAATTGGATGACGTCAATTTACAATTATCTTCAGCATGGTATTATTCCTGAAGATGATGTAGAGGCCGATCGTATAGCTCGAAAGGCCAAATCATACGCTTTGATCAAAAGTACCTTCTACAAACGAGGATCTCACGGAGTGTTGATGAGATGCGTATCTCACACGGATGGCATTAAGTTGCTATCTGACATTCATGGAGGAGTCTGTGGAGCACATCATTCCAACATAACACTGGCCATTAAAGCCTTCAGGCAATTATACTACTGGCCAACTGCTCTTCATGATGCAAAAGAGCTCGTGATGAAGTGCGTACAATGTCAATTTCATAGTCGATAAGTACATCAGTTGGCACAAGCTTTGCAAACAATTCATCTTTCTTGGTATTTTGCCACCCGGGGACTAGACATTCTAGGACCTTTCCTAATGGCACGCAGGGGCTTTGAATTCCTTTTCATCATGATTGACACGTTTACAAAATGGATAGAAATCGAGCCAGTTGTTAAAATAACAACTAAGGCTGCTAAGACGTTCCTCACAAAAAATGTGATCATGCGATTTGGTATACCTAGCTGTATAATCACAGATAATGGTATCAATTCTCAAGCGGAAATTTTTAGGAATTCTGTAAAGACCTAGGTATCAAAATACATTTCACTTCTGTCGCTCATCCGCAGACCAACGAGCAGTCGAGCGAGCTAATGCTATATTAATGCAAGGAGTTAAATGTTGGGTTTTTGACCAGTTAACAAAACGGTCAGGGACTTAGGTACAAGAACTTCCTTTTGTATTATGGGTCATTCGAACCACGACCATTCGTGTGACCAATGAAATGCCATTCTTTCCAGTTTACAGTGCTGAAGCCATACTTCCTCCAGAACTAAAAGTTGGCTCTGCTCAAATCGATTGTTTTAACGAAAATGATCAAGAACAACGAACACTTGACAACATCAATTTCCTTGAAGAACAACGAAACCAAGCCCTCGTACGATCGGCGGTCTACCAACAAGTCATGCGATGGTACCATAGTTGTAAGGTGCAACCTCGCAGCCTAACTGTAAGTGATTTGGTTCTAAGAAAAAATCAAAGCCAGGCAAATCGCAATAAAATTTCTCCCAAATGGGAAGGTCCTTACACAGTGGTCGAAGTCACCCGACCTAGCTCAGTACGACTAGCAATGTCGGACGGACATGTTTTGTCAAATTCTTGGAATATTGATCAATTACGTAAGTTCTTTGAATAATTTTTTTATAATTTTTTTACATTATTTAAATTTCAATACATATTCATTTTTTTATAAGTGATATTGTTTATATATCTATTGTCCAATATCTGGTCGCATACTAGTTGTTGTCTAACTTGTCGGAAAAGATCTATTTCCTTCTGATATCCTTCCAAAAGGATCTCTTTTTACTTTTTGACCTCGACATGATCGTCACAATCCATAAGTGTCCTAGTCATGACCGTCTCTGTTGGACCGAAAAAGTGACTAGAGGGGGGGTGAATAGGAGCACGCTCACTTTTTCACAAATAATGGATTCAATATAAATTTCACTCTAGTAGCTATGGAAGCTATGAAGATCAGTATATCAGTACAGCGAAAGACTAATATTGAATTCAATATAAACCCCTTAGCAAAACGACGAAATCAACAAAGATTAAAGCAAATCAATGCACTGTCGGTCAAACCGATGTGTTATCAAGGCTTGACCGATTGCCTCACGGCTCGACTTGTAACTCCGCTTGCCTAACCGCTTGCCTCCGTAATGCATCAAATAGCCCGATGACGAAGTTACAAATAGATGAAACTTTTGATCTATAACTCTAAACTTGATGAAACTTGGTACACACCTTCTCTATGATATTAGGAACATATTCCAATCGAAGATTATGATAATTCTTAAAAGAATAGTGGTCATTTTCGATTTGATTGAAGAAGGGTTCAAAACCGGGTCAAAACGAAAACTTTATCCAAGATCTTGCTCGTGGGTGATTGATGATCAAGATGATCCTAGGTATGTTCCCACATGTCACAGCAAGCTAAATCACATGGAGATACTTGGATAAGTTTGTGGTAGTCTTCATTGACGATATTTTGGTATACTCCAAGTCAGAAGAAGAGCATGCTGAACACCTGAGACTAATCCTAGAGAAACTCAGAGAACATCAGTTGTATGATAAGTTCAGCAAGTGTGACTTTTAGAAGAAGAAAGTTAATTTCCTTGGTCATGTGATGACAAACAAGGAGTAGCAATGGACCCTTAAAGGTTAAAGTCAGAGTGAATTGGGAGCGACCTCAAGATCATACTCAAATTCGTAGTTTCTTGGGAATGGCAGGATACTATCGCCATTTTATTTGAAGGATTCTCAACGATTGCTAAGCCCCTTACGTAATTGTTGAAGAAAGGGAAGAAGTTTACCTGGACCCCAGCCTGTGAAGAGAGTTTCCAAGAATTGAAGAAACGTTTGACCACAGCCCAAGTGTTGATTTTGCCAGATATTCGCAAGGATTTTGATATCTATTGTGACGCTTCGCGTCAAGGATTAGGATGTGTACTTATGCAAGAAGGAAGACCTGTCGCCTATGCGTCAAGGCAATTAAGACTTTATGAAGAGAATTATCCTACCCATGATTTGAAATTAGCTGCCGTAGTGCATGCCTTGAAGATTTTGCGTCATTACCTCATTGGTAACCGTTGTGAAGTTTATACGGATCATAAGAGTCTAAAGTACATTTTTACTCTCATTCGACCAACATGAGATGAGAAGATGGTCGAGTTAATAAAGGATTATAATCTTAGAATACATTACCATCCTGTAAAGCTAACGAGTTGCGTATGCATTGAGTCGTAAAGTTATCGCAATGCTTTGGAAGCAAAAGAGTTGTGTTTGGAACTTCAGGAGGAATTCCGTGTCAAGTCGGAAGTCGATATGAGGGATTTGTGGCCAATCTGGAAGTTCAGTCTACTCTAGAGAAGCAGATTCGTGAAGCCCAACCAAAGGATTCTGAGTTATCAGATATCAAGAAGAAGATGGCAGAAGAAAAATTTAAAGACTTCACTATAGATGAGCAAGACATATTGTGGGTCAATGGACGTATCTGTGTACCAGATATCGATGGGTTGAGACAGATAATTCTGAAGGAAGCCCACGACTAAGTATTCGATTCATCCTGGAAGTACCAAGATGTATCAAGATGTTAAGAACAAGTTTTGGTGGTCAAACCTAAAGCGAGACGTCCGAAGTTCAAGGTTCTCGAGCGACGTGTGTCGAAAGTAAAAGCAGTAACATCGAGACCAAAGCAGTTTGTTACAACCATCAAGATACCAGAGTGGAAGTGGAAGAGATCGGTATGGATTTTATTACTGGTTTACCTAAGACTCGATCAGATTATGATTCGATTTGGGTAATAGTGGATCATTTAACCGAAGTTGCCCATTTCTTGCCAGTCAAAACCACTTATTCAGGGGATCGCCTTGCAGAGTTGTATATGTCAAAGATCGTCAGTCTGCACGGTGTGCCTAAGAAGATAGTGTCAGATCGAGGATCTCAGTTCACCTCTCGTTTCTGGCAGAGTCTGCATAAAGCCCTAGGAACTCACCTAAATTTCAGTACTGCATATCATCCCCAGACAGATGGACAGACTGAAAGAGTAAATCAGATATTGGAGGATATGTTGAGAGCCTGTGCACTAGCAAATGCTATCAGTTGGGATAAGAGTTTGCCGTGTGCGGAATTCTCGTACAACAACAGTTATCAGACCAGTTTACAAATGTCACCATTTGAAGCTTTGTATGGACGTGCCTGTAGAACTCCATTAAATTGGTCAGAAACCGCAGAACGTGTAGTGTTCGGGCCAGATATTATTCAGGAAGCCGAAGAACAAGTTGCTATGATCAGAGAGAGGTTAAAGATAGCCCAGTCCAGGAAAAAGAGTTATGCCGACAACCGTCGTTGTGACCTCAGCTTTGAACCGGAAGATTTTGTGTATCTTCGAGTTACTCCGCTCAGAGGTGTTAAGAGATTCCATACCAAAGGGAAGTTTGCCACAAGGTATGTTGGACCGTTCAAGATTCTGGAACGCTGTGAAGTCGCTTACCAGTTGGAGCTACCGCAGTTGTTAACAGGAGCGTATGATGTCTTTCATGTCTCTCAGTTGAAGAAATGTCTCCGTGTGCCAGAAGAGCAAATACCGTTGGAATCAATCGAGCTGAAAGAAGACCTCACGTATAAAGAACAACCTGCCAAGATTTTGTATGTCACAGAGCACCGTACCAGAAGTAAGACCGTTCGTTTTTGCAAAGTCCAGTGGAGCAACCACTCAGAAGGAGAAGCAACGTGGGAACGTGAAGAAGAGTTGAAAGCCGAGTTTCCTAGCCTTTTCTTCCAGCTAGCCTGAATCTCGGGGTCGAGATTCGTTTAAGGGGAGGAGGTTTGTAACATCCCAACTTTTGGTCTTTGAAAATTTTCTAATTAGTTGCTAGTTAGAAATCTCACCATTTGCATTTTTTTGAATTTAAATTTAAAAGCTTATTATAGACTTTCATGCCAAAATAGTTTATTGGGGTTAATCCCGACATCAACAATTGCCAAAATTATTTTATTTGGATTCTATGTTATTGAATATATTTTTTAGAATTTTCTGGAATTTTTCCAAGATCGTTTGCTATTTTCTATTTTGCTATTTGCATTTTCTGGATTTTCTAAAAGGAGAAATCATTTAAAATCCTCGAGATAAAGTTGTTGGGCCACACACATCGGTGCACCAAACACCGCGCCACCTTAACCCGCTCGCCCGCTTAACCCCGTTAGATGTGCGATGTGTGCCCTCGCTTCGATCGAATCGCCTGGCCAACCCCGCCTTTCCTCCGTTGATAGCCGTCGTGGGCTCGCCACGATTCGCCGCCACTCGCTCAAGGCCACAAGCATCGCCAAAGGGACCGCCACCGAAGTCGTCGCCTCGATCAGCTTCCTCCTCGCCACCGCTTCTCCTCTCTACTGATCGGTCGTGGCCGCCATTGCTAGAGCTCGGCTTGACCACGATAATGGCGATTTCCAACCGAAGACTCCGAGTTTTCCGCACCAAATCTCTAGCCCTTATCTTCCCGCACACGAATCCGACCGAATCAAATCTCGAATCTGTTTCAATCTCTGGGATTTTCGAAATTGGTTTTGTATTCAAAATGGACTCAAATCGAGGATTTCTTATCCTGACTCTCCCGAGGTCTATAAAAGCCACCCCTAGGATCGCCAGCCCTCCGCAACCTGTAGCCGCCACCCTCGCCGCCTGATCGCTTCTAGCGCCGCCAGATTTCAAGTTCTAGGGTTTTCGGCCGAGCTTCTTCTCCGGCGAATTGCACCGCCGTCGTTGTCGCCCTTGCCCCACCGACTGCACCATCGTGTTCAGCAAGGTCCCAGCTACATCGTGCGCCCCTCGTCGCCGGAGCACCGCCGGAGCACACTTCCGACAAAACCCAAAGCACCACAGCCGCTTCTTCCTCGCCACGGCTCGCTGCCATCGCTAGTCATTGTAAGGGCACCAAGAAAAGCAATAACCTGAGCAAGCTTCTGGTACCCTCCGCCGCCGGTGACTAGCCGCCGATCGCCGTTGCCCTTGGTTCCCGAGCGCCGTCGTCGTCCACTCGGGCCACAAGATCAACCTGGTCATGGGTGACACCGTGGTGGCACCAAATCGCTGCAAGACACGCGCGCGCGGGCCCACCCACCGTGTCAACTCTCCTAAGGCTCAATGCACTCAGTCCACCGTGAGCTAGAGACTGACATGTGGGGCCCACATGTCAGATTTCTTTTAAATCTTTTTCTTTTTCCGGAAATTTTCGGTTGACGCAAGCATTGTGCAATAATCTGATTTTCCTTTATAAAAATAATCCGGGAAATTCATTTAAATCCAAATTAGTGTTTTATTTGTTTTTCAATCTTCCAAAGCCTATAACTTTTGCATCCGACCTCCGATTGAGCCCATTCAAATTTGTAAATTCATATAAAATTAAGCTCTATTTAATGGTAAATTTTATTTGATTTTTAGAGTTTGTTTTGTCTCTGTTATATATTTATTTTTATTTCTTTTGTCTCGTTTGCGAGTAGACGTCGATACTTCGGAAAATTTTGGAGAAGAAGGAGCAGCTCAAGATCAAGACTAGTACCTAGACCTATTCTAAGGCAAGTTATACCTTTGATCATCTTACACCCAGTTTTCAAAATACTTTGTTTCAATAAATTGCATTCTAATTCAAGTATTTATTTAAATGCTTTTGGGATAGTTATTAATCCAATTTGTTATATCCACCTTGTCTATTGTATGCCATGATCTTTTGTCACCCTAGGTTGGTTCAGATGTCCAATTCGGCCTCTACGACGCCCAAAACCGAGGTACAACGACTGGACAGAATCAATCTATTAACAGTAATCAAAACGAAACTACAAATCCAATCGGATCCTCAACTCTAATGGAATCAAACAACGAATCGGAGGTCTAATTACCTTGTAGACCAGTAAGACGACGAAGATCCGCTGCACACGGGTCTTCCTCCCTTCCCCTCTTCTCTTTCTTCTAGGGGACCACCGGAAGATTTAACGAACGGCCACGACGCTTGCGGGAACGGAGTTGTTGGAGGGGACCTTGAGGAGGAGCGACGGAATCACCGGAGTTGGCACCACTGCTAAGGGGGCACCAAGGGGCAGCAAGGAGGCCGGTTTGGGGAGGGGAGGCGGCCAAGGGGGGAGGAGACCAAGGGTGGCGGCGAGTTTTGGGGGAGTGGCACCCCCTTTGGCCGCTCTTGGGCCACTGGTGCGCCACTGCCCAAAGTTGACGACAATGAAACTGCTTGGAAAAATCCACTAAAGTTGTTTTTTTACCCTCCGACTTCTTTCTTTTACCGATTCGTTCGGAAGGTTTTAAATCTCGTGTTCGAATAATATTCCTGATAAATGGAACAATACAACCTAGCTGGATAAATGAGGTATTACACTCTATCCCCCTTAGAAAAGATTCGACCTCGAATCGACGCAATAAACTTCGAGAAAGATAGATGAACAACTTAGGTAGTTACCAAACGAACAGTCGGGTATTGTTCTCGCATGCGGACTCCAACTCCCAAGTAGCCTCTCTCTCAGACTAATGAGACCAAAGAACTTTGACATACTTCAGGGTCTTGTTCCTCAGAACCCGTTCTGATTCTTCTAATATCTTCACCGGCCGACTGAATGTAAGGTCTTGCTTGACAATCAAAGGCTCCAAAGGAATGACATGATCCTGGGTCTCGTAAACTTTCTCAACATCGAACATGAAACACGCTAGAACCCCACTCATAGAATCGGAAGGTCCAAACGGTAGCTAGTATTATTAGTTGGTATTATCGTAGAAGAGTAAGAATTGGAGCGATCACTAATCTATCTTTCAAAGTGCAAAAGCTGCGCTCACAAGCATCGGACCATCGGAACCTAACACCTTCTCGTGTCAATGGGACATTGGTTTAGCAATGGTTGAAAAACCCTCCACAAACCGCCGGTAATAGCCGGCTAAACCGGAAAACTCATTACTTCTTTGACATTGGTTGGTCTCTTCCACTCTACCACCGTCGAAATCTTGCTAGGATCAATGAAATACCCTTACGATTAATAACGTGACCCAAAACCCAACTCGTAAATCCGAACTCACACTTCTTGACTTGGCATAGAATTGATTTTCTCTTAAAGTTTCAAGCACCAACCGCAAATGGTGGGTGTGATCCTCCTCTGTCTTGGAATAAATCAAGATATCATCTATGAATACCACAGCGAAATCATCAAGGTATTGATGCGACATATCGCATTCATGGCTTCCATGAAAGCTGCGAGAGCATTCGTTAGTCAAAAGACATAACTTTATACTCATAATGACCATACCTCGTAGAAAGCCATTTTCTCAATATCACGCTAACGAACCGAATCGATTATAACCCATTGGAGATCAATCTTGGAAAATATCCTAGCTCCTTTCAAGTGGTCGAAAAGGTCCTCAATGCGAGGCAAAGGATACTTGTTCTTCACGATCGCTGATTAAGCGCTCGATAATCTATGCACATCGCCGGTGCCATCTTTCTTCTTAGTAAAAACGGCGCTCCCCATGGCGATACTTCTGTTGAATCATACCTTTGGACAGCGAGGTCGTCCAATTGTTTCTTCAATTCTTCACAAATGGCCGAGCCAATCGGTAAGGAGACTTGGACAAAGGCCGAGTTCGGAATAAGATCAATCCGAACTCCACTTTCCTCACCGGAGGCATTCAAGGAAGTTCTATAGGAAAGACATCGGAAAACTCCTTCTGGCTGGAATCTCCTCAATACGCGTGAAGAATCAGTCTTTTCATTGAGGAACAAAGTAATCCGATGGTCGATGCACGACGGCTAGGAAATAGGTTAGCGGCACAAATCTTGAATCGACGGTGCTTGCGCTCGAATACCGATTCTTCACGGAAGGAGCTAGCAAGGTCACCGTCTTCCGAAACAACAAATCTTGGCACGGTATTGGAATAACGGTCCATACCCGAATAACATCGAATGGTGCCAATTGAATAACCATAAGATTCGCATGAAAACCTCATCATCAATAATTATAGAACAACCGGACAGACGGTAGAGCTAGAAATAAGACCTCCTGGAGAGCTGACTACCACTGACTCAGAAATAAGCTGAAAACTCAAACCCACTTTTCTAACAAACTCCAAAGACACGAACGAGTAAGTAGCCCTCGAATCAAACAATACAAAGGCATCATGCGAATCCACAAGTAAGGTACTGTCACCACATCGGGACGTCCCAAAGTCTCGAGGGTGGGCATGGCGTAGACCTTCGATGCACCGGCAGAAGCCGACCGACACTCATGACGGAAAGGCGGAAACATTTCTTTGGAGGAACAAGCGACGGAGGTGAAGGTGCGGGATTCCAATAGAACCTGCGGGAGGCGCCGAGTAAAAGCCGCAGTGGAACCCATCTTTGGAGTGTCTTGTGGTGCGAGGCCGCCGTCAGTCCATCTTGAACCTCTGTGGAAACCGGAGGAAGAAGGCTGCGGGACCGCCTCCCATTTGATGATCTAGATGGATTTTGCTTGCACACGAGGACTTGTGGCCTCGCGTCCGCCTTCTTGGCATGTTCCCTTGAAGGAACATTACAAGCTCGATGCCCGTCACCACACCGAAAACACTTCATGCCACGACACGAACAGACGCAATTGTGGAGTGAAAGATGAAGAAGCGTGGCGCCAAGAGGAAGGCGCCATCGCCGAACCGGACGGAACTTTGATTCTTATGAAACCTCTTAGCGGCGAGTCATTGAAAAGACCCACCTCCTCCACGAAACTCCGCCGGCCAACGCGGATCCACCGTAGGCACCAACGCGGGTTGGTTAAATACGAGTAGACTGCTTAGCCAAGCCACGAGTCATCATTTCATGTGAGTTGTAATTATAAACTTGACTAAGTGATTATGGAACTGTGTGATGAAACTGTGTGTGTTGTGTGCCGTTACTCGTTGATGGCATGCGTTGCACTTAATCAATAGCGTGGGAAAAGATTTAGACTGAGGCAAGTGGTGGATCTGTGTGAATGGTGGAGCTGTGTGCTTTATAAACTTTGTGATTTGGGTTAAAACTGGAAGTCTTGCCTTGGTCAATTAAGGATTTAACTTTGTGCGCCATTGAACTGGGTCTTACTGTATGACCACATGCCTAGTATGGGCTGGGCCTAACTTAGTAAGTTATGGAGTCTTGACATTGACAACTCAGGTTGTATTTAAGCCGTGGTGATGGGCCGGAGGTGTGATATGTCACATCGCGGATCGCTTCATCGTGATCTGTCAGAACCCAACGATGTGTGTCAGAACCAATATCGTTGGCCTACAGAAAGCACATCGGGAGTGTCATTGTTTGAGATGAAATTTCTGAAAGGTTTTGTTGTGATCAACTCTGATCCAGTTGGTTACATCTTGTGGGTAAAGTGTACAACATGTGCATAGTATTAATCATTCTATTCGAATAGTTGCGTCCTCGGTCATGGACATGCTCGGGGATTTCACACGAGGGGTAGTTTTTATAAAACAACTAGGAAGGGTCAGCTGTGTGAGATAACTTGTGCAGCTGTGTGAATAACTTGATTAGACTGTGTGTCCTTTGAGAAATCAATTGTTAAATTAATATTATTTATTTGTTTTCAATTACGTTCCAATCTATTATCTATATTCACTTGCAAATGTTGCATTTCTACAAAATAACCACAGAAACCATTCCTTTGGAATAAGCCATCATGTATGATTGCATTATGTGGTATGACTTGCGAGTACGGTGTGTACTTACTCTTGCTCACAGACGGTTCGTGGTTAGAACCGTCTGTGATTTTAGGGTTTTACCATGGATTGATTTTACCATGGCAACCAATAATCTGCTGCGGTAGCCAATCCTCTGCCGCGGTACACAATCCACTGCCGCGGCACATAATCTCTGCCGTGGTAGCCAATACTCTGCCCATCAATTGTGTGCCGCGGCAGTGGATTGGCTGCCCAAACCCTACCACGGCAGAGCATTGGCTGCCCAAACCCTACCGCAGTGGATTTTTACCATGGTTTTAGGGTTTTCCTTACTCTCTGCCACGGTAGGGTTTGGGTAGCCAATCCTCTGCCGCGGTAGCCAATCCTCTGCTGCAGTAGCCAATCCTCTGCCGCGGTATCCAAGTAGGGTTTGGGCAGCCAATCCACTGCCGCGGTAGGGTTTGAGTAGCCAATTGGCTGCCGCGCCGCGGCAGTGGATTGGCTACCCAAACCCTACCGCGGCAAAGTATTGGTTGCCATGTACTCACTCTTGCTAAACGAATCAACAGAAGTGGAGGAGTCGTCACCAGCTTTTGAAAAGAAATTCTACAAAGGTTGATCGTTAGGGTCTTGATCCCAGTCAGTTGCCTGTGGTAAATTGATGGGAGCCCGCTGGAGTTTACTTTGTTTCCACTGCAGTTTATTTCATTATTGTCAGCCTTGCATGGCTTAATAATTGTAAAACTCGACCTTAAGGTCACAACAGTTATTTGTTATTCAAATCACTCGTTTATTTAATATTTCGTTGTATGGAGTTGATATTTCATCAATGTTGATACTGTGTGCACTAGCGTGATCCTGGACTAGTGCAGAATACACAGAGGGTCCAGATTTGTATATTTGGGTCCCAACATGCCTCCCTTTGGTTGGTATTGTGGAGGTAATTCTCCGTGGTATCACAAATTACTTTGTTGATAGAAGCAACAACGCGTCGCTTGTCATGGCAAATGACTGAGTATTGTACTTCGCTATGACCACCAAGTACATGGAGGATAAGAGTAAGAAAGGTGAGATGCACCGGGCATTCAACATGGGCACAAGGGAGCTTCGCACCGAGATACTATGTAGTGATAAAGAACGCCGAGGGACGAACCGTGAGAAGATCACCCACGAGTGCACGCTACGCCGCGCTAGTTGCATATGCACTTGCAACAAGCCTCTTCTTCTGCATTGTCCCTGCTCACAAGTCATGGCCACATGTTCGTCGGTGGCGCAGCATCTCGACCAGTACCTTTTTTATTATTTCAACAAGGAAGGAGGTGATGCAAACCTGGAGTGCAGAGCTGTATGGTTACGGCGTGGTTGTTTATTTCACTAGCCATTCGACTTGGGAGCAACTTATCTGGGTCGCATACATTGATAGGCTGAAAAGAAATGTTGGCCGACGATAGGTACGGTGTATCAGGAACGACATGGACAAAGCAAAAGTCGGGTGTCGTACGAAGAAGTGCTTCATTTGCAGGGAGTCTGACACACCTTCAAGAAATGCCATACGAGAAATTCACAGGATGAAGGAGACATCGGCAGTCCAGACGACGCCGCGGGGACCTCATCCAACTGCCCTGCTCGATGCGGTCTACATGGCGGACATTGAGGTCGCTGCCACAGGAAAGGTTCATCTTGTTGAAATATGTGGTGCTAAATGCTTTGTATTATCATTTTGATTTGTCGAAAAACTAGGTGATGATATTGTGCTGATTGATTTATAATATCAGTGTGATTTGTCGACAAAATATGTGAGGATGTTGCGCTGAATGTTTTGTAATATCATTGTGATTTATCGACAAAACATGTGAGGACGTTGTGCTGAATATTTTGTATTATCATTGTTATTTATCTACAAAAATGTTGTCCAAAATAGATAGTAAAAAATAGGTAGAAGTCTCTGTCGCTAGTTGAAATGGCGACAGTGTTCTGTCGCCAGTTGGAGTAGCGACAGGGCCATGTCACCATTTTAACTAGCGATAGGGACATCTCTGCACTGTTTTGGATTATTGTCGTCATTGCCTAGGCTACTGTCGCCATTTGGAACGGACAATTTCGCCATTTCAAATGGCGACAGGACAATTTTGCCATTTCAAATGGCGATAGTGGTATAGTTTTATTTTTTTTGACTATTTATTTTTGAAAATTTATGTAAAAATAATATTATTTCAAAAAAATCTTTTTCTCCGTGTCGCTTTTTTCGCGTCGTGGTTTTCTTTTTCCCTCCATGTGCGAACTTTTTTTTATTAATTAACCATTTTTAAAATTTTATTTTAAAGTTAACCCCCCCTCCACTTTATTTTCACTGATGGTGCCGTGGCCAAACAAACTATCACGCCACGGGTGGTGGCGGGCGTGACAGTGTTGTTTTGTCATATCACGGGTGGTGGTATGACTAAAGATGTCAGAATTAGAAATAAAATTCGTAGGAGGTTAACTTTAAAATAATTTTTTTTTAAAAAAAGTTAATTAATATAAAAAAATCTCCATGTGGCCGGGCGAGGTTTTCTATTTACTATCATTACGTGGTTTTTTTTGTTAGCCTTACGTGTTGAGATACAATGTTCTGTCTTTTTCTTTGTTGCAGTACACAAGGTTTAACTTTTCGTTTGATTTTAAATTACGTAATAATATATATTTTTTATGTACTTCTAAGAAGAATTTATTTCTTTGTCCCACCATGTGCATACTGAATTTGGACTTGAAATCATATAGCATGATTGGTCGATTTTAATTATGTCAATGATCTCAATTATTTTTCTAAGATTTATCAGTGGTTTTTTATGTACGGCACAAACACCATATGAAAAAATTTCCCAATTCACACCGCAAAGGGACAATTCTTATTCCAAATAGAGACCCTAAACTAAGTCTATTGAGCTAGTATACAGACACAAACCGTACCAGAACCAGAACCATACCAATATTTTCTGGCTCGAAACAATAGAGAGAGATAGTAGAAGAGAAGAAATCGAGAAAGGGATGCGATGAGAGCGAGTACAACCTTGCCCTTCCTATCCTAGGCGTGGATTGGCACATGCGCGGCGCGCTGTAGCGCATCTACAAGCAAAGGTAGTGGAATTCCCGTCCCCGTCCGTACAGCCGGCCGCTTGCCTCCCCCCAATCGTCGTGCCGCGCGCTCGAGCCGAGCACGAGGAGGAGCAGGACCACCCGAGACGAGCCGGCCGAGCAAGCAGTGATTGGGTGGGCAGCGACACGCCTGCATCATGAGAAAATAGCGGGTCGCGACAAGAGGAGCCCGACCCCTCCCCCCTGGATATTAGACCCGGTTGCGGATATGTACGGCCTGATTTAAGATAGGCGGCACGCACAGAAGTTGCGAAAAGCAAGTGCGCCCCCGCGCAAGTCGGAAGGAGGGAAATTATACACGGCCGACGTGCAAATACGTGCCTCGTCGTGATTGCCGTGGTGGTGGACTGGTGGTGATGATGCGTGTACTACGGGTACCAGGACGACGGTGCATAGTGCAGTCTGCTAATGGGGCTTTTGGTGGGTGGGAATAGGTTGAAGTATGGTTTGTACTAAAAATAGATTGAGTTAGGTTGGGTTGGTATGGATTCAAAAATTTTGGGTTCGAACGAATTCAACTTATGGGTTTATTATCGGTGGGTTGGTGGAGGGTAGCTGTCATATGACGAGTGGAGAACTGGAAACTAGAGAATGATGACCGGGTGAGACGTGTGAGGTGAGCGGCTAGGGTTCCTAGTGTAAATCGTCGTCGCCACCGTGACCCACCTCATTGGCTTGATCGTGGCTGCCGCCACCACCACCCTCTCCTCGTTGTTTTGCTCGACATCATCGTCGTCGTCTCCATCGCTGCCGTCATAGAGTCCCCCTCCTCCCACTGTCCACCCTCGTCGAGCAGCCCCCGCTACGCCGGCAACATGTTCAGCGATGCCTAGAGCAAGGTCTATTTCTCCTTCTCCTAGACGTCGCCCTGCGATATCTACTGATCCCACTCGATGAAAGGTGTGATCAAAATGAACTTCTACAAGGGTTGGCCAGTGTTATTTATATCAAGTTTCAGAAGTATTGAGCTAAGTCGGCCAGTGTTATGTATATCAAGTTTTAGAAGTATTGAGCTAAGTCAAATGTTGTCCTTCTTATAGCTGTCGTGTTGGAACTGATGAACCCTAAGGTTTGATTTGTTGGCCCGATCTTTCGATTAGAATGATAAGTCCGGTAGGCGTCGCTCAACTCTGACGATCTCGGCTACGAATACGCAAGGCTCGAAACCACGCAATCGCTGAACTGATTGACAAGTTGTTATCAACCGTGCACGAATACCCGGTTGACCTGACCACGAAGGTCGATTCCTGCATACACCGAAGAAGCACGCAAGAACAAGATAAAGCAATCTAAAATTGTAAATAAAGATTGAAATATTGAAATTGGGATTTCAAAAACGGTATTATGGTTGCTCTAGTCGACACAAGCCAATACACGAAGTTGCAACAAGGCTAACTTTTAACTAAACAAAATCCAAGAAAACTAGAGGGATGCGAACTCCTTAAATAGGGAACAAGGAGCCACAAAACTAAATGAACCAGCGGGGTGGTACTAAAGTGGGTGACTGTTCATGTGAACAGTAACCACACCCCCGAGTGGGTCGCAGGCAGATGGGCCAAGTTCAGTATGATTACAAAGCCCAGGTTGGCCCAAACAAGTGACATAATGTCTTCTTTTGATGATTGCGATCAGTCCAGAAGGAATTTGGAGGTGATGCTGGATCCGTTGGAAAGGTCTCGGAATAAGCTTTCCAACAAGCCCAAGATCACCCTAATCGGATTCCGTTTGCAAAAGTTACGCATGTTTTATGTTGGTGCTGTCATGGTGATTCCGAACTGATCTGACCAAAATGTATCCAGCTTGAACTCTTGCTTGGCACATGTAGTAGCACCATGGCATGTACACATAGTACCATGGCATGTAGATGTAGCACCATGGCATGTAGACGTAGCTCGATCCAATTTGGTAATATGGCATTACATTAGCCGAAAGTCCAATTAGAGAAGATGTTGGTGAAGTAAAGGAAATACAGGATGCAGTGCAGCAGGTTGAAGCAGTGGTTGTATCCTTAGGGTCGATGTCCTCATCAGGAACCATAACATAAATTAGATTTTCTTAAATTTTATTTTCATAGCATTGAAGATGATGTTGAAGAAAAGACGAGGAATCTACATACTTCTTTAAACAAGTATTATTTAGAGTATGAGAAAATTGTTAGGAGCCTTGCCCACATTTTTACAATTTGATGAACATCTGGTGGCAAGTGAGCCAAATTCTAGTTCTTGGGGAGGTGCACTTTTGTTAGGACCCAAAAATGCAATTCTGGACCCTCTGTGTATTCTGCACTAGTCCAAGATCACGCTAGTAGACTGTGTCAACATAGATGAAATATCATTTTCATATGCAAAGATTGACTAATAAATAGACAAATAACAATAATTATCAGAGTGAAAACCTTAAGGTCAAAGCTTACAATTAATGTCTCAGAAGACAAATAGCTCAATAAAGCTGCAGTGGAATGAAACGGAATAACTTCAATGAAGTACATCCATATGCCCACAGGCAATCACCTGGGGTAGCGTGACCTAGTTCTCCACGATCCTTGAAGTAGACCTTGTTGACTGATGATTCCTCCACTTCTGTTGATTGATTATAGCAAGTATGAGTACACAACTGTACTCGCAAGTCATACCACATAATACAATTTATAGATGATGGTTTATTCCAAAGAAATTGCTTTTGTGGTTCTTTTGCAGAAATACAACATTTGCAATTGAATACAAATAATAGATTGAAAACATAATTAAAAACAATTATTAATTTATCATTTGATTTCACAAAGACACATAGCCTAAACAAGTTATTCACACAGCTGCACAAGTTATCTCACACAGCTGATTCCTCCCAATTGTTTTATGAAAATCTACCCCTCGTGTGAAATTCCCGAGCATGTTCATGACAGCGGACGCGGCTATTCGAATAGATTGATTAACACTCTGCAAAGGTTTACACTTTACCCACAAGATACAATCAGCGTAGCTAGCACTGACCATAACAAAACCTTTCAGAAACTTCATCTCAAATATTGACACTCCCGATGTGCTTTACTGTCGTCCAACCAATACACATAGCGTTTGGTAAGACACACATCGTTGGACAGGGATGCGGCGAACCGACCCACAATGTGACCTATCTTGAAGTCCACAGTCCCACCCATCACACAGCTAACCTACAACCTGAGTTGTCAATGGTAATATTTTATAACCTACTAAGTTAGACATGTTCCATACCAGACATGTGGTTGTACAGTAAGGATCAGATCAATAGCGCACAAAGTTAAGTCCTTAATTGACCAAGGCAAGACTTTCAAATTCTAACTAAGTCACACAGATTATCATTCCCAGCACACAGCTCCACCAAATCACACAGTATCCCCCACTTGCCTTAGTCTAAATCTTTTCCCACCCTGTTGATTAAGTGCAACACATACCATCAACGAGTAATAGCACACAACTCACATGTTTTGATTTAATTAATGTTTCTATTAGTTAAATTAAATATTTTTAATTTAGAAAAATTCCAATTAAGCTTTATTAATTCAAATAAAATTAATAAAATTTTTCAGAGACCTAAACTACTCAAAAGATTTTTGAAAAGCCAAATTTTGGGATGTTACAACTTTTTTGGTAAAAGATGGATAGAATTTGCTTTTGCTCAATTCACTTCACAAAATATAGAGGCACATAGGCAGCTGTCCGAATTGAACACTTACTTGGAAGATCCTAGGGTCCCCTTAAAGTCTGATGCGAACTTTGATGTGTTGGGGTGGTGGAAGAGAAATGCAGATATCTATCTAGTCTTGTCGTTGATGGCTAGAGATTTTCTAGCGATTACTGTCATCACGATGTCCTCGGAATCGGCATTTAGTGCTACTTACAAAATTATTGGTAAAAACTGAACTTCATTATCCCCTGAAAGCCTTGAGGCTCTAATTCGTACCAAAGATTGGATAATTGGATTTGGCGATGACGAGGAAGGTAAACTGATAATTACTATAGTATTTTACTTTCAGTTTAATAATAGTTGTACCTTCAAATATATAGCATTTATCTTAACTATTTTCTTGTGATTCACTATGCCAGTGAAGCAATGGAAGGATGTAGAGCTTGTGAGTTGCAAGAGGACATTATAAGGTACTGTTTGATATAAGGGGTCCGTCTATACAAGATTCGACTGTTTTCTCAGTCTAAAACAGTTAAATTTTAGTTCACTTACAATTTTATTATACATAAATTACAGTAATTTATTTATGTAATTTTTGTTCTTAGTCACTGTAATTATTCTTGGAAGTCTCAATAACTCATATTTCCATCACATGATTCAAAATATAACATATGTTTTGAGAGATTGAGCAAAAATAAAGATAAAATTATAAAATTATATACCAATAAAATACGACAATATGGTGAATCCGTTATGTTCTAAAGAAAAAAAATCATAATAAATTTGGATTCAATTCATCAGATAAGAATAAGTGCAAATCTCAAAGTATATCGGACGGATAAAAATTCGACTATTTTGATAAAAGAAAACAGTCAAATGTTGTTTAGCAAAACTGTTGATACAGTCTCTTTTTTACCATTAGTTTGCTGCCCTGCTATATCAGTTAGAGCTGACATGGGTTCATTATCTATGAATAAGAAACTAAAATGGTGTAGGCAAAATATACAAAATCTAGAAGAGCATAAAGGTGTGGACAAAAACTAAAATTCTTTTTTTGTTGTTGTTAGGAATTGATTGGGCTGAGTTCAGGAAGCAACTAAAGATGGGAATCAGATCAGTACAAGAACTAACGGTTTTTGCATAGGATTTGGCTTCTTTTTGTTACCTAGATAACGGTGATCATTTTAAGTGTCAGTACATATCCAGCCAATATGGAGCGATTAGTTTCTTTATTATCTCTTCTCTATGCAATTTTTTTGTCTCTTTTTTTTTATCTGATAGTTGCTACTACTTGCAATGTCTTGTACTGCAATAGCCTTGTTTGGCATCAGAGGAAGAATATGCTTGTTAATGTGTGAATGATCTTTTAGGAGGAACACATCTAATTATTTAACAGAATTGTGTGTTGTAGAAATGTCTTCCTAATTATGCTTAAATTATGTGTTGTAGAAATACTGAATAGCTTAATATAAAATTGTAATTGCAGTTGTTTTTGTTGATTAAAGAATTTGTTTTGACAAGACACAATATGTTCGAAGAGCAAAAAAAACCACAAACCTTGGTTGCTATAGTCACCAGCCCAAATAACAGGCCTACAAGGATTCAGAATGGCCTAATGTAGGATTAGGACCTTATTTCCTCATGGGTTGGCAGGGGTGGGTGCAAACGCTGAGTAGTTGGCTGGATGAAGGTTGGGGCCACCCCAAAGAATGTGGAGCTGGGTGGGGTTCGGGCCGAGGCCCAATTACCAGGCCTAAGCGCAAACATAGGGAGGAGGAGTAGGCTAGTATATATGCCTGCCCAAGAACCCTTATGTTCTTTACCATTGGGCCAATTACCTTTTCCTCTCCCTGATGTTCTTTATGTGCGGAACAACCATTGTACTAGTAAAATGCTTGCTTGTTCGCATATATTTTAGAGAAATTATGAATGGTAGAAGTCAAAGAAGGCAAAAGGAACAGGTTTCTTTTTCCACTAAGGTTTCTTTCTGATGCTATGTCGATAAATAAAAGAACACTGAAATTGGTAAAATGTACTCCGTAACTAACTAGATTCCCCTGTAGGGCAGCACAACAGCAGCGGGCTAGTCCTATGACACCAGAAATGTGGATTTTCTCTTATGTTATAGGTATAGATAGTGATGAAATAACATTCCAATCTGGGACGCTAGCGCAGTCTATGTTCCTAGTCAAGCTGGAAAGAATCAAGACTTGTCATGTTTGCATCCTTCTCCATCCCAATTATATACCTGGATGATTGCAATGATCTAGCGTCCTGCCATATTTTTTTAACATATGAATGATGTTCTATATATCTGGATACTTTTCTGCTTCTCTTTTGTTCTGCCTATCTAGATATTAGAGGGATAACTGGGTAGAAAGCTGGCCATGTGTGGCCAGATTTAGCCTGCTGCCAGATTAATAAGTGAGAAGAATACTTCGCTCAAGTGTGTTGACATCTTTCTTCGCAAGACAAGAGGGTTCAAGCACAGCTCGTAAACTCTTTATCCTTGACCCTTGGCCTAGTCACACTAGCAACTGACAATAATCTATGAAGGTAAACTAGCCTAGTCACACTAGCAACTGACAATAATCTATGAAGGTAAACTCTCTCCATTGTCAACGTTTCAATTCACCGAATCCCATCATTCCATATCAGGCCGGATCAACCCAACCAACAAGATCACATCATTAACATTAACGTATATTAAACTGGATCTGATTCATCGCAGAATAATGCCTCCCTTCAGCTTTTCTGGTCTTGAGACATGATAGTTTTATTATCTCAGTTAGGCCTTTCTTGTTTCCAGACTTGAGAGTTAAAAGAAATCTATACTTTTTTCAAGGGAAAAATGTTCCAATAAAAAAGGGACACGATCATATCTCACTGATGCATTACAGGTCACAACAGGGCAGAGCAAGAATTGCGAATACCAAACAAATTAGAACACTTGGATTCCAATCTGAAAGCAATAATATTTGACATAACAGCTTAATTATTTGCAGCTGCAAAAGAAGAGAACACGATGCATGAAACAAAGCAACAAACTAAATGACAACAATATGACACACTTGACAACTACATTTTCTGCTGAGTACGACTTGTATGATTGCCAAAAGAATCATTGCACACGTGTTAAAAATTGGTGCAAATGTTAATTAGTGGGAAAACGAAACATGTATCTTCAGCCTTCTGAGCTGAAAATGAAATAACATATAAGTGCCTTGGCACCGCAACAACGTTTCAAACAAAATTATATGCAGAACTGTAGTGGTATCCCCCACATGTTCTGCTCCTTTTAACATGATAGACAAGGTCCAGCCGTTTGTGTAACACTATAATCATGTTAAACCATCAAAGTGCTTTCTTGTTCATTAGTGGTTTGCAGGCTATTAACCGCCTGGTCCAAGATTGGGAGGTTACCTTGCACTATTGTTGAGATTCCAAAGAAGCGTCCTCAGACTACTTGTGAACAGTGAACCTTCAAACTTTACTGCTAAACAAGCTTCCCAAATTCCTGAGTTGTTCTCCTGGAGTAGAGATGCAAGTGCAACCAAATAAGCATGCGGCCATGATTTCCCAGCAGAACCTCCACTTTGATAAAGCCAAAAGTGCAACACAACATAAGTAGGCACCCGACTGCATTAGCCATCTGGGAGACTGGGATGAGCTTTGACCAACAAGCAGGGATGCACGACAAAATCTCATCTTTGAATTTCCTTTAGCTGCGATATCAATTGTGTGAGGGTGACGTATCTTCTTGATAAGCACTAAAGATGGTACTTCTAAGCCGCATTTTTAGCTGTGGTGCCTTGTGCAGAACAAGAATGGGCAACAAAAAGTAGCAGCTCCCAATATATCCAAAGTCCACTTGTTTAGATCAACTTCAACTGTCTATTCAGGTTCTAAATTCCATAGCGCAATGCCCTCATGTCCTGTTTTAGGGTACTTAAGAGCTCTAGGGTTCCATGTGGAGTCTTTTTACTCTTTTGAGCAGCAGTGGCATCTAAACCACATAATATGATATTAGCAGCATCACGTTGCATTCAGATACTGTGTCAGCAAGCAAAATTTTTCCCAATAGGTGGAGCAGATAAATCCTGCAAATGTATTATGGTCACTAAGTTAGCTAGTTTACATAAGGTTTTAGTATAATACAAAAACTTCAATGTAGATGCAAAATTAATATCATAACATATAGTTCAGAATCACTCAGAAGGTACTAACTACTCCAAATTTTAGTGAATATCAGTACAAGTTCACTCCACACAGTGAATGTAAATGCAAAATTAATATCGTAACATATGCATTTTGTCTCTGGCAAGTGTTCAAGTAGTTTAGAACTGATCGGCAAAGATATTAACTGTAAAACACAATTTGTAAAATACTAGCATGCATGATTCCAAGGAACCTAGTGACACTTCATAAATATCCTTTTATACCAGGGTTAGGATTACCAACTGCTGCTAAATAGCTATTTTAATAAATATATTTATATCCACAAAAGAGTTATGGTAGCCTATTTGAGGGAAAGGAGTGTACTGTGCACACCATACCCATCATTTCATGCATACATGCAAATCGGCATTTAAAACCAAATTAACTCAAAACACCACTAAAAAAGGATCCTTTTGAGAAAAACTTGTATAATTTTAAGTGAATAGTGACGGTAATCCTTTTCTCTTTTTCTTCCTTCTCTATTTATTTTGCAGCAGATTTTTCATTTTTTCTGCTCCTAGTGTTGACCAAATTTGAGATTAAAAGTTAGCAGGACAGTACATCAATTAATCATCTATCTTCTTTAAGAAAATTGGTAGTTGAAATATAATGTGTGTGTGGGTGTGCGTGTACACGCACATGCTTTTAGTATTAAATAATATTTTTCACTATCAAAACTATGTTCATTATTCTAAAGAAAGAATTTGCATAGTACAACTGGTTGCCTGATTGTATATGCACTTTTGTCAAGAAAAGACCCTGGTTTTCTACCAAAGATTTTGGTCGCGCCTGTGATTTGTCCATGACCAATATTTGGTTGGGTAGAGTGCGGAATGAATCTAAACAGCCCCTTGTATTCATACTAATACGACCTGCCCACATTTTGAAAATTCTGGTTTACAACATTACATTATGTGAAAACCAACTGCATAAAAAATAGGCAGTAAAGTAAATATAAAGGTACAGAAGTATTATGTTGCCAAACTAGCTACTCATCCAATTTTCAGCAAATCAGATCAAGTTATCAGTTTTGTCTACACTCTTTAAATCAAGCTAGCAACAGGAGCAAGGCCTCTATCCATGAAATTTGTCAGTTACAAAGATATTGTACTGAAATTTATTAATGCGCTATGCCTATATAACTGCAGCATGGAATAACACAAATGAAACAAAATAATATTCTAGAGAGCAAAATTTGGTTTTCAGTTTATGGCTTTGCTAATGAACGAGAGCTGTACCAGAAATTGATCCTGAAAATCCATCAGCTAAGATGTGCCAGGAGAAACAATCTGTGCAAGCAGGTAAAATTTTATGCCTGACTGTTGAAATCAACAACACTGTATAACAATTTCAACATGTAGATTCGTTTTAGTTGCTGATGTGGCTTCATTGCAGCACAATTCATGTTCCAGAAACATTGATTCTATTGATTATTTCTTGATTATTCTGGAATTTTCAGCAACATTGTCAATTGATTTATGCAAGGTTGATAATAATCCCTTTCCCACCTCTGCGGTCCATCTGTATTATCCCAATCATAATCAAGATTTGGGGCATCGATCCTGCCAACCATACCACTAGGTCACTAATAAATAGACCAATTTTGGCCAGTATTACCTGATGTATTGTGTTGTCAAGTCTTCAGGTTAGCTATGATAAATGGTCTATCTAATACAGAGCCCTGCTATCTTAAATTGCATGTAAAAATTGCTTTATCAACCATGCAGATATAATGTCGTAAACTCTAAATTCATTTGAAGACAGTGAAGATAGAACAAGGAGACATTTCCCTTTCATAGATCTTCAGTCACTGCAGCATCAACTAGTATATTGGTGAACCACAATGGTGGGACTAGTAATGCATTTTCAAAAGTTATGAGCAGATAGAGATCACAGGCCAATCAATAATCAGGAACAGGACACCAGATTTTATTGGTATAAGAGAGAAAAAGAATGACAGATAACGAGTTGGAGAAATACATTTTGCTAGTAGGCACATCTAGCATAAATTGATGGCAGATGTATATCTGAGGCAGGCAATATGACATGCAAGCATGGGTATTGAGTCGGGTATTGAGTTGTCTTAAGCAAAAAGAACACATGTTGGATAAGGAATACAGAATCATTAGCTGATTTTCCAAGCTTTGCATATAGCTCTAAGTGTGCAAAATGGCAAGCAATCCAAATGTCCAAGAACATCCTGATGAACCATTCTAAGGTTAAGAATTATTAGGAAAAAATTAAGAAATATAGTTGGTGCTTAACATTCTCTCTTAAACCTTACTAACAATGTGCAAACCAGGAACCAGTCCAGGAATATCTTTATGGGCAAGGGTGGGCATTATTACACCAAAACCGAATTGCCGAACCGAATAAACCGTATATTCAATGTTCGGTGTTCAGTTCGATTTTTATTGCTACGCTATTCGGTGTTCAGCATTAGGTTCGGTTTCTATCTCAAAGAAACCGAATAGCCCAAATTCACCGAACTAATCTACACAAGCACACAACACCTCTCCCTACGCAAGCCAACTTGCCAAGGCCCAAGGCCCACCATTTCTCAGCCAGGCCCGCTCATCTCTCTCTCTCTCTCTCTCTCTCTCATGGTCTCTCGACTCTCTCCGTGGCTCGGCTGTTGCACACCACTCGTCCCGTCGTCATCTGCTCCCAAATCTCCTATTCATATCCTATTCCCAACCGTAGCCAACAGCTGCTGCACCAGGCCACTAGCCTGCCACCACACCAGGCCAGCAGCCGCCACCTCCACACCGGAGCAGCGACTCCAGAGATCCCGTCGGTGGCGGTGACCAGTGACTCTAGATCCGCCTGCCGCTGCGCCGGAGCCTCTCCGGCGGTACGACAAGCTCTACCACCCCGTCGACGTGTGCTCCGGAGCTGGCGCACACATGCTATCCCTTGGCGTCCAGGCGCTCACGCGAATCGTCCTCTTCGCCTCGTCGCCGCTGCTCGTGGCACCACAACGGTGGCGGCCGACACCGTATCCCGTTTGCCTCCATTCCTTCCCCTCCGCCACCGCCTCCCCGCCTCGGCCTTAGCCTGAAGCCTGCTCCTGCCCTGGCGAACTGCTGAGTGGATGATGTGTTGTTTGTATTCGGCAAACCAAAATACCAAATAAACTGAACCAAATTATTTCGGTTAATTAGATTTTGTTTCTTATTTTTGTTTGGTTAATTCGGTGGCCACTTCTCATAAACCGAATTTTTTTTATCGAATAAACCGACCGAATTAGTCCTACAAACCGAATGCCCACCCGTACAGACAATGTTGGGTATAAACTTAAAATGTGTGCTGTTGAGGCCAGTTGGAAGGTTTTCTGGAAGGAGTTCTAAAAAACTTGGAGAGTGAGTTGTACGCTCCTTTTATTTTTTGAACATGCTTGCATGTTTACCACGGACTTCAACTAGCACATGATGTTAGTCTCCAGACAGTTCTTTCTATCATTCTATGTGAAAATGGACCTTGTGTGGCCTACACTATTGTGTTTCCTACCAAGGAGTTTCCACTGTGTTATAGTATTATCTGTTGTTAATCTTAACCTCATCAAGTCAGCTCCCATCAATATACTAGGGTTCATTCCTTCCAAAACCAAAAATATGAGTGTTTGTATACACGTAGTTATTTGACTTCATATATCCATTAATGATGCCAATGCTAACCACTCTTATTTAATGAATATAACTTGGTTTTGTTATGACATTTAATATGGTTTGATTAATAGTAGCAGTTATTGTTTCAAATGGAGTATTACTTTGTGCATTCAATCAATACAGGCTTTCTCACCTACGCCACTGCTAAACAAATAATGGGTGAGTTTGATGCAACAGGTTTGCAACATCAAGGAATTCCTAAAACTAAAAGCACCAATATGTATCAGCTAGATGATGATATATAGAACAAAATATTTCCGATAAAACATACAGAACAATACGAGCCTCGATATATTAGAAATTGTGCAGGGTACAGCCAGCATAAGCTAAGAAAAGCCTCCTCATGTATTTATGCAGTTGTTGGAGCATCCAGAATATAGGGTGTGTAAAGACAAGCATCTCTAATCAAAGAAGCCTAACTCTCAGGTTGTGCTGTAACAGCACCCTATATAGGGGTAAACATGGATGGTGGGACATTGTAAATCCAGATTATATATAAAACTGATTCAGTCATCATTTTGTTCAGAGGCAAGGGTCTGCTTGGATTGTGATGCCATGTAGGCTCAGAAACAAATAATCATAGCTCATCATACGACCATGAAATTACGCATGCTATTTAAGAAACTTCAAACTAGCAAAGAAATATTGTTTTTTGTTACCTTTTAGTGTACAAATAAAAAGATACATCCACACTGCCAAAGATTACTCGAAGAATTTCAGAAGCATGAGCACCATTACAAAAATCACTTATGATAACATACTTTACAACCTCACAATGTCAAGTGGATGTGGCATGTGGTTCTTCTGAATAGACCCTTATTGTTTCTTGGCTTCTACGCAACAAATGCACTAATACCATAGTTTAAAATTTAGGTGTGGCATTGTCTCATTGTTGTCCAACTTTTATAAATGCTAACCTTGATAGCTACATCTGCAGACAATAAGCCAATTTATGCGGAAAATTTTACATAAATCTGTGAATAGCAGTCAGTGCATTAGGAACGGGGTATCTACTCACATGTTATTAAACAAATACAGCGTGGGGGGATCCAAACCCATGCTTCCACATCATCCCAAGTATCGTATCGGCTTCAGCTCTCCGCCCACAGCTCACATATGCCTTGTGCATGATCCAAAAGGTCTTCTTTGTCCGGTCAAACCTCAGACACTCCATCTCATCCAACACCCCATGCATCTCCATCAGCCGGTGGTGCTTCCCATACATCACCATCTTGCAGTGGTACAAGCTCCGGCACAGCTTCCACCCGCCTCCTCAGCCTGCCGGACAAAATGTGCCAGTTTATCTACCGCATCGCACTGAAAATAGCTCGATATGATGGACCGCATCACCTGCGTTGTGGTGACTGTGGTATTGCGCCTAATGTCTCAGCAATCCGCCGCTCCATCCCCTCGACCAACCCTTCCTGGGCATACACCCTAATTAACAGCACACTCAACCACGGCCTGTAATCCTCAGGACCCAACTTCTGCAACAACTCCTCAATCTTTTGAATCCTATCTATATGTGCAAACTTGCAGTATGCACATAGCATTGCACGTATATGCGCTATGTCAACCTTGCCAGCATGCTCACGGGCACGCTCATAAGCCAGCTCCATCTTATAAATCATCCCGGCATGTGCGTACCCTCTTAGCATCAGCAAATACGTAGTGGTATCTGGAGCAACTTGACCTGCCATCATTTCATGGAACACTGCTTCCATTTTGTCCCACATCCACGCGGTGAGGTACCCGGCGATGATTGCATTATACGTGCCGACTGTGCGGGGTTGTCCGGAGGCATCCAACGACCGGAGTGTGGCCTCCATGTGGTCAACGAGGAGGGAGCGACCGAAGAGGGCGATGAGGATGTTGTAGGAGTCCGCATTGGGCGGTCCACAGCGCGGGTCGCGCTCCAGCGTGTGGAAGGCCTCGATGCAACGGTCCACGAGGCCGCTGTGCATGTAAGAGGCCATGAGGGCGTTGTAGAGCGCCTGGTCGGGGCTGTAGGCGCTGGAGGCGTCGGCGAAGAGGGCGGCCGCGGTCGCAGGGTCGCGGGCGCGGCTGGCGAGCGAGATGGCGAGGGCGAACTCGGCGAGGGTGGGCGGCGGGGAAAGCGTGCGGCGGAACGAGAAGACCGCGAGGCCGAGGAGGGGCTTGGGGCGGAGGAGGGAGAGGAGCTCGAGGGAGGCGAGCGCCGAGACGGCGAGGAGGGTGGGGAAGGAGTGGGCGAGGAGGGCCGGCGCGGGGTTGGGGTCGGGGTCGGGGAGCGCGAGGATGGAGGCGGCGAGGGAGGAGACGGCCGCGCGGAAATGGGAGGCCGCGAAGGGCGGGAGCGTCGGAGCGGCGGGAGAACAGTACGCCGTCCAGCGCGCGGGATCGAGCGGCGGCGGGGGAGGAGGGGGCCGTCGGGAAGGAGGTGGAGGGGATCGCGTCGGGAGAGGTGGGCACGGATGTGTAGGGGGGAGGGGCGGAGCGGTGGATGTGGCGGCGGATCAGGGGGAGGAAGGAGCGAGCGCGGCGGCGGGACATGGGAGGAGGCCGAGGAGGAGGTGCTCGGCGGCGGCGGCGGCGGCGGCGCGGGGCGGGGTGGGTTTAGGGGATCGGTGTGGGGAGGGAGAGGAGTACACGCGGCCAGCTCGGCGGCGTAGCGTTTTTGCATGGGTTTTTTCTGACCTGGACCTGTGTGGCCGTATAACTGTGTCGGAGCAAGCGAACTTGGACACGGCTCGGCCCAGCTGGTTAACCTAAAAATCGTTAAGGCCTGCAGAATAATATGGCTCAAGTCGTCTGGTAGAGAACGGTCTAGAAGCTCAGACCAGTAGTGCTAGGACCTACGGGCTTATAAGGCCGTCAAAAGCAGACCTATGAGTTAGTTTTTTCACGGCCCAATACATGCTGCAAGTCTGCAACTCTAATCTTCTTCTTTTTCTTAAACCAGTGCAAGAACCTTTCAAAGAAAACTTAACAATGCAAAAATGCTCTGACCTAGTTTTGCCTTCCACAATTTGGCATATAAATCGCTGTTAAAACTCAGGGCCTGTTTGGGACGCCGTCTCAAATGGATAGCTTTTCTCACCGATTTTTTCGAAAGTCGGAAGCCGCGTATAACGTGATAAAACCAGAAGCCACCGTAGGGCAGCTTCCCACAGCCATCTTCCGAAATTACCCCTGAAGTTAGGTCGAATTTACCTATATTTTCCACCGGATAAAACCCGCCCATTAATAGGCCCCCTCGACCCTAGCACCGCCCCACCTCGCCGCCGCTGCGTTCTCCCCAGACGCCTCCTCCTCCCCCCTTGGTCACCGCCTGTTCTCCTCCTCCTCGACGCGCCCCTGCCCTACCCCTCCTCCACCCTTGTCCTCGCTCGCCGCCACCGTGAACAGTTTGCACGATACACTTCTACTGTATAATTTAAGAAGGGATTATTGATGATTTGCCATTAAGTTTACGTGTAATTGTTATTTTATCACTCCATGTCTCACTGACACGTGGGGTCATATGTCAATAAGATATGAAGTGGTAAAATTTCTACTGTATAATTTAAGAAAGGATTATTGATGATTTGTCATTAAATTTATGTGTAATTGTTATTTTATCACTCCATATCTCACCGACATGTGAGATATGGAGTAGTAAAATAACAATTGTACATCGACTGCTATGGCAAATCTGCCAATCCCCCATTTAAGAAACAACATATCTATGTGATGATCGAATCTGCACCTCCTGAAAGTGCTTGAAGTAGCTTTGGCATGGGAGGCATGCTTACTTGTAACAGATCCTCAAGAATTTGGACCACCTAGCCCATTGTCGGCCTGTTGGACTCATCATCCTGAATACACCAACAAGCAACTCGGCAAGCTCTTTCAACCTCTTCGAAATTGATGTCGTCCTCTTATGTTGTGATCCACTAAGCATTTCACAATCCCCCTCGAAGAGCTTACTTACGACTTGAGTTGGGAAATAGGTAGTATCACTGGTATACTCTTCTCGCAAATTTTTCCCTCCACATATGATTTCCAACAGCACCAATCCGTAGCTGTAAACAACCACTTTTGATGAGATGGCCACTCCACTAATCCATTCAGGTGAAAGATATCCTATAGTTCCTCGCATCGTGGTCAGAACGGCAGAACCTGACTAAAATCCCTCGCCATGATCTTCGCCATCCCAAAATCTAAAATCTTTGGAACAAATGATGCATCCAAAAGAATATTTTGCGGCTTAATATCGCAATGTATGATGCACTCCTGACAATTCTCGTTTATGTAGGACAATACTCTAGCAACACCAAGTGCTATTTTATATCGAGTACTCCAACTCAAGGTTGTGCCAATACTCTGAAACAGATGGGCCGTCAGGAGAACGGTTTGGCATGTACTTATAGACAAGCAACTTTAATTGTCGTTAATTGCGATCTATTGCGTTAAATATCATTAATTACAATTAATTTTCTTAATTGTTGTTAATTTGCATTAATTATCATTAATTGTGGTCTATTGCCTTAAATGTCGTTAATTGTGGTCAATTTCGTTAATTGTGTTAATTATTATTAATTGTGTTAATTATTATTAGTTATCGTAAAGTATCCTTGATTGTAGTTAAGTGCCATTAAACAACATCAAACAAGCCATCATTTGCCTCAGAGGCATTTCAAACATTTCTCAACTCAGAAGTTCCAGCCAGCCAACCTAAAAGCTAGACAACGAAATATCAAATCTCTTCGATCCAACCGTTCATCCTAGTGTCGTAAAAAACGGTTGAAACGACCGATTAATCGCCCATTTACACGGAGCCGTCAAGCAAAATGTCATGTATACACAAATCAAAGCACATTTAAAGTTTCTAAACGCCAAATCGGCCGCATTGTCCTATTAGTCAGCCATTTCCGTATAATCGTCCACATAATCCGTTTAATTGACCAAATTCAGTCATTTAGTCAAGTTAGAATTTAGCCTGCTACAACTAGCCCAATAGTAACCCAGTTAGAATCATAATATACTCAAGCACAAAACACTTAATTCAAAGTAACTAATTCATATATAACCATCACAAAACCAGACTGTTGACAATAATTAAGAGTAACTAATTCTCTCATGGTTGTGGGTCATTTTGTGTACTTAAATTTAAACCGTAGTTCTTTTGGTGGTCGTCTCGTTAGTGTGTTAAGCTAGCATAATCTATGTGACAATGCATGCTTTTAATCTATTACTTAAACTCGTTGCATATCGTACTTTGGTGTAGAACTATAATAGTTCACCAATCAATCTTGGTATCTTTTATGTTAGTAATGAAGTTATCATGTACAATCGAAGGGTGATACAAGTTTCTTTGACAATATTAACAATATATTGTGTTCAAATATATATGAAACTAGCATTATCATCAAATATGTGAGAACGCCAAATTATCCGCATAATTCCGATTAATCATTCATATTCCGATTAATCACTTGATGGTACCTATCCGTCCAACAACCGTATTTCATTTTTTAAACACTAATTAAGCCCTTCACTTCCGAGCCGAGCCTCGGCTCGAGCTCGGTTTTTTTAGCCGAGCGAGCCAGCCGAGCTTGAAATTCGAGCGCTCGAGCCGAAAAAGCAACCCCATATAATCAAGATGATTGATTTTGAATTGATGATAAATGACTCATATAATCATTTTAAAGCTCGAACGACTCTCGAGCGGCTCGAGAGTCGAGCTTATGCTTTACTGATAACTTGAAGTAGTGTTGCACTTAGAGGCTAATGCTTTCTCGATAACTTGAAGTAGTGTTACACTTAGATCCGGATCGGATTCAAGTAGATGCTATATCGCCAAATCGTCGGGATTCCGATTTCCTGACACCATCCCGTATTTTATACTCGGATATCCGGCAACGGCCAACCGCCAGCCCATGTAATCATCGCTCCTAGTAATACCCTAGATGCACACGATACACATACACACAACAGTACGACACTAGTCTACAACACAACAGTCACAAACCAAGCCACCTACCTCATTGCCTCTCCAGTCGTGCAGCCGTCGACCGCCTAGAGTCGCAACCATCGACTGCCTCACCAGATATGCTCTATGAAGGAGGCGATGCCAGAGACGGTGGGGCCTGGACAACACGAGGAGGTAGTGTTTGGGGCCGGTGTGATTTGGTGAGAGCCCGTGGTTGGGGATAGGAATGTGGTGGTGTAGTGAGGAGGCAGAGGAGCGGGGGCATCCGGCGAGGCACAGCCTGGCCCTTAGTGCTAGAGATTGGGAAGGAGAGAGGTATGGGAGGAGAGGAAAACAAAAGGCAAGCTCTAAGAGATTGGGTCTAAGATGTGTATTGTTGTTTTTGCATTTTAGTAACCCTCGTTTCTGGTAATTATGAAACAATCCTCCTCCTACTGTTTCTTTTTGTTCTAGCCCTCTAGAGCTCTATTTTCTTCACAGAAAGATCCTACATGCTAGTTTGAACGGTTACGGTTGTGTATGTACTCTTGTTGAATAGTTGATAATTATGTATGTACTCATGTTGAATAGTTGAAGCGACGGTGACATGTTCAACATATATTCCTTTCTATATACATGTACTATTTGTCTATTTTTATATGTTTCCGATCCGATTCTGTTGTGTATCCAGCCCGTGTTCGTATCTTGAATAACCCGAATTCATATTCATATCCGGCTTGTTTGTATCTGGGCAAATATATAGGATAGGATAAGGCTTGCCTAAAATCGTATCCGACCCGTTTTCACAACTAGTCACACTCATCAAGTATAACCGAAGAAATAAAACTAGGTACTCTATTCAGCCAAGTGCACCGAGGACGACTTGATGAAACTTTTTAGCACACAAATGAGCTGCCAGGTCGGCATGTAAATCCACTACCACGGTGTTCGATCACGATCTTCTTTCCCACCATCGCTTTCGCAAAGATAATATATATGTTTGAAATCTGCGCCCCGATTTTGAAATTGAATTAGTTTCATAACAACATGGTACCTTTATATCCATGCACGCTTCTTCCCGATGTATAGCAACACTTGTAGTATTAGAAAATAACACTGGTGCTTTTTTTTATCACCCGTACCTTTTATACTTAGTTTTTTTTAGAAAATTGGTTCAGTGGCAATGCTTTTGTTCGTATTTACAGAAATGATATCACTTCGGTTTATCACCCGGTACCTTTTATACTTATGGATTTTTTTTGGGGGAGGGGGGAATTGGTTCAGTAGCATCACTCTTGTTCGTAATTAAAGAAAAAACAACGTTTTGGAGATACACTACAAAATAGCACCCCGAAGACTCTGAAATGTTGAAAATAACACTGTCGTCAATCTGACAGACGTTAGGAGACGGAGGATGGGTAAAAAGACATGTATGTCCTCCTGAACACTTTTGTTTTGGCGGCAGAGGTGGGCGTCGACCTCCACCTTCCAGCCCTACCTCCACCTCCTCGTCGCTGTCCTCCACCGCCTCTCCTCACCCCACTCCGCCGCGCTTGCCTTCTTCCGCTCCATGCCGCCGCCCCACCCGTTCAATACCTCCCTCGCCTCCCACCCACCCACACCACCCCACCGTTCGCTCCCTCCTCCATGACCTCTCCCTCCACCCACCCTCTCCTCCCCGCCCCTCGCTCCCCTTCGCACCGCACTTCCTCGACTGCGACCCCGCCTCTTCGCGCTCCTTCTCTCCTTCCTCCATTGCAGCCGCCTCGCATCCCCTCCCTCCACTACACTCCTCACCGAGGCTAGCACGTCTCACTCGATGGCGTCGTTCTCGTCTCCCTCTCCCTGCATCCGCCTTCTCCCCACTAGCATTGCGCCCCTCCGTCCTCCTCCGCTCACCGACCGTGTCGCCTCCACCGCTGTGGTCGTATCCCCCACTTCGCACCCCACCTCCCTCATCACTGCGGACGACGGGGTCGTCACCGCTTTGACACTGCGCTCGCCACCCGCACCAGCGTCCTCACACTGCTCCGCGTTGTTGACTCTCTCCTCGTGGTGTCCCCCACCCTCGCTGTTGCTGGCGCCCGTGACTTCCCTGGCGTCCACCTCTTCCAGTTTCTTGACAACGCCCCGACGTTGCTCCGGAGGTGCTTTCTTGGCCAGGTTCGCCCTCCGCCATCGTGTTGTCGATGGTAGCCATGGAGGTCGGGCATTAAAAATTGTACTATCTCACATCATTCCTCATTGATGTTAAATATGGAAGTAAAATGTGACGATAATGTCATTTTCAATATTTCCAGAGTCTCTAGGGTTCTATTTTGCAGTGTGTTTCTAAAGCAATATCATTTCTATAAATACAAACGAAAGCGATGCTGCTGAACCAATTTCCCCCTTTTTTGCATGCCGCTATAAATTCCATAAATCCTAGATATACCACCCAGACCCATATGTCAATGCGACAAATAATGACTATTCCGACATCGTGAAAATTTGTCGTGGCAAATAAGAAATTACATACTCATTTTGGACCAGGCGATTGTTTGGATTGCTACTGTCACGCAAACAAGATTGAGGGCATTTGGTTAAAGTGGCATACATATAAAAAAAAACGTAGTTGCAAAGGCGGTAAGGAGTTGACAATATTAATTAAATCTTAAATACAAAGTTGGCATACACCAACGAAAGCAGGATGCTTTATTAGTTAAACCACCAATGATTGGAAGGATTACTCTATTATGTAATCGAAATACGCTGTAAGTGGTATATCTTGACAAATCCCTTCAGATAATTGAACCACAGACTCTAAAGAAAAGGAATTAAACAGTTCGCATCAGCTCTTCTTTTTCAAGGAACACATAGTGTTGAACCGAAATGGTGACTAGAAAGGGGTTAAATAGGAGTACGATCTCTTTTTTATTTTGATCGGATTCAACACGTTTTTCACTCCAATAGCTATAAGAGTTATACAGATCAATGTACAAGCATAGCATAGCGGAAGACTTGTATTGAATTCAATTGAAACCCCGAAGCAAAACAATCAAAATCACCAAAAACTCAATTCACAATGAGCTGGGCGGTCAAACCTCTCAGCCTAGCGGTCTAACCAATCCATAGGGCGGTCTGACCTCCAGCACGATGAACAGTAAAATCAGCCCGAACTCGAAATCACAAATTGGTCTAACTTTTGATCAACAACTCCAAACTTCACGAAACTTGAAACATACCTTCTCTAGGATGTCAGGAATCTATTCCAATCAAGGATCGTGAAGATCATTACCAAAGTTTTGACTTTTTTCGTTTGAGTGAAGGTTGCTTTAAAACTAAGTCAAAACCAAAATATGATCCAAAAATTTGCTCGTGGGTGATGATCCTAGATGCATTTCTACATGTCACAGCAAGCAAGATCCAGGCTAGAAACCAAAATAAAATAAAAGGATAAAAGAAAGCCTCAAAATCACAAAAGAGAGAGCAAGAATAAGAAGAGACTCATTTTGAGGAATCTTGCTTGGATTGATTCGAGATTGATGTTGGTTTACAGCCACTTCATCCTAGAGGACAAAGACTCAACACTTGAGCACACAATCAATCCAACTCTCTAGAACCCTAACCTCTCCACGTTCCTCTCCCTAAACACAAACTTGGGTTTCTTCAATCTAAGGGTTAGGAGGTGCACAACCAGCACACTCCCCTATTTATAGTGGAGGCTAGCTTCTAAAGGACATTCCTAATGGGCACCCGTTAAGCCCACACACAAACAGGTTTAACTCACTCACGCATTTGAAAGTGACGTCTTCGTCTTCTCTTGACCTAAGCCACTTCTCCTTGCACCATCTTGCACCACGGTTTAGCCGAAAGCCATCAAGACGATATTTTAGTGAAGTTACCAAAATATCCCTTCTCGATCCTTCTCCAAAGACCGAGTCCAAATTTCATGAAACAATCACATGCTTCGCCATATGTAGGTTGATCAATGGCTCTCTTAATATCGGCAAGTCTTTCCCATCCGGCTCCCACCGAAACCACTATAGCACTTGCATCGACCCCCATACCGCTTGATGCAACCCGTCGCACCGAACTTCCCATTTAGTCATTTTTGTCCATTTTGCATCAGGCTTGAGTCCATTGACTTCACCTGGTATCCTCAATCGTTCTGAACCTCAGCTCTCCAAGCCTAGTCCCGATCATCCTCGCCGTTGACCGTCGTTGACCTCCAAGCCTCCTACACAACAATAGACAGAGAAATCGATTCTGTGAAAAAGTTCTTTACAACTAGATCCATGTTAGTCAAAACATGCATTATGCAACATATATGCACTGAAACCCATGAACTTGACCTAACCAACAAACATCGCCGCCAAGCTGGCCGGCGAATAAGTCAAAACCGGTTAGACCGCCACCCATAGCAGGTCTAACCGCCCCCTGGTCAGTCTGACCGCCCAACAAGGGACTAGGGACTTAGCCAATTTTCCTCCCTAGAAATCTGAAACATCTTTGGAAATTTCAAACGAATAGAACTTTTGACTCGAAGCTCCAAAAATTATGAGACCAAGTGTAGGAGAATCCCCTCTCTTGCCTACACCCTCTAGTTTTGGCTCAGCTCCAAACTCAAAGCCACTTAATGGCCGGTTAGACCGTTGCCTATGACCGGTCTGACCGCCAGCCACTACACCCGAGGCTTGGCCGGTCTGGTCGCCAATGGTGGCCGGTCAGACCGCCATACAGGCCGGTCTGACTACTGACCTGGCTGGTCTGACTGCCTATTGCCTGACAACATCTGAACATTTGCCGAAAACACATGTTTCTGCAAACTCTCAACACCATTGCCAATTGTAACATCATCATAAGATTATGAGCATATCCCTATGATATCCATAATCTCCCCCTTGATGAACACATTGGCAATTTCCCAGAAAATGTAAGTTTGAGATTTGCAAATGAAAATATTCAATGTTTTCGCGTAAAGGCACAACTTGGTCCAAAGGCGTAATAACCAAGATGGCTTCAGATTAGCATAGGCAAGCGAGATAAGGCAAAAGAAAGCAAGAAAGCTTCAATAACTAGAGAAGAGTCAAAAATCTCACTTAAGTTCCATATGAGAGAACAAGTGCTCAATTTGACCTTTGATCATTGTGAGGTTCCAAGAATTGTAATTCGAGTTCAAAAATAGCAATAAGATCACAAGAAATCAAATTAGATACCCCCTCACTATGATCACCATTTTTCAGAAAATTTTATTTTCTCCCTTTTTCTCCAAAAGGCTCCCCCTTCTATCATTTTTGTTATATCTTATCCCCCCTTTGACAATGGAGTCATCAAGGAATCATGCCTTCCTCTCATCTAGAGATGACAAGTGCAGAAATGAGAAAGAAGCATAAGAAAGAGCACACATGAAATGCAAAAGAGTGGCTTCATTTTTTGAATTTTGAATTTTTAGTACAAGAAGCTCTGGAGATTACCCAAAAGAGCAAGCTAGCATTTCTACTATTAGTTAATACATATCAAGTCTGAAAGTGCTAGTAAGACCATGTTAAGACATATATATTAAACTAAGCTAGAAGGCTCAAGATAAAGCGATGAATTGTAACAATTTAAGCAAAACTTCAAAATTAGCAAGTTCATCAACAGGGATCTTAAAAAGATAATGGCCATGTCAGAATGTTAATATGAGATCAAGAAGTTAACAATGACCATGCTAGAGACAAAAAAAAAGTCATGAATTTGAATCATTTTGCTTAAAGTACCTCAATCACCCAATTTTTACAACAGTTTTTATTTGCATTGAGTATTGATATTGATTAAAGATCTATCTTAGTAAAGAAGATCCTGAACTAGAGGTCATCCACAAACTCTTCCTAAGCTTCAACCAGGACGATAAATCTTGAGGTTCATGTCAATTTTGACAAGCAGTCCCCATGAGATCGTCTGGATCATCAAACTATCTCCAAGTTCATGTCTTTGACATGCAGTCTCGTAAGAATAGTTTAGCACAATTTAATGACATGAGAATCTCGAAATTTGATTTTTCATTTTGCACAAGAATATTTTTATATTCACAAAGGAACAAGAGGCTCAAGAGATGTTCAATCCGAGATTCAAGAGCTAACAAAGTAATTTTGACAGAAAAATGTCACAAAAAGATCACTAATTGTGCAACTAGCTAAAAGATCCACAAAATGTAATTTTTAGTTTAAGTTGTCTTAAAGTTCTATCTCATTTAGCAAAGACTTAGCTACACATGTGAAAGCATGATAATTCTAGCAAGTCGAAGAACTAGACACGAAACTAAGCAATAATTGAAATACTAAAGCTCAAAAGGGTAATAAGCAAAGCTTCATGAATTTAAATGATAAGTAGTAAAGCTTATATTCCAATGTATCTTTTTGTGGTTTTCATATGAATGCAATATGATACAATGAGATGCAAGTAAAACTAAAAAACCTGAAAAGATCAAAAAGAACCAACAAGTTCAGAAGAAGATCAAGGAAAGATCAGATGAACAAGGAAAGTTCAGAAGAAAACCAACTCCCCTCAAACCAACTCATAAGGGTAAATTACTCCTAACTCACTCCTCAAAGTGGTAAGTCTGTAGCGCTAGCCTTTTGTCGGTGTATTAGAACCGATATTACGTAAAGATTGTTTGATTCGGGGGGTCTCCTAGAGATAAGATCACGCAGAGTGGATTGACACGGGATGTTTAGACAGGTTCAGGCCTTCTCCGGAGAGAATAATAACCCTAATCCTGTGTGTATGGTATTCTTGATGATCAAGTAAAAGACTAAGACTATTCCAGAGAATAGCACTTGTGTTCCTACTTGACTGGCTCTTATTCGCTGCCCCCTTATCTCTCTGATCAATGCCCTTATATAGTAGTGAAGAAGTAGCCGCTTTGCTCTGCGGAGATGCGCTGATTAATCCAAAGATGTGACGCATGATGGCGAGAATTACGGCGCCTCGGCTTCTTCACGCCGTCCGCAATTATCTTCCGAGATAATGGGGTAATTACGCACCATTAATAAGCGGAATAATAGTGCGTGCGCACCGCTCGGATTCCTTAATCAATTGGACCCACTCTTTGTAGGTTTGATTATAAGGTGGTCGTAGTTTACCCGGTCGTAGAAGAACTTACGACCGTAGCGATCGAGAAGGACTTACGACTATGTAGTGGTCGTAGAAGGACTTACGACCATGATGTAGTCGTAGCAAGACTTACAAGCGTGGGGGTGATTGTAGAAGAACTCACAACCACTTATTGGGCTTCTCCTTTTAGATAAGGGGTACCTCGGGGACTATGTGACATCATATTTACCCATAATAAGAATTATAGATAAAAGATAAAAATGAGGATTATTAGATCCTCGTCATCTATTGACTTCAAGTGAAAGTAACTTACTTGATAAAGGTTTCATAAATGGACTTACGACCATGAGAATGTCGTAGAATGATAGTCGAAGGAAAAACTCTTCGACATTTGAGTGTTGCTTTGACCAGGAATTTGCTTGATCAGGAAGGTTGCTTACGACTATCAAAAAGTCATAAAAAACCCCTATGACCGTCTGGTGGTCGTGGTAGGGGAATCGGAGAAAAAGCTCTTCCGATTGATACTTCCTTCGACTAGAAAGACTTGGTCAAGAATGTAATTTTGCTTGGAGGTGACAATACGTACCTACTTTTTTCTCGAACGGACCATCTGGAGAATTGCAACCGGCTCTCATAGACTTGTCCGATGAAGCGGTTCCCGAAGCGGTACAACCATCTATCATAGACCTATAGTCGGGACGGTTTCCGAAACGGCGGAGATCGTGCGGTTATAAAAACTTACCAGGAGGTAGACTTGGATTTTACTTTTCCCAAATCACTCCGCATTGTTCTTCGAGCTCTTGCTTTCTCCGTCTTCGACTAGGTTTCATCTTCTCGCCGCCAACCCAATCAAAAAACTTCTTGCTTCGGCGAAATGGCCAAGAGAGTTTCGAATGGGAGGAATCGGAGATGGATGCGCTAAGATCAAGACCTTGGTCGATGCCGGAAGATCCGCAGAAGGCTCGTGAAGTGGATTCCGCTATCGGGCAAGATCGCCATCGGGGAAAATGGGCAAATCCCGCCTTCCAAGCGTATTGTGAGTGCGGCCTTCGATTGCTCGCCCACCCTTTTTCTGAAGAGTACTCGAACACTTTGGGGTGGAACTAGTGAATTTAGGTCCCAATTCCATTACCATGTTGAGTGTGTTCGTGTATGCATGCGAGGCGCACTGGGATTCCGCGAATCTCGAGCTGTTCCAATATTATTATGGGATGGCTCGACAAACCGAATCGCCGGAAGTCGTGGTTCAAGCTCCACGACTCGAAGTCGAAGGAGTACATTCGAGTTTCACCCGGTCTTCGTGGCGGTGGAGGAAGAGGTGGTTCTACCGAAGGTCACCTCTGAAGACACCTTTCTTTCGTGGGAAGGTCATTGAAAAGAAATCTTCATGGGATTCAACCTCGAAGATATCAGTAGGATTAGCCCTTATATTCAAGCCATTAAGGACTTGAAGGAAGAAGGGTCGACGGATGGCATGTGGTGAAAGATTTCATCACACGCCAATTAGTCATCTCAAGAAACGAGCATCTCCTATGTGGAGGTACTCGGAAGAGGAGACCCCACCAGAGACTATGAGGAGGGTAAGCAATTGTCGACTTAACTCTCCGCTTGGTCTTTCTCAACTTTGTCTAATATTTTTATCTGTTTATTGCATCTTTCACAGCCGAGGTTGACTCAGTCGACTCATCTGTGAGAAGTCCCCGCCACTCGAGGGGCGGTTCCTCAAGTCATTGCGGTTTTGTCCGCAGATGAAAGGATAGAGCGCCTAAAGGTAATCGTAAATCTGATTCTCTCTTTAGGACTTTATAGTCGAGAAGATACTTACGACTAATGGTGATCGTAGAATATCTTACAATCAAGAAAAGTCGAGAAAAACTTACGACTTGGTACTAGTCATAGAAAAAACTTACGACTAATTAGTGATTCTTCTTTTTCTGCTTTGCTTTACGTAAAGTAGGCATGGAAAATCGCCAGACGACGAAGAAGTCGCTCGATGACTATTGGCGCCGGGTTGTCGAAGACAAAGACTCGGCTCCTCCTCGAAGAGACGTCGACTTGTAAAATCTGCCGGCAAGGGGAGCAAGTTCGAGTTCGGTCTTTCGACCAAACCTCTACAAGGTCTGCGGCGTTGTAGTTGTATCTGAAGCCGAGGCCGCACTGCCGTCGGCCGAGGAGGTTGAAGCGGTTGAACCTCTCAAGTGTAAACCTCGCAAGGCTAAGGTACCCTTCTATTATGACACTAATCTTTCGCAGATTGGTGCCACTCCTAGTTTTATTAAGAAACTTGAAAGGGAGAACTGGAAGGATTTTGTGTCTTTATGAAGGACGATGTCGCATCAACACAACTCGCAATCGAGGGCGATGTTTATTCGGAATGGTCGAGACCGATCTCGCCCATCCAAAGATCAGAAACCGAGCTCGGTTCTGTTCAAACTCTACGAGGACGTGGTCGAAATGAGCCAATTGTTGAACCTCGACCGGACGTGGTCGTGGAGAAGAAGAGGTCCTCCGCTGGGAGGATTGCTCCAAAATTCTGGTTAAGACCAGGTGCGAGGTATGTGAAATGTCTTCAAGTGTAAGAACGACATTTACCTTTTTCTTTTCACAACCTCGATTTGCTTTTCTTTATTTCATCCGACTCTTCTTGACCCCGGAATGCTTCACGAGAAGTCCATTGCTATCCCTTCACCATCGGAGAGGTAGCAACGAGGTGGTCAAGCATCACCCTTGGCCGGTGGCCGATGAAGTCGAGACTCCCAGTGTCTCCCACATCTGCTGAAGTCGTAATTCACGACTCTTGAGGTAGCGGTATTATCGTTGAGGTGGCCGCACGACATCAAGTCGTAGAAACAACAGAGGCGGTTGTGGAAGCCTCGTCAAGGTGGTGACCACTGCAGACCGCCTGGGAAGGAAATCGAGGAGGCGTTCCTTCCCCTACCCAAAGAGAAATCACAGAACCAGAAGGAGAAAATTTCAACTTCTGTGGTGACTTCTTTGGGCTTGCCTCCGTCGTAGGGTCTTCTGCTTACAAATCTCGTGACCGAGTCCCCCATCCCAAAGATATTCCCAATACGGAGAATACTTTTGACAACGAGCGCCTCGAGAAGGTGTGGTGGGACAAAGTCGCGAGGATAGATAAGTCGCAAGACCGGACCTTGTATATTCGATTTTGCTAGAACGACTATGAATGTAAGTATCTTGAATACTTATATATGTGGCTTTCCTTCCCTTCTCACTGTTTTCTTTTTGCAGAAAGCTCTGGAGCAAATTGCTGTTGTCGGTGAGTATCATCGACAACTTTTAGAGCTAAGACAAGAGAAAGAACTACTCTGCGCAGAGGCAGAGAGGTGGTAAGTCACTTATCATTCATAGTTGTTTTTGACTTAAATACTCGTAAAATGTTTCACGAGAATAGTCATGGAAGAAACTCATGACGAAGTATCAGTCGAAAAGAACTTACGACTATTTACGACCAGGTAGTGGTCGTAGAAAGACTTACAACCATATCTTAGTCGCAGAAAAACTTACGACTAGGTCAGTGGTTGTAGAAGTACTCACAACCATTCAGCTGATGTTTATCTTCGTTCCTGTTTTTTGTAGGTTAAACAGTGATACGAAGACCTTAGCTGACTCACTCGATCTGTGAAAAAGAGGAGTCGAGGAGGCTAAGGAATGAAGTATTAGTTCTCTCGGATAGACTTCGAGACTGCTGTCTCGCATCTAAAAGATTGCGGGAAAAAATAAACAAGAAGTTCGAACTTAAGATCGCTTTTGATCTTTAACCTTTACTCGACCCTCCTTTCTTCTCCGGATAAAGAAAAGAGATGCGGAAGCTCGGATCAAGTTCAAGAAAAATCTTTGGTTATTCAGAGTTTTCCGCATTACACGCGAATAAAGATCAAGAACTCGAGGGTTTTAGAACTCGATTAAATGTAAGTAAATCTTTACCGTTATTCTTTTTGAGTATTTTCCTTTTCTAATGCCAATTTCTTGTTCGAAATTGTCGCTCAATTGAGAAGCCTCGAGGTGAAATCCAAGCAAAGACCTTAATCTGCAATGAGTCCGTCCGCATTGCTAAGATGAATGCAGAGGACATCAGAGCATGGGAGCAAAAGCATGCTGAAACTATTGCTTCCCATCGAGAAGAGGTCAAGAAATTGGATTCTCAATTAGTAGGTAAGAAAAGCTTTTACCTATAATTATCTTTGTGTTATCTTCCTCTAGAAGTATATCTTTGTTTGACCGATATTATTCTTTTCATAACAAGTGGTCGTAAACAAGAAGCTTCGCGAGGCTTCGACTTGTACCCAACAGGAGATGGAGTCGATGAAGACTAGTCTTCAAGGCAACATCACTCTCTGAACAATGTGCTTAATGAGCTACATTCGAGGAAAAACTCCTCGAGAAGATACCATAGCTGCTCACACAAGTACCATTGG
Source organism: Hsuehochloa calcarea (assembly GCA_036346395.1). Lineage (NCBI taxonomy): Eukaryota > Viridiplantae > Streptophyta > Magnoliopsida > Poales > Poaceae > Hsuehochloa > Hsuehochloa calcarea. Next base: position 17,352,379 of record CM070602.1, on the reverse strand, counting down.
GGAACAAGTCGGAAAATTGCAAGAAATGGTGACCACTCTGAAGACTAATCAAGCTGAATCAATAAGGGAAGCAGTCGAAGCTGCAGTAAGTTACGCTTTGGCGAAACTTAAAGCTCAAGACCCCCGCCTTAATGTTAAACCAATTGAAGCCGACTTGATCGTCACGAATCGAGGCAAGTCGTGCGATTGAGGAAATCAATCGATTGGTAAAAGGTGGCGGAGGAAATGCAGCTAGGCTCTCCCCCTTCAGAGTAATCTTGTAACTACCTTGTAAGGCAGACAATTTTTGTTAATGAGTAATATATGATCCGCCTCATTTCCTGAAAATCATCTTGTCGAGTAGTTAGTAACTCAAAAGATAATAAACGAAAGAAAAACTAAGAATTGAAGTTAAATTAATAACTTTATCCTAGCCCCCGACTATTTGCTTAGATTGTTTAGACAATCTAAATAAATAGTATTTAAAATGGGGTTTCTGAAAACAAAGAGAGGTTTATTTAACTTATAGCTTTTGTTACGGTTGTTAAGCACTGGTCGAAAAGAGTAGAAACGACTTGACACTAGGAAGTTCCTTCTAGTGGGCGGTGACCACGTCAGAGAGGAAAGACTTCGACTAGGTGATGTTCCCATCTCCGACTAGTTTAATCAAACCAAGAACAACAACTTGAGTTAAACAAACGTCTTAGAGTACTTTAGTCATTCGTTCGTCCTTTTTTGGTGGACTTCGATAAGTCTTTTCCAGTAGCAAAAGTAGGAGGCGAGCGACACTAGGAAGTTTCCTTCTAGTGGGCGGGACCACATGCAGAGGAAAGACTTCGACTAGGTGTGTCTCTTCCTTCACCGCTTAAAACAAATCGAGTACACCAAAGGTGGTCGAACTAATGTAAGAAAGTGCACTCGCTTAGAATATTTTTTGAATTTACTGAAAAAATAGATTAAGATTGAGAGAGTTGGCTTTGAGAACATTACGACTAGATAAAACCCGAGCTCTTTGTATTGGCAGAAAAAGTGAGTAACGAGTCGATGCTAGGAAATTCCTTCTAGTGGGCAGAACCACATGCGAGAGGAGAAGTTTCACCGGATGACGTTTCTCGCCGGCAAGTGTAAAAAAGCTGCGTGTTTTCATATCATAGTCGAAAGATTAAAAAGCACTACTCAAAAATTAAGGCAAAAAGAGGTAGAAAGAACCTGGACTTTTATTGCCTGAGAAACCGGTCACACATAGAATTTGCGTAACTGGTCGATGTTCCAAGAGTTTGAGAGAACCTGTCCATCTTCCATTGCTAGTCGTGCTCGCCGAAGTTACTTCGACCATCGTGTAAGGACCTTCCCATTTAGGGAAAGTTTATTCGATTAGACTTGGATTGGCGAGCCTTAATACCAAGTCACCTACTGACAAAGGTCGCGAGGTTGGACCTTACGATTATAGTATCTGCGCAGGGCTTGTTGGTAGACTGCCGAACGGATTAAGGCTAGGTTTCTCCTCTCTTCGAGTAGGTTAATGTCATCTGCTCGAAGTCGTTCCTGGTCTGAGTTGTTGAAGGTTTCAACTCGTGTCGACTGTAATTTTAGCTCCGGAGGAAGCATGGCTTCGGCTCCAAAACTAGAAAAAGGTGTTTCTCCTGTTGCTCGATGGTGGTCGCATTTAACCGCCCATAATATGGAGGGTAATTTTGTACCCAAGCCCCGAGCGCTTAACAAGTCGGGTCAAGACTCGAGTTTTAATTCCTCGCATTATTTGGCCGCTTGCACGCTTGACCGCCCCATTACTTTGGGGATGTGCAATGAAGCATAGCATAGCTTGGTACCCAACTCGTCGCAAAATTCTCAAATTTTGCACTTGCGAATTGTTTACCATTGTGCGTAATTATCCGACTTAACTCCAAATCGACTAATTACGCTTCTCATCATGAACCTTTTGTCGCCTGTTGTTATCCGATTCTGAGTTCACTTGATCCATTTTGTGAACGTGTCAATAGCCACAAAAGGAATTCAAACCTCCCGGAGCTTTGGGAAACGGTCCTAGGATATCAAGCCCCAGTGCAAAAGGCCAAGAAAGAGGTATTGTTTGTAATGCTTGAGTGGTTGGTGTATCCGCTCTACCATGGAATTGACATCGACACACTTTTTAACCACCTCCATAGCATCGTCAGGTCAGAGGCCAAGAAAACCTTGTCGAAAGGCTTTACCAACCAATGTTCTATAGGAAGCATGCGTCCCACAGATGCCCTTTGTGTATATCGTGAAGGAGTGTTATTCCTTCGTTTTGCGGAATGCATCGCATGAGTATTCCTTGGGCTCCTCGCTTATAGAGGACTCCTTCAACCAAAGTATACATTTTGGCTTTTCGGGATAATCGACCGCCTCAAGATCATCTTCTGCTGGAACCCTTGTAAAGATACTCGTAGATGGGAGTCATCCGTATCCTCGTAATCTAATGAGGCTATCTCAAGAGGAGGTGTTTCGGTTCTTCGACGAGAGACGGTTTTGGAGTTGCTCCAAGAAAACTCCTTTTGGTGCTGTGGATCGGAAGAAGCCATCCGAGCCGGTTGGTCTCATGAGGAAATTATCCTTCGAGGATAAATTGTACCTCAAACCTAAAAATGTTTTTCTAGCTTACGACTTCGATAAGTACCGAGCCATTGTTGAGTTAGAGCATTGGTACTCTTTCCCGATTTGATTCACGACTAGTTGAGAGTCTCCTCTCACGAGTAGTCGATTTAATTGAGAGTGCTTTGCACTCGTATGCCGCCTAGCAAACCTTCGTACTGCTACATTGTTAGTAGCCCGAAAGTTTAATTGTATGGCATACTTTAAGGTTTCTCCGGTAGGAGATACCAGACCACTGACCCGAGCCACTTAAAGTAAGTGACCCGTCAAAGTACATCATCCACGGTCGTGGGAATCAGATCGGGATCTGAGCAGTTCAGATTTGTCCATTCGCGACAAAGTCCGCCAAGATCTGGGATTTTATGGCGTCGACACGAATGGAGGTCGAACTCCCAAGTTCGACCGACCATTTTGCCATGCGTCCATTGTTTCCTTATTATGGAGGATTGCTCCCAAAGGAAACTCGGACAAGACTGACTATTTTGTGCGCTGAAAATAATGCCGCAGCTTCCTCAAGACATGAGGAGGGCATATAGAAGTTTTGGACACGAGGGTAACGCTCCTTAGGCCGTGTAAAACTTTCACGACGAGTAAACCGGTCGTTGTGCGTTTTCACGCTCTACGACTAGTATCGCGCTTCTTCGCTCGTGGCGTGGCGGCTAGGTAAATTAAGAGCGTCTCTTCCGGCTTTGGAGAAATCGAGCAGAGCACTCGAAGATACCTCTTGACATCCTCAAAGGCGCGTTTGCCTCGCTCGACCACTCAAAACCTTCATGTCTCCCGAGAAGTTTAAAGAAAGGTAGTCCTTTTCTCCTAGTCGTGCGATGAAACGACTTAAAGCCGCCATGCACCCAAAGGAGTTTTTGACTTCCTTTTTGTGTTTGGAGGACGATCCGAGGATGGCTTTTATTTTTCAGATTTGCTTGATTCCTCGCTCGGATACTAGGAATCCAAGCAATTTTCTCAAGAAATTCCAAACACACACTTTCTCGATTGAGTTTTAAGCGGTGCTTTTCGAGGTTGTCGAATGTTTCTTGTAGGTCGGTGATATGATTAAGTCTCTTAATGCTTTTTACGACTAGATCATCAACATAGGCTTCTAAATTCGGCTACTAATTGAGATGAAAAAGTCGATTGCATTAGGCGTTGAAAAGAAGCAGTGCATTCTTTAGACCAAATGGCATTTTGACATAGCAAAAGGTACCAAATGGAGTAATGAATGCGGTCTTTTCTTCATCGCTTAAACACATATTGATCCGGTGGTATCCGAATATGCATCTAAAAACTTAATATCTCACAACTCGCAGCTTGAATCGACCGGTGATCGACACGAGGTAAAGGGAAATCATCTTTTGGACAAGCTTTATTAAGATCGTAAAGTCCACGCACATACGCCATTTGCCGCTTGACTTTTGACCATTACAGGTTAGCCAACCACTCGGGTGGTTGACTTCTCTTATAAAGCCCGCTTTAAGTAGCTTATCCAACTCGATTTAATAGCATCTCGCCGATCGTGGGCAAATCTCCGTAATTTTTGTTTTCTGGTACTTTATCGGCCGTAAAGCTAGCCTCGTGCTCGATCACCTCCCGGGACTCCGCATGTCGGATGCTTGCCACGCAAAGACATCTGCGTTAGCTCGGAGGAAGGTAATGAGGGCGTCTTCCTATTTGGGGTCGGAAGTCTCCCGATGCGAGCAGATCTTCGAGGGTTCTTCTGCGGCCCGAGGAACCTCTTTGACTTGGTCGTTCGGCTTTGGTGTAGCTTTTAGGCTTCGACTTGCTAGTCGAAGGTCGACTTTCATCTCGAGTTGGTATTTGACCAACCATCTCGAGGATCGACGGTCATGACTATACACCATCTTTTGTCACATGAATGGTAATCACTCCTTTGGGACTCGCATCTTAAGACATTGATACCCGTAATGAGTAGCCATTAAGAATTTTGCCAAAGTTGGTCGTCCGAGTATGGCATTATATGCCGATCGAAATCGACCACATCAAAGGAGACTTTCTCGTCTCCAAATTACTTGGTGAGCCAAATGTTAAAGGAAGAGAAACTTGGCCAATAGGTTTGGTCAAGACCCGGTACAATTCCATGAAAGGAGTATCGCATCGCCTTACCTTTGTCCCGGTACTTGCATCTCGTCGGGGCATTAGTAAATAATATGTTCAAAGAATCGCCACCATCAACCAACACTCGATTGACCCGACAGCTTGTTGATGGTGGGTTCACCACAATCGGATATCGACTGATCGACTCAGAGTGATCGGGCAATCATCCTTCTCAAAAGAGATGGTAACTTCCGACCACTTGGTAATTTATTGACGAGAGGAGTATGTAGAGAATTTACCTCTCGTCCGCAGCCTTTAAGTTGTCGTTTGGAGTCGTATGTCGATGATCCTCCGTAGATGTGCTCAACGGTATGTTGTGGATCTTGGAACAGCATCTCCTCATCATCCGACGACTTTTGGCCACTCGTATGTCCTACCGCCGAGAGTAGGGAGTGGTGCTTGTTGTAGTAGTCCTCGAGCTTTCTTTGGAAAACTTCTAGCGATTATGGAGGTCATGTCCTTCCTTTTATGAAAAGGACACCACCTTGGTTTGTCGCTCCTACGATCGGCGCTTACCTTTGCCTTGATCGTGGTACGACTTGGTGGTTTGGGGCTCTCCATCTTTCACGGCCGAACCTCCTTGGAACCAGCGGCTTGTGGTTTTGATTTTTATTTTCTTCTTGGACTTTTTGCTTTTTATCCTTACCAACTTCACCGGCTCTCGAGGAATATATGTTTCTCGATCGATAGTGTTGTTCCACCTGACCGCCTCGAAGCGATTGCATATCGATCGCCATCTCAAGAGTTCTAATGATGTTGGGAGGATTCAGAGCAATGTCCTCCGTTATTCTTCATCTGCGGACTCCTTGCTTAAAAGCCCCGATCACAGAGGAATCGAAATTTCCGAATTGAGTTACGAACCCGACTAAAGCGCTTGATGAATTGACGCAAAGTCTCGTTGTTGTTCATTTTATCCGTGCAAGTCGCCTTCTTTTCGGCGGTTGTATGTGCCTTGGAAATTCGCTGTAGAAGATCACAGAGGTGTTGCCAAGAGTAGATCGACTCGAGTGGTTGGTTTAATAACCACGATCGAGCGGATCCTTCGAGCACGATCGGAAGGTAATTCGCCATTACATGCTCTCCTCCTCCCGCCGCTCGGACACAATTGTATAGATCTCAAGAAATTCGATGGGATTTTGAGATCCATCAAATTTCTCCATGTTCATCGGTCGAAAATAAGGTGGCAATGAATCGCTCAAGGTCGGCGAAAATGCCCGACATCCAGTAATCACTTCTTGACGCCTTCTTTGTAGAAAAGAAGGGTTAATGTCACCAGTGATCGATACGACGATACCCGTAACAGTCGACTGCTCGTAGTAGGCCTCGGTTCTACGAGGAGAATACTCCTCGTATTCCACTCGCTAGAATTTCTTTGTCGAAGTGGTGAATGATCACCTCTTGAGGGGCTTCTTGATCTTCACCGATCGAAGGTATTTCTCGAATAGGAATCGATTCGACTTATGGCGTGTCGATTCCTACGTGAGAAATATTCGATTGATAGTAGCCGAGGAAGTCGTATTACTACGACTACCGAGTGTTGTCGATGAGGTACCTCGCCTTGTCATCACATTCGAAGTCTTTGCGTAATCTCTTCAAAGAAAGAGATCGTACCACGGCGCTCGAGCAAGCTCTTGATCGATTCTCGAGCAAGTCGTTGATGTTCGGAGTTCTTGTACCTCCTCCGATCGATGTTGAATGCGCCGAGCAAGTTCTTACGATCGCAATTTTCTTTCTTCCGACGACATCAAAATCCTCCTCATCGTGTCTTTGAGGCCTTCTTAGTGGAGTGCGAGAATGTCGAGGATTTCCTCGCTCATCAGTGTTGGTCCTCTCGCCAAGCGGTGGTGCCCTTGCCATTACCACGAGGGGGCGGTGTGTGATCTTCGGGAGTGTTCTTATCTCGCCTCCATGAGGTCGACTCGATTGGGGAAGGACGAAGACCTCCGCTGATGATTCTCACTTGCGCCGAGGCCTCCCGCTTGAGGAGTGCTCGAGGACACCATCCGCGACTTGGAGTAATCCCTTCCGTAGGGGAACTCGGGTTATAATCGTCTCCGTTCGCAAATGAGATCTGCGGGAGGCGGTCAAATTTGCAGAAAAGCATGCTTGATCCCACCTCTCTGGAATTACCCCGAGAGAGAATCACTAGATCTTTGGTGGAGTCCTAGGATGGTGGCTCCCGAACTTGACTTACCAAGTCGGACCGCCTTAAGGGGACTTGAACACTTGGAGAAAAAACTCTCGTCGCGTTGTGAGTCCTCCTCGGGGCGGTCCTGGTCGGATTGACCCTTGTCCTTTGAGGGAAATGGCTCCTCTGTTGGACGTATTGTTGTGGGGGATAAGGATCCCTCCTCAACTCTATTAATGGGATGGTTTCCTGGAGAATAATCTCAGAAGGCAACATCACCATCACGGATGCATCACTCGGTTCATAGTCGAAACCGCATCCATGTCGACGTCTGCAGAACCGCCAAGTCAAACCAGTTCTCCTCGCTCCATTCTCCGCCATGATTGCATGAGATTGGAAAAAGAGAGTATGTTGACAAGAGATTACGGAAGATCCCCACGGACGGCGCCAACTGTCGGTGTATTAGAACCGATCTTACGTAAAGATTGTTTGATTCGGGGGGTCTCCTAGAGATAAGATCACGCAGAGTGGATTGACACGGATGTTTAGACGAGTTCAGCCTTCTCCGAGAGAATAATAACCCTAATCTCGTGTGTATGGTATTCTTGATGATCAAGTAAAAGACTAAGACTATTCGCAGAATAGCACTTGTGTTCCTACTTGATGGCTCTTATTCACGCCCTTATCTCTCTCGATCAATGCCCTTATATAGTCGTGAAGAAGTAGCCGCTTTGTTCTCGGGAGATGCGCTGATTAATCCAAAGTGGCGCATGATGGCAAGAATTACCGCGCCTCGGCTTCTTCACGCCGTCCGCAATTATCTTCCGTAGATAATGGGGTAATTACGCACCATTAATAAGCGGAATAATAGTGCGTGCGCACCATTCGGATTCCTTAATCAATTGGACCCACTACCGTAGGTTTGATTATAAGGTGGTCGTAGTTTACCTGGTCGTAGAAGAACTTACGACCAGGTAGCAGTCGTAGAAGGACTTACGACTATGTAGTGGTCGTAGAAGGACTTACGACCATGATGTAGTCGTAGCAAGACTTACAACTGTGGGGGTGATTGTAGAAGAACTCACAACCACTTATTGGGCTTCTCCCTTTTAGATAAGGGGTACCTCTGGGGACTATGTGACATCATATTTACCCATAATAAGAATTATAGATAAAAGATAAAAATGAGGATTATTAGATCCTCGTCACCTTTCTTTTCTTTTCAACCAATTTTTTCAGTCTCGAACTGGAAGGGTTAGTTGTGCCCTCTACATCCTTCAATGAACGATCAGATGTAATACTTTCAACCAGCTGGTCGAGAGTAGAATCCCTGATCGTTGGATCAGAAGGTGTAGGTTCATCGGTCACCAAAGCAGTTGCTTCAACGACCCTTGGCAAATCTTGAACAACTGTATGGGACTCAATGACTACCGCCTGATTCAACAAACAAAGTTAGTCGGGTGATGAACATATTTTTTCAACTAATCAAAAAGTATTTCCTTCGGTTACCTACCCCTACACGATCACAAGTGACCGTAAGGTTGGTTGGTTTGTTAATTGGCTCACAAGTCTCCGTGGCCTCATCAATTCTTAGACCAACCGACTACATATCAAAGAGAATTTTTAGGTAAACACCGATCGGAAAAGATTGTAAAGATGGAAAATAATTATCATGCTTACCCGAAGTCTCTCAGCCCTCTCTTCAGCAGTAGTCACTGCTAAGATCAAAGGGAAACCAGCCTTCTCATTAGGTTCTCCAACACAGATCATTCTGATCCGGCTTCTGATTTCATCAGAAGACAAAGCTGTAACAAAAAGAGAGGTCTTAGGATTATAAGAGCATTTGCCCGGAAAGATATACTGGTCGAATTCTTACTGGAACTTACTTTCCCTAGAATCCTTGATCGTATCGTCACGACCAATATACCAGAGCATCGAATGAGCTCTGGCCTTCAAAGGACTGATTCTCCGCATGGAGAAGTCCCTCACCACGTGCCAGGATGTCAAATCCCTGATACTCAGGAGATGGATGGCTTCAACCCATCTCCCAATTTTTTCCTCCTTCTTCGAGGAGGAACGCCATTGCGGGATCTGAAGAGCCTTTTTACCGCTGTAATAAAGGCCATCGCTCTGCGTGATCTTTATGTAAAATCAACTCTTCTTCCATGACGACCATGAAGACTTGGAGTACATCGGAATGTACTCATCAGCCTTCCCGTCATGGAGACGCAAGGTACACTCTCCGGGTGTACCAGTCGTCTTCTTCGCATTCACCAATTTGTAGTAGTACCTGAAGAGGTCCAGGGTTGCTGGAATTCCCAGGTACGCTTCGCAGGGGTAAACGAAGATGCTGAAGTTGGCTATGGCGTTGGGGGACAGATTGATCAGTTCAACTCCATAATACTCCAAAACTTGAGAAAGAAAGGAGTGAACTGGAAGTCTGAAGCCGCATTCGATATATGCGAGAAAAACGGAAATTTCTCCATCCTCACCACTTGGAGAATGTTCCCCAAAAGCTGATCTCCACGCGATCAGATTTCTGTCGAGTAATAGCCCAATCTTTTCCAGACCTTCAAGTTTTTATCGCTCAGATCGGAGATCGACCAGTTGGTAATAAGATCCGACATGGTGATTTCTTTCGGGCGAAGAATTCAAAGGTGATCGGAGATGGTTTCTTGGAAAATGAAGAGGAAAGCAAAAGGCGTAGAAACCCTAACACCCTAGTGCTAATGGGCTTTTTATAGCAACAACACTGTAACCGTTTTTGGGGAAAATCCAACGGACAAAAATCCCTTTTTGACCAGCGGACCAAGAGTTCCTTCAACTTCCAAGACAATTTCTGAACTTTAAAAATGAATACGGACCGCCTCGAATACCACGACATTTAATGAGGGGTCTGCCCGATACGATTGCATCGGAATTAAGCGTCTATACGACCAATTTATTTAAAGTTCGGGGGCTAGCTGACGAGGATTAAAACCTCTATTTATTATTTAGTATATAAAGACCATACGTCTTCATGGTTGTAAACCCTAAAGCTAACGACCTCACTGGTCGTAAGAATTCCAGAGGTTACATAGTGCCCAATCTGGTCAGATATAGTTCCAAACTAAGTCTCCGACCAGTCAAATGCTCACAAGGCTTTGAACTGATGTCTGGATCTACGACCAGACATATACTTTACCGTGTGACGAATGGAACATGTGCTATATTTTCGATACCACGCGACGTTACGATACTGAAGTACGGTTACATGACTCATGGACATATAACCGCACGACAGTTGATACATTACCAACAGACATCTATCTTCGACCAGACGCGTTGCTTCCCGAACAGGCATCTCCTCCAGAGACAACTGCCAACCCTTCATCAACTATATAAGGAGGAATGCGGACTGAAGATGGAGAGGCCGGAACATTGAAGATCATTTGGGAGACACCCTCAAGAGCCTTGTACTCCCGAATTAGTCTTTAGTCTAAGTTCTATACACCCTTTGTAATAGCCAGTTCAAAGCAATAAAGAGCAGTCTCACTACTTTCTAGAAGATACGCGTCATTTTCCTCTTTTCATTTATATATTCATAAGATCGGCTATTTGATCGTCGACACTTGTGCAACAATATAATTAAATATTCGCAACAAAATTAAGATTCGCAGACTCTACTACGAAAAAAGGTGACTATGCATAACACAATTTGGAAAAGTTGATGCAACATTTTAAGAAGACACATCACACCAAAATGAAACACCTCACGCAACAATTTATAAGGCAATGCAACATTCGGGGAAAAAAAACTCATGCAACAACTCACCTCGACTTAGTTGTTGCAACAATCAAGACGAATTCAGATGATGAGGAGAATGAGGCCGACTCACAACATCAGCTCATCGCCAACAAGTTTGGATCTGGCGGTGGGTGAGGCCAACCTCCTCCACCACCTCCTTCCATAAGCCGAGGCCTCGCTACCCAGCCACGGAGCTCCTCCACCACCACTTTCAAGGAGCCCACGGGGGAGGATCTAACTACAGAGCTGCTCAGGGAGGCCACAAATTGATGGAGAGGAGCTCGGGCACAGGGAGCTCACGGAGGTCGTGGCTGACGACGAAGCTCGGGTGGTGTCAGGGAGAATGGGTGTAGGAGATGGAGCAACTACGGAGGAGGGCGACCAGATCCGATGGGTTGCTAGTGATGGGGGCGCTCGGGAGGATAAGCACCTAGGAGGAGGGAGGGACGCCCGGGAAGGGAGGCACCGGGAGGAGGGTCGTTGGGAGGATAGCAAGGCAAATGAGTAGAGAGGAGGCAAGGGGATGAAGAGACGAGAGGAATTGGTTTGGGAAAGAAAAGACAGAAGCGATGAGAGTGATGAAACGTTCAAACAGTTTGTTTTCTATCGGACGTCAAATCCGTATCATTATCCTAACTCTTTCCATGTGTAAGGTGGGGTCACATATTGGTTACGCCAACCCATGCACCTCCCCTGCTTCCAGCTTACAACTAGCGGTACGGTTGCAAGACTATAGATGGAGCATACTCGGGACTCGTGTCGGGCATTGGGCGGGCCATGCCGCGCATCATGGGTCCGCCGTGCTTTGGGCCACGTCGTGTCGTGCCGGTTCGGCCCGGCCACCCTGCCTCGCCACCGGTCAGGCCTAGGCACGACCCAAAGCCCGTTGTACTAGGGTCGTGCCGTGCCGGCCCAAGCCCAGCCCTAAGTAACTATAGACGTTCCGGAAGACGACAGCCACCACCGCTCAGGAAGACAAAGACACACATGTGTCATCCACACCCGCTCCCCCTCGCCATAGCCTCCTCCTCCCCCTGGACGCCGATGAAGAACTCCGCCCAACTCAGCCGCGCCACGCTTTGCGAAGGGGGTGAGAAGGACGGCGACGAAGAGGTGGCTGGAGGGAGGGCGGCGGCGCGTGGGGAGGGAGAGGGAGGGAGGTGGCTGGAGGAGTGGAGGGAGGGGGTGGCCAGCGCGCGGGGAGAGAGGCGACTGGAGTTGGAGGAAGGGGAATTAGGGATTGTGAATTTGAGAGCCGGGACTCGGGAGAAGGAGTTGGGGATGGGGATGGGGTTGGGGAGGCCAGGAGGTATGTTGGGCCAGTCCGGGTGGCAGAGGGAGGTGATTGGTTGAACCAGACCGGGGTGGGGAGTGATTGGACCACGCCGAGAGGGGGATTGTGCTAAAACAGAAAGGTTAGACCTATTTCACGCCGGCCTGGCCCAAACACGACCCAACTGACCGTACCGTGCCGCCCAACAGACCGCATTCTAGGGCCTATTTCGGCCCGTCGTTTGTGCCGTGTCAACCCGGCCCATCGCGTGTCGTGTCGTGCTGCGTTTAGACTGTACCGTACCAACTGAGCCTCGGGCCGGCCCAAAAAAAAGCACGACCGTGGTTGCATGGGAAATCAACATCGCATTTGCAGAGATGCGTGTTTTTCTCCACACAAACCATGCTTCCGTGGCGGAGCTACTTGCGCATGGAGTACAGTTGTACCTTGCTATATTTTGTGATGTCGGTTTACACCCTGGCGACGCCACTGCCATACTTGCTGCTCGTTGGGCGCATTTCCGTTTCATGGGAAGTTGACAGGATTATAGACAATTCCACGGGACTTCCTCGCCGCCGCCCTTTTTGTCTCCTGGAGAGATGTAGACATGCATGCTAACTTCACCGCATACTCTGTTCTACTGACGCCTGAGGGGAAACTCGGAGGGTACGTGATCTCTCTATGATGCTTCGACATGTGAAGACAGTGAAACGATGATGAAGACAGGCATACGCAAGATTAATGGGGTCGGAAACGGGGGATATATATTTCTACTTCGGGCTCCATTGTTCGCATGGACCTCGTCGCTATATGGTAGTAAAAGGCACACTAGTGAATGTGTCAAAACGTGATCCACCTGGAAGAAGGCATTCACGCCATAAACCTAGCTAGATAGAGGGACGCGCTCCGCTGCGTATCTGAGGGCGTGAAGGCTGGGACGAAGCTGGCGTTAGTCCGGTGAGGAATATTTCGAATTTCCACACATGTTTCCAGTTATATCAACTCGTCAAACCACTTAGATATCCATCACAGCGCTATGCTCTATCTACTCTCACAGTTCACAAATATTTGGCATTATGAACAACTCGCAGAATGAAAGGGGCCAAAAGAAATATACTGTAAAAAACTGATAGTCTATAAAGCATTATTCAATAAGCTGTTGAACATATGATATATGAGCACACAGGCCTCAACTGTAATAACTTTTTTGAAGATTATATTCAAGAACAAATCTGGCAATGTCCATAATTTTATGTGAACTTTATAAAACAGTGAACTTCGATTTAATATCAATATATTTATTTTGCCTAGTTCAACCTAGCTCAAAATTGGAACAAAATTCCTCTTGCAAAAGTTGGAATAAAATTCAGCCCTGAACAGAAAGGAACATTGGCAGCAGCTCGTAATAAACATTATAAGAGAACCGAGAGAGTATATAGATGATTTAATCTACAAAGCAGCAGCCTTTAACTACCATTACTATGTATAGCATATCATAACACGTCACTTAGTAATACTTCAGTGGGAAAAGGGAAAAAATATTAAATGAGTAGATGGCCAACCTAATGATGAAGGCACTAACGCCATACTGTAGACCATGAATTCTACATTGCAAGAGTAACAACCATGATGCATTCAACTAAAAGGATATGATGGTACATGGATATTTAACAAAATATTATATCACAATCTGTAAATATACAATACCACAGTATCATTAGAAAGAAGTTGCTATTATATGTACACTCAATCACGCAAATCAGGATTGTCCGCTTCAACTATTGCATTGTTGAGAACAACCTATACAAATTGTATAAATTAGGCAGAGTATTGTGATAGATAAAGTTATTATTAAGTAAAATAAATGAAGAGATAAGATTATTTACATGAAGCAAATCGATGATGCCAAATGGCTAGCTATGAGATGTCAAAGGACATGCTCTTATGTTGAGTCCTACGAGGGAAACTCCATTGCAAGACAGAAAAACATAATTTTATCTAGTTTAGTGAATGTTTCCTCATAATTTCACAGTGCTAATTGCTAAATAATATCATGTTATATAGGCAAGAAACATTGACTCATTTTTTCATCATATTGTAGCCCAAGTGCACAAATAGGACAGCAAGGAATAACTATAGATGGATTAAATGATGCAACTATAGATGGATTAAACCGCCACTAAATGAGAACAAAACACCATGAGCCTGAAAAACACATTGGCTACTTTCCGAAGCCCAACGTTTTCGCTCAATTCATTCAGTAAAATCGAACAGGCACAAATAATTGTACCCTAAAGAACTATGAACAGATCAACTTATCAAGAAGGTATTTTCGATCATCATTGGTTACACTTTCTTCTAAGGACATGACACATTGACATGCTGTTTTCATCAACGATAATAACAGAAGTAATAGATAAAACCATACCATAAATGGAAAGATCAAGCTTACTTTAGGTAGACAATTTATGTTTCCATCTTGCTAGTAATCAACTAATCATACCTAGCACCTGCATCAGACAACTCCAAACAGATAAATAATCAAACCTTACAATACCAAATGTATGCAATTGAAGAAAGACGATTGCATTTGCTTAGTACCTTCCATAAGTGCGAAAGGAAAACAATATTGCAAAGTAGGAAGGTAAAAGTAGAAGAAAATTAACAGAGAAATAACTACCTGAACTTCTGCCGCTAATCTGCCCTCCGAGGCCCCGCACACTGGCCGAACCGAGAGATGACCGCCATCTTCTAGCTGCATCAGCCGTGCCATCAACCTCGCTGCATGATATATTATAATTTATGCTAAATCAGGTAACTGAAATGTGCAGCAATGAATATTGTATTTACAATTTCATGCAAACACAAGTGTGGAGCATTGTGCGCAAGCACTGAATACACCAAGGCATTGACCAGCATACCATCAAAGATTTTATAACCAAATAAGGAAAAAAAATATGAAAGGACAGGATGATACATAAGGCGTAACTGCGTACTTACTCAGGCTGTAGTCAGTGGTGACCACATATGCATATATTCAGGCAATCTATATCCATCCAAATTAGTTCATGCATAGGATTTCCTAGTCATTTCGTCGAGCATCTAGTGTACATCGGTCATGACAGTGCAAATAGACTCTTTTAGACATTCTTTCGCACATGGCATGGCCGCATGGGCAAAAAATGCATGATTCATTATGAATAAATGTCAACAGAGACCAATGTACTGCTTGTGTTATGCTAATGTAACAAAGATTTCTAGGTTGGATTCCTTCGACAGCAGCTATATTCTTCACTGCACATACCGCACACTTAAATTTTGCACCTGCTTCTGCGGCTCACCATCTACCTCACAGGAATCTGGCTCCATAACCTCCTGCTCGCCCAATTTGTAGAATCCGTACCTCCCAACCGCACACACGTACCATCTCTGGCTACCCCTGTCGCCCAAATCGCCGCGTGCCCCGCTGGCCTTGGCGGGCTCTGCCGCCGCTGGACACAGCGACCTCCACCACTACCAATGGGCGTGGCCAGGCCGCAGTGCATTCACTGGCCTTGGCGGGGGTGACGCGGGCAATGAGGAGGCAAAAAGCGTCTGCCTCATGCTGTGTAAGAGGAAGGAGGCAGGAAGGTTCGCGGAAGCCCTCGACCCGACCCGATTGCTGGTTGGAAAACGATCCTATCCCTGTGCACCCGGTCGGTTCCGACCGTACGATCGCGATCCGACGGCTGTCGGTCGCCGAACCGGTAACCTCGACATAAATTCAAAAAATACAGGGGGGTTTTCGCGAATACGTCCACGTGGACGCTCCCAGGGCCGCGGCTTCCTTCGCTGGTTAGAAAGATAATATCTGTGCTTCTTGTGACGGTGCTTTTTCAGGCTGCTGTAATAGCTTAAAGAGTAGGTAAGTGTGTTCGATCCCCTCTTGAAGCATGAACCGACAAAGTGACAGTCAATGAATATGTACCTGAAACACGAACAGTGATTGAAATTGATGTCGATTACTCGATCACTGTTCATGTTGTCACACTAGGCATTAGGCAATAAGCAGCAACTGCGAAGTGGAGACTAACACCAGTAGGAACATGACAGTCGTGTCATCGAAAACTTTTGCAATACACACCATCACAAGAGATTTGCAAGAAAAAGGCTGTAGTTGGTGGTACTGATAGCAGCCATCCACAATAAAAGGTCCGGCTGTCCAGCTGATCCGGAGACTCCGGACAAAACAAATATACATGCTATCACAAAGTTACTGCAACCCTCCATATGCACAACCACTTTTTTTGGGATACATGTGAGTTAATCTCAATAACCCCCGTTCAGGTCCTAGACACGCTGGTGTTCATCCATAATCTCCTGCTCACTTCTACGAAGAATCAACACAGGAAAGCAAATCCTGTGCAAGCTTCCTTTCTTGCATTGTGCTGTAAGGACAGCGGAGAGCAAACATAGCAGGCGCGAGATGAAGTGCCAAACAATCACCATGAACTCCTCTTCCAAGAGTTACATCTACATGGGGGCCGGAGATGAAGAGAAGCGGAAAAAAAACACCGTGGCCGCTTGTTTCATCCTCTCTACTACCTAGAATACTTTGCTTTCGGTGTAATCTGCTATTGACTCGTTTCATTTGGTACAGTAGGGGGGCTCTTCCTAAATGCATGCTTTCGGCAGCGCTGGAAAATGCCATCATACAGCAAATCAAATTGCACCCCAGCTCTTTCTCGATTTACAATGAAAAGAATGTGATCAGCTTCAATAATATTGTAATACCTGCATAATAAATGGAACAATTAGGTAAGCACACATATTTTTTCCCATTTATGAAGCACGATAATTGTATGAAATCTCTTTAAAGCCTGACACTTGACCTGACCTTCCAATTGAATTTAGTGTCAAATTTGCTCAATGTTGTCAAGAAAACAAACCATTATGTTGTGTTTGTTGAAATAAGTAAAAGAAAGCTAGCTATTTCCACCAAGCAACTTAAAACAAGATCCTGAATCGGGGTACTAACCATATCCCAGGTTGCAAAGGATGGCAGTCAGAATCATCAACTACAAAACAGTTTGGATGCTCTATAGGAATGCGTGGGTGCGTCATGGAGATTGTGTTCAAAGCCCCATCGTTATCTTCCCAATCTTCATCCCTGTGTATCATCAACAAGCAGATTAAGAACATGCACCAAATAATGAATTGTAAGTGTTTTTTTTTAAAGGAGGAACCGTAAGCAGTACTATTAATGAATTAGGCTTGGAGCAGAGGATTCACCTGTATCCTTTGTAAGGTAGAGGTGTGTTTTGAGGGTGTCGCCACATACACATCTGGAGGACTCTAAGAAAGAGCATTGGGTGGATCCCAAGGACGCTCGAAGGCACTGTAATTCCAAATAGCTTTCTTGTTCTCTTGGTAGCATAACTGAAGTAGAATGTGTTGGGAAAGGTCCTCAATGCAGAGTTAAGTTTTAGAGATCCTTGGATTGTGAGGTCAGGCAGAATCCAATCTCCCGAGGCAAATGGCCCGATGTGCCCCAGCAGCAGGTCAATTAGACCCGAAAAGCCCACTTTCCTCCACGACATCTCATAGTGGTCAAAACCAAAATTGTAGTAGTTCTTCAGCCAAGGAATGTCGAGCCAGTCATAGACAATGACTCCTAGCCGGCAGAGCTGAAGAAGACAAATAGCTTTCATGGATCTCCCATCTTCAGCCCTAGGAGTAACAGGAAAATGAAACAAGATGAAAAAGGTAAGGGAAAAGATAACAAGATGGAATCGTATTAATCGTTTTATTTGTATGAGTTTCAGACAACACTTACAGCATACCATCGTAGTACGTTCTCGTGGTTCCATTAAGCGCACCCGACAAGGAAGTAAGGCTCAAAACCCATTCTTCAGAAGTATCATGTCCAGGGAAAGCCTGAGATTAGTACCAAACAATGTATTAGAATTATAATTCTACAAGATACTAAAGCTCTCATGTTTCATAACACAATAACATGCCACCAAGCTGCCGGCACAGACATGCAACAAACAAGACCAGCATGCCACATGCACAAAGCCAAGAAAGGGCCATGCAATCAAACATATGCTCAATTTAGTTGCGAAAGTGCACTGCCAAACAACATGAAGTTTTTTAAAAAAGCAAAGCAAAGTAAGACTGAACTGTGAATGTTGGCCACACTAAAAACAGATTCTTGGGCCATTCCAAGAAAAACGCTTTAACAGAGGCCCCGATTAACCACAGCTTCATGCAATAGCAGTGATCCTAATTTGGGTGCTTTGAGCATGTACTCCTAATCACAAGAACCACCCCTCAGAAGGCACATGATAAGCATGAGCATTCTACCACCACCACCAAGGAGCTACCATTTCTGAGTAAAATCTGAAATCTCTTGTGTACCTTATCGGCAAGCATCTGATGCAGCACCCTCACAACCTGCACGCCGGCCGAGTGCCCGACAAAGTGCACCGGGTATTGCTCGTCCCACACTGGGTAATGCCCTGCGCCCAATTACAAACACAATTAAAGAACTCTATAAATCAGAATCCCTACAAGGCCATAGCAATGATTTATGTTCTTCAAAATCTTCACCTGTATCATAGATCCTCCCGAACCGCGCGTGCCCGTAAACCTTGCCGTGCTCCTCGCCGTAGTCCACCTGCCCTCCCTTGAGGTAGTAGAACAGCTCGCACGCCCTGCAGCGCCAAGAACCACCAGATTCCCCAACAATCAAATTTCCACCCGATATAGTACTATACTACCGATAGATAATCTTTTCCACAAGTACCGAGAGATACCAAATCATAAGCAGCAAAATTAAGATAACTGGACAAGAATAAAGAAGTGGCCAACAACCAAATGGAAATATTTGGTGTCTGTATTATGATCAAAGGAACTTTGCTACTTTTCCCACCCACCCACCTGTCATGGATGCTGGTGAGCGACCCCAAATCCGGCACGAGCACGCGGTCGTCCTTCTTCTCGGCGCCGGCGAAGTAGGACAGCCCCCCGAGCCTCTGCACGCAGAAAGAAAGCAGCAGATTAACGCATGAGCACGGCTCTACAGCATTTTACCGAACACTCGCCCACCCCGAAACCGCCCCGCGGGCGCGCGAGCGAGCGATTACATACCCCCTTGCCGAAGCCGAAGATGCCGTGGACGAGGACGATGGGGGCAGCGAGCCGTCAAGCACGACGGGCGCAGCGCCCTCCGCTCCTCCTCCTCCCCCGCCGCGGCGACGTTGACGAGCCCCGCCGCCGGGCGACGCAGCAGGCAACCGGACGCCGCGGCCGCCTGAGAGATGTCCGCCGCGACGGCCGTGCTGAAGACGTAGAGCCCGAAGAGCAGGTGCACCATCGCGCTGACCCCGAGCTCCACCAGGCTCAGGATGAACCTCGCCATCCTCCGCCTCCGCCTCCGGCGACCAGCTCAACCCACGAACTCGCTCGCGCGGGAGCAGCGTCCAATCTAACAGAAGGTGTTGTGCTGCTCTTTTTTCTCTCGCTAAGTTTGGGGGCCAATCATACGGCTTGCTATTTTATAAACGAGGGCGGGCGCACTGCGGATGTGTGATGCGTTCGAGCGAGCGTGCGTTTTGGCGTCGCGGCGTGGTGGCGACTGGCGATTCGGTCGCGTTTGGTGGGGTTGGGGGCATTCTGAGTTAGGTGACCGGTGGCGATTCGGGCGCGGATTAACGCGGCGCGGTGGTTTAATTGCGATGCGGAGCGGGGTGTTTGAGCTGGGGCTGGGGATTTTTTTTTGACCAAGAGTAATTCTCTTTATTATTTACTAGTTTAATACATGTGTTTTTGCTACGAATTAAAAATAAATTAAATCAACTATCGTCGTCTTTCATTTTCAATACAAGTGATTCGTCAGAATCTGTTCTTAGAAGGATCGATGGAATCTTTGAAACTAACTGCACCAAATTAGCAGGTTGGAGTGTAGAGGGAGTAAAGAGGATGTTATGGGTAATCAATCGTACGCACGGGAGGGAACGAGATCCAACAACTCATATCTCACAAAGAAAGACAGATCTAACAGCTCATATTGTATGAATGACAGAACGTTACTAATTTTTTTCCTTTTAAGTAACAGAGAACAGTGATGTAAGGCTTACAGTAAAAACTCGGTCCGGCGTGGCGCACGCATGGCAGGAGCAGGCTGGCGCCTGGCGGGCGCAGATTGGGCGTCGCTGTGGGCGGTTGGGTTGGGGGCGCACGCATGGCAGGGGCCAGCACAGAGCGTTGCTATTGGGTCATTGCCTCGCTGGTGGCCCTTGGACAGTGGGGCTAGTCGGGAGCCGTTTCCCGTGGCTGGAAATTTGTGCCCTGTGGTATTTCCTGGTGTAGGTAGGTCTCTGTCTGGGAGAGTGGGAGTATGTGGAAATTTCATATGACATGGTTTAATTTCCGTAGAAATAATAAAACCATACATTCTAGATGGGAGCTTATATTTGATTTGCTAATTGTGAATGCAGTCACAATATGCAATATTTGAGCGGCTCTAGTGGGTTTGGTTCACTTTAACTAAGCCACCGTCTATTTTCACCTTTCTTTCTTGCATTCGATCAGGTCACAAAAAGTATTTAGCCTTACAAGTTGGTCAGGTTGATTCACAATGAAATTCCATTGGCCCGTGCTACCGGCGTGCAACTGCATAGGTGCACGAAGGAGGCTACGTGCATAGGGTATGTTGCCGTTAAATTCTTGTTTTTGACGCTTGGATGGTAAATTCTGGAGATAAGTGTTTGGCAAATATGTTTCATAACCAAAAACTAATTTTACTTTGTTATAGTAATGGATAGTGTTTACTTAAAGTGTTGTTTGGAGGTTACAACCTCCAATTAAAAATGAAAAATACTTGTTCATAGTCATATTTGAGCAACCCAAAACAACCAAAATATGCTATGGTCCATCCAACGATTTACTAGTCGCCTATAAATGTAAGTTGTTTTGTTTTGTATGATAATATACTAGTAATAATAATAATATATTATGAAAGTATTTTGCAAGACAAATAATATGACATTATTTTTAAAGTGGTCAACTTATAATAATAGTCAACTGTACGGATCCCATAACGACCGACATTTTGGACTGAGTAAAACATACTCCCCATATGATCTCAAAAATGTTATGGCAAAGCCAAACCAGCCCTTCCTAATCTAAAAATGTACGGGTAGGTAAGTCCTCACGAGATATCATAGAATTGGTCAATTTTTTGCTGTGCCAAACAACCAAACAGTATTATACTGGGTTTGTCTTTGATTCCAGATGTTTCTGTGAGCACAAAGCAGCTGAAAATTTTAGTCTCCACGATCTAGATGTTGATCTGTCTTCGCGTGGGACATACGAAGTTACGTACACGGCGTAGTACAGAGCAGCTTTTAATTACAAGAGCCAATCAAAATCTGCCCTTAATAGAATGGCAAACGAGGAGCAGATACTTCTACGGTTTCCATTCAACTACGAAGGCCTGTGGTCTTGTTGCTTTTGCCCTTAATAGCTTGGTTAGAGTAGCTCCGGATTTTATTGTACCTTTTGAGGATTAATTGTAACTGTGTTTTCAAGTGATTACTGAAAGCTAGCTTTTTCTCTGGAAAAAAACATTCCTTGAAAAGAAATGTTGTGTTGATCGACTTCGTAACTGCAAGGCTGCTGTTTGACATTGCTCCACGATCATCACATCATCAATTCTCTGTGCAAATAGGACTAGTACGTAGTACTACGAGTTTTTTTATTTTCTTTTGTGCAGAGACTGTAGATACCCCGCCCGAATGTTGAAATTAATGGGGCCATTGTCTTCTAGAAACAACGAAATCAATGACCGGGGCTGAATCCGCCTTCTCAATGGACTCTCATGGGATGCAGATCCAGAAAGGGCTGGTGGATTTTTTTCTCTCTAAGAAATCTACTTTACTCTTTCTAATCTGAAAAAACACCATTAGCTACAAAATAGTTCACTTTGCACCCCTTAACTAGTAAAACCAATGCAAATTACCCCCGAGCTAGTTTCATTGGTGGTTTTTGCTATGTGGTCTGGTTTTGGATTGGCGTGGCATCACACTCAACATCTTCTCTCATTCTCTCTCTTCTCCTTGCCAAAGTTAGCTTGAGTTCAGTCACCGATGAGCCAGTCTTTGCTGCACGAGTGCCCCGAGCCCACAAACGTCAGCTGCTAGATTGCTGCTCTTCCTTCTCTCCCTCCCTCCCTCGGATCTCTCCACCTTCCTCTTCTTTTCCTCTCCCTTCGGCAGGCAGAGGCGGTAGCTTCACAATCGGCGTGCCCTAATCTGGATCCAAAAGGTAGAGGAGACGGCCTGTCGACCGGCGACCTCGGCCTTTGTCGACGATTGGAGAGGGTAGAGGAGGCAGCCCAACAACTGGCGCACCCAGATCTGAATCCAACAGGCAACGGCGGTGCCCCAACGAGGGTGATAAAGTAGGAGGGGCAGCGGGGCTAATGCAAGTCCCAGTCTGCAGGCAGAGGTCCATTCCCACTACTACACAAAGGTCATCATCAGTTCTAAACTGTCATCACATATAGTTTCTGAATCATCTGAAATTATGTGTCTATGATAACAGGCGATTAACACAGACGGTTCGTATAAATAACCGTTTTTGATAAGTCACAACACAGACGGTTCGTATAAATAACCATTTGTGATAAGCCACAACACAGTCGGTTCTTAACAATAATTGTTTGTGATAGTTGGCTTTCACAGACGATTTATACAACAAAACCGTCTATGATAGATATATATTTTTGTTTTTCGGCTAGTATCAGGAAATGCTAGCCATACCTTCTGAAAATAGCCGATTAGACAATCTGGAATGAAAGAAAACTCAAACTGGATGACGAACGAACGACAAAAACAGGTGCTGAAACGTTGGAGGCCGTTTTGAGACCCTAAACGATCATTTTTGGGGTTTTCACTTTTTTGGGACCTTACAAAGAGAATCTAAGTTTGACTTATAGATTTTCGATTGAACTTTTCGTTAGCTTTCCAACAAGCCAAACGAACGTCGCAATCCGAGTTCGTATGCAAAAGTTATTGCTGTTTTACCGAGACAGTGCACGAAACTAAAATCTGTTCAGGTTCGGATTTGTGGCGGAGAGGAAAACGAGTCCGAGACGAAGAGGTGGACTGGGACTCAGGGATGCCGAGGTGCTTGCTGTCGATGTCCATGAGCTTCATCTCAAAATCTGCAATCTTATCTTGATCTATTCATTCACAAGAAAACAACGGTCACCACTGAGAGCCACCAAAAATAACAAGGCAGGGAGAGGCGACAAGCGATTGATCACTTACTAGGGGACTTGAACATGAAATTGACGGAGTAGTCGAAGTTGGCATCGGCCACCGGCTCGCAGATCACCTCCATGACCTTCTTGAGGAGTCCCCTAGAATTTGTGGCTTAGGAGTGGAGAGTGGTCGAGGAGGGGGGAGGGGGATATTAATAGGGAAGCATTTGGAGACGGAATATTTCCCTCTTTGTGACACAAAATTATCACATACGATTTTTAACAATATTTCCCTCTCTGTGATACAAAATTATCACATACGATCTTTCTTAAGAATTGTCTGTGATAATCGCAATTATCACATACGGTTCTTGTTAAGAACCGTCTGTGAAGTATCACAAACGATTCTTGTTAAAAACCGTCTGTGATTATTGCGATTATCACATATGGTTTTTGTTAAAAATCGTTTGTGATAATTGCAATTATCACATACGTTCTTGTTAAGAACCGTTTGTGAAGTATCATAGACGGTTCTTATTAAAAACTATCTGTGATTATTGCAATTATCACAGACGATTTTTGTTAAGAACTGTATGTGAAGTATCACAAACGGTTCTTGTTAAAAACCATATGTGATTATTGCAATTATCACAGACGTTTCTTGTTAAGAACCGTCTGTGAAGTTTCATAAACAATTCTAGCCATCGCTAGTAATAAAGACAGTCACGCTTATAAAACCGTATGTGATAATTACAACACTGATGATTTTCAGAAATCGTCTGTGATGAGACGTCTAGTATAGCCTGTTTTGTAGTAGTGTCCCCAACAACAATTCCAAAACCACATCGTCAAGCCCCTGTTCGTTGGAGTTGTCGCCACTCAAGCACCACCGTCGTTAGCCCCCAAATCCTCTTTATCTCTCTCTATGCTTTGAAATGGGAAGAAACCCCTTTATGGGTTGACCTATGGACCCATCCACTTTATTTAGTTGGTGACACAACAATACATACACACATGGATGTCATATCGTCAAAACTTGAACATGTAGAAGCCATCTCGGTCAAAACCGGTGTGGTTTTTGGTGAAGGGGTCATTTGCTTCAGTTTAAAGTGGACTTCTTTTTTAAAACCCAATGGTAGGAGCTTTATAAACCAATTCACTAGAGAAGAATTACAAACACCATCCCAGAGGAGAAACCAACAACAACACCTTCCCCAAAGGGGAAGCACCGAGGAATGAGCCTCAGACCTAGAACTCATACCCAAGCAACACCTGCTCTAATTAGGCAAGAACCCATCGAAGTGAAACCAAAAACTCTACCCACAGCTCAAAGGCAAAACCATGAACCGGCTAAGATCGAAGCAACGCACATATTAGAAGAATCTTGTCTCTTGCGAAGGCTTGAAGTGCAACCATGCACACGAGAGTGCTCACCACAGTAGCAGCCCCACCCCGGTTCACCGATGTGAACCGACCTAAGAACTAGATCAACACCAACACCGCACCACGAAAAAACAACAACACCGGCCCGTTAAACCACGCAACAAACACGAAAAACCGCATCAAACATAACACTCCGAAAGCAACCAGCCGGACAAAATTAAAAGGAGCGGGTGAGGACGCATAGTAACTTTGTATTTTGTTTTAAAAAAATGGTTCTAGACCTATGCACTGCTTGCCTCGTTATGTTAACCTCTAATGGTGGTCAACCGCTCTACTTTCTCGATTAAAAATTTACTATCCGTTGTTGTGCAGCTTAGACATAGTAGTAGATGTTCGTAGTATATTGCGACTGCGGCCCGAATGTACGATGGACTACGACGCGAACTTTCCAGTAGAATTTTCATGAATGCCTAGTAGTAAAATTTCGTACACACACAGTGACAAGGCAGCGATCCACGGTTCCAGGCGGGGCAGAGGAGTACTTGTCTTGGCCGAAAGCTCCAGCCATAGTACTACCCGCTCATAATAATCGGACGTTCTTGTCGTGTCTCGACCATCCGCGCTCCGCGCAATTTCGCTGCGGTTTTGCAAAATAGCCATACAGTTCATCTAATACTTCTATAAACAAAATTAGCAGCGTGATTTAGGCCACGGTATCTTCTTGGTGTGGTGATGAAGTTACAGGTGTACGATTTTATCTATTAGGTTTAAATTATAATATCTACCTTTATATACATGTAAATGCGTTTCAATAAAATTTTACGAGGTAAATCACGTGTATTAAAAAAAACATGCTTGTGTGTGTGTGCATATGGTTGTGTATGTCGCAGAAGAGCTAACAGAGTTTCTGGGGGCAGTCGTATCGTAGCCACATGGAAGGCGTGCGCGCGACTCAAGTATGTTTAGTTTTTACTCCTTAGCCTCGCGCATGATCCAGGAGTCAGGACGGGTGCGCCGTGCGCGGCTTCTCCTTCAGGAAATTGACACGGGGGTCAAGCGCTCTTGTTTTGACCGATAGTTCCTTGGGTCATGGTGGCTAGCTTAGCAGTTTCTAGAAAGCGGCCGTGCCGAACTTTCTTTCGGTTCGCTAGCTTTTGATACCTCTTGCTCTCCTGGAAACGACCGAGGAGAGATCTGCGGCATTTGTCTTTGGTTCAAGAGCGACGCGTAACTAAAGGCAGACAAAAGGATGCCATGAAGATGACACCGACATTAAAAAGGGTTAATAGTTTTGCTCGCCATTGTCAATTGCTCGGGTGCAACCTTGTTTGATTGCAATCCTAGATATGATTGTTTTGTGTTAGTAGAAATGGACCAACGGATCGGGTCGTAGGATTAGACTCTATCTCGAAAATCGTGATTCTATAAATTATAGATTTAGCCTATTATTTCATCTGATACTATATTGATAGCCATTTGTGGGTGCCTCGTTGTTTCTTCCGCTTTTTGGTGGCGAACTAGCTTGAAATATTGGAAAGGGAGGGGGAAAAAAGAGGGCAAATGTCAAATTTCACACCGTAATTACTTATGCTGAATGCAAAGAAATGTTTATCTGACATGTCAAGCTGGTTCGGCTAATACTAGCTTGACAATTATACAAGAACTCTAGGAAACGTACGGTAATCACATTTTATTTGCAACAAGTTGAAGGCGAACCAAGAGTCCTCGTCAACCAGGGTTGACTCAAAGCGGGTCGAAATTGGTTCACCGGTCACCACCCAACCCACAAGAATGAAAGGCAGCTGAGTTGCATATGGTATCTTGCTGTTCAATAAATCCTTCTTTATTTGCTCAGAGATGTGAAGCTAAGATTCTGTAATACCGAAATTTCGAGAGAAAAAAAAAAGATTTTGTACACCTTGCTTTTGCTTCTCTTAAAATACCCAATGACTTCCCCAAAATAGTGGCCAGGCGATGTGACCGCCTATAATGGTTGGGATCAACCGACATTGTCGCAACGAGCCATCTACTTGTCCACGTACGCGAGGGGTTAGTACCCTGGTACCCCTTATACCTCGGCCGAATCTGGGCTGCGTTCATGGCGGAGCACCAGACGGTGGCGGCGTAAGAAGTAGAGAAGCAGAACTCGGGCGAGAAGCAGAGGACTGAAGGGTGAGTTCAAAGAAAACTCAGGCATTGAGAGGAGAGTTCGGTTGTTTGGGGGCTTTGGGCCATATTATTTCTGTGTCATAAGGCTCATGGAATGTGACATAAATGAGTCTCGGTCCCTGTTCCTCAAATTTGTAATTTGTGATGCTTCCATGATCCTTCCCGGCAGCGACAGAGCAGCGGGAGCGTGGCTGAGCCGTGGATGGGCGGACGCGAGCGTTTGACCTAGCTACGTCGAAGGGTGGTACGCGTATGGACAAGCGGGGACAAGTGGCGATGGGGCTGGCGCATGGTCACGTACAGGGGCAGCTAGCGCGCAACCGGGCGAAGCGAAGGAGGGGCGAGTGGCAGGCGTGCGGCGGGGCAGTCATCGTCCAGTGGTGACGGAGAACATGGTGTTGGACACATGTTAGAGAGCATGGTGTTGGATTGATCGACCTTGAGACACTGCTGAGATTGTTATATTTTATGTATCATCAGTTGGTCTCAAGCAATGATGATATATAATCATTAGACCTGAGATCAACATGGTTTCTACATGTGTAAAAGTACACTTTAGGGTTGCCAAACACCACTCCGTAACTGGGTAGTTATAAAGGTAACTTTTAGGTATGCTATGAAACATACGGAGGAATGTTACTGATCGGATATGAGATTTGTCCCTACTAACATAACAGGAGAGATATCTCTGGGCACCTCGATGTGGTCGGATAAAGAAAGTGCATGGCCATACTACTACTAGTCGAAGTGTTCAACCACGTGAAGTTATCCGACACTTGATCGAGAAAGTATTGAACAGTCCGCGACTGTCTAGGAGAACTGACGAGATTGGACAGATTGTATTGTCTGGCGTTTTTGAATTATTTAGAGGCCGAATCAGAGATGCCACCCAAAACGAATGTTGTAGATAATTCAATAAGATTTCCAAGTTGATAAAGAGCACAATTTTTAGAGTTTCCAATCAAAAGTTATGCAATTTTTACCGTCGCTGATTTCTGTCTGTGGGTTGATTCTATACAGTACGTTGTACCTCAGTTTTGGGTGTCTTAGAGGCCGAATTGGTTATATTCGTCTTCTGGAGATACGTTCCTGGTTTCATTAGCTTTCTTTTGGCGCCTGGATCACGAATTTTCACCCAGTAGGTTAAAAGTTATGACTGTTTTACCACGTACTGTTCGGTCTGTCTGTAAACTGAAGACAGTCGTGTTGTCCCTCCGTTTTGATCAAGTTATGGTTAGATTCAGAACCTCCACCCAACTAAGTTATTGTAGCCCTTTCAATTATCTTTCCAAGTTGATAAGGATCATTCTCATTGGATCAGTAGGCTAAAAGTTACGCTATTTTCTTTATTACTGATCTGTATTCTGGACAGACGTAGATGGATTGTGTTTAGCTGATAATTAGCCCTCTGTTTTGGCCGAATCAGGGGATTCCGCCAACTAATGTTTTGTATGCTGATCTGTTAAGATTCAGTGAGCACTGGTTTCAGGTATTTTAGAGTTACAGATAATTAATGGTAAATTTTCTCGTACAACTGCCCGTAGATCGATAATCTGGACTTTTGGCGTAGAGGTCAAAACGAATATTTGGGCGTGTGGGTTGATTAGAGGGTATCGTAGAACTCGTGTAACTATGTTATACCCTGTTATCCTTATTCCGTGACAATGATTGTATAGGCGGTGAGGCGGTGAGTGGAAGGACACCTTCGTTGCTTCCCAGTACGTCACAGCACGGAAGGCAAGTGCAATGTTTAACTTGTGTGAATTCGATGAATGCATGATAATTTGGTAACTTATGAATATTCCTGTGATTTGAGCATGATGTGGTAGATTTCAATACCTTCTTCTGTGATAAATTGAGATGAAGTTCAAGTTATGCATTTCATTCCATGCACACATATTTCCTTTGCCGTCCACGGGAGTGGAACTTGATTAAGTCCCATTAATTCCAATATGGGCATGTAAGACCTACCATTCCAATGTAGGCAGTTTCGGACATTCCGTATGAAACGTTCTTCATACGGACTTGGGTCCCCGCTCTTGGTTAAGGGCGGGCTTAAGTGAACACCGACGGGTGTGTCACTAGTTATACCGGTATAAACGTGTGAAAAGTCCATTCTCCTTCAATGCATTTATTCATACCATGCTTTCGCAAATTCATGGAAGTAAATGTTGTTACTTGGTATATTGTTCTGATTCAGTATTCTTTGTGAATTATATGTTGTGCTTGCTGAGTTTCGACTCACTCTTGCTTTTATTTGTTTTAGGTGAATTCCGGTGAAACTGTTGCTAGCGGGAGGGTGTATTCCAGCACGTTCCACACACTTGAATAAATCATTCATTCATTATGACACAGTTTTAGTTTATTTGGTTTAATTGATTAAGTATTGAATTGTAATAAAAGTCACTTTGGATGTTCCTCCATTCCTCTATGGCCATTCCTTGTTTTAATACATTGAGGATCTGTTAGTAAATTCTAGATTGTTATCTTGATTATTCGATATTGTCTCTTATCGTGATATTATTTTTATTAATTGAGTAGTATGTCGTCCCATTAGGTGGCATCTTGGCTTCCGAATAGCCGGGGTGTTACAGTTGGTATCAGAGCGGGCTTTAGGTCCGTGGTTCATTCAAACATATTAAATTGACACACTGTGCACATTAGGAGGAGTTGGGTAAACTGTTGCTTCCGCATTTCAATTGTGGTGACTCGAGTATTGAGTCGTGGTTAAATTGTGTTGTGCTATGATGTGTTAATCCATGATATGATGTGATAACCTCTATCTATGAAATTATTCTATGATCGTCATGAGATGATCCGATATAAATATATATATTCATAATTGATTGCATTAGTTATGCGTTTCGCTAGCGGGCGTTGATCAGTTGAGTTCGTGGTTGATGTCATGGGTTTTGCCAGGCTACACCACTGTTTGTAGTATGATATTAGAGAACTTCTTACCTCTGTTCCATAAGCTCTGTATTGAGCATGAGCTCATTGATGAACTTGTTTCCTTTCTCGAACTGATATCTGGTTTTCTGGTTGTGGTTCCTGGCAGTTCATGAATTCTTTTGAAATTGGGGTTTTAATGAAGAAGGCAAGCTCAGTAGCTTCTCGATTCGTTCTTTGAAACAAATATTGCCCTTTCGACTATTGTGATATTTTCGCTCCACGTGAGCATAGTTCAAATGCAAGATTCCTATTTTCACAAAAGACTTGTTTTACCCTGTTGGGAAATTTAACTCATTCGCTCGCTTGGAATCTCGGTATTGAAGACTTCTTTTGCAAGTTCTTTATCAAGTGTGTATTGATCTTGCATATTTCTCTTGGGTGCTTTAGTAAGTCGTTCTCTTCCTTGATTTTTAATTTGACAAATTCTTGTCCGGTGGCGATTGATGAATTTCTCTTGGGTTCATGATTTTGGTAGACGAGTTTAAATAGGCCTTTAATGGTACTCAAAACATTATTGTTTTTCGATTGTCGAATTATTTTACTACGAATGATCTTTGTAAATTGGCAACATTGATATTTTCATGGTTGTTCTTTCTTTCTCATTGGAAAAGAGCGACTCATTTACTCGTTTGATGGTTTGCCTAATGAGAATTCTTGTTGCAAGATCGTTAACACGAGAAAGCATTGGCTCAATGTATTCCTTTTGGAACCCTCTGCTTGTTGAAATTTGATGCATCTCTTTTCTGAAGAAAAGCGTTAAAACCCTTTTGGAGTGCTTGGTTATGCTTAAGTCGGGGGTTGCACCCAAACAAAGATTGTGGGCTACGGGTTTCTATTAGACCCTATTTGTTTTTCAAAATAGTTTCTTGCCTTTCTGGCTGCGGAGCTCTTATTGCTGTTTGTGAACGTTATTCTTGACAAGATCGTTCTCTTTATGTTAGCCCTATCTCTCTTGTTGATAAGGGCAGCTCGGTTATCCATTTGACAGTTCGGAGAATGAAAATTTCCTTTCACAAAGTTCATTGAAGAAAATTTCGACTATGTTCATTTCTTTGGAATATTTGGAATGTTAGAGTTTAGAACCTCCCTTTGAAAAGAAAAGTGTCGAAACCCCCTTTCTCTAGAGTTTTGTAGTGCTGGGTGTGACGTTTGTTCAACTTTGTGGTTTTCGTACCAGAATTCTTTTCTAGAATAAGTTGTTATTACAATTCCATTTGATGTTGAAAATTTTTATGACCCGATTTGTCATGTTCCCTTTAGAAGGTTTATTGACACGATCAGTAATGTGAGAGTAAGGTTGATTCTTTTATAGAGAAAGAAGTTTGACCACCTTTCTTGATGTTTCCAAAATGATTCAATTTCAAGTTTTGTGTTCATGACCTATTGGAGGTCCCAGTTAATTATGATAAATGAAGTTTGCCACGTAAAACGATTTGTTGCAGAGTTATAATGGTTCTTCAGTGATGCGAGCGTTTTGATCTTGAATGCTCGTTGTTCTTATCTGTAAAGATCCGACATTCTCTTATTGTGAGGCTCATGTTTTCAATTGTGGACTCCACCTAGGTTCAATGAGTTCATTGCCTAAATTTTCTGCCCTTTTCACTCAAAAGATTTCGAGTTTCAATCGTAATGCCGTTTTCTTATCGGTTGTTATTTGCTATTATCTTCTGAGGAATGTGTTCCCTCAACCACGAACTTAGTTTTCGTTTTCCAAGATCACCTTTAGCAGAATATTTCTTTTGGTTTCTTGGCCGCCGTGGTGAGCAACGCTTTCCTGTATGAATGAACCTGTTTTTTGTTCGCCTCTTCCTTTTGAGAAAGGATCACAGTTTTGTGTTGCGAAGTGTTTGCAAGGTGAAAGTTTGGCAACTGTTTGGTGGTGGATGAGTAATCGTAGCGATGATATTTTGCTACCAAGTTATCGGAGGAGTTGTAGAATGTGAAATGGTTTTGATCTGTATCCCTTGGAGGGAAATTGATTCACCTGAGATGTTTGACTTCGAAGTAAGCCTGAAAAGTGTTACGGCTGATTAACACCTGGCATAGTGAAATTCCAGAACTTCAATTCAGGATTGAAAGGTTGGTGATTATCGGAGGTATGGAAACCTTGATTGAATTTATAGAGTAACGCAATTGGATAGCATTGCGAGATGGTGTGGGTGATTTCTGATGATGTCAATGAGTGAGTATGTTAGAATTGTGGGAATGTTAGAGATTTAATTCGATGATTCAACTATCAGTTATAAGAGCAATCCGTTGTAGAGGTTTTGGAAGTTAAATCTGGGCTTTGCATTTGTTTATGCTAGACCTTTGTTCACCCACTGATTGTGTGTAGAGAGAGTGGAGTAAATGGGTTTCCCGAGCATGTTTATGCTAGAACCCTTTTGAAGTAGTACATTAGCATGTGTACTGACGGTTCTGAGTTGTTCTTGAAAATTTGAGGTAATATGATTGTGTGGTATCTATCCTGTGGCGCTTTGGGTGCCTTTAATCAAATTAATGTTGAATAGTAGAACGAGATGCCTAGAGTATTCGAATAATTCAATGGAGTTGTAATACCCCGGCCTACTCGTAGCGTGGCCCATGTGGCCCATGAGGAGTTGTGTGGTGGGATTAGTCCCACATTGCTTGTCTCAAGTGAGTAGTAGTAGTATATAATGCCTGTTGGATCCAAACGTAGCACCTCCGGGTTAGCCCTTTTACACGAAGCGAGGACGAAAGTGTAAGTGGGGTGCTATGTGTGGGCGGGTCCGCCCCATGGTGGGCTGGGTGTTACAGGAGTCTCTCCACAATGGTGTGGATGATGTGTTTTAGTTTGAGTATAATTTGAGCATGTTCAATTAAAAGATTTAAGATCATGTGGTATGCGATGAGTTCGAATTCATATATTTGAGAGAAGTTTTATTCCTCGAAGAAAGAAACGGGAAAAAATATGTTTCATCGGATAATGAGGCATTTTCTTAATTCTCGTTTGAGATTTGTGTTGTTCACCGGTGTTTTCCGCAATTTGAGTTGGGGTGTTGGTATGTGTTGATTCTTTCCAACTCAGACAAACCGCAAGTATTTGGTTTGAGCGTTCGAGTGATTTCTCCTTTGGTTGTCGTGGTGTTCATTGGGAAACTGCTTATTTAGAAAATGGATTTGTTTTCGAGATGAGTTGTCAAATTTGGAATTTAACATTTTGGGCAGAGTTAACATTGCGTGGATGCAATGAGGACTCTCCACTTCAAGTTGGATTTTCTTCGTTTCCGGAAGTTGCAGAGATTAGGAAGTTGGTGTATCGCTTTGACTATCTCGGGTCCATGCGCGGGATATACAACGTTTCGTATGACCCGATGTCGAGGGAGTATTTGAGAGTCTGGAGTGTGAGATTCATCAGGGACGACGAACCACGAGTAAAATCTTACGTCCGAGTCCCGTTCGTTGAGTATACCAGATAAGGTCAATACGAGCGTGGTGGTGTACGATGTTGGAATCCATCAAGGTGCGGTGAGACCGAGCGGAAAGCGACATGGGAGTTGCAGTCTCGCATGCTAATTGTAAATGTACTTTGAGTAGAACGACAGGAAGAATTCGGGGTCGAATTCTGTTTAAGGGGGGTAGAATGTAATACCGCAAAATTTGTTCGGTCGATTAGAAGAATATTTGGGAGAAAGATGTAATATCCTGGAATTGAATCGGATAATTAGAAAATAGCCGGGAGGACAAAAGACAATTAAAGGAGTAGAAATTCCTGAAAAATAGAAGGGGTTTTCCATAAACTCGACAACTGGGCTCGGGCCACGGCCAGAGGGGCCCATGTGGTGGCCGGCCATAAGGGGGTTCCCACCCCCCAAACCCTAAACTCCACATTTCTCTCCCCCTCCCCCCTTTGGAGCCGCCGCCCCCCTTCCCCCTTGCTGTGCACCGCGTTGTACGTCGATTTTGGGTAATATGCGTTCGTTTTCTGTCCTGTCCATCTCTTAGAAAGTTGTAGCTATTGTTTGTATCTTTCTTTTGGCACCGAGATCATGTGATTTGGACGTACGTTTTAGGAGTTATGGTGGTTTTACCGCGACTGTCCAGGAGAACTGACGAGATTGGACAGATTGTATTGTCTGGCATTTTTGAATTATTTAGAGGCCGAATCAGAGATGCCACCCAAAATGATTGTTGTAGATAATTCAATAAGATTTCCAAGTTGATAAAGAGCACAATTTTTAGAGTTTCCAATCAAAAGTTATGCAATTTGTACCGTCGCTGATTTCTGTCTGTGGGTTGATTCTATACAGTACGTTGTACCTCAGTTTTGGGTGTCTTAGAGGCCGAACTGGTTATCTTCGTCTTCTGGAGATACGTTTCTGGTTTCTTTAGATTTCGTTTGGCACCTGGATCACGAATGTTAACCCAGTAGGTTAAAAGTTATGACTGTTTTACCACGTACTGTTCGGTCTGTCTGTAAACTGAAGACAGTCGTGTTGTCCCTCAGTTTTGATCAAGGTATGGTCAGATTCAGAACCTCCACCCAACTAAGTTATTGTAGCCCTTTCAATTATCTTTCCAAGTTGATAAGTATCATTCTCATTGGATCAGTAGGCTAAAAGTTACGCTATTTTCTTTATTACTGATCTGTATTCTGGACAGACGTAGATGGGTTGTGTTTAGCTGATAATTAGCCCTCCGTTTTGGCCGAATCAGGGGATTCCGCCAACTAATGTTTTGTATCCTGATCTGTTAAGATTCAGTGAGCACTAGTTTCAGGTCTTTTAGAGTTACAGATAATTAATGGTGAATTTTCTCGTACAACTGCTCGTAGATCGATAATCTGGACTTTTGGCGTAGAGGTCAAAATGAACATTTGGGCGTGTGGGTTGATTAGAGGGTATCGTAGAACTCGTGTAACTATGTTATACCCTGTTATCCTTATTCCGTGATAATGATTGTATAGGCGGTGAGTGGAAGGACACCTTCGTTGCTTCCCAGTACGTCACAGCACGGAAGGCAAGTGCAATGTTTAACTTGTGTGAATTCGATGAATGCATGATAATTTGGTAACTTATGAATATTCCTGTGATTTGAGCATGATGTGGTAGATTTCAATACCTTCTTCTGTGATAAATTGAGATGAAGTTCAAGTTATGCATTTCATTCCATGCACACATATTTCCTTTGTAGTCACGGAGTGAAACTTGATTAAGTCCCATTAATTCCAATATGGGCATGTAAGACCTACCATTCCAATGTAGGCAGTTTCGGATATTCCGTATGAAACGTTCTTCATTCGGACTTGGGTCCCCACTCTTGGTTAAGGGCGGGCTTAAGTGAACACCGACGGGTGTGTCACTAGTTATACCGGTATAAATGTGTGAAAAGTCCATTCTCCTTCAATGCATTCATTCATACCATGCTTTCGCAAATTCATGGAAGTAAATGTTGTTACTTGGTATATTGTTCTGATTCAGTATTCTTTGTGAATTATATGTTGTGCTTGCTGAGTTTCGACTCACTCTTGCTTTTATTTGTTTTAGGTGAATTCCGGTGAAACTGTTGCTAGCGGGAGGGTGTATTCCAGCACGTTCCACACACTTGAATAAATCATTCATTCATTATGACACAGTTTTAGTTTATTTGGTTTAATTGATTAAGTATTGAATTGTAATAAAAGTCACTTTGGATGTTCCTCCATTCCTCTATGGTCATTCCTTGTTTTAATACATTGAGGATCTGTTAGTAAATTCTAGATTGTTATCTTGATTATTCGATATTGTCTCTTATCGTGATATTATTTTTATTAATTGAGTAGTATGTCGTCCCATTAGGTGGCATCTTGGCTTCCGAATAGCCGGGGTGTTACAGTGTGCCAACTTGTGGTGCTTGATATTATCCTATGTAATCCATTACTAGCTTTTAGGAGTAATTGTTTAGTATATGAATGCGGTTGGAGATTTCAAGCATGATGGCTCGGAGGACAGAAAGCATGGTGATAGAGATCTTCATGTCAAGGGCCATACTATTTCACAGTTTAATATGATTATCTGTGAATGTTTATTCCTATTATGCTATTGATCATGTTTATCATTAGATGTGTTAACATGGTAGAATAGTATCCCTCAAGAAAAATTAAGTAAATTTGATGTCTTTCCAATTGCTGTGACCATCACGATTTTGATTGTTAATTTGTAGGTCTAACAAAGTATTGTGCCATTAACTATCTTAATAAGATAAGGTGGGTGTTAGACACCTATATGCATAGTGTTGATTTAACTTGACAAGACTATCATATCAGTTTTGGGTTTTGGGGCATAATGTTGGTACTTAACAAACAAGAGTCATATATGATATAATTGGCAAGAAGTTGCCTACCTAAATCACTAAGTTTCTAGCAGTGATGTCAAAGCTTAGTAGGACTTAATTATATATGGATCTTGAACTCACTATATAATGTTAGAGAGAAACATGGTGTGAAACATATAGTGGGAGTATCTTTTATTGATTGTTGATTAATTTCGACTAGGTCCAGACTAATTGTAAGTGATACGACCAGGTCCAGACTAGTCGCATGTAGATACGAACTGGTCGTAGACTGGTCGAACATGATCACCAACATGAGTGTCTAATAGAAGATCTTTTTAAACATAGTATTGATTTTTTTGCATATATTTATATTGTAGATCATGGCACCTACTAATTCTTCTGCACCTACCTTTAATTTGCGATCTATTCTTGAGAAATAAAAGTTGAATGGAACAAATTTCATTGACTGGTTTCAAAATTTGAGAATCGTTCTCAAACAAGAGAAAAATGAATATGTTCTAGAGGGTCCCTATCCCGAGGAACCAAATGCTGATGCTACTTGTACTGAAAATAATACTTATGAGAAGCATTGCAGTGACGCAGTCGATATGCACTGTCTTATGCTTGCTACCATGAACTCTGAGCTTCAGAAGCAATATGACACCACAGACGCTTACAATATGATTTTGGGCCTGAAAGATATATTTCAGGATCAAGCAAGAGCAGAGAGGTACAATACCTCTAAGGTATTATTTTCTTGTAGGCTATTAGAAGGTAGCCCTGTCAGTCCTCATGTGATCAAGATGATTGGTCACATTGAGAGCTTGAAAAATTTTGGTTTTCCCCTTAGCCAAGAGTTGGCCACTTATGTGATTCTCCAATCGCTCCCAACGAGTTTTGAGCCAGTCATATTAATTTTCATATGAATGGCATGGAGAAGTCAATGACCGAGTTGTATAGTATGCATAAAGGTGCTGAGGAGAGCATCAAGAAAAGTTCTAATCATATGATGATGGTTCAAAAGACTACTAGCTTTAAGAAGAAGGGTATGTCGGGAAAAGGAAAAGGCAAAGTAAAGACTCGAGATGAGATCGAGAGTCTAAAAGCTAAGCTTAAGAAGCTCAAGGTGGGTCCTAAGCCTGAATCAGAATGGTACCATTGTCAAGAGACTAGACATTGGAAGAGAAATTTCAAGGAATACTTGACAGAAATGAAAAAGAACAAAGGAAGTAAGAGTTCCAATCCAGGTATTAATGTTATAGAAATTAATATTGCCACTTTTCCGACTAGTTCTTGGGTATTTGATACCGGATCGGTTGCTCATATTTGCAATTCGATGCAGGGAATGATAAGGAGTAAAAGTTTGGTAAGAGGAGATATTGATCTTTGTGTAGGCAATGGAGTAAGAGTTGCTACATTAGCTATTGACACTTTACCATTAGCTTTACCCACATGATAAGTTATGAAACTAAATAATTGTTATTATGTTCCAGCCTTAAGTAAAAATATTATTTCTGCTTCTTGTTTAGGAGCAGAAGGTTATGAGTTCAGAATAAAGAATAATTGTTGTTTAATTTATTTTGAAGATATGCTTTCTGGTCATGCTCCATTAGTGAATGGATTGTATGTTTTTCGTCTAGGTCATATAAATGAGAAGCGCATGATGAAGCTCCATGAAGATAGTCTTCTAAACTCATTTGATTTTGAATCATTTGAAACATGTGAATCTTGTTTACTTCGCAAGATGACAAGAGCACCTTTCATGACCAGAGGTGAGAGGGCGAGTGACTTACTAGTCGTAGTACATTCGGATGTATGTTGACCAATGAGCACTCCGACCGGAGGTGGTTTTCAGTACTTCATAACTTTTACTAATGATTTCAGCATATATGGTTGTGTCTACTTAGTGAGACATAAGTCGGAATTCTTTTAAAAATTCAAAGAATTTTAGTATAAAGTGCATAATCAACTTGGCAAGACAATAAAATATCTACGATCTAATCGTGGAGGTAAATATTTGAGCCATGAGTTTGGTGATCATCTAAAGAAGTGTGGAATTGTTCCACAACTCACTCCGCCGGGAACACCTCAATGGAATGGTGTGTCTGAACGATGGAATCGAACACTGATAGACATGGTTCGATCAATGATGAACCAATCTGATGTTCCATTGCAATTATGAGGATACACTCTATAAATAGTTGTTTTCACTTTAAATAGGATTCCATAAAAAACAGTAGAGAAGACACCATACGAGATATGGACTGGGAAGTGTCCTAGATTGTCTTTTCTAAGGATATGGGGTTGTGAGGTTTATGTAAGATGTTTGGCGTCTGATAATGTAACATCCCAATTTTTTGAGCTTTTAGAAATCTTTTATTAGTTAGTAGTTGGAAAATTCAACATTTGGATTTTATTTGAATTTTTAATTAAAGCTTAATATGGACTTTTTGCATCAAAATAATTTAATATGATTAATCTCAACATCAACAATTGTCAAAACTATTTTATTTGAATTCTATGTGCTTGGATATATTTTCTAGAATTTTTCTGAGCTCATTTGCTATTTTCTAATTGCTATTTGGATTTTGTGGTATTTTCTAAAAATAAAAACTAATTAAAAATCCTGAAACAGTGTTTGGGCTGAAACCCAAACCCTATTAAATCTTGACCCGACCTTTATGCGTCTTGGATCGTCGCGACGCGCCTCGCCTCAATCGACATGCAGCTCGCATGTTAGCCTCTTCGTTACCTGCGTGAGCTGCTTCGTCTCGCTGGCAGGTGGGTCCCGCCACTGCGTCGTCCTTCTCACGCTCGTCTTCCCCACGCTGCCGACGCGTCGTCCGCCATTACCGAGCTCGAAGCTCCGAAACGGCTACGCGGTTTTTCCAACTAAATCATCCCGGATTTCCTCGTCAAATCTTATCCCGTATCTTCTCGCATCCAAATCCGGCCGAATCAAACCTCAACTCGTCTTTCTATATACAGGATTTTCGAATTCATTTTCGTATTCAAAACGGACTCGATTTGGGTATTGCTTATCCCGGGCGTCCGAGCTCCTATAAATAGCTTCCGAGGTTCACCAGCGCCTCCGCAACCCAAAGATCACACCCTCATCGCCCCGAGAACCCTTGCGCCACCACAATCGAAGTTTTAGGTTTTCGGTTGAAGCTTTTTGTGTTTCGAATTGCGCCACCATCGTCGCCACCTCATCGACGTCGACTGCACCGCCGAGTTCCCCGTCGCCCGGGCTACCTCGTGCGCCCTTCCCCGCCGCCTAGGCTACCTCGTGCGCCCTTCCCTGCTGCAGGAGCATTGCCAGAACTCTCGCCCGAAAATAGCCGGACCTCCTTGCCGCTCCGACCTCACCGTCGGCCATCACCTTCGACCTCAGTCGCCCATAAGTGCACCATCGGGTTCGCAGTAGCCTTGGCTATCTGCTGGTACCTTTACCCGCCGGTGAGTCGCCACCGTTCGCCGTCAACCATCGGAACCCGAGCTCCACCACCACCGGTCTGATGTGTCGTGGCATGTGTGCCGCCACCTCAGCTTTCGTATCTACGTGTCACATGCGTGGCGCCATGTCAGCGTCCACGTGTGCGCGTGCGTGGACAGTTCACCCGATCCCTAGATTCAAATCTCCGTGTACCCAATCCACCGTGAGCCATGCCTACACCATGTGGGTTCCATTGTCAGATTCACTGTTCCATGAACCCATGAACCCGTAGACTGGTAAGCCTTTCCGTGGACTTGATCTATAGACAGTGGGCCCCACATGTCATACACTGTAGCATTTTCCTAGGATTTATTTTAAAACCAAAATTTCTTCGCTAACATCATAATCCAATTTTTCTTTAGAAAAATAATTCAAAAATTCCAGAAATTCCAATTTAGGATATTTTCTTGAGTTTTGATCTTCCAAAGGTCATGTCTTCTTCATCCGAACTCCGATTGAGATCTATTTATTTAAGATTTTTATTTAATTTTTGGAGTTTATTTTATCTGTGTTATTTATTTATTTGTTTCGCTTGCGAGTAGACGTTAATTCTTCGGGGAGTTTTGAATAAGGAGTACATCAATATCAAGACCAGTACCTAGACCTATTCCAAGGCAAGTTATACCTTTGATCATATTGCACCCAGTTTTTAAAATACCTTGATTCAAATTATTGCATTCTATTTCAAGTATTTATTGAAATGCTTTTGGGTTTAGTTATTAATCCAATTTGTTACATCCACCTTGTTTATTGTTATGTCATGATCTGTTGCTATCCTAGGTTGGTTCATTACTAGTTGATATTATCGTAGCACCAACATGGGTTGGTTTGATACGAGTAGATTGCTTAGCCATGCTACAAGTCAACATCTCATGTGAGTTACAAATATAAACTTGACTAAGTGATTATAAAACTATGTGATAAAACTATGTCTGTTGTGTGCTATTACTCGTTGATGGCATGTGTTTCACTTAACCAACATGGTGGGAAAAGATTTAGACCGAGGTAAGTGGTGGATACTGTGTGATATGGTGGAAACTGTGTGAATGAGAATACTGGTCTGTGTGATATTTAGTTAGAAATTGGAAGTCTCGCCTTGGTCAATTAAGGACTTAATTTTGTGCGCCATTGAACTGAGTCTTACTGTATGACCACATGCCTGGTATGGGACGGACCTAACTTAGTAAGTTATGGAGTCCTGATATTGACAACTCAAGTTGTAGGTTAAGCTGTGTGATGGGCTGGAGGTGTGATTCTCACATCGCAGGACGGTTCGCCGCTTCCCTGTCCAAAAGTGTGTGTCGTGCCAAGCGCTGTGTGTATCGATTGGATGGCGGTAAAGCACATCGGGAGTGTCGATGTTTAAGATGAAGTTTCTGAAAGATTTTGTTATGATTGCTCAATCGTATACTTCCGTATGGCGAGTCATGGCGGACATGTTGAGTTAATTGTATCTTGTGGGTAAAGTGTACAACCTCTGCATAGTGTTAATCAATATATTCGAATAGCCGTATCTGCGGTCATAGACATACTCGGGGATTTCACACGAGGGGTAGATTTTTCATAAAACATTTGGGAAGGGAGCTGTGTGATCTAAGTCATATGGTTGTGTGAGTAACTTATTTAGACTGTGTGTTCTTTGTGAAAACAAATATTAAACTATTATTGTTTATTTGTTTCAAATATTATTTTCAATCTATTATTCATATTCCATTGTAAATATTGCATTTATGTGAAATAACCACAGAACCCATTTCTTTGGAATAAGCCATCATCTACAAATTGCATTCTGTGGTATGACCTGCGAGTACGATTATGTACTCATGCTTGCTTCAAACAATCAACAGAAGTAGAGTAGTCTTCACCTGCATTTGAGGAGGAGTTCTACGAAGGTGCTGATCGTTAGGGTCTTGATCCCAGTCGGTTGCCTGTGGTGAATTAATGGGATTCCGCTAGAGTTTAATTTTATTTTGCTCCTACTATTTTATTTATTGCCAGCCCTGCGAGGCTTAATAGATATAAACTCGACCATAAGGTCAAAACCATTATCTGTTATTCAAATTAGTCGTTTATTCTATTAATCGTCTTGTGTGGATCGATATTCATCTATGTTGATACTGTGTGCACTAGCGTGATCCTGGACTAGTGCAAAATACACAGAGGGTTCAGAATTGTATTTTTGGGTCCCGATAGATAAACTCACACCCAAGTTCGATAAGTGTTTCTTTGTGGGGTATTATAAGGAAACTAAAAGATATTATTTTTTATAATAGGGTCGATAATAAAGTGTTTGTTGCTCGAAATAATATCTTCTTCGAGAAAGAGCTTCTTTCTAAAGGAGTCAGTGGGAGCAAGGTGCAACTCAAAGAAATTCAGGAAATATCTGAAAATATTTCAACCCCTACTTAACCTCTACAAAATGAATAAAATGTTGTAAAACATGTAGATGAGGCATCAATCCCGCGTAGATCTAAAAGGTCACGATAATTGCCTATAACGTATGGACATGATGTTTTATTATTGAATAATGATGAGCTTAAGACTTATACAGAAGTGATGATGGACCCATACTCTGAGTCATAGCTTGAAGCCATGAGATCCGAGATAAAATCTATGTATGATAATCAAGTTTGGAACTTGATTGATTCACCTATTGGTGTTACGACCATTGAGTGCAAATGGATTTTTAAGAAAAAAGATAGATATGTATTGAATTATTCACATTCATAAGGTACGATTGGTCACAAAGGGTTTCAAACAAATTCAAGGTGTTGATTATTATGAAACTTTTTCGCCCGTCGCAATGCTTAAGTCTATCTGGATCATTCCAGCTGTTGCTGCATTTTTCGATTATGAGATATAGCAAATGGATTTAAAAACAATTTTCCTAAATAGAAACCTAAGTGAGGATGTGTACATGATACAACCTGTGGGTTTTGTTGATCCACGGGAATCTAGAAAGGTATTCAAGATTAAGAAATCTATCTATGTATTAAATCAAGCATCTCAGAGTTGGAACATTCGTTTTGATGAAGTGGTTAAAGGGTTTGACTTCATAAAAAATGAAGAAAAACTTTATGTTTACAAGAAGGTTAGTGGGAGTAAGCTTGTATTTCTAATCTTGTATGTTGATGACATACTACTGGTCGAAAATGATATTCCTATACTTGAATCTGTTAAAACTTTATTAAAAAATAGTTTTTCAATGAAAGATTTGGGAGATGCAGCATATATCTTGGGAATAAGGATTTATAGAGATAGATCTAAAAGACTAATTGGATTAAACCAAGATATGTACAGAGACAAGGCGTTGAAATGGTTCATCATGCAAGATTCCAAGAGAGGTTTCTTGCCCATGGCACATGACATCAATCTTAGCAAGAGTTGGTGTCCTACGACCACTGATGAGCGAGAAAAAATGAGTAGAATTTCATATACTTCGATTATTGGATCTATCATGTATGCTATGCTATGTACACGACCAGATGTGTCGTATGCTTTAAGTATTACGAGCATATATTAGTCGGATCCAGGTGAAGGTCACTAGATAGCAGTCAAGAATATCCTTAAGTACTTGAGAAGGACTAAGGATGCATTCCTTGTGTATGGTGGTGAGGAAGAGCTAGTCGTAAATGGTTACACTGATGCTAGCTTCCAAACTGACAATGATGATTTCAGATCGAATTCTGGGTTTGTGTTTTGTCTTAATGGAGAAGCTGTAAGCTGGAAAAATTTCAAGCAAGGAACAGTTGTTGATTCTACTATAGAGGTTGAGTACATTGCAGCTTTAGAAGCTGCAAAAGAGGTCGTCTGGATTAGAAAGTTCATTGATGAACTAGGTGTGGTTGCTAGTACCTCCAGTCCAATGGATCTTTATTGTGACAATAGTGGAGCCATTGCACAAGCTAAGGAGCTTAAATCACATCAAAAGCCCAATTACATACTTCGACGATACCACATTATTTGTGAGATCGTTGAGAGAGGTGATGTGAATATATGCAAAGTGCACATAGATTTGAATATTGCTGGTCCGTTGAAAAAGTCTCTCCTACAACCTAGGCATCAGGTGCACACAAGAGCTATTTGTATTCGATACTTATTTGATTGACTCTAGTGTAAGTGGGAGACTGTTGGTAATATGCCCTTGAGACAATTATAGAGATGATTGTATCACATCTATGTTTATGAGTTATTGAATAAATATTATTTTGTTCCTTGAATGAATCATCATTGATAAAGATTAACAAGTATGTGACTTGTTGGTGAAGCTCTTTAACTTACATGATGTCATTCTAAATATA
The DNA here is from genome assembly GCA_036346395.1 of Hsuehochloa calcarea. Classification (NCBI taxonomy): domain Eukaryota; kingdom Viridiplantae; phylum Streptophyta; class Magnoliopsida; order Poales; family Poaceae; genus Hsuehochloa; species Hsuehochloa calcarea. The sequence continues at coordinate 17,308,647 of CM070602.1, read as the reverse complement.
TCCCTAGTCGAATGTTATTGGTCGGAACACTAGTGACTCTATCGACCAACACATGTATTAATTGATGACCATTTTTCACTGGTCATGGATATATTCATCGAATCAATAATGTGAACACATGTTAGAGAACATGGTGTTGGATTGACCCACCTTGAGACACTGCTGAGATTGTTATGATTTTATGTGTCATCAGTTGGTCTCAAGCAATGACGATGTATAATCCTTAGACCTGAGATCAGCATGGTTTTCTATATGTGTAAAAGTACACTTTGGGGTTGCCAAACGCTACTCCGTAACTAGGTAGTTATGAAGGTAGCATTTATGTATGCTATGAAATATGCGGAGTAATGTGACTGGTCGGATATGGGATTTGCCCCTCCTAACATAACATGAGAGTTATCTCTGGGCTCTCGATGTGGTCGGATAAAGAAAGTGCATGGCCAGGCCACTACTGGTCGAAGAGTTCGATCACGTGAAGTTATCCGATACTTGATCTAGAAAGTATTGAACCGTCCATGGATGACATAATATATCACCTGGAGTTCAACCAGATATCGTGAGGCAAAGGGAGAATACACGAGCTGATCATTTAGTTCGATCATATACAAACTAGTCGTATAGAGATATGAGCTAGTCATAGACTGGTCGAATATAATCACTAAGTGGTTGAAACCTAGTCATAAGGAGTTACGAATCGGTTGAGACAATGTATGATCTGGTTGTTAGTAACAAGGACCTGGTCATAGATCATATTGCATTAAGGTTCGTCTGATATTATTTATGTGTATTCGGGAATCTTTATGTCCTGCTAGGAACCACTAACGACTCGTGATCGGAAAAAGGTATCCGAGTCACAACCACTACGCATGAACCTAACAGGTCACACACTTAACGAGTTGGAACAAACATGTTTAGATAGGATCCGTCATAAGCACTTTATGAGAAGATGCATGAGGCTGTTGGATAAGATACACGATAGACGTGACGTGAGTTGCTCTACAGAAATTCTAGCCGCCATCTTCGTGAGAGCCCTACTGTGCGAGTTGGTGCTAACACACCAGCGTACGGTATTCCTTCGCTGGACGTGTGGATACCGTAGAGGCGCTACTGCGATTGTTGTTGCGCTTGAGGACGATCCACATAGTGAGGAACTCGATTGGTTGCTGGAGGAGACGATCGCCCCCGAGGACGATCGACTACATTGAACGATCGACTTCGACCACTTTATCAACGCGCCCTACGTTTCATTAGGCTGTTCCAACTCTTCTTCTGCTGCACTGTGCGTCTGGTGGTAACGATCTATGATCTCTTGCTTACTTGGTATCCTGGTTTACATGGTAAATTTTTTAAATTGTCAGCTTGCGTAGCCTACCCATATCCCTTCACCTTCTACATTTGTGAATTGTTGTCAAATGGGTGCAAAAATTTATTGTGTGATCTAGTCTAAACTCTAGTCTCAACTAGTCAACCTCTTACTTGTTATGCTTGTAATTACTCATAATTTTCTTATTATCTCACTAATTTAACTACTTTTGTTCTACAAATTGCTACTCGCACGCATTTATGGGCATTTTGGGTGATCTATTCATTAGTAATGTATTGTATTAAGTGTATTTTACATTCTTGTTTTGTCTCTTGTCTATTTATGCATAAAATTGGATTGCACTAGACAATCGAATGTACGTTTGGTACAGTTTACCATATTAGCTTTCTCCTAATGAGCACCCCTTTATTTTTGTCCTGCGTATACCACTGGTACCCATATATATGTATAAGAGCAAGTACAATGGTGTGACGTCCCCTATCTATAAGTCTTGATATGTAGGATATGAGATGACGTGGAGGAAAGAGTGGGGGAATAAAGAATTGAACCGTATCTCATGCAGTAGTCGACTGTAGCACGAGAAATAAGACATATTGTACATAAATGAGCTGTCTATAGAGACGTGTAAAAAATAAATTATTGTAAAAAAAAACTATCTTTAACGTTGTCTATAAATGATATGAAGGAATACTATAAAAAACAACTATCTATACTATTGCACATACTCGTAGCACAATTTGATAACGTGGATCGTTCTAATAAAAAAGAGACATGGACCAAACATTGTTATGTGCAAATTGTCAGCTGCTACGTACTCTAGTCTAATTCGTCCTATGGTCTCACTGGGAAACGGTGTGATCGAATCGAAACGTGTACAGGAGATAGTGAAACATACGATCGAGGGAATACACAATGGCTGCCAGGATTGACGTGTTCCATCTAAGTGTCCGCCTAACTGGCGCTGTACTACGTGGATTGTCCCAGTCCGCGCGCATTAATCCTTGAATCGCTAAGTGCGCATAGTTTGACCTTTTTACCGTTCCACTATGGTACGACAAGAAAAATTTCGTGAAGGTACTACAACTGCAATGCGTGACCGCCAATAGAAACTGAGGATCGATGTTTCACAAGACTCACACGTTAAACAAGGCCCAGGCCCGAGGGCAGTAGCACTCTGCACTCCTCATTATTTAGCATATCTCAATTGTCAGTGTCATGGCCGGGTCTGTTCTTTCTTGTGGATTACGAACATTTTTGGTTGTGACACGGCGGACCGCTTACATGATTAGTTTGTTACTAAGAAGAGAGAGTACTCAATATAACAAAAGAGATAAACTTTTTAATGTATTGTTTCTTTAGTTTGTATCTAAGACTTTAATTTATATTTTAATTATTATACATAAAACTGGTTTTTAAGTAACAAGCATGTCTCCAATAGCTATTTTGATATTTCTTATGTTTTGGTATCAATAATTTGTTTGTTTCTTCATGTAGAAACAAACTCATCTTCTCTCTCATTTCTCCTCCATATTATCAAAATGTTAGCGTAGTAATCTCTTAGTAACAAATGATATAGACTATTATAAAGACTCTTATTGCCGTTTTAAAGATCTTTCAAGAAAAAAAAAATCCTTTTCGGGGCCAGTCTTATCCATGGATAGATACTAGTAACTACATGCAACTAGGCTAGAGCTAGGAACGATGTCTGATGTGTCAATGTGTCATGCGTGTGCTACGGACAAATTCGCCACAGTTGGCAGGGGTCCTACCACCTGACGTCTGACGGGGACCTGCCGGCTGTCGATCGATCGCAGGCTCTTGATACTTGCATGTGAGATGGACGCTATCCAGCCAGGATGGTGGGACGACAGTAAGAGTAATCCGCTTCACCGATCAATGGACAGTTCAACATCATCACATGTCATGTATCAAACGGGACAAAGGTTTTGCTGGTTGTAAGTAGCCTGATTTTTTTTCTGAAGTTTAAGTCATTTTTCATGGTTATTGGATTTACGTGGAAATTAATGTGTCACGATGAAAAGTTTAACAAATAGATAAAAAGTTACAACTTGTGATTAAGAAAATTGGAGTCGCGTTACTAACAGACAACCTAAGTTAACAGGAGGCTAACAAAAGTCAGTGTTCAAATTAATCTCACCAAGCAATAAATTTTCTACTAAGTGTGCATACTTGACACTCACAATTCTATAGTTTGTACAATAATTTCATAACATCGTGTCTCTATATTGACAAATCATAATTTTTTTTTCTAATTTCTATTCACAATAATTCCCAAATCCCAAATTGAAATCAAGTCATGACTTACTATGCCCCCCCTGCTCCCGCTAACGACTGACCCACTCGACTGCTCCCGCACCGGCCACCGACATGCCGCGCTACTCCTGGCCCTTGCTCTTGCTGCTCACGCCGTCCTGCTGAGAACACCCCTACCATGGATACAACCACGCCTACACATACAACTCATCCACGACCAGTATAAGAATCTCTTACCCGAGCTCATGCTCGCCAACTTAATTACCAGATGAATTCATTTCTATATTTATATATTACTGAGAATAGGCCGCTACCTAATGCAAGTGATTTAATTATGCTTAGGAACATAGGAAAGGACCAAGGAGAGGCATGTGGAGTCATGACATGCATGGAAGGCATAATGAAGGTCACCACGTCACTTTGGGTACAAGTCAAGCAAGAGTTCGAGTTAGGCTCGTTTTGGATTCGGACTGCTGCGACTAGTACAAAGTTTAAACTGCTGTAACTTCTTCATACGGACTTCGTTTGGGGCGTTTCTGGACTTCATTGAAAGCTTATCAAGTCTACTTTCCAACGGATCCAAGCTCATCATCAAATTCTATCTGAGTCGGCCACAATCATCAAAATAGTATACATCTATTTCTGAACCCGAGTCAAAAGGGTGTTGCGCCACCTTCATTTGGGCCCATGGGCCTTGTAACCCTAGGGGCGTGTGTCCACTTCTCTGGCCGCCACCCCTAGCCATCTCCCTATATAGGAGCCGCTGTCTCCCTTTGCTAGAACTTGGATTTCGTTGAGTTTAGGTTTAGCCATTGTACAGACTTCTGTTCTTTAGTTGTGTCGAACGACCACCTGTCAAGACAGTCTTCGGGGTCCCACCTTTCTTTTCAATACTATATACACTACAATCTTATTCCCCATATCAGATTGTCTACATCTTATTCTTGCTAGTTCTTCGATTGCTCGCAGGAATTAAACTTTGTGCTCAGGTCGATCACGCTTCCAGCAAGGTCAATAACATCTTGGAGTTGGTTCAACGATTGCTAAGGCGCAAGCGTTGTCGTACTGTTGTAGTCGGATCGCGAGAGTCACCTCCACCAAAATCGATAGTTATCAATCTCATCGAAAGATCGGGCACCTCGCCTGCATCACGTCCCGTGTCTCACCGCACTACCACTCCCACGCCGGCCTGCTCACTGCTACTCCTACATGGCGCCGGCCGCAGCCCGCAAGCTACTCCCGCACGGCCGTGCCCCTGCTGCTCCTGTGCCATGCCGTGCTGCGCCGTCGCTCGCCAAGCCACCGTCGTGGGGTGGGGAGCAGGGACAGGGGCATTGGGGATTAGGGTTGGGGATTGGAGGGCTCTGGGGCAAGGGTCTATGGCTGTAGAGTTATGGGATGGGGGACACGAGCAGGCCTTTGGTGGTAGCCGTTTAGGTCCTGTTGGGTTGGGGATTTTTCTGCGTAGCTGGGCAGTCAAGGGGTGCACACCAAGGCCCGCGTTGCGAGTACGGTTCAACTAGATAGAGAACTGATGTCTACATAAAATCTCGATTTTGGGGTGTGCCCGTGCATACCGGGCACCCATGCTGGTTCTGCCCCTGGCAACAGTCAACCCAAAAAAATTCGTACCCGTTGCCCGTTGGCAATTCAACTAGTAATCTTGCACACCTTACATCTAGAACTCTTTTACGGTACACTCAATTAATCCAGACAATCTATTCTTTTTGATCTAATAGTTTATATTAATCATTATTTAATTATACTACACCTTGTAACCCACTATCTGCGGACTGCAATCTTCTGCACAAGTATATAATGTGCCAGTAAAAAGTACTCCCGCGTAATAGCTAGATATGCATGAATACTGATGCCGTAGAGTTGGTCGTGTGAACGAACAATCTCGGCTAAGGAAGGTGCATCCGTGATAAGGCTTCATGTGCCCCAGATACCAAACAACTGTTCTACTTTGGTCAGGAATGAATATGATGACCGAGTTCCAAATCATTCGGTGCTCGGCCCCACGCACACGTGGGAGTATGATCGACTATGCAATTTCTTCTTTTCTTATCCGGACATAATGGAGCAATGGGCATGTATGCCGTCCACGTCAACAATTTATTAGGCCTGCCTAGAACGGTAGAACCTACAGGTTCTTTTCCCCTCCGAACAGTCTGCAAGTTCGGTGCACGAGACTGCATCCGTTGTCATTTACCCCATCGGTAAAAAAGAGTCGTGTTTTTGACTTTTCAAAGTCAATGGAAACGTTGTTTGACAACTAAATTCTCTTGTCGTATACATATTCAATAAAATTATAAAAGTACAATATTATAAAAGTATTATTTATAACAAATTCACTTGTGTCATTTTAAGATTTCCAAATCATATGTTTTAAACAAAATCTTTGATCAAAGTTAATAAAATTTGATTGCACATACATTTACAGTGGTGAAACTACCCCAGAACAGCCGCCCTAGATCTCCCAGATCAGCAAACCCCCCTCCCAAACAGTCCACCGGCCACCGGCGCCAAGCCGCTATGAGCACGCAGTCGCCGTGCCTGGAGATTGGAGAAGCGTGGGCTGAGTGACAGCCGGCTAACCCAGCTACAACCCAAACAAAATGAAGTCATTACTCCTAAGCACTAGCAATAAGCATAACCTTTCTCCATTCTCCTCCATGCTCCACCGCGCAGTAGCCGCATCGACGTGGGGGCTGAGGTACGACACGAGGCTGAGGCTGAGGCGCGACGTGGGGGTTGAGGCTCGGTGCGACGCGGGGATGGTGAGGCACCTAGGCGTGGTGCGGTGAGCCACCGAGTCAGCATAGTAGGCCAGTCTTTCTCCGGGTCTCCTAAATTTCTGATTCCGGCTCTCCCTTTTTCTGTTTCTTCAATTTTTGTTTCATGTTGAGCATGATTGATCTTTTGATGCCGTGATGATTTTGATTTTTGATAATAGATGCTCATATATGAGTGCTGTGATGGAGATGGGTGCTACTGAATACTGATGGTATTGATTTACTGCTATCTTGAGGTAAAACTCCCCCACCCCCTTAGTTTAGGGTCTCGTACTATTGTTGATGAAGTTATGATAGGATCGAATGTACCAAATCTTTGTTAATTAAGCAAAAATTACCTTGTGTTAGTGGTATGTTATATTCTTTTTTTTACTATATTTTATCTATTTTGTCGTATCGTTAAACGTCGAATTCAAATTTTATTTCAATTGTGCATTTGTATTGTACTTTTGTTATACCTCAGTGTTGATAGTATTTGATGTTAGCTATAGACTTATAGCTTTTTAATTTTAAGCCCGATGCTTTACCAAATCCTGATTCCACCACTGCATTCTATTGCGTTACTATTTGGTGACGAGAGGGAGTATTCTGCTATTACGTGTACTTAACGCACACACTTCTGTTCACGTATGGACGTGTGTACTGCTACTGCCTACTAGTACTTCCGTAGAACCTGATTCAACGTAACGTCGTAATAATCGAAATTAATTCAAAGTAGTATTTAATTTAGGAATATGGCCTGAGGAGTAATGTGCTGTAATGGAGTAACCATTTCTTGGTCCAGAAAAAGCACTGTATGGTGTGATGCCAGATCTATAAGATGCACCCGTGTGCGACATATATAGCGACGGCCTATTTGTCTATTATTCGGTTCGTCTGCGGAATCGCATGATGCTTGCGTTGGGTTCAAGGCAATTCCCATGGACAAGCAACACCATGCTGGATGACCACGCATAATGCGCTATCATCTGTTCCACTGGCCAAAACATTAGATCAATCTCCCAAACGGCGAAACAGGATGGATCTTTTTTGTTTTTTGCGACGATAAACAGGATGGATCTAGTACGTGCAAAAGTACTGAGAGTACTATCCTCTAAACCGAATTGCCACAGACTGCAAAAATGTACTGTACTAATGTACTATACAATAGACTAGTTAGTGAAAAATAACACTGAAGTTATGATGTCGCACAAGTAGTCCAGCTCTCCAGCCTACTGGAAGCAACCATGGTGTAGTACAATTTACTTGGAAGTATACAATTATTCCAGGTACCACACAAGATACTATCACCACACCTGGTCTTGGACTTGTTCATGGAAATCATGGGCATGGCGGTACAACAAAGCGGGGAGCACCATCCACACCAAACAGTACCCTGGCTCGTGGAGTCGTTGCGCACGCGCCTTGCTGTTTTTTTTACCGAGCCGTAAACGTGGTGTCCGAGAGCGCCGCAACAAGGAGTGGTGGGGCGCAGCGCCAGCGCCACCGCCACCCTTGCGCGTGCGCCATGCTGTTTTTTTAACCGAGCCGTAAACGTGGCGTCCGAGAGCGCTGCAACAACGAGTGGTGGGTGTAGCGCCACCGCCACCCTTGCGCGTGCGCTATGCTGTTTTTTTTAATTGAGTCGTAAACGTGGCGTCCGAGAGCGCCGCAGCAACGAGTGATGGGGCGCAGCGCCACCGCCACCCTTGCGTGCTGAGTGCCACCTCGGGAGACATTTCGACCTTTTTGGTCGGACACTTCCAGAGTTTCACTCACAGCCGCAGCCGCAGGACTGGCTACCTCTGAGCAACTGCGCCCCGGCGTATGCTTGTAGAGCGCCCGACCAATCTGAATTCGCCTCCTGGCGAGCGCGGCGCACGGTTTCCGTGGCCGGACGTCGCGTTCCACGAAGGCCCGATCCGATTGTTGAGTTTACCTCGTTTAACGCGTTTTCGAAGCGAGATGTAGTAGTCCTTCTCATACTGCACGAAAACGCTGGTGTTAGGGCTTCCGGCCATTTGAGTGCGGCATGACATGTGATGATTTCTTAGCCGATGGTAGGCGGTGTGCTGCATACTTAGATCGGTAGGTGCTGTGCACAAACGACCTATCATAGATTTGGTGCACGGCAGGTAGTTGTGGCATTTTCGCACGATGGATTGCTATTTTTGCTATTTTAATTTTAGAATGTCATTCTTACTATTTCGCTTTGAAAAGTGGTTAAACGACCCAAAGACTTCCGATTGTAATCGATTAAATAAATTCGGACAACCTCTGTCCCATGTTACTCACGTACGGCAAAGCATAACACAATGAGACCTTTTTATTTTTAATCCTTTTTTAAACATTATTTTAAAGATAGCATCTTGCCCCCTTTGGTCACGCCATGACCCTGAAGGGATACGGGTAGACTACGCTAGCTAATAATTAAAAAAATTCTACCATGTAAACTAGGATTTCATGCAAGCAAGTGATCATAGATCGTTACTACCAGATGCGCAGTGCAGCGGAAGAAGAGTTGGAGCAGCCTGGCCCAACGAAGAGTGCGTCGATGTAGTTGTCGTAGTCGATCGTCCAACGTAGTCTATCGTCCTCGGTGGCGATCGTCTCTTCCAGCAACTAATCGAGTTTCTCGCTAAGGTCGTGGATCTTCGTTAAGCGCAACAACAACCACAGTAGCGCCTCCACGGTATCCACACGTCTAGGGAAGGAACACCGTACGCCGGTATACTAGCACCAAGTCGCACAGGAAGGCTCTCTCAAGAAGATGACGGCTATGATTTAGAGCAACTCACGTCAACTCGTATCATCTCGTATATCCCCGTAGCCTCAAGCATATCTTTATATAGAGCCTATGACAGATCCTATCCGAACACGCTTGTTCCAACCGGTTAAGTGTGTAACCCGTTAGGTTCATGCGTAATCAGTTGTGACTCGAAAACTCCTTTTCGATCACGAGTCGTTAGCGGCTCCTAATAGGACATAACGATTCCCGAATACACACGAATTATACCGAACGACCCTTAATGCAATATGATCTACGACCATGTCTTTATCACTAATGACCAGCTCGTATATCTATACGACTAGCTCATATTTGGTCTCGACCAGTTCGTAACTCCTTACGATCAGGTTCCGACCACTTAGTGATCATGTTTGACCAGCTTACTGTTGGAAATATGCCATAGAGGCAATCATAAAGATGATTATATTTTATTATGTTCATAACATTGAATAATATGTTATCTTGTTCCTAGAATAATATCAATAATATTTATTATCAAGTATGTGACTTGATTGTGAAACTCTATATTTCTGCGATGATTATTCTTAAACGTTCTCTGGTCGGAAACATATGAGAACATATATGAATAGACTAGCATATGTATTGATTGATGACTATATTTCACAGGTCATGGATATGGAGATATCAAACCAATAATATGGACACATGTTAGAGAACATGGTGTTGGAAAAGACCCACCTTGAGACACTCTTGAGATTGCTACGATTCTATATATCATTAGTTTGTCTCAAGCAATGATGATGTATAATCCTTAGACCTGATATTAGCATAGTTTTCTACATGTGTAGTAGCACTCTTAGGGGTTGTCAAACGCTACTCGTAACTGGGTAGTTATAAAGGTAGCTTTCGGGTATGCTATGAAATATGCGGAGGGATGTGACTGGTCGGATATGAGATTTGCCCCTCCTAACATAACATGAGAGATGTCTCTAGACCCCTCGTTATGGTCGGATAAAGAAAGTGCATGGCCATGCCACTAGTGGTCAAAGTGTCGACCACATGAAGTTATTCGACACTTGATCGAGAAAGTATTGAACAGTCCATAGATGATATGACATCTCACTTGGAGTTCAACTAGACATGATCATAAGTTAAAAGAAGCGGTGCTTGACGAGGTAGCAACGCTTGCAGAGGGCGCAATCCAAAGGGACGGTGCGGTTGGCGGCTGCTCTCATGGAGGATCCCGCCAAGGGGGAAGAGGAAAGACACGCAGGAGCACATCAGCAGAGGGCAAGGAGCCATGAACCAATTTGATGTATTGCATAGAAGAAAGAATTGAACAGAACCGACGAAAGAAAAATGATCCGATCTGATGATTACCAGATGGGGAAGAACCGAGGCACGCCAGCTGCGAAGTGTGCCGAACCGATCTAAAGAAAAGACTGCCAGAACAGATCGGGTTGCAAAAAACACACACGTACATTGCTCTGATACCAATCGACAGACTAAACAGATCTCATATGCGGTCAATGCAACACACAATCCAATCTATAAACTGAAGAGATACCTGATGAAGATGCCATTGATCGATGTAGTATTGATCTGAAGTAGTAGATGAGCTATTTTTCTGTCTACCTAAGTTAGGTCTTTCCCACCAAGAGGTAGGCCTCAAATTCCAACTATGGATGGGGATAGATTCCAAATAGGTCTCTACACAGATTTAAAATCCAAGTCCATATTTTTCTTAATAGATACTCTCACTCTAAACAAATATTTATTTTATCACTTTATATATTTGAATCAACTAAAATAGATAACTGATATTTATTTAAACTTGACGAGGATCTAGAAATCCTCATTTAATTGTTTATCTTCGAATCTTATTATGGATAATGATGCCATTATATGGTTCTTGAGTATACCCCTTAATGTTAATAACGGAGAAGCTGGAGTCGTAAGATCTTCTATGACTACCTCGTGATCCTAAGTTCTTATATGATCACCTCACGGTCGTAAGTCCTTCTACGACCAGGTCAGCTACGACCACCCCACAGTCGTAAGTTCTTCTACGACTAGCACATGATCGTAAGTTCTTCTACGATCACCTCATGGTCGTAAGACTTCTACGAACAGGTCAGCTATGACCACCCTATAATCAATTGAGCTTACAAACAAGTAGACCCAATTGATTAGGACATCTAAATAGTTAGTATATGCTATTATTCTCTAGAATAACTGTACGATTAATCTCTCTGTCCTGATGATAACTGTCTGGTGACGTGGGAACGTTACTTCTCCAACAGTAATCTCTGGTAAATACGCCATCATCTGAAGCATTGATACACCCTTTAGGCTGGAGAAATTGTCGCCCACTTCGAGCACGCTATAAAAGGAGGAATCGCCAGACGGTAGAGAGAGGAGAGGAAGAAGGACACAATCAGGAGCACAAGACATTGCATTTTGGTTTTTTCTCTTAATCTGTAACCAACATCCTCAATATAGCCACACAGGAGTAGGGCTGTTATTCTCTGGAGAAGGCCCGAACCTGTATAAAAATCCATGTGTCGTTCTCTCTGCGTGATTTGAGTCTTGGAGACCCCCCGAATCAAACAATCATTATGTAAGTTCGGTTCTAAAACACCGACAGTTGGCGCCGACCGTGGGGATCTTGTAGTCATCAGGTTTCCTTCATTTTCTTCCAACTCTAGTGCTTCCATGGCAGGAGAGTGGGACGAGGAGAACTGGTTCAACTTGGCTGATTATGCATATATCGGCATGGATGCCGGCTTCGACTACGAGCCGAGTATTGTATCATCCTATGGTGATGTCGCCTCCAGAGATCATTCTCCAGGATACCATACCATTGATGGAGTTGAGGAGATATCCTTATCCCCAACAACGTTACGTCCAAATGACGAACCAAGTTCCACAAAGAGCAAGGGTTAATCCAACTACAATCAGGACTGCTCCGAGGCAAACCCAGGACATGGCGAGGCCTCCCGCTGCAAATGTTCAAGTCCGCCTAAGACAGTTCGACCTGGCATGGTAAGTCCGGAAGCCATCATTCCGGAGCTTCATCAGCACCTGGTGGTACTGTCTCTCCAGTTAGCCCCACAGAGGATAGGGTCGAACATACTTTTCCTGCGAGTTCGACCATCCCATCGTAGGGCTCATTTGCGGACGGAGACAGTTTTAACCCAGAATTCCCCTTCCTGGAGGGGTTTGCTACAAGTCGCCAGACGTTGTCTTTCGACTACTGCTCAAGCGAGGAGGCCTCGAGCGCAAGTGGAGGTCATCAACGGGAGGTCTTCGTCCTTCTCTCAGGTGATGATCACTCTACTAGAGACAGGACTAAGGACACTCCTTGACGATCACATATTACGACCCTTGTGGCAATGGTAAGGACACCTTCGGTGATGAATAGGGTCAACACTCTGATGAGCGGGTGTGAAATCCTCAAGATAATCGCACTTCATTGATGCAAATTCAGGGATCAGACATGGACGATCCTGAGACAACTCGACAAAGAAGAATAGCAGTGTAGAGAAATATGTTTGAGCGCTTTCAGTGTTAGTTAGAGGAAGCTCAAGAACTCCAACATATCAACGATCTACTTGAGAACCCAACTTGAGAGCTTGCCCGAGCGCCTGGCTACAATCTCTTCGCGCAAGAGATCGCACGAAGGCTTCGAAGCGCGATGATCAGACTCAAGTACCCTCGCCGTCATCATTCCGGAAGTCATAGCGGTACGACTCCATCAGCTTCCAGTCATTCGAACAACTCACCGCGCAGAGATCGGCCCGACAACAGGGTTTGTCGTTCTCCTAACCGGAGAAAGGTTCTTTGAACACCTGAAGATAAACAAGCTCTCAGGAGAGATGATCGTTCACCACTCCGACATAGAGGTCTGCAGTAGCAGACGAGATACGAGGAGTATTACCCTCGTAGAATCAAGACTTATCATAAGTTGGGTTCACCCACTGCCAGGTATCGTCGTGTACGATTACCTAATGACGACAACCCTTCTTTTCTGCAAAGGAGAAATTTCAAACTAATTACCAGATGTAGGGTATTCTCACCTGACCTCCGAGCAATTCGTTGGCTGCTGCGGTTTCGACCAGTGAACATGGAGAAATTCAATGGGTCTCAAAATCCCATCGAGTTCCTTCAAATCTACACGACCGTTGTCCGAGCAGTAGGAGGAGAGCGCGTCGTGGCGAATTTCCTTCCAACTATGCTGGAAGGGTCCGCTCGATTGTGGTTGCTAAACCAACCACTCGAGTCGATCTACTCGTGGCAACACCTTTGTGACTTTCTGCTGGCTAACTTTTCAGGTACCTACAATCGCCCTAGAAAGGAGGATGAGCTGCATAGGATAAGACAAACCGACCACGAGACATTACATCAATTCATTAGGCGCTTCAGTCCGGTTCTGAATTCAATTCCTGAGATTTCTGACTCATCTGTTATCAGAGCCTTCAAGTAGGGAGTCCGCAGCAGAAGAATTACATATTACATCGCTTTAAATCCTCCGACAACTCTTCGAGATGGCCGATCGAGATGCGACTACTGCAGAAGCAGTCGAGTGGAACATGACCATCGATCGAGACGACAAGAATCCTCAAGAAACAAGCGGAAGTAGTAAATAGGACAAAATGCCAAGAAATCCAAGAACAAGGTGAAGGACTAAAACCTCAAGCCAACAGTTCAGAGGAGGTCTTGGCCGTAAGCGACAAGGAACCACGAAGTTCCTAGCAATATCCTGATCGAAGCAGAGGTAAGCGCCCCGAGCGGAAGAACGACAAGTCTAGGTGGTGTCCTTTCCATAAAAAGGGAGGACATTACCTTTGCAACTGCTGGGTTTTCCACCGAAAACTCGAAGACTACTGCAACGGTAAAGGACCACTTCCTACCATCGAAGAGGTGGGGCAAGCGAGTAGTTGTACGTAGTTAGACAACAACAAGGAGATGACATTCCAAGATCTTGGGCATACCATCGACCATATCTATGGGGGGTCATCAGCATACGAGTCAAAACGACATGTTAAGGTTGTCGAACACGAGGTCAACTCCATTGATCCTCCTCTTGTCAATAAGTTGCCGAAGTGGTCGGATGTCACCATCTCATTTCAGAAGACTGGCTGCCCGATCCCTTCCACTCGACCAGGTCGTTTTCCAATCATGGTCGAGCCTACCATCAACAACTGTTGAGTAAATCGAGTGTTAGTTGATGGTGGACGCTCTTTAAACATCTTTTTTACGAGTACCCTGGACAAGATGTAAGTATCTAGTACCAAGGTAAGACTGGTATGATACTCTTTTCATGGTATTGTACCAGGGTCTTCGGCCAAACTTATTGGCCAAATTTCTTTTTCTTTAACATTTGGTTTACCAAGTAATTTTAGGACAGAGAAGATCTCCTTTCATGTGGTCGATTTCGATATGGCATATAACGCCATACTCGAGCGAGCAACTTTGGTAAAATTCTTAATGGCTACTCATTATGGGTATCAATGTCTTAAGGTGTCAGGTCCCAAAGGAGTAATCACAATTTACTGTGATAAGAAGATGACGCATACATGTGACCATCGATCACTCGAGATGGTTGGCCCGATACCAACTTGTGAAGTAAACAAGGATCAGTCTTCGACCAAGCAATCGAAGTCAAAAGTTGCAACGAAGCCGAACGACCAGGTCAAAGAGGTTCCTCTGGATCTGAAGACTGTTCACATCTGGGATACTTTTCTCTGAGCAAACGCAGATGTCTTCGCGTGATAAGCAACCGACATGCCAGAGTCCCTAGGGAAGTGATCAAGCACATGCTAGCTTTACGGTCTAACAAAGTACCCGAAAAACAAAAATTACAGAGATTTACCCCTGATTGATGAGATGGTATCAAATCAGAATTGGACAAGCTACTTAAAGCAGACTTTATAAGAGAAGTCAACCACCCAGACTAGTTGGCCAACCCTATAATGGTTAGAATATCTAATAGCAAGTGGCGGATGTGTGTAGACTTCACTGATCTAAATAAAGCTTGTCCAAAAGATGATTTTTCTCTACCTCGTATCGATGAGTTGGTTGATTCTACTTTCGGTTGCGAAACATTAAGTTTTCTAGATGCATATTTTGTCTACCATCAGATTAATATCCGTCTAGAAGATGAAGAAAATATCATATTTATTACTCCATTTGAAATATTTTGCTATGTCAGAATGCTATTTGGTCTAAAAAATATTGGTGCATCTTTTCAGCGCTTGAAGCAATCGATTTTTCCACCTCAACTAGGCTGAAATTTGGAAGCCTATGTTGACGATCTATTCGTAAAAAACATCAAGCGGCTTAATCATGTTTCCGACTTGCAAGAAACATTCGACAATCTCAGAAAACACCACCTGAAACTCAATACTGAGAAGTTTGTGTTCGGAGTCTCTTCTGGAAAGTTGTTTGGATTCCTTGTCTCTTTACGAGTAATCGAAGCAAATCCTGAAAAGATAAAGACATCGTGCAAATGCGCCCTACGACCATAAACAAAGAAGTCCAGAAACTCACAAGATGCATGGCGACTTTAAGTCGTTTCATCGCACGATTGGGAGAAAAAGAACCACCTTTCTTCAAACTGCTAAGGAAGTACAGGGGTTTCGAGTTGTCAGAAGAGGCAAACGCTGCCTTTGAGGATGTCAAGAGGTATCTTACGAGTGCTCCTATTTTGGTTTCTCCAAAGCCAGAATATACTTTAAATTTATCTAGCTGCCACGCCACAGACAGTGAGCGCAGTATTGGTCGTAGAGCGTGAAAATATCCAACAACCAGTTTACTACGTAAGTAAAGTTTTACACGGGCCTAAGGAGCGCTACCCTCAGAACCAAAAACTTCTTTATGCCCTCCTCATGTCTTCGAGGAAACTACAGCATTATTTCCAAGCGCACATAATAATTGTGTCATCTGAGTTTCTCTTAGGAGTGGTGAAAAAATGGTTAGTAGAACTTGGGGAGTTTGATCTCTATTTCGTATCCCAAACGGTCATTAAATCTCAGATCTTTGCATACTTTTTCGCCGAATGGACAAATCATGAATCTGTTCAGGATCCCCAGTATAATACCCGCGACCAGTGGACGATATAGTTTGGTGGGTCACTTACTTTAAGTGACTCAGGGGCTGGGGCAATTCGTACGACTGCTAGTCGGGCCACAGGTGAAGCATCTTTTTTCCTAGTTTTCGGTGCTGAAGCCGTGCTTCCACAAGAACTAAAGATCAGATCGACACGGGTTGAAACCTTCAACGACTCAATCGAAGAACAACTTCGAGAAGAGAAATCAAGCCTTAATCTGTTCAGAGTCTACCAGCAAGCCCTACGCAAATACTACGATCGTAAGGTCCTACCTCGCAGCCTTGCTATAGGTGACATGGTGTTGAAGAAAATTCAATCCCAGTCTAATTGGAACAAGCTTTCCAAGTGGTAAGATCCTTACACAGTGGCCGAAGTACACGACCAAGTTTGGTACGACTATCAATGGAAGTTGCTCGGATTCTCTCGAACTCTTGGAACATCGATCAGAGTATACTTTGGTAATTTGTTTTGAAAAATAATCTAAGCAGAGTACACTTTGGTAATTTGTTCGACTACTCTTGGTAAACCTCGATTGGTTTTAACTGGTTGAAGAAAGACACAACACTTAGTCGAAGTCTTTCCTCTCTTCACGTGGTCCTGCCCACAAGAAGGAACTTCCTAGCGTTGTCCTTTTTCAAACTCTTGCTACCAGGGCAAATCTATTGAGTGCACTCGAAAAGGTCGAATGTATTCTAAAGGAACTCCAGATGTTTGTCTAACTTGAGTTGCCACTCTTGATTTGATTGATCTAGTCGGAGATGGTAACATCACCTAGTCGAAGCCTTTTCTTTCTGCACGTGGTCCTACCCACTAGAAGGAACTTCCTAGCGTCGACTCATTACTACTCTTACGACCAGTGCATGATAATCAGGATCACAGACTATACGTTAGCCAAACCTCTTTTTTTTTGAAGAAACCCTATCGTCGGTATCTCAGTACTGGGGATAGACAATAAAGCTTTAGGTAACCAGTACTGAGATACACGACGAGCAGAAGCAACAACAGGCAGAGACAATGAATTTTTAGATTTTGGGCACTACCGGTCCGACTGCAGTTGTCGTGCTGGTCTGACCACCGGCCGGTATGACCGCATGACAAACACCGGTCTGACCGGACCTGTCGCAAAAACTCCTAAACCTGTAGAAAATTGTTTAGAGGGAGCAAAGCGATGATAAGGAGTTTCATCACAATCCACTCCAATACGAAAAATATTTCTTAACCTGTCTTTCTTTTCTTTGTTTGCTTTTCGAAAGCAAAATTAAACCAAAAGACCCTCTCTACCACAATGAGTGTATTTATACTTGTCTTAATGAGAAGTCGTATATATTGCCTTTACAGCACTCACTTGGGCAGATGAATCCTTTGCAATACCATCCGATATAAAAATAATTTATTTTGGTTCAGATTCTACTTCAAATTTTTCAGATTCAAGAAGCTTAATAATCTTAGGAGGATTATTCTAAGCATGCTCAACAGAATTAAATCCTAGACTCTGATGTTCAAGACTCACTTTTGACTTGTCTAGGATCATATTCAAAATTTTCTTGCCAAAGGAAAATCTCTCTAAAGTGTGCTTGAGATACTCAGTATTTTTTAGTTAAAGTGAGACAAGTTGTGCATTTAATAGATTCACTGACCAGTTACTATAGCTTTGACCATCAACCATGCATTGTAGCTTTCGACCATCGACTTCGACTGTCCTTCATACTCGGTACACACCCCGACTTACGACTGAGTACATTACTCGGTACTCGGAGTTACAGTACTCGGAGCTACATCACTTGGTACTCTAAGTTATAGTACTTGGAGCTACAGTACTCTGAATCCAATCAAAAGGAATCATCGAGTATCACCATTTGGACCACCCGATACAAGGCATGATCCGACTACCCATACTGAAAATTTCAACACCCGAAACTTTCACAGACGCAAAAGACAATGCAACCCAATCGTTAATTATTCATCATCACAAAATCTACGACCAGTCCACATGGTCTAGCATTCCTACTTTCTTTTGGAAGAGAATTAGAGGCACTATATAAAACTATGAGGGGTGGTCATGGAGAACACGATCCACAAACCAACTCATCCAAAGCAAGAGGTCAATGAGAGGATTAGATGGTAGGCTATTCTTTAACACTAGATTCTTGTATATGGTAAGATTCGAGGGTCCTAAAATATTCAAGAGGGTTGTGAGAGAGGGACAATCCCTTATACTCTTTTGATGTTGTTCTTAAGTAATTTGCGGTCGGCTTCGCCAAATCATTCTCTCAAATCGTGGTTATTTCATCACCGTTATTTGGTTCTCTCTACATGATTCATCTTTCGTTCCTGATACTGTGCACACGCAAGATATTTCTCACAAACTCTGATCCGATTTGGGACTGCTATGCATAAGAAGGGCATCAGAACCAAGGCCAGATTAATCTGATTTGTGAGAAGATCGGCAAAGTGTCAGGTTGTACAAAATCAAGATCGATGTCGATGATGTGGAATGAAGTGGAGAAATTTGACGGTGGAGGAAATTTCAGTGAGCGACAATGTGTGGTGAAGGATGTCCTTATCCAACAAGTGTTAATCAATACTTTGTAGGGGACAAACCGAAAAGTTGTCTAATAAAGACTGGAAGGTGATAGAGCGAAAGTGTAAGTACAATCCGCCTACATCTCTTCGATGAGGTAAAAGTACTCAGTGATTAAGGAGAATTTGCCGAAGAAATAATAGAGTAACTTAGAAGAATTGTATATGTTAAAGTCGCTGACAAACTAATGGGTGCTAAAGTGGCAACTGTTTGTGCTGCGCATGGAGGAATACACACAGTTTGTAGACCATTTCATTGCCTTTAACAAGCTTATCACACAACTAACTAGTGTGGATGATAAATTCGAGGAGAACGACATAGTCATCATATTGGCGTCATCTCTACCACCATAGTGAGAGCAATTGGTGATGTATATTCTCGTCATGAAAAGTACTATCAACTTTAATGAGGTAGTGACATATTTACTGGAGGCGGAGTCTTGAAGAAGTTATCGGATTCTTCATCCTCGGGTGATCAAGCATTAACTGCCATAGGTGTTGCAGGTAGACCTGTTCAAACGCTGGGTCGGCCTTTGGGACGAGCCTAGAAAAGCCCAGCTTGAATGGCACGGCCCGAGCGGGTATAATGCAAGCTCGAGGCCCAGCCCAAAGCACAAAAAAGATTGATTTTCTATTTTTCTATTAAAAAATTAAAAAAATATTTTCCCAATAAACTGTTGTTTTAAATTATTTTCCGAAATGAAAATAATATTTTATCATTTATTTATGTAATCGGCCATTTTCAGGCTGGAAATTGGGGGCGAAGCTAGGCCCGACGTTTGGCCCAAACTCAAAAAAATTGGGCCAGGCAAACCACGCCAGGTTGCCCATGAACTTGTCTAGTTGCATGCAAAAGCAAAAGCCACAGGAAGGAGAAAGGCAAGAGTAAGGGCATATGTGTATGCTATCTATGATTGCCCAAGTTTGAAGCAAATGAGATAAGCATGCTCAGTAGTGGTAGCGAAAGATGATTCGAATGTACTAGTCGTCAGTCAACTAGTTACTTTTCATGGATGGATATGAGATTAAAGTTGTTGCTTCCATATATGTTTAGCAAGGGAGATTAAAGTTGTTGCTTCCATATATGTTTAGCAAGGGAGATGTTTGATGAATAATCTATATGCCTGACATATAGAACTGTTCACTTAGCAGATTGCGAGTATGCAATTACTAAGGTGGAAACGGTTACAATGGAGATGTATAATGAAGCACATCGCACATTGACAGGAGTTCAGTATGTTCCCGGCTTAAAGAAGAAATTAATATCTGTGAGGTCGCTTGAACTTGAAGGTTGTGTGGTATCACTTCGAGGTGAAGTCATACGGGTTACTTGCAAAGGACAGGTAATCATGAAAACTAACTGGAGCAATGGAAGATACAGATTGATGGGTAATCATCAGGGAAGAGCAACCAACGGGAAGTCTGATATAAATCGTGATCAGGAGAAGGAAACCGTGTCCTCAACGATAGGTACTCAGATCTCATCTGCGGTTATGTGCGGAACTACAAAGATAGTTACAAAATCTAGCAAGCGCACGCACAAAGTTAATGTGCGAGCTATTGAAAGAAGGAAGATATGGTGGGACCAACCGCACAGTACCGACGAGTAGGTGGTGCCCGGAGGCTGTACAACCCTATGGCACGGAAGGTTGTAGAAAGAGAAGATGTGGTTAACCAAACTACACAACGAATGAGCTCTCAACTGAAGGATCTCGGTGGGCTAACCCAGATACCAACGTGCACATCGTGGTGATGTGCACAAGTCCTGTGGTAGAGGCACTCCTAAAGGTGGGAAAAAACAAAAATAGTAGAGTCGATTTGGAGCGAATTCTTGGAGAAGCACATTGACTTCAACGGATAAGAGTCAATGTGGAGATTGTTGAGAATGATGACTCATATCATAATCAACTAGTACTTGGAGAAGTGTGTTATAAGAATTTCTATATGAATCATAATATGATTAGGACTCCTACTTCCTTTTGGAGGAGAACTAGGGAGGACTATATAAAGCCACGAGAGGTGATCATGGAGAACACAAGCCACGAACTAACTCATGCAAAACAAGAGGTGAACGAGGGGATTATATACTATATTATTTTTAGCACTAGATTCTTGTATAGGGCAAGGATCCGAGGTTTCTAAAAAGTTCAAGAGGGTTGTAAGAGAGCAACAATCCACTGTATTCTTTTGGGGTTGTGCTTAAGGAATTTGCGGCCGGCTTCGCCAAATCTTTCTCTTTCGTTGTGGTTATTTCGTCATCGTTATTCATGTACTTCATTCTTGATACCGTTCACACTCGAGCTATTTCTCACAAACTCTAAGCGAATCTAAGGCTGCTGCGCATAAAAAAGGCACGAGAGTATAGTTATCCAAAAATAGTGAACGCCATAATGATGGCGTTTTGGCATGCTTACAGATGCCTCTCTTTTTCATCATTTGCAACTTGCAAATTGCCCTTATGCTGGTATTTGTTAGATCCCAAAACGAGTGAACACCATAATGATGGTATTTGTTATATTTGAATAAAATTCTGCTTGTAAGAAAAGGATGGTCATCTGGGTAGGAAATGTAGCCTGTAGGCATGTACACGAACTAATGCAGAGTCTCCAAACTAGACTAAACAACCTACTATTATGCTAGCACCTGCCAACTCAAAAGAGGAAAAGTGATTTGAGAATAAACAAGTTCTTTAGCACTATCAGAAACTTCAACAGCAAAACACAATTGATCGATCGTATCCACAGCCCAAAGCAGAGAGCAACTCACCCATCCTGCAATAAGATAGTGAAAAGGAAAAGTTCAGTATAGGACACGCTGAGGAAGGGAGCGCAGCCGTTCGGTCAATGGTCGCCGCGTGACCGACCGCCACGGCCAGCACAGCTGAGGTCGGGCGAGCCGGCCGATTCGGGAGCCCCGTACGAGATCATCAACGCCGAGACCGGCCTAAGCGCTCCCCAGAGGTGGGCCCACTGTGGCAGGGGTCGCGAGCCGTCAGACGACGACCCCGCGCCCTTGGCCTGCCCTCTGCGGCGCTGTACGAGGGCATGTATAATGCATAGACTCCTTATGTAGTGGTTTCAACTTCTACGTAACCACAATCCACTTATGACATCATTCAGGCTCCTTTGCATCAAATAAATGATGGTTTTATTGGACCCATAATAATATTTGTATGTCAGTCCTAAAAAATTTCTATTTGAGCCCTTAAGTTATATTTATATTTTACATTTTACATTAAAAACCCTATAAAAAACATTACAAATAACACTCTAGCCAACACGTCAACCACACGTATCCCTTTTTCTCCTCCACCCCTCCTGTTTCTCCCACACACATCTCTCTCTCTCTCTCTCCCTCGCTTCACTCATGCTCCCCACACCGTCCGGCCGCCATAGTGTTGCGATTCACCATCGACATCGTCGCTCTCTGGTCTCGGAGCCATTGCCCACGCTTGCATCTGGTCCCACACCGTCGCCCTTGAGAGAAGTGCCATCGGTCCCCGACCAGATCCGATCGGGCCCATCCAGATCCGACCGGATTTGGTTACCACCGGTACTCGGTGAAGCTCGCCACCTCCGCAGGTGACTGCGGTGGGTGACGGAGAGGGAGGAGGCCCAATCGCCGTGGTCACCTACCGTGGATGAGGAGGAGGCCTAGTCGCGCTACCGAGGATGAAATCGCCTGCTCCTGTCGATCTGTCGCACGGCGTGGTCACAGCTCAGCTCCACCTGCGCCCCGCCAGCTCCTACTCGGCCATCTTCACCTGCACTCGTGCCTCGTTCGCCGTAGCCATCCGCACTCGCCCTTACCCTCGTCCGCTCTCGCCCTTGCTCATCCTCGGCGCCGTTCGCAGGATCTGACTCAAATCCAACTGGTAAGAAAGGAAACAATCTTTGTCTAGTTGTCGTATAGTCTTCGTCGTCCACCCCGACATCGTTGCCCTGCCTTTGTCGCCCACCGTGGCACCACCCTCGCCTGGCCCCGCGGCGACGGTGTGGGCGGGGCCACGCATCGCTGTCCTCACATGTAATCACCTGAGCAGATCTCAACCATCCGGGTGCACGTTCTCTCCCCCGATCTCCCCCCTTACCCTCTCTGGATCACTCTCTCTCCTCTGAAACCACCGCCTCCTCTGCGAGACACCCCTAACACTCTGCGAGACACCCTCTGGTCTTCACGGTGCCATCCGAGGCTACACGTAGATTTGTACATCCACTGACAAGCAAACAGCACTCGCACGGTTGCATCGCACGCAAAGCTGGTGGCCTCCGACCCGTCATCTGCATCGCCAGAGGCTCAGAGCATGCGTGAGCAGATTGGGGACCTATCGGGAGCATATCTTCACCTGACTGTGATACGTGAGCTATTCTCTAGCCCATGCTACTTGCTGGATATACGGGAGAAACAGGGTAGCCCAACAAGGACATCTCAGGCTTCTTGGAATCGGCGGGCCGCCAAACTCCTGCGCGCGCTGATCCTTGCAACACCGTAGCCGCAGCCTACTCCAAAGAAGAGGGGCAGCCGGAAAGATAGCGACCAACACCGTCGTGCGTCGCAGCGGTCGGCTAGCCGGGAAGCTGTCCAGCCTTTCGTCAAATCAAGAAGGCGCAGAACTGTCCTGGCAAGGAAGCTAGGCCTCCTGGATCGCAGAGCTCTCCTCGCCTCCGACGTGGTTCGCGACTATGTCGCCCTCTTCACAGGCCTACTGACGAGCACCTATGTGGTCTCGACAATCTGGCCCATCTCGAGTTTCCACCAGGGTCTACGAGCCGTGTCGGCACAGGAGCTGCTCCCAGCTGAGGAGGTGAATCTAGACGATTGCACGTTCCAGAAGACTTTCTTAATGCTTAAGGTTTTCAGCTTTCGTAGATGTTCGAGCTTAGCTTTGCTGCTTTCAGTGTTGCTGCTCAGTTCAATTTAGTACTACTCCTGCTTGTTAAGTTTGCTCTGGTGTTGTTGCTGTGGATGTCGTGGTGGCTTGTACGGGAAGGAAGCAAGTAGGGATTTGGCAAATTTGGAGCTCCACGAGATTGTCATGTTGGGTTGATCTCGATAACAAATTCCGAGAAGTCAGAAGGTAGAGCCCCATAGCGCCCTGATCGGGGGAGCAACCAACAGATTTGGTTGTGGCCCTTGTACGGGAAGGAAGCGATTTCATCGAGGTTGTCATGTTGGGTTGATCTCGACAACAAAGCGAGATTAAATAGGTGTGGACTCGGCAGGCCGAAGATAGTTAGAGCTTCTAAGGCTACGAGAATCCAAGAACAAAAAGAAAACCGATCTATAGCGAGCGCTGTGGTGGGCGAAGACCTAAACCCTCCGCCGCCACCTCATGTCCGCATGCGACTTCAACCGAGCCTTCACTTCAGCATGTCGTCTTCGGGATCGGGTACGTATTCATGCTTTCGCCCTAATGCTTTATATTCTAGTGTTCATCATTGAGCTAGGTTCAAAGATTGTCTAGATCAAGTTTTTACCCCAGTTAATACCTACATTTGGTATCAGAGCCTGCCTAGTTCATTTTTTAAACCCTATTAGCCCCAGCTGATCTTGCCCCACCCGGATCTAAGCTTTTGTTGGCTCGGATTAGCACTTTAGAAGGAGGAGACTAAAGAAATTTTGAGAAATCCTAACGTAATCCTGAGTTTTCAAACCCAAATTGGAAAAACCCCAACCTTCAAACTCAGATCGATTCAAAGGAGTGGCGATTACTCACGGTTTTTTTGGAGATCTAGAGCCATCTTCGGTCTCGGGCGCCACCGTAGCTCCACTCGACGGCTGCGCGCGCGACCTCGGTCGCACACGTGCGCCGGCGAGGAGGGCTGCGGGGGTGGCGCCTCTTGTCGCGCACCGCCTCAAGCCATCGCTCGGTGCTTCTTCCTCGCGCCATCGCCGAGGGAGCCATTGCTGCCGCTCTCCGCCCGCGCGCCTCCGCCGACTCTTAGGGGTTGCCAAACACTACTCGTAACTGGGTGGTTATAAAGGTAGCTTTCGGGTATGCTATGAAATATACGGGGGGATATGACTGGTCGGATATGGGATTTGCCCCTCCTAACATAACAGGAGAGATGTCTCTGGGCCCCTCGTTGTGGTCGGATAAAGAAAGTGCATGGCCATACCACTAGTGGTCGAAGTATCGACCACATGAAGTTATTCGACACTTGATCGAGAAAGTATTAGACAGTCAATGGATGACACAACATCTCACCTGGAGTTCAACCAGACATCATGAGGCAAAGGGGGAATACACGAGAAAGTTTTTCAGTTCGATCAGATACGGACTAGTCGTATGGAGATACAAGCTGGTCGTAGGTTGGTCGAACATGGTCACTAAGTGGTCGAAACCTGGTCGTAAGGGTTACAAATTAGTCGAGACCAAATATGAACTGGTTGTATAGAGATACGAGCTGATCGTTAGTGATATGGATCTGGTCATAGATCATATTGCATTAAGGTTCGTCCGATATATTCTATGTGTGTTTGGGAATCATTATGTGCTGCTAGGTACCGCTAACGACTAGCGGTCAGAAAAGAGTTTCTGAGTTACAACCGATTACACATGAACCTATATAGGGTCGCACATTTAAAGAGCTAGGATTTGACTTGGATGGTGATCCGAATTTTTGTAGGCCACAAGTTCCTAATGGACCTCAAGTACGAGACCCATTATGGATGCCTATAAATAGAGGGGCGGGGGTAAGGGGTGTGATGATCTTTTGAAGAACTCCTCAAACCCTAATAGTCAAGCCTTCCTCAATCATGCCGCCGGTGCTAGCACTCCAGTCGCGTGGTGCCCCTACCCCGTACATGTGGATACCTTGGAGGTGCTGTTGCGAAGCATCAGCACTAGGATGATCCGCAACTCGTGACGATCACAGGAGCAGGAGGAGAAGACGCGCGGTGAGTACGACCACTCAGAGGAGAAGACGTGCGGTGAGTACGACTACGACCGCATCAACTCGCTACATCGACTCTACTTCTACTACGAGTCGACGCGTCTAGTGGTAATCTCATGATCTATTACTAGCGGAGGTTCCTTGGTTGTGCGGTAAAATTTTGTTTTGTGCTATCGTAGCATTCCCGTGATCCTTCACTTACTCTGTTGTTTCTTCCGAGAAACACCGGCGCGAGCGTCTGCGACAGATGCGACTGTTGGTCTTGAGGCGATGGGTTCGGGTTGGTAGGGGTCCACATAAATCTCCATCGCACACTTACTTCCCTTGATGGTGATCTTCCTCACCTTGGAAGGTATGTCGCCTGCTGTCCTCATTTTACTGCCGGAGCGGGGCATACAAAAAACCATGGAAAAAAGTGGATCCTATGAATTATTGTATATGTGTAGTTGTTTTACTTAAAATTTGAATATAAAAAACTATACCAAAAAACGCTCAAAAAATAGGGAGGAACAAATCACGCTAGTATATATAGCAAGAAATTATGAAAAATTGAAGGTAAATTACTATGCAGAACCCTAGAAAAACCCACTTTGCGATAAAGGAAGCAATCCAAACAAACGAAACAACTATATTCTCTACCCTTTGGGTGCGGGTGGGTCAGAGGGTGCTGAAAACGAAGATCACCTCTGCTGCTGCCGGGAATGCAGGCCCATATAGCTCGCCAGAGACCTTTTTTTTCGATCCTTTGAGGGTTGTAGGCGCCGCTGGAAATAGAAAATTGGATTT
The DNA here is from genome assembly GCA_036346395.1 of Hsuehochloa calcarea. NCBI lineage: Eukaryota > Viridiplantae > Streptophyta > Magnoliopsida > Poales > Poaceae > Hsuehochloa > Hsuehochloa calcarea. The sequence continues at coordinate 17,282,150 of CM070602.1, read as the reverse complement.
GTTGTAGTGCGGGGAAACAACCCAGACGATACGGCCCCCACGCACGTAATATACACGACTTTCGCACCTGTAACATCCCAATTTTCTGAGCACTAAAATCTTTTGAATAATTACTTGTTGGAAACTACATTAGTTGAATTTATATTAATCTTTGGTATTTTTATTTAAAGCTTAATATTTACCTTCATGTCAAAATGATTTAATGTGATTAATCCCAACGTCAACAATTGCCAAAACTATTTTATTTGGATTCTATGTGTTTAGATATATTTTCTAGAATTTTATGGAATTTTTCCAAGTTTATTTGCTATTTTCTAGTTGTTATTTGGATTTTTGGTATTTTCTAAAAAAAGAAAATCAATTTAAAACCATGTGAACAGTGCTGGGCCGAGCACTGTGCAGCCCAGCCCGTTTCGCCGCGCGATGCTGCCTTGCCCCGTTGGATTTCTACCGCGTGGTCTCTCCCGTCAATCGTGCGCGTTCGCTCGCCCGCGCCCTCGCTGCCGCCGTCAGGTGGGGCCACCGATTGGTCGTCGTCGTTGACCAGCTTCCTCCTCGCGCCCGACCAGTTTTCCTCCATGCGCCCGACCAGTTTTCCTCCTCACGCCGACCGGTCGTGCCGCCATTGCTAGAGCTCGGCTCGATTACGACAACAGTGATTTCCAACCGAAAGCTCCAGGATTTTCGCACCAAATCACAGCCTTATCTCTACCGCACCCATCCCCAGCCAAATCAAACTCCAATTCAGTTTCTATCTCCAAGAATCCGAGATTTCCCGATCGTAACCAAATCGGACTCGATTTGGGGCTTTCCGATCTCGTGCCTCCCCGGCCCTATAAATAGCTCCCTAGGGTTCGCCCTTGCCTCTTCGTCCAAGAACGCCCCCAATTGCACCCCCTCGCTCCAGCGCCACCGCAATTGCCGATTCCTCTTTTGTCGCCGCCGTCAGTATTCTTCCGATTGCGCCGCCGCCGTCGCCGCCCTGTCACCTCCGACCTCACCTTTGTGATCAGCATAGCTCAGGCTACCTGTAACACCCTGACTATAAGGAAGTCAAGATGTTACCTACAATCACTAATCTTTAGACAATTTGCAACAATAAATATTACTAGAATTGGCGTACCACAAGGATATACGTGAACAGGAAATCATCAACAGTTTAATCAACGGATTGGAAATAAACATTTCAGGGAGATTTGGTAAATACTGCCAAGTTGGCTTATTACAATTCAACACCAGGTATAAATCGAAGACAATATTAATTTCTCAAATGTTTTGGATTATGGTAGTGAGTGCATCATGTTGTTCTACCCACCATGAAAACCGTTCTTCCTTGTCATTTACCTAAATAAAACAACAAAGCAAGAATGAGCCAAAGACTCAGCAAGTACTTGAAAATAACAGTCAACATCCAATGAACCATATATACTATCACAGTTGAACATTTATTGAAACAAATCTTATGAATGGATGAAATGAAATGATGCGATGAAGGAATTGGACATATTGCGGCATATACCAAGCATAGCGAGTGAAACACCGTCGGTGTTCACTTAAAGTAACCGTATGAAGAGCGTTTCATACGGCCGTCCAACGTGGCCCACATTGGAATGGTGGACTCACGTAGCGTGGCCACATTGGAATGGTGGACTCACGTACCCGATACGGAATTGATGGGATTTTCAAGTGCCCATCTTTGGAATTGATGGGTCTTACAAAGGTAATTTATGCATGTCATGATGTGATCCCATGGCAAGATTGAATAGTATTCATAAATGAAAAGGTACACATGGCATTCATCTACAAATACGAACAAATATAATCATTCATTCACACATCACAAAATGCATCAATCATAGTATACAAGTTACTTGCCTGCCGCGCTACGACGGGTTGGGAGGTAAATGAGATACCCCTCCACTCACCGCTTCACCGTCTACAATATAAAATAATTGAAATGAGGACAAACGAGTAAGACATTGCTACACGTGCCCTCCCACAATCTCTAACCAAACCAACCAAACAAAAGGTTCAATTTGATCCATTCGCCCAAACATTCCAAATACCCCTAAACTGGCAGTTTTACTATAAAATTCACCAATAAATAACCGTAAGTCCAAAAGACCTGTAACCAGTGCTCAACTTCTCTTAACGTAATGGGCTACGAAACTCTAGTTGGTGGTAAACTCTAATTCGGCCAGAACAGAGGTCTAACCATCCAATGAAAAACTATAACTGCAGTCTGTCCAGAATTCAGAACAGCTCTAAAGAAAAGGCTCTACCTTTTAAACCACTGATCCAAATAAAGTGATCTTTACCAGCCTGGAAACATGGTGAAATTATATTCATAAACCTAGTTGGGTGGCCAACCTGGTTATGACTCTAACTAGATCAAAACCTAGGTGCAACCGACTATACCCAGAATTTCTGACAGACAGAGTAGTGATCGGTTAAAAATTCATAACTCCTAAACCACTGGGTGGAATCTCGTGATCTCGGTGCCAAAAGAAAGCTAACGAAACCAGGAACATATCTCTAGGAGAGGTCAACCCGAGATTCGGCTTCTAAAGGGTCGAAACTGACCGCGCGAGGAGACGGATGTGTTCTGGAATCTCCAGGACAGAACCCGATTTAGATCTAATCCACCATTAATCAATAAAACCGAATCAAACTACCACTAAAAACCTTCGTTACGCTTGAAGACCCGTGGGACGACGATGATCCGCTGCCCGAAGATCCCCCTCTCTTCTCCTCCCTTCTTTCTCCAAAGAACACCCACGAGGGGCGACGAGCGGCCGGATCGCGGTGGGAGAAGGAGATTGCGGAGGGAGTCTTGAGACAACGCGTCGGGGATCGCTGGAGCTACCACCACAGGGGAAGGCCGGCAGCAAAGGAGCAGCAAGGCGCAGGGAGAGGGCAGGGGAGGTGGCGGCCACAAGGGGAGGGAGAGGGGAAGTGGGGAGGCGGCTAGGGTTGGGGTGCCTTCCCTCCCTTGGCCGGCCCCCTTGGGCTGGTCTCCCCTCTTGGGCCTCTGGTGGCACCCACGACCAGTTAGCGAAGAAAAGCGAAAACCCCCGAGGCTGAAAATTCGAGTTTGCATTTGTCTTTTACCCTCGACCGTTCTATTTACCGAATTCTATTAGGAGTATTACATTCTACCCATAACAGATTCGACCTCGAATCTAAACACGAATCTTAATCGAAAGAAAAGCTGCATTGGAATTTATTAACGAAAATCACGTACCATAAGCGAGCAGTGCGCATACTTATCGCGCACGAGGTCTCTAGCTCTCAAGCGGCCTCTCTTCGCACTAGAAAACCACCACCCAAAGACCCAAAGCGGCGCCTAACCTAACACTCAACCTGAAATTTCTAGGTACCCTCATCAGAAGAGGATCGAAGGTAAGACCATACTCAATGGTCAACGTCTTAAACTATGACTCGAATCTTGAATGGTTCGGTGCCCTCGGCACGAGAACACACCCGACGATCGTGCTTGGCGTGTACCGAGACAGTCAAGCGAAATACTAACTTTCTAATTTACGCAACTTTCAAAACGAAGAGAATCCAATTGAAAATAGAGAGTCCTCATCGCGTCCACTCAATGCTAACTCTCCACCAAAAGATTAAATTCCAAATTTGACAATTCATCTCAAAACAAATCCATTTTCTAAATAGGCAGTTTACAAATGAACACCACTACAACCAAAGGAGAAATTTCGAACGCCTAAACCAAACACTTGGCGGTTTATGCGAATTGGAAAGAATCTACATGCCAATCTGACCTCAACTCAAATTGCAGAAAACGCCGGTCAACAATACCAAACTCAAACGAGAATCAAGAAAACATCTAATTATCCGATGAACATTTCTTTCCATAGTTTCTCTCTTTTAGGGATAAAATTTCTCTCGAACCTTAGAATTTGACTTCATCGCATACCACACGAGCTTAAACCTCTTTGTTAAATATCCTCAAATCATGCTCAAACTGAATTAAATCATCCACACCATTGTGAAGAGACTCTATGAAATCTAGGATACTCTAGGTAATACAAAATCGATTTGATTAAAGGCATCCATAACACCACAATAGTAGGCACCACGCAATCACATTACCTTCAATTTCCAATAACAACAATTCAAGATCCTTAGCACGCACGGACATGTATTACATCAGAAGAGTTCTATCAATGACCATTCATTGCTCAGGAAACTCTATTATCCCACTTCCTCTACGCACAATCATCGTGTAACCAATGGTCTAGCATAACAATGCAAACCCAAATTTAACCTCCAAGATCTCTACCACAAATTTCAATTATAACATATAGGAAATCAGCGGATTGACTCTCCAACATTTTCCCCAATTCTAACATACTCACTCAATTGCATACTTAGAAATTTCTCACCTAATCTCGCATCATTATCCAATTGCGTTGCTCTATAGAAGTAATCAAGGTTTCCATACCTTCGATAATCACCGACCATTCAATCATGAGCTGAAGTTCTGAAGTTTCACTATACCATAGGTTCTACTCAGTCGTAACACTTTTCAAACTTACTTCGAAACCAAACATTCCATGTGAATTAATTTTTTTCCCCCAAGAGATACAGATCAAAGCCATTCTACATTCTACTACTCCTCCAATAACTTGGTAGCAAAATATCACCGCTACGATTACTCATCTACCACCAAACAATTGCCAAACTTACCCTTTGCAAACACTTTGCCACCCAAAGCGTGATCCTTTCTCAAAGGAAAAGGCGAACAAAGATAAGTTTATTCACACGAAAGCGTTGCTCATCACGGCGAGCAGAAACCAAAGAAATATTCGATAAAAGTGATCTTGGAAAAGCAGCGAGTTCATAATTGGAGGCACACATCCTCAAAAGAGAATAGCAAATAACGGTGACACGAAAGAAAGATATTACGTTTGAAATTCGCCATCTCTTGGCGGAAGAGCAACAAATTTAGGGCGCTTCAAATAACCACAAGATTTAATTAAGAATAGATAAGATCCTTCAACAGGCCAACTTGCTCGAAACAGTTCATCTACTTGGGAAACACGAGATCCAAATGTTCTCAGCCACAAAACTCGAAACATTTCCTTTTACAGGATTTCACGGAAAGCAAACGGATTAACTTTGTCTCGAAGAGATCAACGAAAATATTCTTTTATTGCAACCTCATTTTGCGAACTCAAACCAAGGAACCTTTCGGACTAAATCACACGAAATCTTTAAGGAACAATAGGTTAATCCAATTCCTCAAGTTACCCAAAATAATTTCAGTTACCAGTTGATTCACGAGCTCCAAGGTACCGTGAAAGCTAAACTTGAAATATTCTTATTTGAATGATGTCACCAAAGGCAATCAATTTACTACAAGTATTAACATCAAGCCCATAACAACACTTAGAAAACATTTCGGAAGACCCACGTGGAATGAATGGGTTGATTCCTTCTCGAATGAAGAGGCAAATAGAAACGATCTTCACCAACTGAAAAATCACTTACCACTCGCAAGGAACACAGAACTCAGGGAAAAACCAATTAGGCAACGAACTCAGAAAACATATGGGAAGTCCACAGTTGAAAACATAGACCTCACAAAAATAGAATATCCGACCTTAACCGTTAGGAACATACGGGTATTCAAGATCAAAACACCCGCATCATGGAAGAACTATTATAATTTTTCAACATATCGCTTTACTCGACAAACTATGTTTACCACAAAGAACTTGAATTCCCCAAAAAAACATGAACACAAAACTGGAAATTTGATCATTTTTTAGAAATATTACGAAAGGCAGACAACTCTCTTTCTTTATAAAGGAATCAACATTGCCATCACATTACTGATCATGTCAATAAACCTTCTAAAGGAACATGGCAAATTGTGTTATAGAATTTTTTTCAAAGATCAAATGGAATGGTAATAACAACTTATTCTAGAAATGAAACTTAGTACGAAAACCACAAAGTGAAACAAATCTCTCACACAACTCCACCATAACATTAGAAAAGGGTTTGACACTTTTTTTCAAGAGAGGTTCTAAACTCCAACATTCCAACTACTCCAAAAGAAACGAGTAGAGTCAAGACTTTCTTCGACAAACTTTGTAAAAGCTAATTCCGTTCCCCAAAATACCAAGCAGTTAATCAGTCCCTTAATCAACAAGTGAGATAGGACCCTTACAAAAAGAATGATCTTGTCAATAATATTGTGTACAAGTAGCAAAGAAAGCTCAGCAATCAGAAAGACAAGAATTATTTTGAAAAACATCTAGGGACCAATAGGAATCCGTAGCCAACCAATTTGTTTGATTATCATCTCCGACTTAATCACCACAAGGCACCCCAAAAGGGTTTTAACACTAATCCTCGTAAAAGAGATCGTTAAACTTCAAGGCGGAATGATCCAAAGAAATACATGGAGCCAATGCTTCCTCGTGTTAACGAACTTACAATGAAAACTCTCATTATACAAACTATCAAGCGGGTAAGCGAAGTCGCTATTTTCCAATGAGAAGGAAGGAACAAACATGGAAATATCCATATTGCCAATCGTCGAAGATCATTTGAAATAAAAGAAATTCAACAATGAAAAACAATAATATTTTGAGAGAACCATTAAAGACCTATTGGATCTCATCAACTACCATGAATCATGAACCTAAGAGAAATTCATCAATTACCACAGGACAAGAATTTGTCAAAATCGAAATCAAAAAGAGAACCACCTTGTCTAAAGCATCCCAAAAGAAATATGCAAGATCATTGTGCACTTGATAAAGAACTTGCAAAAGAAATCGCCAATGCCGAAACTCCAGCGAACACGGGTTGAATTTTCCAACGAGGGTAAAGCAGAACTTGGTGAAAAGATAAATCTTGCAATTTAACTACGCTCACGTGGGCGAAATATCTGTGAGAGAAAGAACAATAATTGTTTCAAAGAACGATCAAATCTACTAGAGATTGCCTACTTCATTATAACCCTCCATTCAAAAGAAATTCACGAACTATCGAAACCACAACGAAAACCGGATACAAACTTGAGAAGGACAACAACTTCATCAATGAGCTCGGGCTCAACACGGAACTATGGAGCAGGGGTAAGAACTTCTCTACTATTACAACACGAGCGGTGGTGTAGCACAGCAAAACCGGGACGACAACCACGAACTCAGCTGCTCAACGTCCGCTACCGATACGCATAACTAATGCAATCAATTATGAATATATAGGATCATCTCATGACAATCATAGAATAATTCATAGATATATAGGATATCGCATCACGTCATAGATTATTAACAAGAAAGATAGTACAGAAGCAATTCTATACCATACAACATAATGAACAACATCACTAGAAATGCGGAAACAATGGATTTCCCAAACCCCACCTACTGTGCATAATGTGCCATTTTAATAACTTAATTACCACGGACCTAAAGCCCGCTCTGATACCAACTGTAACACCCTGACTATAAGCAAGTCAAGATGTCACCTACAATCACTAATCTTTAGACAATTTGCAACAATAAATATTCCTAGAATTGGCGTACCACAAGGATATACGTGAACAGGAAATCATCAACAGTTTAATCAACGGATTGGAAATAAACATTTCAGGGAGATTTGGTAAATACTGCCAAGTTGGCTTATTACAATTCAACACCAGGTATAAATCGAAGACAATATTAATTTCTGTGGATTTCATGGGGATATGTTCCAGATCTTAGGATGATGTGACAATTGGCAATGGCGTTTACGGTTTGTCGTTTCACGTGTTTTCGACAAAGTTCTGAGCTTCTTGGGCGAGCGGTCCGGCCGGTCCTTACCGCGGTGACCGGTCCCAAATCGGTCGGACCGGCCATATGGGTGATCGGACGGCAATGACCTAAAAGTTCTCGAGAATGAATTTGGGCCAAAAATATGTGTTGTAGGCAAGTGAGGGATCCCAATGCACTTGGTCTCATAATTTTGGAGTCTCCAAGAAGAAGTTCTATTGGTTTAAAGTTTCGAAGGTTTGAATTTGAGGGCTTGAATTTGGCTAAGTCCCAAGGCGGTCCGGCCGGCTCACGGAGCGGTCCGACCGGCCAAAGGTCCGATCGGAAGCTCACTGGAGCGGTCGGACCGTATTCACTTGATCATCGGCCAACCGTGGCGATCTTTGTTTTGTTAGGTCAAGTACATGGGTTCCATGGCATATGTTTTGCATGATGCATGTTTTGACTAACATGGGTCAAGTTGTGAAGAACTTGTTCCCAAATTCGTGTTTGCTTGTCTATGGTTGTGCAGGTAGCTTGGTGGTCAACGACGGTCAGCGGCGAGGAGGATCGGGACTAGACTTGGAGAGTTGAGGTCGAGCGATCGGCGATGCGGGTGAGGTCAATGACTCAAGCGTGGCGCAAGATGGACAAGGGTGACCTATTGGCAAATCCATGACGCATGGTGAAGCGGTTTAGGTCAAAGGTTAAAGACGGCGCTTTGCGAAGCGTGCGTGTGTGACCCGTTTGTTAGTGGGCCTTAACGGGAGCCCAATGGAGTAAAACCCTAGGAGTCTAGGCCTCCACTATAAATAGGGGAGGTGGTGGTGCACCATCCGACTCTTTTCTCTCTCGCCTTTTTATGTTTCAAAACCCTAATTGTCTTTAGGGGAGTTGAGGTGGAGGCTAGGGCTCTTGATGGTTTGTGGTGAATTTCGTGATCCTTGATTGTCTACTGATCCATGATGGTGTGGATGTAATCCAGCATCAATCACGAAATCAATCTATGCAAGGTTTGCTTGAGATAAGTCTCTTTTCGTTCTTGCTTTCAATTTCGTGTTTTAGGGCTTTCTTTGATCCATAAGTTTGTGATTGAGTCTTTCCGTGAATTAGCTTGCTGTGATATGTGTGAATCTATCTAGCATCATCTTGATCATCAATCTCTCACGAACAAGCTTTAGGATCAAGTTTTCGTTCTTGCGGTTTTAGACCTTACATTAATCAATTGACAATTGCTCAAGATCGTTCCAAGAATTATCATAATATTCGATTGGAATAGGTCCTCAATAGCATAGAGAAGGTGTGTGCAAAGTTTCGTGAAGTTTGGAGTTGAGAATCAAAAGTTAGACCTAATTGCATCTTCGTCATCGGGCTGATTTTACTGTTTCAGATCGGTTCTGTAGACTGCCGGTCCGACCGCCCGTCACCACCGGTCCGACCGATTTCGGAGCGGTCCGACCGCCAGTATAACAGCGGTCCGACCGCCCGGCAATCGGTCCGACCGGTTCAGTACAGAGGTCAGACCGCCAGTACTTGTGTTGCTTTGATTCTTGCTGATTATTGTCACATTGCTTAGGGGTTTAATTCGATTCAATACTAGTCTTCCGATGTACTGGTATATTGATCTTCATAGCTTTCTAATAGCTACTGGAGTGAAATTGTATTGAGTTCATAATTTGTAAAAAAGTGAGCGTACTCCTATTCAGCCCCCCCTCTAGTCGCCTTTACGGTCCAACAATTTCTTAAATGTTTTGGATTATGGTAGTGAGTGCATCATGTTGTTCTACCCACCATGAAAACCGTTCTTCCTTGTCATTTACCTAAATAAAACAACAAAGCAAGAATGAGCCAAAGACTCAGCAAGTACTTGAAAATAACAGTCAACATCCAATGAACCATATATACTATCACAGATTGAACATTTATTGGAAACAAATCTTATGAATGGATGAAATGAAATGATGCAGTGAAGGAATTGGACATATTGCAGCATATACCGGTATAGCGAGTGAAACACCCGTCGGTGTTCACTTAAAGTAACCGTATGAAGAACGTTTCATACGGCCGTCCAACGTGGCCCACATTGGAATGGTGGACTCACGTAACGTGGCCACATTGGAATGGTGGACTCACGTACCCATTCTGGAATTGATGGGATTTTCAAGTGCCCATACTGGAATTGATGGGTCTTACAAAGGTAATTTATGCATGTCATGATGTGATCCCATGGCAAGATTGAATAGTATTCATAAATGAAAAGGTACACATGGCATTCATCTACAAATACGAACAAATATAATCATTCATTCACACATCACAAAATGCATCAATCATAGTATACAAGTTACTTGCCTGCCGCGCTACGACGGGTTGGGAGGTAAATGAGATACCCCTCCACTCACCGCTTCACCGCCTACAATATAAAATAATCGAAATGAGGACAAATGAGCAAGACATTGCTACACGTGCCCTCCCACAATCTCTAACCAAACCAACCAAACAAAAGGTTCAATTTGATCCATTCGCCCAAACATTCCAAATACCCCTAAACTGTCAGTTTTACTAGAAAATTCACCAATAAATAACCGTAAGTCCAAAAGACCTGAAACGAGTGCTCAACTTCTCTTAACGTAATGGGCTACGAAACTCTAGTTGGTGGTAAACTCTAATTCGGCCAGAACAGAGGTCTAACCATCCAATGAAAAACTATAACTGCAGTCTGTCCAGAATTCAGAACAGCTCTAAAGAAAAGACTCTAACTTTTAAACCACTGATCCAAATAAAGTGATCTTTATCAGCCTGGAAACATGGTGAAATTATCTTCATAAACCTAGTTGGGTGGCCGACCTGGTTATGACTCTAACTAGATCAAAACCTAGGTGCAACCGACTATACCCAGAATTTCTGACAGACAGAGCAGTGATCGGTTAAAAATTCATAACTCCTAAACCACTGGGTGGAATCTCGTGATCTCGGTGCCAAAAGAAAGATAACGAAACCAGGAACATATCTCTAGGAGAGGTCAACCCGATATGCGGCCTCTAAAGGGTCGAAACTGGCCGCGCAAGGAGACGGATGTGTTCTGGGATCTTCAGGACAGAACCCGATTTAGATCTAATCCACCATTAATCAATAAAACCGAATCAAACTACCACTAAAAACCTTCGTTACCCTTGAATACCCGTGGGACGATGATGATCCGCTGCCCGAAGATCCCCCTCTCTTCTCCTCCCTTCTTTCTCCAAAGAACAGCCACCCGAGGACGACGAACGACCGGATACGCCGGCGGGAGAAGGAGATTGCGGAGGGATTCTTGAGACAACGTGTCGGGGATCGCCGGAGCTACCACCACAGGGGAGGGCCGGCAGCAAAGGAGCAGCAAGGCGCAGGAGAGAGGCGGGGAGGTGGCGGCCACAAGGGGAGGGAGAGGGAAGTGGGGAGGCGGCTAGGGTTGGGGTGCCTTCCCTCCTTGGCCGGCCCCTGGGCCGGTCTCCCCTCTTGGGCCTCTGGTGCACCACGGCCCTGAGTTAGCGAAGAAAGCGAAACCCCATTTGGCCGGAAATTCGAGTTTGCATTTGTCTTTTACCCCTCCAGCTTCGTTCTATTTACCGAATTCTATTCCGGAGTATTACACTACCTCGTGTGCCCCTCCTCGTCGCCGGAGCACCGCCTGAGTACCCGTCCGACAAAAGTCGAGCCATCGCCGCCGCTCCATCCTCGCCGCCGGTCGCCGCCGTCCACTCCAGCTGCTTGCAAGTGCACCATCAGGTTCACAATAGCATTTGCTATCTGTTGGTATCCTTCGCTGATGCAAGCATTGCGCAATAATCTAATTTCCTTTATAAAAATAATTCAAAAATTCTAGAAAATCCAATTTATGGTATTTTCTTTAGATTCAATCTTCCAAAGCTCATATCTTTTACATCCGAACTCCGATTAAGCCCATCCAAATTTCTAAATTTATATAAATTCAAGCTCTATTTAATGGTGAATTGTATTTGATTTTTGGAGTTTATTTTTCTTCTATTATTTATTTATTTTTATTTCTTTTGCCTCGTTTGCGAGTAGACGTTGATACTTCGGGAAATTTTAGAGAAGAAGGAGCACCTCAAGATCAAGACCAGTACCTAGACTTATTTCAAGGAAAGTTATACCTTTGATCATTGACGAGGATCTAATAATCCTCATTTTATCTTTTATCTATAATTCTTATTATGGGTAAATATGATGTCACATAGTCCCCAGAAGTACCCCTTATATCTATAAGGGAGAGGCCTACCAAGTGATTGTAAGATCTTCTACAATCACCCCTATAGTCGTAAATCTTGCTACGACTATATCATGGTCGTAAGTCTTTCTACGACCACTACATGGTCGTAAGTCTTTCTACGACCACTACATAGTCGCAAGTCCTTCTACGACTGCTACCTGATCGTAAGTCCTTCTACGACCAGGTAAACTACGACCACCTTATAATCAAACCTACAGGCGAGTGGGTCCAATTGATTAAGGAATCCGAACGGTCTGCACGCACTACTATCCCGCGTAGTAATTGTGCTTAAATATCCCATTATCTTTGAATGATAATGGCGGACGGCGTGGAGAAGCCAATGCGCGGTAATTATCGCCATCATCGCCCATTCTTGGCTCAATTAAGCGCCTCTTCCATGAGGCAAAGCGGCTACTCCTTCACGACTATATAAGGGCATCAAGGGCGAATAGAGAAGGAGAGTTGGATTACGGTAATAGTCTTAGCTTTTACTCAATCATTAAAGAATACCACACCACAGGATTAGGGTTATTATTCTCTCGGAGAAGGCCGAACCTGTCTAAACATCCGTGTCAACTACTCTGCGTGATTTCATCTCTAGGAAACCCCGAATCAAATAATCTTTACGTAAGATCGGTTCTAATACAAGCGGTTGGCGCCGTCCGTGGGGATCTTCGGTAATCTCTTGTCAACATACTCTCTTTTTCCAATCTCATGCAATCATGGCGGGAGAATGGAGCGAGGAGCTGGTTTGACTTGGCGGATTCTGCAGACGTCGACATGGATGCCGGTTTCGACTACGAGCCGAGTGATGCATCCACGATGGTGATGTTGCCTCCGGAGATTATTCTCCAGGAAACCATCCCATTAATGGAGTTGAGGAGGGATCCTTATCCCCCACAACAATACGTCCAACAGAGGAGCCAATTCCCTCAAAGGACAAGGGTCAATCCGACCAGGACCGCTCCTAGGAGGACTCACAACACAACGAGAGTTTTTTCTCCAAGTGTTCAAGTCCCCTTAAGGCGGTCCGACTTGGTGAGTCAAGTTCTAGGAGCCACCATTCCAGGACTCCACCAGCATCTAGTGATCCTCTCTCTCAGGGTAACTCCAGAGAGGGTGGGATCAAGCATGCTTTTCCTGCAAATTCGACCGTCTCCCCGCAGATCTCATTTGCGAGCGGAGGCGATTATAACCGGAGTTCCCCTACGGAGGATTACTCCAAGTCGCCAGGTGTGTCTCTCGAGCACTCCTCAAGCGGGAGGCCTCGGCGCAAGTGAGAATCATCAGCGGGGTCTTCGTCCTTCCCCAAATCGTGGTCGACCTCATGGAGGCCGAGATAAGAACACTCCCGAAGATCACACTGCGCCCCTCGTGGTAATGGCAAGGGCACCACCGTTGGCGAGAGAACCAACACTCGATGAGCGAGAAATCCTCGACATTCTCGCACTCCACTAAGAAGGCCTCAAAGACACGATGAGGAGGATTTTGATGTCGTCGGAAGAAAGAAAATTGCGATCGAGAAGAACCTTCGGGCGCATTCAACATCGATCGGAGGAGGTACAAGAACTCCGGGACATCAACGACTTGCTCGAGAATCGATCAAGAGCTTGCTCGAGCGCGAGTGGTACGATCTCTTTCTTTGAAGAGATTACGCAAAGACTTGAACTGTGATGACAAGGCGAGGTACCTCATCGACAACATTCGGTAGTCGTAGCAATACGACTTCCTCGGCTACCGATCAATCGAATATTTCTCACGAGGAATCGACACGGCCATAAGTCGAATCGATCCCTATTCGAGAAATACATTTCGATCGGTGAAGATCAAGAAGCCTCGAGAGGTGATCATTCACCACTTCGACAAAGAAATTCTAGCGGGTGGAGTGCGAGGAGTATTCCTCGTAGAACTAAGACCTACTACGAGCAGTCGACTGTTCACGGGTATCGTCGTATACGATCACCTGGTGACATTAACCCTTCTTTCCTACAAAGAAGGCGCCAAGAAGTGATTACCGGATGCCGGGCATTTTCGCGACCTCGAGCGATTCACCGCCACCTCATTTCGGCCGGTGAACATGGAGAAATTTGATGGATCTCAAAATCCCATCGAATTTCTTGAGATCTATACAACAATTGTCAAAGCGGCGGGAGGAGGAGAGCATGTAATGGCGAATTACCTTCCGACTGTGCTCGAAGGATCCGCTCGATCGTGGTTATTAAACCAACCACTCGAGTCGATCTACTCTTGGCAACACCTCTGCGATCTTCTACAGGCGAATTTCCAAGGCACATACAACCGCATACGAAAAGAAGGCGACTTGCCGGATAAAGCAGAACAACAACGAGACTTTGCGTCAATTCATCAAGCGCTTTAGTCGGGTTCGTAACTCAATTCGAAATTTCGATTCCTCTGTGATCGGGGCTTTTAAGCAAGGAGTCCGTAGTAGAAGGATAACGGAGGACATTGCTTTGAATCCTCCCAACAACTTTCTTAGAACTCTTGAGATGGCGATCGATATGCAATCGCTTCGAGGCGGTGAGTGGAACAACACTATCGATCGAGAAACATATACTCCTCGAGAGCCAGGTGAAGTTGGTAAGGATAAAAAAGCAAAAAAGTCCAAGAAGAAAATAAAAAGTCAAAACCACAAACCGGTGGTTCCAAGGAGGTTCGCCGTGAAAGATGGAGAGCCCCAAACCACCAAGTCGTACTCGATCAAGGCAAAGGTAAGCATACGATCGTAGGAACGACAAACCAAGGTGGTGTCCTTTTCATAAAAGGAAGGACATGACCTCCATAGAATGCAGAAGTTTTCCAAAGAAAGCTCGAGGACTACTACAGCGACAAAGCACCACTCCCTACTCTCGGCGGTAGGACATACGAGTGGCCAAAAGTCGTCGGATGATGAGGAGATGCCGTTCCAAGATCCGCAACATACCGTTGAGCACATCTACGGAGGATCATCGACATCACGACTCCAAGCGACAACTTAAAGTCACGGACGAGAGGTAAATTCTATACATACTCCTCTCGTCAATAAATTACGAAGTGGTGGAAGTTACCATCTCTTTTGAGAAGGATGGTGCCCAATCACTCTGAGTCGATCAGTCGATATCCGATTGTGGTCGAACCCACCATCAACAAGCTGTCGGGTCAATCGAGTGTTGGTTGATGGTGGCGATTCTTTGAACATATTATTTACTAATGCCCCGGACGAGATGCAAGTACCGGGACAAAGGTAAGGCGATGCGATACTCCTTTCATGGAATCGTCAGGGGTCTTGACCAAACCTATTGGCCAAGTTTCTCTTCCTTTAACATTTGGCTCACCAAGTAATTTGGAGACGAGAAAGTCTCCTTTAATGTGGTCGATTTCGATCGGCATATAACGCCATACTCGGACGACCAACTTTGGCAAAATTCTTAATGGCTACTCATTACGGGTATCAATGTCTTAAGATGCGGGTCCCAAAGGGTGATCACCATTCGGTGTGACAAAAGATGGCGTATAAGCTGCGGCCGTCGATCCTCGAGATGGTTGGTCAAATACCAACTCGAGATGAAAGTCGACCCGACTAGCAAGTCGAAGCCTAAAGTCGCACCAAAGCCGAACGACCAAGTCAAAGAGGTTCCTCGGGCCTTGAAGAGCCCTCAAGACTATTCGCATCGGGAGACTTCCGACCCCAAATAGAAAGGCGCCCTCATTACCTTCCTCAGAGCTAACGCAAATGTCTTTGCGTGGCAAGCATCCGACATGCCCGAGTCCCTGGGAGGTGATCGAGCACAAGGCTAGCTTTACGGCCGATAAAGTACTGTAAAACAAAAATTACGGAGATTTGCCTGATCGGCGAGATGCTATTAAATCGAGTTGGATAAGCTACTTAAGCGGGCTTTATAAGAGAAGTCAACCACCCAGTGGTTGGCTAACCTGTAATGGTCAAAAAGTCAAGCGGCAAATGGCGTATGTGCGTGGACTTTCTTGATCTTAATAAAGCTTGTCCAAAAGATGATTTCCCTTTACCTCGTGTCGATCATTTGGTTGATTCTCTGCGAGGTTGTGAGATATTAAGTTTTTAGATGCATATTCGGATACCACGGATCAATATGTGTTTAAGCGATGAAGAAAAGACCGCATTCATTACTCCATTTGGTACCTTTTGCTATGTCAAAATGCCATTTGGTCTAAAGAATGGTGCTTCTTTTCAACGCCTAATGCAATCGACTTTTTCATCTCAATTAGGTAGAATTTGGAAGCCTATGTTGATGATCTAGTCGTAAAAGCATTAAGAGACTTAATCATATCAGCGACCTACAAGAAACATTCGACAACCTCGAAAGCACCGCTTAAAACTCAATCCGAGAAGTGTGTTTTGGAATTTCTTGAGAAAATTGCTTGGATTCCTAGTATCCGAGCGAGGAATCGAAGCAAATCTGAAAAAATAAAGGCCATCCTCGGATCGTCCTCCAAACACAAAAAGGAAGTCAGGAAACTCACTTTGGGTGCATGGCGGCTTTAAGTCGTTTCATCGCACGACTAGGAGAAAAAGACTACCTTTCTTTAAACTTCTCGGGAGACATGAAGGTTTTGAGTGGTCGAATGAGGCAAAAGCGCCTTTGAGGATGTCAAGAGGTATCTTTCGAGTGCTCTGTTCGGTTTCTCCAAAACCGGAAGAGGCGCTCTTAATTTACCTAGTTGCCACGCCACGGTAGCAAGCGATGACTAGTCGTAGAGCGTGAAAACGCATACAACGACCGGTTTACTACGTTAGCGAAGTTTTACGGGCCTAAGGAGCGTTACCCTCGGGTCCAAAACTTCTATATGCCCTCCTCATGTCTTGAGGAAGCTGCGGCATTATTTTCAAGCGCACAAAATAGTTTGTCTTGTCCGAGTTTCCTTTGGGAGCAATCCTCCATAATAAGGAAAGCAATGGGGACGCATGGCAAAATGGTCGATCGAACTTGGGAGTTCGACCTCCATTTCGTGTCCCGACGGCCATAAAATCCCAGATCTTGGCGGACTTTGTCGCCGAATGGACAAATCTGAACACATTCGGGATCCCGATCTGATTCCCGACCGGTGGATGATGTACTTTGACGGGTCACTTACTTTAAGTGACTCGAGTGAGGTGGTCTGGTATCTCCTCTGGAGAAACCTTAAAGTATGCCATACAATTAAACTTTCGAGGCCACTAATAATGTGGCAGAGTACGAAGGTTTGCTAGGCGGCATACGAGTTGAAAGCACTCTCAATTAAATCGACTACTCGTGAGAGGAGACTCTCAACTAGTCGTGAATCAAGTCGGGAAAGAGTACGGTGCTCTAGCTCGACAATGTCTCAATACTTATCGGAAGTTCGCAAGCTAGAAAAGCATTTTTAGGTTTGAGGTACAATTCATCCCTCGAAGGATAATTTCCTCATGAGACCAACTTGCTCGGATGGCTTCTTCCCGATCTACGGTACCAAAGGGGTTTTCTTGGAGCAACTCCAAAAGCCGTCTACAGTCGAAGAACCAGAGACACCTCCTATTGAGATGGCCTCATTAGACTACGAGGATATCCGGATGACTCCCATCTACGAGTATCTTCGCAAGGGTTCCAGTGCCAAGATGATCTTGAGGCGCATCGTTTATCGAAAAGCAAAATGTATACTTTGGTCGAAAGAGTCCTCTACAAGCGAGGAACCCAAGGGATACTCATGCGATGCATTCCATAAAGCGAAGGAATAACACTCCTTCATGATATACGATGGCATCTGTGGGACACATGCTTCCTCTGAGAACCTTGGTTGGTAAAGCCTTTCGATAAGGTTTTTCTTGGCCTCTGACACTGTATGATGCTAAGGAGGTGGTTAAAAGTGTGTCGATGCCAATTTCATGGTAGACAAATACACCAACCAGCTCAAGCATTACAGACAATACCTCTTTCTTGGCCTTTTGCGACTGGGTCTCGATATCCTAGGACCGTTTCCCAAAGCTCGAAGGTTTGAATTCCTTTTGTGGCTATTGACACGTTCACAAAATGGATTGAAGCTGAACTCAGAATGGCGAGATAACATCGGAGCGACAAAAGGTTCATGATGAGATGCGTAATTAGCCGATTTGGAGTTAAGTCGGATAATTACGAACAATGGTAAACAATTACGCAAGTGCAAAATTTGAAATTTTACGACGAGTTGGGTACCAAATTATGCTATGCTTCATTGCACATCCCCAAAGCAGCAGGCGATCGAGCGTGCAAGCGGCCAAATAATGCGAGAATTAAAACCCGAGTCTTGACCCGACTTATTAGCGCTCGGGGCTTGGGTACAGAATTACCCTCCGTGTTATGGGCGGTTAAATGCGACCACGATCGAGCAACAGGAGAAACACCGCTTTTTCTAGTATTTGGGCGAAGCCATGCTTCCTCGGAGCTAAAATTACAGTCGACACGAGTTGAAACTTTCAACAACTCGGACCAGGAACAACTTCGGCGGATGACATTAACCTACTCGAAGAAAGGAGAAACCTAGCCTTAATCCGTTCGGCGGTCTACCAACAAGCCTGCGCAGATACTATGATCGTAAGGTCCAACCTCGCATGACCTTCTTGTAGGTGACTTGGTATTGAGGCTCGCCAATCCAAGTCTAATCGGAATAAACTTTCCCCAAATGGGAAGGTCCTAACACGATGGTCGAAGTAACTTGGCGTGGTCAGCACGACTAGCGATGGAAGATGGGCGAGTTCTCTCAAACTCTTGGAACATCGACCGATTCACATAAATTCTATGTGTGACCAATTTCTCGAGCAATAAAAGTCCGAGTTCTTTCTACTTCTCTTGCCTTATTTTTTGAGTAGTGCTTTTTAATCTTTCGACTATGATACAAAAACACCTAGTTTTCTTTATCTTTGGTCGAAAAACAAGTAACATCATCTAGTCGAAACTTCTCCTATCGCATGTGGTTACGCCCACTAGAAGGAATTTCCTAGCATCGACTCGTTACTCATTTTTCAGCCAATACAAAGAGCTGGGTTTTATCCGATCGAAATGTTCTCGAGCCAACTCTCTCAATCTTAGTTTATTTTTTCAGTGATTTCCAAAAAATATTCTAAGTAGAGTACACTTGATATATTTATTCGACCACCTTTGATGTACTCGTTTCGTTTGGGTGGTCGAAGGAAGAGACACACCTAGTCGAAGTTTTCCTCTCTGCATGTGGTCACCGCCCACTAGAAGGAACTTCCTATATTGCTCAGCTCTCCTACTTTTTGCTCTTTGGAAAAGACTTATCGAGTCCATCGTAAAAGGCTAACAATTATTAAAGTCCTCTAGAAGTTTGCTTAACTCAAGTTGTTGTTCTTGGTTTGATTAAACTAGTCGGAGATGGTAACATCACCTAGTCGAAGCCTTTTCTCTCTGCACGTGGTCTTGCCCACTAGAAGGAACTTCCTAGTGTCGAGTCGTTTCTACTCTTTCGACCAAGTGCTTGACAACCATAACAAAAACTATAAGTTAAACAAACCTCTCTTTGTTTTCAGAAACCCCATTTCAAACACTATTTACTTAGATTGTATAAACAATCTAAGCAAATAGTCGGGGGCTAGGATAATGTTATTAATTTGACTTCAATTCTTAGTCTTTCATTCGTTTATTATCTTTTGAGTTACTAACTACTCGACAAGATGATTTTCAGGAAATAAGATGGATCATATATTACTCATCAACAGAAATTGTCTGCCTTACAAAGTAGTCACAAGATTACTCAAGGGAGAGACTAATTGCATTTCCTCATACCTTTTTACCAATCGATTGCATTTCCTCAATCAGACGACTTGCCTCGATTGAGACGATCGAAGTAAACCGATTGGTTTAACATTAAGGCGGGGTCTTGAGCTTTAAGTTTCGCTAAAGCGTAACTTCTGCGACTTATTGCCTCCCTTATTGATTGAATTGATTAGTCTTGAGTGGTCACCATTTCTTGCAATTTTCCGACTTGTTCCCCAATGGTACTTGTGTGAGCAGCTATGGTATCTTCTCGAGGAGTTTTTCCCTCAGAATGTAGCTCACTAAGCACATTGTTCAGGAGAGTGATGTTGCCTTGAAGACTAGTTTTCATCGACTCCCTCTCCTGCTGGGTACAAGTCGAGGCCTCGCGAAGTTTCTTGTTTTCGACCACTTGTTCTGAAAAGAATAAAATCGGTCAAACGAAAATAAACTTCTGGAGGAAGATAACACAAAGATAATTATAGGTAAAAGCATTTCTTACCTACTAATTGAGAATCCAGTTTCTTAACCTCTTCTCGATGGGAAGGAGAGTTGGATTCTGGGTAATAGTCTTAGCTTTTTACTCAATCATTAAAGAATACCACACCACACAGGATTAGGGTTATTATTCTCTCCGGAGAAGGCCTGAACCTGTCTAAACATCCCGTGTCAACTACTCTGCGTGATTTCATCTCTAGGAGACCCCCCGAATCAAATAATCTTTACGTAAGATCGGTTCTAATACACCGACAATCATATTTAACCCAGTTTTTAAAATACATTGTTTCAATGTATTGCATTCTATTTCAAGTATTTATTTAAATACTTTTGGGTTTAGTTATTAATCCAAATTGTTATATCCACCTTGTCTATTGTATGCCATGATATTTTGTCACCCTAGGTTGATTCATTACTAGTTGGTACTATCATAGCACCAACATGGGTTGGTTAGATACGAGTAGATTGATTAGCCATGCCACGAGTCATCATTTCATGAGAGTTGCAAATATAAACTTGACTAAGTGATTATGGAACTGTGTGATAAAACTGTGTGTATTGTGTGCTGTTACTTGTGATGGCATGTGTTGCACTTAATCAACCGGGTGGGAAAAGATTTAGACCGAGGCAAGTGGTGGATTCTGTGTGATTGGTGGAGCTGTGTGCTGGGAATGATAAACTATGTGACTTAGTTAGAAATTGAAAGTCTTGCCTTGGTCAATTAAGGACTTAACTTTGTGTGCCATTGAACTGAGCCTTACTGTACAGCACATGCCTGGTATAGGACGGGCCTAACTTAGTAGGTTATAGAATCTTACCATTGATAACTCAGGTTGTAGGTTAAGATGTGTGATGGGCTGGAGGTGTGTTTATCACATCGCGGGACGGTTCGCCGCATCCCTGTCCAACGGTGTGTGTCGTACCCAAACGCTGTGTGTATCGGTTGGGCGGCATGAAAGCACATCGGGAGTGTCAATGTTGAGATGAAGTTTCTGAAATATTTTGTTATGGTCAGTGTTGGCCACACTGATCGTATTGTGTGGGTAAAGTGTACAACCTCTACAGAGTGTTAAATCAATCTATTCAAATAGCCGCGTCCGCGGTCATGGACATGCTCTGTAACTTCACACGAGGTATAGATTTTTATAAAAGAATGGGGAAGGGTCAGCTGTGTGAGATAACTTGTACAGCTGTGTGAATAACTTGTTAGACTTTGTGTCCTTTGTGAAATTAAATGATAACTTATTATTATTTATTTATTTTGAATTATGCTTTCAATCTATTATTCGTATTCAATAGCAAATGTTGCATTTATGCAAAATAATCACATAAGTCATTCCTTTGTAATAAGCCATCATCTATAAATTGCATTCTGTGGTATGACTTACGAGTACGGTTGTGTACTCATCCTTGCTATAATCAATCAACATAAGTGGAGGAGTCATCGCCTGCTTTTGAAGAGGAGTTCTACGAAGGTTGATCGTTAGGGTCTCGATCCCAGTCAGTTGTCTGTGGTGAATTGATGGGATTTCGCTGGAGTTTACTTTGTTTCCGCTGCAGTTTATTTCTCTATTGTCAGCCCTGTGTAGCTTAATAATTGTAAAACCTGACTTTAAGGTCATAACAATTATTTGTTATTCAAATTACTCGTTTATTTAATATTTCGTTTGTATGGAATTGATATTTCATTGATGTTGCCACTGTGTGCACTAGCATGATCTTGGACTAGTGCAGTATACACAAAGGGTCCAGATTTGCATATTTGGGTCCCGACAGCACCCATTCAAAGAAGAAGAAGAAAAGAACTTAAGCGGTTATACATAGTAAAACACCAGTATCAATTACTGCATATTACGTTAATATTACTGCCTTATAACTTTTACTGTAATTGTTTAATGTGTTTACTGTATGGTGCTAAACACTTTACTATCACCCATCTGGTTTCTTAATTTCTGTATGGCTGACTCGGTTTACTATGTTGTGAGTACGTCTTTACTATCAAAATTGTGTCTAAGTGTATGTTCTATTAAGCGTCTCTTCGTCTCACGCACCAATGCCACTCCTTGTTTTATAAAAATGATCATCCATCACCGGAAGATGGATTATTACGTCGCTCTATTCTCTTTCGCACCCTCCATAAAAAACTAATAGAGTTAAAAAATGACTCCCCACTCTTCTCCCATGACGTTGGCATTGATGGCCTATCTGGCCATTCTATACGAGCAGAATTACTATCGAGGCGGCGAGCGACTGAGTCTACCTTGTGAAGACCCCTCAAGCAAGAGAAGAGATCGATGAGCACAATTTGACTTGATTCTTCAGTCGGAACGTCTTTGGGCGACACTCGAGCTAGCGCGTCAACGGGTGGACGCATTTCGGGCTTCCTACGCTGATCCCGAACCATTCGATGACGACGATGTCGCCTACGAATTATTGAAGACGGAGATAGCAAGCTACCTCTGCCACTAGAAAACTTTGATTACTTAGGTTTCTACTTTTTAAATCTTTGTAAGAATCGACTGGCCATGCTATTTGACCATATATAAATACATAAATCAACTATCTAGTTTGAATTTGTATTTACTGTCTACAATGAAACCCTTTACTGAATGATATTTTTTATAGTGCTGCCTTCACGATAAATACAAAAATCAAACAGACTTTTACTATCCTACGAACGCTTGATCACTTCATTGGACTTACTCGGTAAACCTAACGCAAGTACCTTACATATTGATAAGGTTTACTATCTAACACTAAATTTTTACTGTAAAAAGGAGAATGCAAAACGCGATGGTAAAAATAGGAAGTCGATTACTGTGTATGCCGTTATGTTTTCCTAACTGACGTAGGAGCCAAGAATATTGCATTCCTTGAAACATTCAGTAAAAAGGGGTACACAAATTACTGTTACGACACCTAACAATTACCGTCGAATCGAGACCCATGCGAGCGCGGACGTTTCTGGTACGCCGACTGCAGTTGGTGGGCCGACTGTATGGGGTTGCACAATAACAAAAGTATTGAAGTACTATTTTATAATGCAACTGTTTATTTGCTGGACCGATTTATTTGAGAGTGCAAAACGAAATATTAGAGAGAGAGAATGACTTGGGAACGGGGGTGCGATCATTCTACCCCACACCATCGTACTTCCTTTGTTCCCATGTCATTCTCAAGTTATTTTTGTAATTCTTTATTAAAATAATATTATTTTTAAAAAATTCTATTGTAGGCCGTGTATAATTACGTCATATACATTATGTGCATATGTATCGATGATGTCATTACGCTATATTATCATGCGCTCTATTATCACATGAAATCACGAAATTTTCATTTCAAAAAAATCATTTTCATTCCATTTTATTTTTCACATGAAATACACTTGTCTGTGCCCCTAGCACACTGACCAGACTAGATTCGGTCCCCAAGGACACTTACTTGGCAAGTCATACCCCAGGGGCACTTATTTGGCAAGTCATGCTCTCTGGGTATTGACTCCGCACATGTCGCAGCTTCATTTTTGCATTTGATATGCACAGGATGCTAGAATTACTAATTTACATATCAATCGTGCTAAATGTGCTTAAAAACTCTAGGAGATATCCAATTTAGGTACAGTGAAAGGTTGGCGGAAAAACACGCAATGACCGCGCAGTCTTGAGCGCATGGTTAGGTTTGGTGGCTGGTCATGGGCACATCCGCACATGCAGCAACCGAGCAGGGAAGGGGCGCCCGTACACGACGGAACAGGCCAGTATTGTTGCATGGGTTGGAACAAAGCGGAAGACGACGGCCAAATCCTATCCGGATTCGGATGCTCTAATGCACATGCAGATAATACTGTATAAACAATGTTTTTTAGTCTGCTTGAACAGAAATTTGCAGTAGCAACATTGTTTAAACAGTTTACGTCTAACGTAGCAAAAAAATTATTGCAGCGATTTTACCGTGATCTTATGAACTGTAGCATCGATCTGCACCGTTCGTTTTGCGTTTTGGATTTCGACGAAGACAATACCCTAACGTACTAATACAGTGGCTAATGCAGTGGATCCGGTCATCTCCTCTTCTCCTTGGCTACCCCTCGCGACGGCCTCACGTCTAGGTGGGCCGCCCGTACGTCCACTTGACACGTATATACAGATATGCGTGTGTCTCGACTCCCGGGACCGGCTGCGTCCATGCACGTCCGGCTGCTTTGCTTGCTGACTCTACCTACCCCATCTGCCCGCCCTGCTGCATGATGAAATGGACAAGGGGTGTACTGGCCTACTTGGTGTTCTGTTCCATAACGATGCTGGCCAGCATCTGATCTCAGGATAATGTAAAAACTGGAGGTAAATGGTTGCTTTGCTTGTGAAATATAATTGTGACGGAACTTTGGTTGCATAAAGCTCGGAGACATGCATGGCTTCATGCTGATGCCTTCTTACAACTTACAAAGATGGCGAGAAATCAAGTGCAACCACACTGTTTCTGCCATAAGACAACCATTTTCAGTACGAGCACCAAATCAACTTGAAAAATATAGCCCGTTCTAACGTGGAATTCTCTCGGTCTCTCCAGGCTTCTGTGAATTGAAGCTACTGTGAGAACCCGACAAAATTAGAATCTCGTAATCTTAATTAAAGGCATGTATTAAAATCAATCTCAGTAACCACTCCTTTATTGCTGCTTTCAAAAGCTTGCACAGTTTTCATTAAAGCATCAGCATAATCCATTTCCGTATTCGTTTACAAAGTATTTTACATCCGGTTAAAGTATAGATTGCATCGCATAATCAAAAGAATATATTACATCAGATCGAATCATAATTACAACTTTGAGTTCATTACAAAATGAATAAACAAAAATCTTGCATTACATATCTCTGAAGCCTTCCTTGAAGTATTGATCATCCATCGCCGTCCAATCGAACTGCCTTCCTCGACTCGATCCGAATTGCCACCACCAGCTCCATTTTTCCGTCGACCAAACATAAGACCATTCGCAAATAGAAAACCATAGCATAGAATTAAAATAGAATAGTTTGCCGTCAGAATACAGTAGGAATCACCGCGGTTCCCAGATCGACCTAGGTTAGCTGGCACCTTGAGTATCGAGGCTACCCAAACTGATCTGGATTAGCCGGCAACTTGATTCTCAAGTCACCAGGGCTAAACCAAACCCGTTGGCACCTGGATACCCGCGATACCTAAGCCCAACCTAAGCGATCGGCGCCGTCTTATTACCGTAGGTTTCATCATTCGGCATTCTCAAAAATCCAACACCTACGAATACCAATTTCCCTCAGCTCAAAGCATTTGGCCAAAAACCCCACAAGAGAGCACAGAAAAAGGTAGTGGCGGCAACCCCACCACGAAGCGCACTCCCTCTGTTTTAAGCCCTCGGTGCACAGATGGAGGATAAAACGAGTAAAAGTAGAAATGAGCAGAAGCTGGTAAAAGCGATCGCACATCAAGGAGATAAGTTCAACCGGTGCAATCCCCTGGCCAAAACCTCGCTCAAAGATGACCACATACATTTCCCCACCAATGCATCGGCACAAGATCAAGGCACCCGGCAAAAAACCAAAGCCCGGCCCAGTTGATTTCCTGAATCCATCCCCACTCAAGCGGATCTCAAGAAACCATCCCGATTCACCTCTCCCGGTTCCTCCCAGCGAAGGAGCAAGAGCGCACGAGGAGCAGGAGGAAGACCAAAGACAGGAGCCAAGCACTGAGGAGCAAGGGAGAAGCCCCGGCGAGACGGCCAGGGCGGAGAGCACCGGCAAGCGGCGCTTCCATCCCCTCCTAGCCTGGGTTTCGAAGAAGCAGGTGAACCCAAGTCCCACGGTGTGCACTGCTATTTTGCACTGACATGCATCTACACCATCAAGCCTCCACGGCATCACAAAGCAAAGACTCCATTTTCATCACAGAGCGGGAGATCGGGAGTAGAAGATAAGGGTATCACCGACCACGACCAAACCCCATCAACGGCAAAGGCAAGAACCATCATCAGCACCTCGATCCACACCAAAACCCAAACAACCCCATCCACGGCGAACCCTCACCATCACCCCCGACCACGGTCAATCCACCCAATCCATCATTTAAGCATGCATTCAATAAAATTAAGCATTTGCATCAACCATTTATACCAAAGTAACAACCCTAACAATTTGATGGCGTAAATCATCGGGTAATAACGGGCTTAGGCGAGGAGAAGAGCGGGTTGGGAGACGAGCCGGGCAGGCGGAGCCTGGGGCAAGCGCGGCCGGCGGTGGCGGTTTGAGCCAGAGCGGCCGTGGCCGTGAGGCGGCGGCCGATCCGAAAGCGGAGAGAGAGAGAGAGCGGAGAAGGGGTGTAAACAAACCGATGGAGTCTTAAGCGGCCGGGCGGCGGGCGATCGCGGAGGGACCGCGAGAAGCGCTGAGGAGAACACGGCTGCGCGGCGCCAGCCTTGGCCGCGAGGGAAACCGAGGCCAGCATGAGTGGAGGAGGCGCGCAGTGGAAAACCGAGCTGTAACGGGCCGTGGAGCCGAGGAAGAGGCGCGGGCGCCAGAGAAGCCGAGAGAAGGAGAAGGAAGCGGCGTCAGGAGAGGCCGAGAGCGAGAGAGAAGGGGGGGAGGGGAAAAGACGGGGGTGAGTGTCGGCCGGGGTTGGGTTAGGTTAGAGGGGAGGGGTAGTTAGGTAATTTGGTATTTAGGGTTAGGTTTTTAGGTAATGTGGTAATTAGATTAATTAGGGTTTTAAGTGATTAATTAGGTTAATTAGAATTTTTGTAGATTAATTAGGTTTGAAATAAATTAGGGTTAAAAGGGTAATTAAAATAGGATTTTAATGGGAAATGCTAACTGAGTCGGGTTTTGGAAAATTTTTGTAAATTAAATGTGACTAACCAATAGAAGTCCATTAGCAGTTTATTCGCTTAAATCACATAAAATCACTAAGTATTTCTCTACGTATTATTTGTATTGCCGCACTGCTTCAGAGGACGAGCTCCAGCCGACAGGAGAAGCTGATAAGAGATTCGTTATCGTCGACCGTTCCAAAAATTCCAAAGGCAAGCGATCCTTTGAACATAAATATAGTTATGTTAAATGTAAACCGTATATTGCTCTATCATATATGTACTGCATCAAAACTATTTCTCAAAGTCAAATTGGATTGAGATGATGAGAAAGATAAGAAAAATGAGAATGGGAATGAGATGAGAATTACTATGTGGGTAAAGGGGGCCTTGGTTGAGAAAAGAGATGATGATGATGATGATGATGATGATGATGATAAGAGATGGGACCCTTTACCTACAGCTATAATATAAGGACTAACAAAACTCTTACTCGGTCAGATGCCGTAAAATCAGTGCCAACCATTTCCCGTTTGGTGAGCGTAAAATGCTACTGCTTACGTAATTACGTTCTCCATTAACGGAATGTTGGACACGGAGGATAGCGGTCAAGGTGGAGTGTTGGGCACGGAGGATAGCCGCCCAACCAACATTGTTGGAACTCGGTGGAGGATCAGGTGCGCCAGACACCGACGGAAAACAATGGGTGGAGACTTAATCACGTAACTCGAAAACGTCTCAGACTCGAACTTGAAGTCGCATCAAAGGAAATGCGATGGACCTAGCTCATAAAGAGTTCAGGATAGCTATGGGTAAAGTGGCGCAAGCCTGCGCAGTGCTATACAAATCATGAATTCATGCCAGTCTCTTGGATTGGAGTCTACGGGAACCGCTAGGGGTCTTTCTTCTTTCCGAGTGACTAGTAGTATTTTGAATTAAAATTGCCACTTAATGTTTTAATGATTTATTTTGAGAATGAGATGATTTTAGAATTTGTGATAAAGACTTGAGATCAGTGCAAAGGCATTGTTTGCTATTAATGCTTGGCCGAGTACTTTTTGTACTCAACCTTGTTAGTATTCTCCTTTGTTAGATCCTAGTCCGGCTGGGAGCTATCCCGAGCAGGGCAAAGGACTTGCAGGTACCGATGCAGCAGCAGGAGGAGAAGGCACCAGCCAAGAGGACTCGAGCGAGATGGAAGCCATCTTTGACTCGTGGGATGAGTAGGAGGCGGTAGTTCAGAGTGCACTCAAGAGCGAGAAGCTCCCTTTGGTATCGTGTAATAGCTTTAGTAAGAACCCTAGTCTATGTGGCTACCTCTGTAATAAAGATGTACAGTTTCTATTTTATTGTTTCACTGCGCAACTCGATAAAATGGCTTGCTATTCGTCGGACGGTGTTCTACCAGGCGGATTTAATAGTAATCCGTATGCCTAAGTGTGATTACCCACAGGGTAATGACACGCAGCGTCACAGTGGTATCGAGCAATAAGATCGGGCCACGCTTAATAAAATAGAAAGCAGAGCGATTACCTTAAGTATGCCATTCTTGCTTGCTATATTGCACTAAATATTTTATTAATCCTTGCCTTCATTTCAATTTCGATTCCAAACCGCCTCTTTCAAAAAAGATATATATTATGTTGAAAAGCTTACCTCTTCTTAAAGTGACATTCCCGCTAACGTAGAACCATCTTTAAGTTAGTTCTTCTTCGAGAAAGTGCGGGAACGCGTTGTTGTCATAGGATCGGTGTGGTTGTCTTTGTGAGTAGATGGTTAGATTCCAACTCAACCTAGGATAGAAAATATAGGCTGTGGGTGCAGTACCATAAGGTTTAGAGCCTAGTGCCTGGACTAGAGGCATGGAGTAGAACTCTGGTATGGACATGCTTTTCCAAATTTTGGGCAAGTCTGGACCATACTCTTTAGCTTCTTTACCTCCTCTTCTATATCAAGGTGTCCTATCTCACTACGCACATCGATTTCCGGACGAGTGGTTCGTGGCACTGAAGCGTGTAGCTCGGCGTACCAGAGCGAAATCGGGCGTGCTCGAGAATGAACCTCGAGCGGTCCCAAATATGTGATTTGGGTGGACTCGAGCGGATCTCGAGCGTGCTCGGGCGCGTGGATCGTGGTAGCATAGGTTCGCACTCGAGGCAAGCTCGAGCGGCCCCAAACTCAATGGATTTGGGCGGTCTTGAGAACGGGATCTCAAGCGTGACTGAGCACGAAAGACTCAGCTAGTATAGGATTTGGATCTTTTTGCATCTCATTGTTTCTTGATTTTTATTTGATTATCGGTGCATGTCATAATCCAACTCACCCGCGGTTAACCTTCTACCAAATAAGTGTAACACCTCCATCTCTACCCCAACAGCTGTTAAGGAAGATGGAAGGTCAAGGAAGTCAAGACCGTGCATTGAAATTGAGACTGGGATTCCTGCCGCATGGACAGTCCACACAGGATCCAGCAGTGAACCCCAATGAGTCAGCACCTAATCAACCTCCATCTACTACCATCCCAGGAACTAGCCAGCAGCCACCCACCAGAGCAACAGATCCCCTAGGCATCATGGCTGATGTACTCATATTCTTAGAGAACTCCAGAAAAGAAGCCCAGGAGAACCAAAACCGTTTCATGGAAGCTCTATTAACTCGAGTAGCACCTACCACCTCTCAACCAGTCCGTGGGGTTAGTCTGGGTGATTTTCTCCAAACTCACCCTACCACTTTTGCTAAAGCTACTGATCCACTGGACGCGAGTGATTGGTTGATGGAGATAGAGAAGAAGTTGGATACAGTAGGATGCTCAGATGTGGAGAAAGTACGGTATGCATCACACCAGCTGACCGGACCAGCAGCTACCTGGTGGCTTAACTACAACCGCAACCGTGTCAGTGAGCAACCTATTACTTGGGCTGAGTTCAAGATACGCTTCACCGAAACACATGTGCCTACTGGAAGAATGGAATTGAAGAAACGGGAATTCAGAGCTCTAACTCAAGGTGGGAAAAAGATGGTGGAATATTTGAGTCAGTTCAATGATCTTTCCCGCTACGCTCCAGCTGATGTCGACACCGAGGAGAAGAAAATAGAGAAATTCCTGGATGGAATGCATCCATATCTGAAAATGCTCCTATCCATCCACAAAATCACTGAATTCCAAGATCTAGTCAACAGAGCCATAATTCTGGAGAATGAATACTCCAACCTCACTGAAGAGCGAAGGAAGAAGGCCAAAACCGATCATCACTCTTCATCTGTTCCTAGACGTCATTCCCTTGTGTCTCAGCAACCGCCACCAAGATATGGACCACCTCAACAGCAACCAGTACCCCTAGCAATTAAGTGTGGGAAGTGTAGAGGAAGCCACATGACGAAGGATTGTCTGAAGAATACAAGTGCATGCTTCAATTGTGGACAGTTTGGACATCGAAAAATTGATTGCCCCAATCCCCGGAGGACATTTGGAATCCCACCACAACCAGCATTTAGGCCAAGACCACCTGCTCCAGCACCACCACAACTCACCTACATGAAGCGCATCAAGACAACCAACTCGTCACAAAGGAAGCTGGAAAAGGAGAGCCAGCACACCTATCTTCCATGACTGCCAAACAGGTTGGAGAAGCATCAGGTGTAATAACGGGTACGTTATTACTTCCACTCTCCCCGGGCAGAATTCCTTTCAACGTTGAAAGAACCCACTCCTTTGTATCTTCTATATTGCTAGCGAATAACCTTGTAAATTCTGAATTTTTGGAAAATCCCTGGGAGTGAACCCACTGATTGGAATAGTCATCTGCTCTCCAAATAAGTATAGATGGCGTATTCCAGCAAGCTTCCACCAAGAAGTCAGTCAGGACCCGACCATAATACCTCAATATTTGAACCTAGAGGGAACCATTTGAGGTGACCCTCACCTTTCTACACACAAATCTCGACCATTCTCTACAAGACGTTCAACTTTCAAAGGACCCTCGTGAAGACTCTTGCTACAAAAACCCGTCAGTTAAAGGAACCCGAAGTTTTGACCAAAAGAAATACAGTGGAAGGATCACCCCGTCAGCGAAGCTTCGTGGAAGAGGAAAAAGCGCTACGTGAGCCTTGCCCAAAAACACCCATCCGCAGTGATTGCAATTTCGGGGACGAAATTGTTTCCAAGGGGGGGAGGATGTGAGAACCCGACAAAATTAGAATCTCGTAATCTTAATTAAAGGCATGTATTAAAATCAATCTCAAGAAACCACTCCTTTATTTGCTTTCAAAAGCTTGCACAGCTTTCATTAAAGCATCAAGATAATCCATTTCGTATTCGTTTACAAGAGTATTTTACATCCAGTTAAAGTATAGATTGCATCGCATAATCAAAAGAATATATTACATCAGATCGAATCATAATTACAACTTTGAGTTCATTACAAAATGAATAAACAAAAATCTTGCATTACATATCTCTGAAGCCTTCCTTGAAGTATTGATCATCCATCGTAGTCAATCGAATCGCCTTCCTCGACTCGATCCGAATTGCCACCACCACCCATTTTTCCGTCGACCAAACATAAGACCATTCGCAAATAGAAAACCATAGCATAGAATTAAAATAGAATAGTTTGCCGTCAGAATACAGTAGGAATCACCGCGGTTCCCAGATCGACCTAGGTTAGCTGGCACCTTGAGTATCGAGGCTACCTAAAGCGATCTGGATTAGCCGCAACTTGATTCTCAAGTCACTGTGGCTAAACCAAACCCGCTGGCACTGGATACCGCGATACCTAAGCCCAACCTAAGCGATCGGCGCTGCCTTATTACCGTAGGTTTCATCATTCGGCATTCTCAAAAATCCAACACCTACGAATACCAATTTCCCTCACCAAAGCATTTGGCCAAAACCCCACAAGAGAACCTGAAAAAGGTAGTGGCCAAGAACCACCACGAAGCCGACTCCCTCTGTTTTAAGCCCTCGATTGCACGATGGAGGATAAGAACAGAGTAAAAGTAGAAATGAACAGAAGCTTTGGTAAACGAACAGACAAAGAAGGAGATAAGTTCAACCGGTGCAATCCCCACTCGCCAAAACCTCGCCAAGAAGCTGACCACATACATTTCCCCACCAATGCATCCAAAGACAAGATCAAGGCACCCAAAGAAACCAAGAAGCCACCCCAGATTCAGCACGAATCCATCCCCCTCCAAGCCGATCTCAAGAAACCATCCCAGCCACCTCTCCCAGTTCCTCCCAACGAAGGAGCAAGAGCGCACGAGGAGCAGGAGGAAGACCAAAGACAGGAGCCAAGCACGAGGAGCAAGGAGGAAGCCCCAGAGAGACAGCCAGAGGCAGAGAGCACCAGCAAGCGGCGCTTCCATCCCCTCCTAGCCGGTTTCCAAAGAAACAGTGAACCCAAGTCCCACTGGTGTGCACTGCTATTTTGCACAAAGATGCATCTACACCATCAAGCCTCCACAAAGATCACAAAGCGGACTCCATTTTCATCACAGAGCAGAGATCGGGGAGTAGAGAAGATAAGGGTATCACCACCACACCAAACCCCATCAACCCCAAAGACACCGAACCATCATCAAGACTCATCCACACCAAAACCCAAAGCAACCCCATCCACGGCGAACCCTCACCATCACCCCCGTACCACGGTCAATCCACCCAATCCATCATTTAAGCATGCATTCAATAAAATTAAGCATTTGCATCAACCATTTATACTAAAGTAACAACCCTAACAATTTCAAGAAAGCGTAAATCATCGGGTAATAACCGGCTTAGGCAAGCAGGAGAAGAGCCGGGTTGGGAGACGAGGCGGGCAGGCGGGCTGGGGCAAGGCGCGGCCGGCGAGTGGCGGTTTGAGCCAGCGGCCGGCGGCCGGAGGCGGGCCACTGATCCGAGAAAGAGCGAGAGAGAGAGAGAGAGCGGAGAAGGGGTGTAAACAAACCGATGGAGTCTTAAGCGGCCGGCGGCGGCCGGAGCAGTCTGGGAGGACCGCGAGGAAGCGCCGAGGAGAGACACGCGGGCGGGCGGCGCTAACGCCGCGCCACGAGGAAACCGAGAGGCCAGCGCGAGTGGAGGAGGCGGCGCAGGGAAAACCGGAGCTGGTAACGGGCCGGTGGAGCCGAGGGAAGAGGCGGCGGCGGAGCGCCAGCGGAGAAGCCGAGAGAAGGAGAAGGAAGCGGCGTCAGGAGAGGCCGAGAGCGAGAGAAGGGGGAGGGAAAAGACGGGGGTGAGTGTCGGCCGGGGTTGGGTTAGGTTAGAGGGGAGGGGTAGTTAGGTAATTTGGTATTTAGGGTTAGGTTTTTAGGTAATGTGGTAATTAGATTAATTAGGGTTTTAAGTGATTAATTAGGTTAATTAGAATTTTTGTAGATTAATTAGGTTTGAAATAAATTAGGGTTAAAAGGGTAATTAAAATAGGATTTTAATGGGAAATGCTAACTGAGTCGGGTTTTGGAAAATTTTTGTAAATTAAATGTGACTAACCAATAGAAGTCCATTAGCAGTTTATTCGCTTAAATCACATAAAATCACTAAGTATTTCTCTACGATTATTTGTATTGCAAGACTTGCTTCAGAGGACGAGCTCGGTAAACGATGGAGAAGTCGATAAGAGATTCGTTATCGTCGATACCGTTCCAAAAATTCCAAAGGCAAGCGATCCTTTGAACATAAATATAGTTATGTTAAATGTAAACCGTATATTGCTCTATCATATATGTACTGCATCAAAACTATTTCTCAAAGTCAAATTGGATTGAGATGATGAGAAAGATAAGAAAAATGAGAATGAGAATGAGATGAGAATTACTATGTGGGTAAAGGGGGCCTTGGTTGAGAAAAGAGATGATGATGATGATGATGATGATGATAAGAGATGGGACCCTTTACCTACAGCTATAATATAAGGACTAACAAAACTCTTACTCGGTCAGATGCCGTAAAATCAGTGCCAACCATTTCCCGTTTTGCGGCGAGTAAAATGCTACTGCTTACGTAATTACGTTCTCCATTAGCGGAATGTTGGACACGGAGGATAGCCGGTCCAAGGTGGAGTGTTGGGCACGGAGGATAGCCGCCCCAACCAACATTGTTGGAACTCGGTGGAGGAGATGCGCTCAGACACCGGACGGAAAACAATGGGTGGAGACTTAATCACGTAACACGAAAACGCGTCAGATTCGAACTTGAAGTCGCATCAAAGGAAATGCGATGGACCTAGCTCATAAAGAGTTCGTGATAGCTATGGGTAAAGTGGCGCAAGCTGCTGTGATGCTATACAAATCATGAATTCATGCCAGTCTCTTGGATTGGAGTCTACGGGAACCGCTAGGGGTCTTTCTTCTTTCCGAGTGACTAGTAGTATTTTCAGAATTAAAATTGCCACTTAATGTTTTAATGATTTATTTTCAGAATGAGATGATTTTAGAATTTGTGATAAAGACTTGAGATCAGTCATGCAGTGCATTGTTTGCTATTAATGCTTGCTGAGTACTTTTTGTACTCAACCTTGTTAGTATTCTCCTTTGTTAGATCCTAGTCCGGCCGGGAGCTATCCCGAGCGGGGCAAAGGACTTGCAGGTACCGATGCAGCAGCAGGAGGAGAAGGCACCAGCGGCGAGGACCTGAGCGAGATGGAAGCCATCTTTGACTCGTGGGATGAGTAGGAGGGCGGTAGTTCAGAGCAGACTCAAGAGCGGAGAAGCTCCCTTTGGTATCTGTGTAATAGCTTTAGTAAGAACCCTAGTCTATGTGGCTACTACTGTAATAAAGATGTACAGTTTCTATTTTATTGTTCTGCTGCGCAACTCTGATAAAATGGCTTGCTATTCGTCGGAGCGGTGTTCTACCGGGCAGACGAATAGTAATCCGTATGCCTAAGTGTGATTACCCCTGGGGTAATGACACGGGGCGTCACAGCTACCGTCTAACACTTCCATCGCTTAGTCTAAATATTATAACAAATAAAAAAAAGGAGTTTACCTGCATACAGCGGGACGATCGTCCCACCTCTTCATACGAATTTTTTTTTAACGAATCTGAACTGCTTGCGAGCCCCTCGCCCGCCCCAACTGCTCCTCTCGTCCCTTTCTAACCGCCTACCACTTCCTGTCCCCACCCCGCGGACCTCGATTTCGTTCCACATCTTTGGTCGGCGTGCGAAGGCGCTAGCAGGAAGGGAGATGGAGGCGGCGGTGGGTCTGATAAAGAGGGCGGGAGGGAGGGAGGCGACGGGGGAGGGGGAGAGGAGGTAGAGGCTCGTCACGTCGGCTTACATCGACAGTGGCTCGAAACCTGATCTTGTTTCTGCTCCACATCTCCAGTCGGCCACCACCGTCATTATAGATGCGTTCGTCAAAAATAATATTTACTGTACAGTTTATAATCATATCTGCTCATATATCTCATATTCTTTTAGAACACCATTGAAACACACGGGCATCTACCAGTAGGATAAACACCAGAGTAGACACATGAGATCCACCGGCGTTGGCTTCAATCTCATTAACAGTTACTCCAGCAAAATAGTACTACGATCCTACTATATAATCCACACTTCCATGATATATATTTACTACTCAACGCAAAGTGTCTACGCTACAAGCTAGGCACGCACATCATCACCAAAAAAATCTAAAAAGCAGCAATTAGGCTGGAAAACGACGATACCTACCTTCTCCCCCGAACCCTCCTTTCACTCACTTCAGAAACCAAAGCTAATACAAAATTAACCCCCATCATTTGCATCCTAATGATACGATATCATAACTCATAAGCCAACTTAACACAATTAACAAGTAGAAAATCCCATTCGATTTCATTATTTATCCCACAACAATTCCACATCATTATTCTGTAAACACCACAGGCCCACCGCAACCATCCATCCACGAATCTGACACTAGTACTTGCGGTGCGGAGTTGCGGGAACAGATCGAGACACACGAGAGCGTCCAAACGCGAATCCCTCATGCCACGCTCTGAATCAACCGACCCGGTCATGCACGGCCGCCGCTGCCTCCCGCCATCCTCTCCACGGTGCGCCACAGGCGCTGTGTCTCGGCAAGCGCGTCCTCCGCGGGCAGCTCGGCGCGGCAGCACGGGCAGGTGTTGCGGCGCGCCAGCCACCGCAGCGCGCACGGCCAGTGGAACCGGTGCCCGCACGGCCGCAGCCCGCACACGCCGCCGCCGTGACCGGGAGCCATCTCCTCCCTGCAGATCGCGCACGGCTTCCCGTCCCCAGCCGTGGGGCAGCACCAGCACTGCCGCGTACGACGCCCCTCCGCGCCCGTCGCCGTCCTTCCGCACACCAATCCCAACCGCGGCGCGGTCCTCCGACACGACGTCCGCAAAGCCGCGACACTTTGCGGCCGCGTCGAGGCAGGGCGCGACGGCGGCCCAGGGCGTGGTGCCGATCCCGGACATGGAGAGCGCTGACCCCACCAAGTCGTCGACGAGCAGCGCGTGCCAGTCGACGGGGGAAGGGGAGGAGGCGGCCGGGGAGTAGGAGTTGCACATGGCGAGGAGAAGGAGCGCGGCGTCGAGGTCGGGTGTAGGGAGGTGGAGGAGGTGGTGGGAGCCGTCGGGGGAGAGCGCGGGGAGGAGCAGGAGGAGTGAGCGGAGGAGCACGCGGCCGAGCAGCGCGGCCTTGGTGGGGAGCGGCATGGAGCGGAGCCGCGCGAGGGCGCGCGAGAAGTGCGGCGGGAGAGGAGGAAGGCGAGGCGGCAGCGCAGCCGGCGAGCGTCGGCGGCGAGCGTGCGCGCGAGGGAGGGAAACTGCGCGGCCGGTACTGATACGAGGAGGGCGGCCATCAGGGTTTCGGACGAGGAGGCGGTCGGCGAGTGGACATGGCTGGTTTCCATCGGGATCGGGGGGCAGCTTGGGAAGAGGGAGTACGGTGGAGTTGGGGTGGAATGAGGTAGTGGGAAATTTCTTTTCGGCGGGTGTCGGTATTTATGCTGCGGTTTTGGAGGGCAATGGATCGAGTGGGTCTCGGAACTTGTGTAAAGATGGACTGTACAGTATATGTTAAGAAACTCTGATCCAGAAGGTCCGACTCACAAGTTGGTGGACAGTCCATTGGAAACTCTAGTAGAGTTCCAAGACTACAAGTAGAGAGGATCTCCAATTATTATTGTTAGAGATATATGTGTTAGAGTAGGACTCTAAATATTATTTAGTTTCCTTATCTGTAACCTCCTTTTATGTATATATACTGGCCCATTGGGCTCATATTAAATACAAATTGATATTCCAACATGGTATCAGAGCATTAGGGTTACCTCTTCCTAGCCGCCGCCGCTGGCTTTCCTCTCGCTCGTGCAACTCCGCCTGCCGCTCCGTCGGCTTCATCTTCTCCCCCGACGGCCGCTTCCTCGCCGTCGCCATCGACTATCGCCTCGTCGTCCTGTGCTGCTCCGTCGGCCTCATCTCCTCCACCGACACCGCCGCCAGGAGTCGCCGACGCCGCCAGATCCAGGTCGCCGCCGGCTTCCTCCGCAGCGTCTTGGTCGCCGCTCGCCGGCCGAGTTCGCCGCCAGCGTCGCCTGCTCGCTCGCAGACGCCGACCACGCCGCGACGCCTACATCGGCTCCTCCGACGCTCCGCTGCAGCCGCCGACGCCTGCCGTCGCCGCCGCTCGGCGTCGTTGCCGACTTAGGCGCTTCGCCGCCGCCGCCGCCGCCGCCGCCAGCAGGGGGATTAGGGTTCCCCCTGCCCTTGCGTGCGCGAGTGTCGGCGTGTGCACGTCGTTCTGCGCGTGGGCCGGCCCGTTAAAAACAGGCCGGGTCGACTGTGCGCGTTAAAAGAAAAAAAAAACAACGTCGGTCTAATCGCCGCGCCGTCCAGCGCCGCCTATCAGACTACGTTACCTTGGTCGCCACGCCGTCCAGCGCCGCCTACCAATGGGCACAGTTTCCCTCCCTCGTTGCCCGGTGATCTTCGACGGTGTTAATTACACCGACTTCGTATCTCACATGCGCATCCACATACGTGGTCTTCGTCTCTGGGGCGTTCTCTCTGGCGATGCCACCTGCCCGCCTTGCCCTACTCCTCCGACGAGTTTACGCTGTTGCAGCGCTCGACGTACCGACAAGGCTGCTGTCGAGGCTGCTGGGCTTGCTGATGAGAAGGTTGCATCTGCCTACCAAGAGGCTCTGGACTCCTACATGGATCAATTGACCGTCTATACTCAGCCTCAGTTCTCTTCTGAGGTTGTGGGACTCCCTTCGGCTGTCCAGATGTGGACTCACCTTTGTCAGCGCTACGAACTCTCTAGAGATGCCCTCTACCTGTCCGTGGTTCGCCGGGAGCACTCTCTCCAGTAGGGTGATGCTACTGTTGACGCCTTCTACGCCGAGTTACATTGTCTTGCGTCACCGACTCTCTTCGACCGCTTTGGCCGCCGCTCCCGCTCTTTGCCGCTATGACGTCTTGACCGAGTTTCACTGTCTACGAGTTCCTTACTCGCCGCCCTGAAGTTCGGCGGCAGGCGCGCCTGCTCCTTGCACGCCACCCTCGTGTCACTTTCCTGATAGAAATCATATATAAATATGATATAATAGCGATGATCCCCTTTCGAAACGAAGGGAGCCGGACCCCATACATCTGAATGAACAAGATCAAACGGACGCTGAGACACGGACTCACTATGAGGATAAAGAAGCTGAATTTGTTTACCTAAACGACAACCCTGACAATCTAAAGACACGTTCTCCTGCCCCCTCGAGAACGCACCAAACTGACTGCTCAGTCTGTTGAGTGTGTCTTTCTGGGCTACAGTGCCGAGCACAAGGGCTATCGGTGCTGGGATCCTGTCGGTAGACGGATACAGATTTCTCGGGATGTGACTTTCGATGAGTCTCATCCCTTCTACCCACATCCTGCCTCTTCTTCGGCTTCCTCTGTGGAGTCTCTGTCTTTTTTTTACCTTTCCAGATACACCTATATATGTCTTGCTCTCGTCCACCCGTCCCACTGAGTCTCCACATATTCCCCTTGTGGCCTCTCCGCCGTTGTCACCGCCTGCTTCATCCGCTGCGGCTCCTCAGGCTCCCCCCACTACACTCGTCTACACTCGTCGACCTCGTATTGAGGCTCTTCCAGATGAGCTATCTTCTCCTGATGTTTCATCTTCTCCTGATGCTCCATCTTCTTGTGAGACCCCGGTTTATCCGGCTTGTAATGCTTAACCATCCATTCGGTACTAGCATCACAAAGCAGATAATCCGAGACTCGAGGCATGTATACTTCCTAGAAATGCAGTATACACACCTCTTTACAAAGTTCATGCATCAATTCCATTCATTCACATAGAACCAAAGCAAAAGCAACAATCCAGAAGATAACATAAATAGAAGATAGTTTTTACAAAAGAGAGGCCGACCGGCCAAAAGACATATACATAAGGAAATTTAACAGCGGAAGCAAAAGTGCCATAAGATGGCTATAAACAAAAGAGCCAACCAGTGTGCCTACAACCCACAAGGCAACCGACCGGACCGCCAAGCTAGTCGCCAAACCCGAAGCACATCTCACAAAAGTGAGGCCCTTGGGGCTCACCTTCTTCCCCTGCAAACAAAAGCAGCCGGCAACAGCCGGTGAGTACTTTGAATGTACTCGCAAGACTTACAGATGGTGTAACAAACCTGTACATATGCTACATGCAAGCTCATAGAAGTGGAGGCTGTATGTTTTGGTTTTAGCATAAAGCAATTTTCCATTTGCAATAATGTAATAGATTGAAGGCAATGTTATTCAAATCGGTTTTTAACGATCAAATAATCGCAAAAGACAACAATATAACAGTAGATAGGGAACAGCAACAATCCTGGAGGTGACTACGACCAGTAGCCACCACAACAATAGCATGAATTACCCATTCACACCACCCATGTCAAATTTTAGTTTAAAAGGTTGAAGTCTAACTCTTGCAAAACCTAACCAAGCGTGTCCATAACCTAGGACGAGGCTATTCGAATAGTTTTATCCCTGCAGGGTGTACTAATTTCCCCACACGCCAGACCGCCTTTTTGCCAAGCTATTAAGCACACTTCCGAAGGTATGCCGGCATGGCTAAGTCTTACAAGACGTTTCTAATATTGTGAATTATTCACGAGCCGACCGTATGGATAGAAACCCATACGTTGTGTCGGAGTCATCGTAAAGCCTCGGTCAACTACCATTCCCGGGTAAAGACTTGGACAACTACGACGCTCCTCGAGGTGGAGAGCCTACCCGGAATCTCCACCACCGCACACCCACACAAGAACACGACCACATATCATGTTTCACACAACACACACAACCCCTCCTGCGACTCTGAGATAACCCACGCCAAAGTACTAAGTCAAGAGAGGTCCCATATCCTCTCTTTGGTTAGCACGCAAAAATGCTTGGAGAGTGTGACACAAGATGTTCGGTCCTTGTTGACTTAGGCAAGGCAACCACAAACCCAATAACCCACCATCAGACCACTTGCCCAAGTCCAAATCCGTTTTCCATTTTGATTTTGATTTTACAAAATAACACAAACACAAGTCTTTGGTCGTAAAGACATAATACTTAAATGTGTGATCAAGATCATCGACTAAAAATCGATGATCGCCGAAGACTACCAAACTAAGCATTTCTAAGCAATTTCCAATCGAAAACTACTAAGTGACCGAGTCCATCCATCGAACTCCGACCACGACCAATAACCTAAGCTCAAGGTAGTAGAGGATAAACAAGTCCCTCTGATTGTGCAACTATAGGACACTAACCATATTTTAACAACAAAATAGCAATGCATACATACGAGTTGAAAGCAATATAGTAGACTTGAAAAATAATAGGATGAACATGATCAAACCGCTTTTTTTTGCTTGTCGCGGGTCAAGATGTAGTGGGGATCACTTATGTTGTCAATGTGCTCTTGGATCCTAACGAAAGCTAAAAGCAATCGATAAGAACGAATAAAATGCAAGGACTCAACGACAAACTTTTTCCAAAATTACCAAAATCTTACCAAGCAAGACATCGATTTATAAAGAATTTAGCAACAAGAACCAATTGATTTGGATTCTTAATGCCAAAACTACGATCGAAAAAGGTCTTACGACCAGGTAGTGGTCGTAAAAGAAACCTACGACTATGACGTAGTCGTAGCAAGTCTTACGACTAGGTTCCAGTCGTGGAAGAACTTACGACCGGTTAAGGGTCGTAGAAGAACTTACGACTAGGTACAAGTCGTAATGGAACTTACGACTAGGTACTAGTCGTAGAAGGACTCATGCCCCCGGCATAGTCGTAATAAGACCTACGACCATTTATACATCGTAGTAGAGCTTACGACTGCTTAGGTAACGGTCGAAATCCGACCACTAGGTAACGCCTCCGCACGCTTTGCCGGTGGCTCGCGGCGATCTCCGAACACTGGTGGCGCGACCAAGGGCGGATGAGTGTCCCAAAAGTTGAAGGGTTCGACCGCGCCGATCGGTCTGAGTATAGCTGCTACGGTGAATGCGACCACGGAGTGCGGCCGAGAAGGTATGGCTCGGGAGGACTCGAACGAACAATACCAAAAGAAAACGAAAACACGCCTGAGCTCCTACAGGGCAATACGGACTAACTTGAGTCGAAGAACGACCAGAGACCCACGGAGTGACTCGCGACGAGTATCCGAGCGGCGGTGGTAAGGTTCTCGCTAGGATACTGATGACTGGCACAGAGAGAACCAAACCGTGAGAGTTAAGCTCCAAAGAGTAAAGGGGAGCAGAGGGGCGAAGACTTGAGAAGAAAACCCCGCCGCACCGCCTCCACCAAGCTCCACACTCAACAATGTTTGTCGAAGAGAGTGCGAGGGATCGCAGCTCAAGCAAGAGGGTAAGTGCTAATGGAGTTGCGTATGCTAAAGGAAGCTAAGGGTGAAGCAAAGGAGTTAAAATAGGGCAATGGCGGTGAGCAACGGCCGGGTTCTCGATCGGTCAACAACGCCATGAGAGCACTTGAGAGCGATGGGAGCGGTTGAGTCATGGCCCTCTCGAGGGATGAGCGTGGCAGCATTTAATGCGCCGAGCTAGCCGCTTAAAGGTGGACCTAGAGTGGATCGCGACGCCACCGCTTTTCTCCTCCGCGACGCCATGGCAGAGCTCACCTTGCAGACAGAGGAAGGAGACGACTCGTTGGTCGTCGGATTGAAATCGAACTACCGAGCTAGATCGAGCGGATTGAACCGATCCCATCGCTCGATCGGTCGAAGACCGCTCGATACCGATCCAACGGCCGAGTTAGATCGGGTG
Source organism: Hsuehochloa calcarea (assembly GCA_036346395.1). Lineage (NCBI taxonomy): Eukaryota > Viridiplantae > Streptophyta > Magnoliopsida > Poales > Poaceae > Hsuehochloa > Hsuehochloa calcarea. Next base: position 17,239,737 of record CM070602.1, on the reverse strand, counting down.
GTTTACAACGACTTCGGCCGGGGTGGTCGAAGACCGTTCGATGCCGATCCAACGGCTCACGACCTGGCGCCCAACGACCGAGTTGGCACGGCTAGTGGATGGACCGAGTCGGTGGCTCGAGCCCGAGTCCGATTCGAACTCACTTAACAAAGTGCAAACCGGTTAGGGTTTGGATTTGAATAAGCGATTTTGAGGAATTATTTAAGGTAGCAAGCAAGCTCCAAAATTATGAAATTTTAATCGAGTTTCTTGACGACGGAGGAACCTCATATGAAATTTCCAGAGATTCTAATGTATGAATTTTCCTCCGAAGTGCGGAAGAGGAAGCTAGGGTTTGACCAAGCTTTGACTCGCCTCCAAGGATCATCAAATAATTTCTAAAAGTCATGAGATAATTCAGAGGTGTTGCTAAGCCTCCCTAGAACTCAGGAGAAATATCTCCACGGGTTTGGCACAAGGTCTATGACAAGGAGGTTTTTGATTAGCGTCGAATGAGGATTTGAATTTGATCTTCCACAATTCTTTTAAAAGAATTACAAAAATGACCAGGGGTTTCAAGATACAAGAAAAGTTTTAATTCCTCCTTATTTTCTTACACTTGAAACCCAATTCCATATTTGGGATGTTACAAAACCTCCCCCCCTTACAAAAATCTCGTCCCGAGATTTGGCTCACTCGGTAAAGAAAGATGGATAGTGCCGCACGAGGCGATCTTCCCTTTCCCAAGTAGCCTCATCCTCAGAATGGTTCGACCACTGAACTTTAAGGAATCTGATGGCTCTATTCCTTGTTCTTTGTTCAGCCTCATCGAGTATGCGAACAGGGTGCTCGCGATAGGTCAAATCTTCTTGGACATCGAGAGTTTCCAACGGAGCTTCCTCTATTGGAACACGGAGGCACTTCTTTAATTGGGACACATGGAACACATCATGTATCCTCGAGTGCAATTGCAATTCCAACTTATAGGCATGACCCCTTTCTTCTCGATAACACGGTAAGGACCGACATATCGAGGAGCTAACTTGCCCTTGACGAAGCGGCGATGGCCCTTCAAAGGAGAGACCTTGAGATACACAAAGTCATTGGGCTCAAAGCTCAACTCGCGACGACGGCGATCCGCATAGCTCTTTTGCCTAGATTGAGCTGTGCGTAAACGATCACGAATAAGCTGGGCTTGACTCTCGGCCTCATTGATCGAGTCCAGGCCAAAGAAAGGTCTTTCGCCGGTCTCAGACCAATTCAACGGGGTTCTGCACTTTCTCCCGTATAAGGTCTCAAAATGTGACATGCCGAGACTAGCTTGAAAACTGTTGTTATAGGAAAACTCGGCAAATGGCAAGCACTTCTCCCAGTTCTTTCCATAGGAGAGGACACAAGCACGAAGCATATCTTCCAACACTTGGTTGACCCTTTCGGTCTGACCATCAGTTTGGGGGTGATATGCGGTGCTAAATGTGAGGCGGGTTCCCATAGCCTCTTGCAAGCATTTCCAAAACCTGGCGGTGAAAAGTGCACCGCGATCCGAAACGATCGTCTTCGGTACACCATGCAAGCAGACGATGCGGGAGACATAGAGGTCCGCGAGTAGACTCACACTGAGGTTCGTCCGTACTGGCAGAAAATAGGCTACCTTTGTCAATCGATCGATGACAACCCAGATGGAATCCTTGCCCTTGGATGTTCAGGCGCATCGGTGATAAAATCCATCCCGATCGAATCCACTTCCATTCAGAATAGGCAAAGGTCAAGTGGCGATCTTCTTTGGGCGATGCTCGGCCTTGACACGGCGACACACGCCGCACTTTTCGCAACGAACCGCAATCTCCCTCTTCATTCGGGTCCACCAAAATCTCGGCGGAGATCTTGATACATCTTTGTGGCCCGGATGAATAGACAAAAGCGAATCATGGGCTTCACGAGAATCAAACTCCGCAATTCCATATTCTTGGAACCACAAGACGTTGCCCGAACCTTACAACACCATGCTCATCCTCAGAGAAGCACTTGGCTGTTCCGTTCTTGACATTTTCCTTTATGCGGCTCACCCCAGCATCCGATTGCTGAGCGACTTTAATCCGATCGGACTCTTCTTCTTCTGTATGTTGATGATATGATCATTACGGGAGATGATTCTGAGTACATTGCCTTCGTCAAGGCTCGTCTTAGTGAGCAGTTCCTTATGTCTGATCTTGTTCCTCTTCGCTACTTCCTTGGGATTGAGGTTACTTCCACTCCAGATGGTTTATTTATGTCCCAAGAGAAGTATATTCAGGATCTTCTTGATCGTGTCTCTCTCACTGATCAGCGTACTATTGAGACTCCCATGGAGCTCAATGTTCACCTTCGACTCTCTGATGGCGAGTCTCTTTTTGATCTGACTCGCTATCGTCATCTTGTTAGGAGTCTGGTCTACCTTGCTGTTACTCGTCCGGATATCAATTATCCAGTTCATGTTCTGAGTCAGTTCGTTTCAGCTCCCACTCATGTCCACTACAACCACCTTCTTCGAGTTCTGCGATACCTTCGTGGGACTATCTCTCGCCGTCTCTTCTTTCCACGCTCCAGCTCTTTACAACTTCAGGCTTATTCGGATGCTACTTGGGCCAGTAATCCCTCTGATCGCCGGTCTATCTTTGCTTACTGTGTTTTTCTTGGTGGTTCTCTCATTGCACGAAGGCGAAGAAGCAGTGCGGTGTCCCGTTCGAGTCAGAGGTGAGTTGCGAGCTATGGCTCTCTTGGACAGCAGAGATTACTTGGCTACGGTGGTTACTTGAGGATTTTGGTGTTTCACATCGCACAGACTCCTCTTGTTAGGCGAGACAGGTGCTATCAGTATTGCACGTGATCCTGTGAAGCATGAGCTCACCAAGCATATTGGTGTTGATGCTTCCTTCATGAGGTCTTGTGTGCATGATCAGGTGATTGCTCTTCATTATGTGCCTTGAGCTTGGATAGCGGATTTCTTCACGAAGGCCCAGACTCGAGCACAGCACGGCTTCTACCTTTCCAAACTCAGTGTTGTTGATCCACCATGAGTTTGAGGGGGGGTGTTAGAGATATATATGTTAGAGATATATGTGTTAGAGTAGGACTCTAGATATTATTTGGTTTCCTTATCTGTAACCTCCCTTTGTGTATATATACTGGCTCATTGGCCTCATATTGAATACAAGTTGCTATTCCAACAATTATAACACGATTATTGAAGAGCAATCAAGCGAAGTCTGAAGTCCCTTCATATCTCTCGTGTTCAATCCATTGTTGTGCTTTGTGTTCTTGATTTGATCCTTGTTATTCTGAATATTGTTTACGCGGTAATCACTCGGATTGTACTCGTCAGCGATGGTTACTCAACACGTTATCAGCACGATCGACTCTCCTCGCATCGAAAGGTAACCGTTGAAGAACGACACTCGTAGAATGAATGGTTTTCTAGATTGCTTTCAATTCGGCAAATTTGGCTTTCAGATTGGTTTTTTATACGGTGCAAATCCGTTCTAATCTACCGCGAGCCGACTTGAAGTCGCCGGCATAATACCGATCGGTAAATTACGTAAAAGATTGGATGTCGATTGTACGTAGATTGAAATTGCGAATTCGTTCTAACCTACTGCGAGAAGACTTGAAGTCACCGCCAAGTCGAGCGGTGGTTGTATGAAAGAACAGGTGTCGATTGCACTACATAGCATCGCATCATATGAATAGTACCAAAAAAACAATTCCCCGACCGGCTTAAAGCCGCAGCACGGCCGCCCCAACCCAGTGTAGGATCAAGGATAACCGACTAGAGGGGGGTGAATAGGAGGTTTCTAAAATTTCTAGATCAAATTACCCAATTTAGCAAGACACACTAAGCAAAGCTATTTATTACAAGCTATGAGCTACAAAATTAAATGCAATAAGTAAAGACAAGAAATAACCGCACAAGGACAAAGAGGTTTTTCCCGTGGTATCGAAGATTTGTCGATCTTCACTAGTCCACGTTGAGGAAGCTTGACTCAATCAAGCCGGCTCCACAAATTAAGCCTTCCCTCGTAATCACTTGGTTGTTCTTCCTCCTCTCCGGAGTTGGTGAACACCGACCAATCACAACCGGCGTCGGGTCTCTTCACAAGCTTCTTGAAGAGATCACCGCGCAACCTCCGCCAAGTCGTCTAGGTGCCAACAAGCACCAAGAGAATAGACCTTGACCTTCACTTGACGGCAATCAAGAGCCAAAGGATCAACTAAAATGCAATGCTCTTGGTTTTGCTCACAACCTCACAAATGTGTCCAAAGAGAGTAAATAAGGAGTGAGAGGAGTGCTCAAAGCTCAAATGAATTGAATGAATGCTCAGCAACATCACCTTGAGCTGGTGGGGGTGTATTTATACCCCCCCACAACCAAATATGACCGTTATGCAAAAAATCAGAAAGATTCAGAGAAATCGGAACTTCCGCCGTGTAAGGTGCGGAACTTCCGCTCTTCAATCGAGTGCACTGTAACGGTCATTACAGTGGGCATTAAATGCTCTGATATAGCCGTTGGATTTATTTGCGGAACTTCCGCCAACTAAAGTTCGGTTCTTCTGATAATCGGAAGATCCGCTCATTCCATGGCAGAACTACCGCACTTGCGAAAATGGCTAAGTCTCTAAAAAGGGTGCTCCCTGGAAAAAACAGACCGCAAGAATTTCGGAGCAACCGATAATCGGAACTTCCGCTCGTATCATGGCGGAACTTCCGCACTTCGAGAAATCGGCTAAGTCCCTAAACCGGATGCTCTCTGGAAAAATTGAACCGCAAACATTTCGGAAGAACCGCATAGCGGAAGTTCCGCAGTGACAACGCCGGAACTTCCGATTGTGTACTGAGAAAAAGATTTTGCTTTTGAAACCAGACCAAAAGAGCATGCATGATCCTAAGTTGATCCAAAGGCATAATGAAGTGCTTTCAAGCTACTAGACAAGCTCCCCCTTAATAGTACGATATTTATCCTAAAATCCGGTCTTCCTCTATACTCCAAAGACTGGTAAAATTCAAAAGGGATCCTAGTCTATTTGTACCTTACCCTTGAGACCAACTCCATCTTCTCAACATTCTTTGACATGCAGCTCCTTGATTTGACTTTGTCATTTAGAACTATGTCTTGTAATCACTTCAACAAACATATTAGTCTCATATTCACATAATGTCATTAATTACCAAAATACTTTTTTTAGGGGCCTAGATGCTTTCACCCGGCCGGCTAGCAGCTGCATCACCATCTCCGACTAGCCGCCGCCATAGAGAGAGAATAAAAGGTGGGGCGAACACGGCGTCGGCCTGAAGCCATGCGCCGCCTCACGACAAAGTGAGCCGCCGCCGGCCAACCTGCGCTTGCTCGGCCGCCCGCATGGCGCCGTCGAGCCGAGAGGGAGAGAACGGCCGCGGCCGTGTCTCGCATGGCGCCACCGGAGCCGAGAGGGGAGAGACCGCCGGCGCTGTGTCCCGCATGGCCGCACGGAGCGAGACGGGAGAGATCGGCCGTAGCGGCGTCTCGCATGGCGCCGCCGGCCGGAGGGGAGGGAAGAGCCGCCGCCGCCATGGAGCGATTGGCACCGCCACCTCCGCCGCCTCTCGCGGTGGCCGGCCGCCGAGCCGTCGCCGTCGTCGCTGCCGCACCCGCCCGCGCCGCCATTGGCGATGGAGCCACCGGCACCGCCACCTCCGGCCGCCTCGTAGCACGGCTGCGTGCCGCTGCCAACGTGTGAACAGGAGTAGGGAAACCCTACCCCCGATTCACTTAAAAGGTGGTGGTAGCGTGGGCCGAGAGGGTCGGCCCACATTTTTCAGCTGAAAAAATCTAGTTTTGCAAAAAGGCCCTTGGATTTCTGAAAATTAAGAGAAATTTTTCGCGAATAAGGAAATTTCGGCTGAAAATTACACGAAATATTTTCTCAGAACTAAAATTTTGCGTTTTAGCCCCTGGAAATTGCAGAATTTACCAAAAAATTCATATTCCAGTAGAAAAAGGCATCAGGAATTCAATTTTTGAATCTTTTTTTGCATTTGAAGCATGTTTCACTTTGTTATTGTTACTTCTATGCAATTTATGTACTGTATTTACTGTTTTGATAATTTATGCCTATTTATAGTGCTTTTAATCACTAAAAATAACAGTAAAGTCTGAAAAATGCATAGAAAATACGGGAACATTATGAGAATCTTTGCAATCATTTTATGCAAATTACCAGTAGTAATCATATGCATTTTTTTGCATGAATATGCATATGACTAGCATTACGAAACGGGAGTTCGAAGAGCTGGCCCAGTATGGTCACAATTACCTGACTTGGGCATTAGATATCGAAATCGTACTTAGAGCCAAGAAGCTCTGTGCTGCTATTGGACTTGGCACCTCGAAGGATGCCACTCCAACTGCTGAGGAGAATGATCAAGCACTTCATTTTCTTAGACACCATCTCTAACTAACGCTCAAGAATGAGTATATGGCAGAAAAGAGCACACAAGCTTTATGGACCGCACTGAAGAAGCGGTTCGAGAAGCTAAAGTACACCATCCTTCCTCAGGCACAACAAGATTGGAATAGACTACGTTTTGCTGACTACAAGACCGTGGGGGAGTACAACTCTGCATTGCATAAAATCTGTACAAGTCTTCAACTCTGTGGTAAGGTAACCACAAACGAGCAGAAGATAGAAAAAACTCTCTCTACCTTCCGCCCAAACGCTGTGCAATCTACACGCAACTATCGTTAGGATGGCTACAAGGAGTATGTCGAACTGATTGATATCATTCAGGCTGCGGAAGCTCAAGATAACGTTCTTCGAAAGAACTACATCTCACAGCCGCCTAGTACCAAAGTTGGCCATGAAGTCAACGCAAGCAGTTTCAAGGTAAGAAAGCCTCACTCAATAGAAAGAGGCAGGAAGGGTAAGGTCATGGATCGCAAAACTAAGCAGAATGCCCAAGCTAAGAAGGGCGAACAAAAGAAGCGCGATGAGAAGTCCTATGGTTAGCAGAACCAAAGTTGCTACAAATGCGGCATTTGAGGACATTGGTCACATATTTGTTGTGAGCTGCAGCACATGATCGATGCATTCAAGGCTAAGAAGAAAGGCAAAGGACAACATGAGGCACACCTCGCCATTGCAGGCATAGAGGATCCACAATCATGGGATGCACCCATGGATGTGGACAACCAAGTAGCAGCTCCCATCACACCTTCTTTGGACATTGCAGCAGCAGCAGCTGTAGTTGCCAAGAAGAGACGATGGATATGACGCAGATTCAGGAAGAAGTTTCTTCCTTCTTTGCTGGTTCGACCTAGTGCACGCATTGTACTTAGATTTTATAGTTATTTGCAATTTATGTTTGTTAGAGAACATTGATTTTGAATACTGGTTGTAAGCCCTAGGAGAGCAAAACAATAAATTCTTATTATGAGTCTCGCATGATTTTTTGATGTATTAATAGCAAATTATGTTCTGTTTTGAAGTATTTTACTTATGTGTGTGGATTGCTTCCAACCCATATTAATAAATACTATATATATATATATATATATATATATATATATATATATATATATATATATATATATATATATATATATATATATATAAGAACACGTGTGGTGCCCTTTGGAGGAAGTGTGCTTAGCAGACAGTGGCACAACGAATACCATATTAAGAGAGACAAAAAAAATTCAGTCGATCAGCAAGAATGCTGGTAGTCTTACGACAACGCAGGCAGTGATACTTGTGTAATAGGCTCAGGAAGAGCTATAATTATACTCCCGATGGACACAACATTGGTCATTGAAGAAGCCTTGTTGTATCCAAAATCGACTAGGACTCTCTCAAGCTTTAAAAATATTCGCGCTAACGGTCTCCACGTATAGACTGAAGAAGAGTATAGTAAGGAATATCTACTCATTACAAAGCGCGAGGAAAATGGAAAAGGGTATTAGAAAGACTTTCTTCATATGAATCTGGGCTATACTACACTTACATTAAGGCGCTGCAGCCTATACTATCCTGAAAATAACTTTTAGAAGCTCTAAACTTTTCTGTCTCTGGCATGATAGATTAGGTCACCCGGTCTTAGAATGACGAGGAATATAATTACTAATTCTCAGGGACATAATATCAATGTAAAGAATTTTCCGAATCCAAAAGATTTTGTGTGCCCTGCATGTGCCACCGAAAAAATGATTACTAGACCCTCTACTCTGAAAGTAAAGGATGAAATCCTGTATTCCTGGACCGTATATAGGGAGACATTTGCGGTCCTATACAGCCCCTATTAGAGCCATTTAGGTACTTTATGGTGCTCATCGATGCTTCCTTGAAATGGTCGCATGTATGCTTATTATATATGAGAAACAATGCTTTTGCAAAGCTGATCTCGCAGATAATTAAGATTAAGAATAATTTCCCTGATCATCATGTGAAGTCCATCAAGATGGACAACGTCGGAGAATTTACTTCAAAGGCATTTGATGATTATTGTATGGCAATGAGAATTACCGTTGAACATTTTGTACCATATATCCACACCCAGAATGGACTAGCAAAGACATTAATTAAAAGAATTAAATTTATTGCCCGACCGCTCTTGCAGAATTGTAATTTACCAATTACGTGTTGGAGAAACGTAGTCCTGCATGCAGCAACTCTCATCAACTTTCGACCATCAGCATATAACATCCATTCACCTATGCAACTAGCGCAAGGGTCAGCACCGAAAATCTCCCATCTTCGAAGGTTTGGTTGCAAGGTTTATGTACCTATACCACCACCACAGCGAACTGCAATGGGCCCTCTGTAAGATCGAGGTGGCCGACTAGAGGGGGGTGAATAGGCGGTTTTAAAAATCTATCGCGCTAAACCAATATATGAATGCGGAAGCTAATATCGAATTGGTTTTGCACAATTAAAACCTAAAACAACTAGGCTCAACTAAGTGCACCGACAATATGAACACAATACAATATGAGCAATCATACAAGATATATAAGCAATTAAAGCAAGAATGTAAATAGCTCAAAGTAAAGCACAAGTAAAAACAAGATGACACGATTATGTTTTACCGTGGTGTTCGGAGACTTGCCGGTCTCCCCTAATCCACGTTGAGGTAAGCCCAACCCGCGTTGGACCGGCTCCTCAAATGAGCACACACCTCCGAGGTAAGTCCAACACTTGGACCGGTTCCAAACCGAACCAACACCTCGCTCAACTATGGTTGCTCTTCCTCCACTCCGAGATGGCGAGCACCAAACCACTCACAACCGTCGGGCCTTCTCACAAGCTTCTTGAGAAGGTCACCGAGCACGACGCCTCCACGCCGTCTAGGTGTCGGCAAACACCAAGAGTAACAAACCAACTTTCACTTGAACTAATCAAGTGTCAACGCTCACGTGAATACACAATCCACTACCTAAGGCAACACATGCACTTAGGGTTTACTCTCTAATCTCACCAAGTGCAACACATGCACTAAAGAGAATAGAGGCTTGCTCTTAGCTCAAGAGGCTCACAAAGAGTTCACAATAGTTCTAAGCAACTTCAGCAACCTCCCACAACCGGCCAAGGTGGCTATATATAGCCCACACACAAAAACTAGCCGTTGGGAGACAAATCCCTGAAAAATCAGGACAATCGGAAGTTCCGCCGTACAAAGGCCGGAACTACCGCAGGAGAGAGAAAAGGCACCACAACGGCTATGTCAGACGAGAAACTAGCCGTTTGATTTTTAGTCCGGAACTACCGCCAACTAAATATCGGAAGTTCGATTCTTCTGAAGTTCCGCTCAACACATAGCGGAACTACCGCACTCGAATTTTGGCTAAGTCCCAAAATGGTGCTTCTCTGGAAAAAACCAACCGCCGGATTTCGGAGCATCCGATAAATCGGAAGTTCCGCTCAATACACTCCGGAACTTCCGCACTTGGAAAATCGGCTAAGTCCTAAACCAGCCGCTCTCTGGAAAAATCAAGCCGCGGAAAATCGGACAGTCCGGGGTGCGGAACTTCCGCCGTTAAACCGCCGGAACTTCCGATGTTCTGATGTAAGTCGAAATGGCTTTTCAACAACTTCAATTGCAAAACACATTTGCTAATTAACAAGCCATGCCAACAAAGGTCACAAGCAAGATTCCCAACAAGTTGCAAAACACATTTGTCAACTTTGGAATCATACCACAAGGAAAAGGTACATGGACTTACACCATTTGCAAAACGCATTTGCAAACTTAAGTCACATGCTACAAGGGTTGAATGCATGAGCATCGGCTATTTGCAAAACACATTCGCAAATAATAGCTCCATGCATAGATGAGCTAGAGCAAATATAATGAGCTATCAACACATGACTATCTCAAACTACTAGTCAAGATCCCTCTTAATAGTACGGCAAACCTATACTAGCAATCCGGTCTTTCAACCAAACACCGAGACCGGTAAAAGACTAGGAACACATCCTTAGCCCTAGCTAGTCATACCTTTGCCTTGCATCTTCTTGAAGCTTGATGACGCACATCAACACTTCAAGTCCGGGTCCTTGACTTTGACAATCATCAACTTATGATGATTTCTTCACTTCGGGATCTTGTCTTGAACATCATCAACACATGATGATTTCTCCATCCCGAGTCTTCACATGCACCAACACATGATGCAATCCTTCACTTGACCTCCATCAACACATGATGGGTCTTCTCTTGTCTTGATGATCAACTCATGATCATCTCTTCTTGATAAACATCAACTCATGATGCATCATTTACACCAAGCTCTTGACTTGATGATCAACTCATGATCATCCCAAGTCTTCATCATCCTGGAACATAACCTATATATCCAACTCATGGAAAATGTTAGTTCCACAATGTGATCATCACTAATTACCACACCATACCATTAACTCATAATGGTGGGACAAGATACCTCAATCTTTCCCTCTTTGGTAATTGATGATAACCACTTAATTTCTCATAAATTTAATGAAGATAAATGAGAGAACAATTGAGTATATATAAACTACACAAGTTATATATACTCTAACATGAGTATACAAGAACTACACAAGTTCTATATACTCATAACATGAGTATATACGAACTACACAAGTTTTGTATACTCAAAGGTTTTGTTTCAACGTAAAGATCCCAAATATATGTGGAGAATGGAACATGGATCAATACTAATGAAACCACAAAGTATAGGATAAAACTCCCCCTAAATGTGTGCATACACAAGTGTATAATAAGGTCATATGCACATATTCAAACTTGACTTATGGTTGAGTTCAATCCTATATTTTGGATCCGAGAAATGCAACATAGTATAAATTGAGATGTCAATTGCATACCTCGTTGTGTTTCACCTCTATATCCAAATGAGACTACACAAAGATAATACTTGATAAAAGAGTTAGTCTCATATTTGGATTTGTCATTAATCACCAAAACAATCCATTAACTCATAATGGCGGGTCTAGATCTTTCAATCTCCCCCTTTTTGGTGATTGATGACAAATCCATTATCAATAACAGCATTTGGATATTTATAGACATAAGAAAAGAATTTAAACTAATGAACTATGTCTATGCATCATATGAGGTGAAACATAAAGTAATAAACAAAATGCATATGAAAAACATTCTCCCCTTTACACATCTAATGCATCTATTTTCCCTCTTTGGCATGTAAACAAATCAAACATCCAAATGAGTATTGATAAAAACATTCTCCCCCTTTTGGCATAAATCACCCAAAAGCACAAGACAAATCTTAGCCAAAAGGAGTATTTGCAAATCAATACCACTTGCAAAAACAATGAGATTGGTCACAAAAAGTATGAATTGAACACATATAACCAAGGGGGAAATTTTGTTCTCAAGATATGAGAGGAGAAACAGATTTAGGTTACAAACCTAATGATCATAACATTCTCCCATTTTAAATCAAAACATTTAGAACCATTTGAAATGATAGTTGAAACATATTCAACTAACCTCCTACTTTGAAGTCTTCTCAAGAATATTTTCAAATCCCAAAACGAGAAGATCAAAGATGGCCAATACTGAAAATATGTGGAAGCAAGCTCAGAAAAATATGAAATTAATCATGGAGCTAGTGCTGGCATATACACACAATTTTCATTTTGGGAGGCTTAACCAAATGTCAATCAATTTAAAGATGTGAAAATCACAAAATTTCATAAAGCGAAAAATTCAGGATTTTGATTTTGACAATTCATTAGAGCCTCAAACGACAGTGAGAAAATGGGTAAAATGGTTCCAATAAATTTGAGAAAATTTTTAACATAGAACCACTATAGAGGATCATCTTTCATTATTATAGCTTCCTCTAATTGTGAACCCATTTAAAGATACAAAATTCACAAATCTGCTCAAAACCATGCACAAATCTGAAATTTCAGCTTTTGAGCAAAGAGAGAAAAAGTCAAAGCTTTTTCAATTCAAGTCGAAATACTTTCAAATTTGGCAGAATTTCTCTTGTAAGGAGGGACATCCACGACAGGAGATAAAAAGATATAATCAACCACAAACATTTTCATTCATAATCACATCTCATCCACATCTCATGCAAAATAAAAATCATGACATAAAAACATGTTCTCACACAGAGTAGCATAAGATAGCATAGCCAAAATGAAAGTCATACAACCAAGTAGTCATAAGATATTACAATTTTGCATACAAGGTCTAATGACCTAAATAAACAAACGACTACTGCTCAGCAGGAGGGTCTTGAGGATGATCGACTGGAGGAGCAAGGGAGGAGCAACAGGATGACCACCGGGAGGAGAGCAAAGCGGCGCCGTCCATCTTGAGCAGTGGAGAAACTGTCGCGAATCTGGTGGCAAAGCGTCAAAGTGGCGAGTAGGCGTCAGTCGGAAGTGGTAGGCGCCTCAAACGCATCCAGTCTAGAGGTGGTCATTTGCTGGAAGGTATCCTGGGATGCTCTCATCTCCAACAAGGTGGCATAAATCTGATCCATAGTGGCTATACCTTGTGGAGGAGCAGCAGCAGCAGCAGCAGGAGGTGCAGCTTCAGGTACTTCTGCTGGAGCACGCCTAAGATTAGCAGGAATAGGAGGACCTTCTCTTGGTTTATAGGCTTTATGTGCTGAAGGTAAAGCTCCATTATATCCAGTTTGTTTAACGATCAAAGCCATAATGTAAGGTGCAAAGTTTATTCTCTTGACTCGATCATTCTTTGTTCCTGCTATCTCCCTTATAATAACATCCACAACATCAAACTTTCTTCCATGCATGATGCATTCCAATATATTCCAAACATGTCCTCTAATAGCATCATAATTCCCACTCTTAGGTAACATGGTATGATTGATGATCCTATTTACCAAGTGGGAATAGGAGAAGTCTGTGATCTTACCAGGACAAATCTCGTGTGGTGTCATAAAATTGATCCAGTGAAATAGGAGAACTGTTCCATCATAAATTTTCTCATATTAAGCTTGATGGATATTCAATGCATGTTCAAAAGCACGCTTGTGCAAGAATACCTCCGCTTCTGTCATCCGGTGGTGAGAAAATCTAGAGGAATGCATCTTGTGGCATAGAAGCGACGGATGATCTCATCACAATAATTGCATTTTATTGCCACAAAGTTGTGAATCCCGGCTCGCTGAAAGAGCCTGTAAGTACCCTCATATCTGTCAAGTCCGTTGAGATAGGACCAATTGATGTACTTGTGATCAGCAAATGGTTTGGATGGTCCATAAAAGAGATCATAGACTTGCCTTTGAAATTTGGTATGGAAACGAGGGTCATCAACATTTCACGGAAGTGAGTATTGATTTTTATCCTCGAGAATAGTGTAGTCATCTGCTTTGTGAGTCCTTTAAGATCAATTTCCATTTCTTTAGGTTCACCTAACTCCTCATCGATTCATATTCAGATTCTTCTCCTGATGCACTTTCTTCTGAATTTTCAGATTCTTCCTCATTTCTTGAAGAGGATGCGCCAGCATCTGAATAGTGCTTCGGGACTGCCATCTTCATCCTCGGCATCTTCAAGAACAACAATGGATGAAGTGTCAAAGATTGAATCAAAAGAAGATGAAATTCTCAGGTTCTGTCAGGACAATCGGAAGCTCCGCAAGTTTAACGCCGGAACTACCGCTAGCGGAAGTTCCGCGCTCTTAACAGCGGAAGTTCCGATTTTCCTGGGCCGACTCTAGGGCAAAGATAAATTTTGATTTTTCAGCATTTTGATGGATTGAGTCCATGGAATCGATGCATAAACATCATACAATACTGAATCAACTAATTTGCCCAAGAATCTACCACAGATTTCATCGACATTTCATTTTCCCCAAAAACTCAACCTAGGGTTCATGAGAGGTAAAAATCCAAGAAAGGAATTGGAACTACCTTGAGAGAATGGGTGATTGAACCCTGGGGAAGCAATAGATCGGTCGAGATTTGAAGAAAAACCAAGATCAATCAAAGCTTTTGGTGGAGACTTGGAGAGAAGAGTGGGCTCTCGGAGAGAAGAGATCGGTGGAGGAGAGAGATAAAAACGGAGCAACCGCAGTGCATTAAAGCCTCTCAGCTACCGGAAAGCGGAAGTTCCGCATTTCAAAGGCGGAAGTTCCGCGTAGAGGAAGTTCCGCGCCTGGAGTGCCGGAAGCTCCGATTTTCCTGACGCTTCGGAAGAGAGCTGAAAACGGAAGCTCCGCAAATCAACAATGGACGTTAGGAAAACGGAAGTTCGCACATAGAATGCCTGGAAGTTAGATTATCCCGACACTTCAGGAAAGATCTTGGAATTTGATTTTTATGCAAATGATCCCTAGTTTTGCACTCAAATAAATATCATTCAGGATCATTGTACATTAAAAAGACTAATGTCTATCCAAGAAAATAATTTTTATGAATTTAGTTTTGATTTTGCAAATGAATCCTCATTTTCATGAAATTAATCAAAACAACTCAAAGAGAACATATTGTTGATTTTAAAGCATCCAATTTTATGTATGAGTCATAAATGCCATTTTGAACCTTTTCATAAGAATAGTTTTGGTTCATATGGAAAAACTCACTTAAGTGCTAGAAAGTGACCACTTAGGTCAAAGTAGGATTTTGGACGAGTTTCAAAATCAAATAACCTTTTCTAGGTTGGTCTTTTGGAAATTCTTTGAATACCAAAAATGTTTAGAATAACCAACTCTAGGATTTTTCTTTTGTCAAGATTTTCAAATTCCTTTTAGAATAGATTTTACACGAAAATCTAGTTTATGTCAAAAACAAGATACCATAATGTAAGATTTTTGGACATAAACTTATTTTCACTTAAAATAGGTTTTTCTAAAGCCAAAACCTTTGGTAAATCTTTGAAAAGCATTTGTATACCTTTTGCAACTAGTTTTTCAAAGAATTACTAATAATTATGAAATTTTTGACTTTTGGCTAAAAGGCTCATTTTTTTTTGAAAAACAATACTAGCACTTAATCAATTTGGGCACACTTAGGGATGTGAAATACATGACTATGATTTAGCACTCTCCCTTAATGTGCCACTACCAACTTGCTCAAGATATTAATAATGAACATTATGAACATAGAGCAAGAACACCCCTTTTAAAATAATTTTCATGAAATGCAACCTACACAAGGTATAAAGGGGCTAGATACTTCAATGTAAATACTTGTTACCGAGATGGCATTGGTTCTTGATGTGAAACGATTATCCTCAAACTTGGCTCCAATTTGATATATGATGACATCCATCTTTATATGAATAAGCCAAGTCTCCAATGCCTCTCCAAGTACCTATTAAGCATTTAAGCGCATTTTGGTACCCAAAACTAGGTTGGGTCCACGAATGTTAGTCACAATGGATTTGGGCACCCAAATGGCCCTAGCATTAGTTTTATGTGAACTAACTATTCTAGCAAACACATTGCCATTAATATCCTTCCTAAGCAAATATTGATCATTATAAATAATGGGCTTAGGAGTGATACCTATGGGACAATCCTTACTCATATGTCCCTTTTCCCGGCAGTTGTAGCAAGTCCGAAATTTGTATTCGTCTTTTACCTTCTTTACTTGCTCCTTGCCGGTTCGCCTCTTCTTTGATGACAATTTCTTGTCATTCACTTTGTTTGGGCACACGGAGGCGAAGTGGCCCTTTCCATTGCATCCATGGCACTTGATATTCTTCGTGTGCCTTGCGTTGTGCCTCGTCTTGCTATTCTCCCTTTTCTTGGGAGTGTAGCCAACACCACTCTTATCTTGCAAGCATTTTTGCTTGCTCAATATTTCGTCGAGAGTGGCCTTCCCTTTATAGCTTCTTTCCAAGTCATTCTTCAAATTTGTGACTTGGGCCTTGAGCTCATTATTTTCCTCTACAAGATTAGTCTCAACAAGCATAGAGGAAATAGGAGTATCTAATTTATAGCAACAAGGCATTTCAAGTAAATCCTCACATGAGGTGGATACATTAACCTTAGATGAAATGCATGAGGTAGAAGCTATACATGGCAAATCATCTAATAAATTACATTCAATGCCTATATCCACCTTAGAGCTATTTAGATTATTTAGGAGGAGAATTTCATGTTCATCTTTTAAAACATCATAATCATTTTGAAGAGAGCCATACTCTTTCTTCAAAACTTTGAATTTCAGTTTCTCCTTTCCTAAATATTCATTGAGCTCTTCTAGCATATCCATCAACTCATCATATGAAGGCTCATCGTTTTCGTTTACCTCATTATTACCTTGAGCCATGAAGCATCGAGTTGATGTGGAGGAAGTGGAGGAGTCCTCATAATCGTCGGAGTTTGAGATTGAGCATTCTTCTCCCGACGACCGTTCATATGTGCAATCTTCACTTGTGGAAGTGGACAGTTCATATTTATCTTGAATTTTGGTCCACATCTCATGAGAGCTCTTGAGATTGCATATGGCATCAAAAATATCTATACTCAAAGCACTAAATAAAACGTTAGTAGCTTGAGCATCGAGATGCGAGCATTTCTCTTCCTCATTGGTTGGAGCAAAAGGATCCTTTGGAGGAGAAAAGCCCGCATCTACAATCCGCCATATATTTAGGCCCATGGCCTTAAAATAACAAATCATGCGGATTTTCCAATAGACATAATTTGTGCCATCAAAAATAGGTGCTTTACCTAGGTGCACTAAATCTCTAGTCGCCATCCTTTACTCTCTAGACGGTTAAGTCTAATCAACGAGAGACCAAGCTCTGATACCACTTGTAAGATCGAGGTGGCCGACTAGAGGGGGGTGAATAGGCGGTTTTAAAAATCTATCGCGCTAAACCAATATATGAATGCGGAAGCTAATATCGAATTGGTTTTGCACAATTAAAACCTAAAACAACTAGGCTCAACTAAGTGCACCGACAATATGAACACAATACAATATGAGCAATCATACAAGATATATAAGCAATTAAAGCAAGAATGTAAATAGCTCAAAGTAAAGCACAAGTAAAAACAAGATGACACGATTATGTTTTACCGTGGTGTTCGGAGACTTGCCGGTCTCCCCTAATCCACGTTGAGGTAAGCCCAACCCGCGTTGGACCGGCTCCTCAAATGAGCACACACCTCCGAGGTAAGTCCAACACTTGGACCGGTTCCAAACCGAACCAACACCTCGCTCAACTATGGTTGCTCTTCCTCCACTCCGGAGATGGCGAGCACCAAACCACTCACAACCGTCGGGCCTTCTCACAAGCTTCTTGAGAAGGTCACCGAGCACGACGCCTCCACGCCGTCTAGGTGTCGGCAAACACCAAGAGTAACAAATCCGAACTTTCACTTGAACTAATCAAGTGTCAACGCTCACGTGAATACACAATCCACTACCTAAGGCAACACATGCACTTAGGGTTTACTCTCTAATCTCACCAAGTGCAACACATGCACTAAAGAGAATAGAGGCTTGCTCTTAGCTCAAGAGGCTCACAAAGAGTTCACAATAGTTCTAAGCAACTTCAGCAACCTCCCACAACCGGCCAAGGTGGCTATATATAGCCCACACACAAAAACTAGCCGTTGGGAGACAAATCCCTGAAAAATCAGGACAATCGGAAGTTCCGCCGTACAAAGGCCGGAACTACCGCAGGAGAGAGAAAAGGCACCACAACGGCTATGTCAGACGAGAAACTAGCCGTTTGATTTTTAGTCCGGAACTACCGCCAACTAAATATCGGAAGTTCCGATTCTTCGGAAGTTCCGCTCAACACATAGCGGAACTACCGCACCTCGAATTTTGGCTAAGTCCCCAAAATGGTGCTTCTCTGGAAAAAACCAACCGCCGGATTTCGGAGCATCCGATAAATCGGAAGTTCCGCTCAATACACTCCGGAACTTCCGCACTTGGAAAATCGGCTAAGTCCTAAACCAGCCGCTCTCTGGAAAAATCAAGCCGCGGAAAATCGGACAGTCCGGGGTGCGGAACTTCCGCCGTTAAACCGCCGGAACTTCCGATGTTCCTGACAGAAGTCAGAAATGGCTTTTTCAACAACTTCAATTGCAAAACACATTTGCTAATTGACAAGCCATGCCAACAAAGGTCACAAGCAAGATTCCCAACAAGTTGCAAAACACATTTGTCAACTTTTGGAATCATACCACAAGGAAAAAGGTACATGGACTTACACCATTTGCAAAACGCATTTGCAAACTTAAGTCACATGCTACAAGGGTTGAATGCATGAGCATCGGCTATTTGCAAAACACATTCGCAAATAATAGCTCCATGCATAGATGAGCTAGAGCAAATATAATGAGCTATCAACACATGACTATCTCAAACTACTAGTCAAGATCCCTCTTAATAGTACGGCAAACCTATACTAGCAATCCGGTCTTTCAACCAAACACCGAGACCGGTAAAGACTAGGAACACATCCTTAGCCCTAGCTAGTCATACCTTTGCCTTGCATCTTCTTGAAGCTTGATGACGCACATCAACACTTCAAGTCTGGGTCCTTGACTTTGACAATCATCAACTTATGATGATTTCTTCACTTCGGGATCTTGTCTTGAACATCATCAACACATGATGATTTCTCCATCCCGAGTCTTCACATGCACCAACACATGATGCAATCCTTCACTTGACCTCCATCAACACATGATGGGTCTTCTCTTGTCTTGATGATCAACTCATGATCATCTCTTCTTGATAAACATCAACTCATGATGCATCATTTACACTAAGCTCTTGACTTGATGATCAACTCATGATCATCCCAAGTCTTCATCATCTGGAACATAACCTATATATCCAACTTATGGAAAATGTTAGTTCCACAATGTGATCATCACTAATTACCACACCATACCATTAACTCATAATGGTGGGACAAGATACCTCAATCTTTCCCTCTTTGGTAATTGATGATAACCACTTAATTTCTCATAAATTTAATGAAGATAAATGAGAGAACAATTGAGTATATATAAACTACACAAGTTATATATACTCTAACATGAGTATACAAGAACTACACAAGTTCTATATACTCATAACATGAGTATATACGAACTACACAAGTTTTGTATACTCAAAGGTTTTGTTTCAACGTAAATATCCCAAATATATGTGGAGAATGGAACATGGATCAATACTAATGAAACCACAAAGTATAGGATAAAACTCCCCCTAAATGTGTGCATACACAAGTGTATAATAAGGTCATATGCACATATTCAAACTTGACTTATGGTTGAGTTCAATCCTATATTTTGGATCCGAGAAATGCAACATAGTATAAATTGAGATGTCAATTGCATACCTCGTTGTGTTTCACCTCTATATCCAAATGAGACTACACAAAGATAATACTTGATAAAAGAGTTAGTCTCATATTTGGATTTGTCATTAATCACCAAAACAATCCATTAACTCATAATGGCGGGTCTAGATCTTTCACCCTCTCTGAAAATCTGGGATATACGTTGGTTAAGAGACAACATCTATAATCAAGTATCTGGACCCTGTGACTGGAGATTTTCATACACCCCGCTTCGCCGACAACATATTTGATGGAGCTTTAGTATTTCAATTCTTGCTCAATGTCATGTCTAGTTCTTTGACTTGCTAGAATTATCATGCTTTTACACGTGTAGCTAAGTCTTTGCTATATGAGCTAGAACCTTAAAACAACTCGAACTAAGAAATTGCAATTTGTGGATGTTTTAGCGAGTTGCGCAATTAGTGCTCCTCTTGTGACATTGGCCCTGTCAGAATTGCTTTGTTAGCTCTTTGATCTAAAATTGACCATTACTTGAGCTTTTGTGTTCTTGAGATTCTAAAACTGCTCATGTGAAAAATGAAAATCAAGATTGTCTTATGCTTAAATTGTGCCAAACTATTCTTACGAGACTGCTTGTCAAATGACATGAACTTGGAGATAGTTTGATGAACTAGACGATCTCATGGGGACTGCTTGTCAGAAATGACATGAACCTCAAGATTTGTCGCCCCGGTAGAAGCTTAGAAAGAGTTTGTGGATGGCTCCTAGTCCGTAATCTTCTTTACTAAGATATACCTTTAATCAACTTTTGGTGAAGCTTAGGATGAGTTTGTGGATGGCTCCTAGTCCAGGATCTTGTCACTAAGTTAGATCATTAGTCAACTTCAATATTCAATGCAAATGAGAAAAATGTTGACAAATGGGCGTTTACAAAATATTGAGCAAAATGATTCAATACGGGACTTGATTGACTCTTAATGTGGTCTTTGTTAGATTTTTGATCTCACTTTGACATTTTGACATGGCCAATTTCACTTTAGGATCCCTGTTGATGAACTTGCTGAATTTGAAGCGTTGCTTAAATTGATCAAATCATCGCTTTACTTTTGAGCCTTTGTGCTTAGCTTTGATATATATGTCTTACCATGATCTTGCTAGTATTTGTCAGCTTGATATCTTTGTTTGTGCAATATTAGAGATACTAGCTTGTTCTTTTGGGTAATCTCCAAAGCTTCTTATAATAAAAAAAAAATTGAAAAATACAAAAATTGAAGCCACTCCATTGCATTTCATGCATATTCCTCTTTATGCTTCTTTTGTTTCGCTTCTTCCTTTATTCTATATTTATTATCTCCGGATGAGAGGAAGGTGTGATTCCTTGATGAATCCATTGTCAAAGGGGAGAAGATATGTTAAATAAGAAGAGAAGATGTGTTAATGAGAATATATTTCTTTCTTTGGGGAGAAGTTTGTACAAAGGGAGAAATCGAAAATTTGAAATTTGAGGATCATAGTGAGGGGAGTTATTGAGTTGCATTCTTATTGTCTTATTGAATATTCTGAACTTGAATTGCATTCTTTTATACTCACAATGATCATAGGTCAATTGAACAATTGTTCTTTCATATGGACCTCATGTGAGAATTTTGACCCTCTTCTGGAAATCAAAGTTTTTATGCTTACTTTTGCCTTGTCTCACATGCCTATACTATTCTGATGCCAGCTTGGTCATGTTCATTGCTTTTTCTTGCTTATGGACCAAGTTGTGCCTTTGTGCGAAAAGCATGAGTAAACTCGTTTTCAAACCTCTTACTTACAGTTTCTGGATAATTGTCAATGTGTTCATCAAGGGGGAGATTGTGGATTTCATGGGGATATGTTACAGATCTTAGGATGATGTGACAATTGGCAATGGCGTTTACGGTTTGTAGTTTCACGTGTTTTCGACAAAGCTACAGGTATTCTGGACAGGGGCGGTCCGACCGGTCCTTGCACGGCGGTCCGACCGGTCCCAAATCGGTCGGACCGGTCATGTGGGGCGGTCGGACCGCGGTGACCTAAAAGTGTTCAAACAGTGGGCCAAAATAGGTGTTGTAGGCAAGTGAGGGGATCCCAATGCACTTGGTCTCATAATTTTTGGAGTCTCCAGTAAGAAGTTCTATTCGTTTTTAATTTCCAGAAGGTTTCGGAATTTGGGAGTTTGAATTTCGGCTAAGTCCCAAGGGCGGTCCGACCGGCTC
Source organism: Hsuehochloa calcarea (assembly GCA_036346395.1). Taxonomy (NCBI): domain Eukaryota; kingdom Viridiplantae; phylum Streptophyta; class Magnoliopsida; order Poales; family Poaceae; genus Hsuehochloa; species Hsuehochloa calcarea. Next base: position 17,217,725 of record CM070602.1, on the reverse strand, counting down.
ACAGGGAGCGGTCCGACCGGCCATGGGGCGGTCCGACCGGCTCACCTGGAGCGGTCAGACCGGTTTCTACTTGAACGTCGGCCAACTTCGTGGCGATGTTGTTTTGTTAGGTCAAAGTCATTGGTTTCATGGCATATGATTTGCATGATGCATGTTTTGACTAACATGGGTCAAGTTGTGAAGAACTTGTTCCCGAATTCGTGTTTTCTTGTCTGTGGTTGTGCAGGTAGCTTGGTGGTCAACGACGGTCAACGGCGAGGAGAATCGGGACTAGACTTGAAGAGTTGAGGTCCAGAACGATCGACGATGTCGGGTGGGGTCAACGACTCAAGCGTGACGCAAGATGGACAAGGGTGACCTATTGGCAAATCCATGATGCATGGTGAAGCGGTTTAGGTCAAAAGGTTAAAGACGGCGCTTTGCGAAGCGTGCGTGTGTGACCCGTTTGTTAGTGGGCCTTAACGGGAGCCCAAGAGAGTCGGACCCTAAGAGTTTTAGGCCTCCACTATAAATAGGAGGAGGTGGTGGCTGCACCCCTTCCTCTCGCCTTTTTATGTTTCAAAACCCTAATTGTCTTTAGGGGAGTTGAGGTGGAGGCTAGGGCTTTTGATGGTTTGTGGTGAATTTCGTGATCTTTGATTGTCTACTGATCCATGAAGGTGTGGATGTAATCCAGCAACAATCACGAAATCAATCTATGCAAGGTTTGCTTGAGATAAGTCTCTTTTCGTTCTTGCTTTCAATTTCGTGTTTTTAGGGCTTTCTTTGATCCGCGAGTTTGTGATTGATTCTTTCACGTGAATTAGCTTGCTGTGATATGTGTGATTGATTCTTTCACGTGAATTAGTTAATCAGTCGTAATTAAATAGTCATAATTAAATTTTCATGATTAATTAGTCATACTTAATTTTTTGTGATTAATTAGTTGTAATTCATTTGATCATAATTAATTAGTCGTAGCTAGTTAGTCATAGTTAATTAGTTGTAAGGATTAGTTTTTTTATAGAAATTTAGTAGTTTTTTTATTATACACTGATTAGGTTAAATTTGTACATAAGTATTACCCAAGTGTAGTTATTTTGGGGAGGTACTGGCGGTCGTCCTAGTGCTCCCCGTCGGTCATCCGCACTGTGGATCGAGAAGGTAAGTTATGGTCAATTTACGTACTGGTTAATGATTTTGTCTTACGTTGTGCTAACATCATTCCATATTCCAACCTTCAATTGGGCGTGGGGGTGACGACAAATCAACTGATGACAAAATGGTCTTCCAATCTACTCCCATGGAGGGCTACACGATACCCGGATTTGAACCGTAGCACCCATGCTGCCCCCTACTCTACGGTGAGCAATACCGTGACCAGTTTGGAGGCGCATACCATGGCGACACATAGCAGAACCATGACGAGCACACAACTACCAGGTAACAGCACAGACAAAGCTCCACCGCACCTAGGGCCATTGGTACATCGTGCCATCACGACCAGAGCTCCGCTACACCGAGGCCCATTCGTACATCGTACCTGAGGGCGGTGGCTCCGTGGGGATTCATGGAGTTGTTCATTACTGATATGATTGCAGGTGGTAGCCAGTTTGGCATGAGTCAGCTTGACAACACTAAGCTTGGACAAACCCAGCTTGGCCATAGCCAGCTTTTTGAACCAACTCGGCCAACTCAATGGTCTCCCTACATTCTTTGCATAGAGATGCACTCTCCGGACTGGTTGACAACGCAAGACCAGGTCACAGACGTAAATGCAGACGCAGCGAGCACAGAGTGGCTCAGACGAGTTAGACATATTGTAACCCATAGTGTACCATTGAACTTCTTTGTATTGTGCATGTACTTGCTTGGTATCAGTTCGTATGAAATCAAAATGTATACATTACATGCGTATGTATCCAGGATGTTGTACGCTTATGTTGTACTAGATTTGTATGCACATAACATGACAAGGGACAATTGGATTATAATATTTAGCCGGGTCTGAGTACCATATTTGGCATAATATTATAATACCAAAATTCACATGACAACGCCATAACATTACAATACCAAAGTGAAATTAATCTATCAAGCCAGGTTCAATTCACATTACAATACCAGAACAGTACAACCCAAATTCATTCTAGCCTATAACACATTTTGAAATAGAATTGACCATACCCTATGATGAGGACATCCCTCCTTCGGATACACGCACGACACAAGACCCTCCAGATCTGAGTGCTGAACTACACAGTCCTATGACAAGAGCTAGAGCATGTCACTTAATCGATCAGGTAAAGTCGTTTCTAGGGCTGAGTGTATTATTTGAGAACTCTATGATGCTGCCTAATGGAGATGATTTACTTGTACTCAGGAATCTAGGACTACGACCAGTTCAAGAAGGTCTACGACCACTGCAAGAAGATCTACGACCACTACAAGAAGACCTACGACTAGTTGATTCGATTGGAACAATCTACGACCAGAGAAGCGAGCACAGTACTCGTTGGACACAATCTACGACCAAAGATAGCATGGACTCCTCAAGACCACCCTAGGACCAGTCCTACGACCAGATCTTCCACCAAAATACGCAACACAAGGTGCTGCGTCACCGTTTTGGAAACTAATAAGACTTTGTAAACGTAACGAGGTCGGAGTCCAGGTTGTGTACGCTTCATCCCACGACCGCACAACCCTAGGTCGACCTCCTCACGTTCCCTATATATATACGAGAGCCGCCATAGTTTAGAGGCGGGTTTTTCTTAGATTATTCTCGCCAATTGCGTTCACGATTATCAGTTTGAGGAACCCCACTTGTAAACTTCATCTATATCCGTAATACAATTCAGATTGCATCTACCTTGTTCTTGTGAGTTGCTTCGATTGCTTGCGGGAACCATAACCTTCGTGGTAAGGTCGATCGCGTAAGCGTGGTCGATAACGAAAGCGTCGCGGTGTAGCGAATTGCGAGGTGACAATCTGTTGGTCGGAAGCCTCAAAGCGTCAACGTCCTCACGACGAACCAAATCGAACCTATCGGAAGATCGGGCCGCTGTGACTCATCACCCTATCATGTCAGCTTTCTCAGAAAGAAATGAACACACCCTACCTTGACACCTTTTCAAACCGAAACAATAATGCGAACCAGCTTTTCACAGTGAGTAGACACCACTCAATAGCCATCTTACCTTTTCACATCGAATAGACCGCACACTGCCGTCCCACATTTTCAGACCGAATTGATCGCACACTGCCAAAACACATTTTAGACCTAACTGATAACCCGAATCAGCTTTTCTCAGTGAGTAGACAACACTCACCAGCCATCCCATCTCTTTAGACCGAATTGACAACACACTGACAGTACACCTTTTTAGACCGAATTGACAACTTGGACCAGCTTTTCGCAGTGAGTAGACACCACTCACCATATGTCCAACCTTTTCAGAATGAATGGACTACACCCTGCCACTACACCTTTTAGACTGAAGTGACAACACGGACCAACCTTTTGTAGTCAGTAGACACCACCCACTAGCCATCCTACCCCTGCTATTCATCATAATTTTCACCCTCAACACTACACCCTATCCGCTTATAAAAGAAGGGAGAAGAGAGCTAGAGAAGAACACTACACAACCACAACCAACACTTAACTCCAACTTATTTCGCACAATAGAGAGGAAGGAGGGAGAAGGGAGAGAACTAGAGGAGAACATTAGGTCGGCCTTGGAGATGTTGGGCCATGTGGAGATGCTACGGAAAAGCAAGTAGTTTGCCGGGAAGGTGACAACCTATCTAAATTGTTCGATGAAGGATGTGCCTATACCACCGGAGTTTCCACGCCCGTAGTGCGACTACAAAAACCCGGCTTGGGTCATTCGGTCCATACACTCGGCGACCACCATCCAAGCATACTACACGTGCGGGGATATCGACGTAAGAGAATCTCTCACACACATATCGATTTTTCGCATTTTACGTTGCATTCCACATATCACAAACTTTATCCTTGCATAATAGCCGTCGGAGGAGCGTTGCTTCTTTTTTCAATGGATTGACTCCCAGAACATGTGCGTTAGGTCGTTTATCAAGCAGAAGTACATGTTCAACTATGTGTTGCCCCCGAGACTTTCCACCATTGGAAACCATATGTACCCGACATCGGGGAAGACAAGGGAAATGCGACGATGGAGCCCAAAAGAACCAAACAACAAGATGAGGACAGTCAGGCCAAGCGTGCGGCTACTGAGAAAAGCGGTTGTCCTAAAGTTCCCCGTCGCTAGGGCACACTACGGATCGAAGAGGTAAGTTATATTCAATTTGCATCCTGGTTATTGATTTGGCCTTTCGTTCTGCTAACATCATTCCATGTTTACACCCATCTTGTAGTACAGGACTGCCTTCAGGACTGGCCGCGCCCGTGGGTCTGCAGGAGACAAGGGGAATGCACCGATGGACCGTGAAGACTAGCTTCGTTCCGATCCACCTTTTTTAACGTTTCTAAAAAGGTGTACATGTATCATAGGTGTAGATCGGTTTGATGATTCGTGCATGTTATCATTTCTAATGCACATAACTAAACCCTACGTGCCATGTAATTCACAACTACATTATGAAGTCTTTCAAATTTAATTCCCAAATATTTTATCTATTTCAAATTTCTCTTTTTCGAAAGGAATCATTTCTGGAAACACTACAATCATGACAACAATGCGCATGCCAACCCTAAACCCAAATATTTTTTGTCATTTTACTTTGGACGGGGCTATTTTTCTATTGCAGCGCCAAACAATGCCAAATAAGCCAAAAACTCGCCTTCCAAATAAGGCGCATGAAATCTTGCACTTTCCTTGTATGCCTAGCCTCCTATGTGTTATCACATATACCAAAAATGGCCCAATCCACGCCATATTAGTTGTGTATTTCTTTGTATAGCTTGTACACATTGTACTCCATTCATATGCACAAATAACAATCGGTGTGGGATCCAGGGAGCAACAAGGCGACCGACGGTGAATGGCTCGGCTCCAATCCAGGCGCCTTGCGCGCGGTAGAGGGTGGTCCTCGGCACGCAGGGGGGGGGCTCGGGCGCCCATGGCATAGTAGGGGATCCAGGCAGCGATTGCGTGGTAGGCAACACATGTCGCCTACAAGCACATCTATAGTGCCATTTTTGGCTTCTCTCCGGAGGGGGCTACATTTGCTATTTGGACAATAAATAGTGCCAAATAAGCCAAAAACTAGAGTACAAAAATAGGTGGGTATGCTTACGTACACCTCTTTAATGAACATTTATTAATCTTAAAGCAAAGTAGGTAATATCCTAAATAAATAAATTAAATCAAGGATTTTCCCTCATTTAACATTCAAATATATATGTATATCTAATCTTCATTTTGGTTTTATTTCTTGCGCTGATACAAATTTGCCCTCACCTAATATTAACCACCTTGCTTTAAGATTCATAAACTTTCATAAAAGAGGTGTATTGAAGGCCCATGAAACTATACAAATTGTGATAACTGCTTATTCAATTTTCATACATGCGACTTTAGATACTCCCTCTGTTTTTAGAAAGCGTGTACTCTAACTTCTCTAACTTTGACTAATAATATATGAAAAACTATTTAAATTGGTTACTATCTGAAACTAAAGGAAACATCATGAACTTGAAGTTTTAAATAAATAAGTTGATTTGTTTGCCGTGGGTGGTTATGTGTGAAGTGCATCAAAACTACCCCTTCCCATGCATGCCGCTGCCTCGAGTAGTACCTAAAGAGAACAACAGCAACAACGTGAGTCCACGACTCAGCAAAGTACAACAGTGATAATAAACAAATCATCACGACCAACAAATGAGGTTAACTAATCCTCATAAGAACATCATCAAGAATCACATAAATAAAACTCTTATACATGCATGCAGTGCATATGTCAAGAATGCTCTTTCTTCATTCTTTGCAATTACCGGTAATGCCGAGTAGTGCATCCGTCGATGCATACTCAAGCCTATTCCCTCAGGTACAAGGATCTCAAGCCCACACTACACGAGTGTGGGGACCCATGCCCTTCAATACATGACGGGGACCACGGGGACCTCATGCCCATCCAATGTATGACGGAGACCTCAAAAAAACAAGGCATGACTACCAAGTAGTCCAAGAATCAGAAATGAATGCCATCATGCAAATGAATTTCATAATATCATTCCAACATGAGAGAAATAGAATTCCACGACAATAGCATAGAAATAAACTCATAAGTAAACCATCGCATTTATCATGAATACTACATCCAATTTATTCTATACTATTTGCACTTGCCTCACCGCGAGAGGAATGATGATGACGGGAAGGATTTAACCCCGGTGCTCACCACCACTTGACAACCGTAAAGTATACTAAATATACTATTCAAAAGTGCATAGCACAACAATGGAATAAAATGAAATCAATCACTCTTAATCAAAACCCAAAATTTAACCGATACACTCACAAATCTCAATCTGCCCAAGCAGACAGTTATCAAAGGAAAATCCATAACTTTTGAGTCAAAACTCCAAAAGTCATGAATCTAAATTTCTTGGAATCTACACAAGCATAGCTACAACTTCTCAGGTGACCGAAAGATCAAATTATCCCATCTATGCCTATGTTTTTAATCCCGAAGACCGTTCTGTCATCTTCGGTACTACTGACTTGAGAATTTCATAACTTTAATTTGGTACATCCAAATTGAATATTCTAAGCCATTCTGGAAACTACAGAAAATTAGATTCCTTAATAAATTTATCACAATTATCTCCACTACACAACAAAGGTTGGAATAGTCCAGTCTTTCTCTATTGTCCATAATAGAAGGACATAGTACAACATTAAATTCACAAATTCATATCTTTCGAATGGTTGAACCAAAATTCATGATCTTTATCAATCTGGAAAGCCTAAGAAATTTTCTATGAAAGTTTTTTAGGGAGACCTCCCTGAATCAGCCATTAATAAAACCTTTATTCTTAAACAAGACGACTGTTGTAATCTTGTTAGGATTTCTAGACAGTAGTAATGAAGCTAACATATCTCCCAAACTACAACTCCGAATTAGGTTATCTCAGTGCGTATAGAAACCTGACGACAAGACCCACAACTCTCTAGGAGATCCCAACCTCAAATTCTGACTTTAAGTACATGAAATCTGCCATACAACAGGGAACAGATTGCCGATTCTAATCACAACAGTTCAACTATTCTCTAATCGATGACAATTAAGGGTCCAACTAGATTCAAACAGTAGGGAGACGATTGTTACCCTTGAAGACGTGTGAGCTCACTGAATTTCCCACGAGGTGCTCCTCCTCTCTTCTTCTCCCTTTGTTCCTTCTTCTCCTCCTTCTTTCAAATGGCCGGCCACATCAACTGGAGGGTGGTGGCTCTAGGAGACAACAATGGGGAGGTGAGGCTGCAGGGATTCAAATCTGGGAGAGAGAGGTGGAGGCACATGGGAGAGTGGGAGAGGGGTCGGGGGTGGCGGCCAAGTGGTTGAGGAGAGGGGCGGCTAGGGTTAGGGGAGTGGCCCCCCTTTTGGCCCACTAATGGGCCAGCCCAAAGGGCTAGGCTGCCTCAGCTGCAAGCCCATGGTCCAAACCTCTCCAAAAAATTCATGAATTTCCTTTAACTCCTTCTCTAAACTTTATTGCTTTCACTATTGTTTAATCAGGACATTATATTCTACCCTACTTAACAGAATTCGACCCCGAATTCTAAACGTCGATTTAACAAAAGAACAACTGCCTCTGAAGCGAAACAACAATTAACACGTTCCAGATGTGAACAAAACGGATATTGCTCGCACATGCGAGACTCCAGCTCCCAAGTCGCTTCTCACTCCAACGACTGCGCCCATGGCACCTCAACGGATACCAACGTCTTATGCCCCAATGCTCATTCTGACCTCTATAGTATACGTACCAGACAAGACTCGGACATGAGGTCTTACTCTCGTCAACGACTTTAATGAATCCTCAAACCACAAATTCCCCAGGTACCCACTCAGCACTAAAACATACCAGACGTTGCGTACCCTGCGTATGGACCCGAGACGGTCATAGCGATAGGCCAATTTCCTAATCCCCGCAACTAGTGAGAACAATCAATGTACCTTGGGCCAACCTCCCCCTTGGTACTAAAGCACGCAACAAGAACAACACACACGGAACACTTGTCCCATTTCTCAATCGATTTTTTCATCTTAACAAGGAGCACCTCCTTTAACCAGGAACACACAATAGAACTTGCTTTAAACAACTCTTTTATAACCGAACCCAATTGAAAATAACAGATTCTCATCGCAACCATGAAATGGCAACTTTACACCAAAAAGGGTCAAACTCAAAAACGAAGATTCATCATGAAATCCCTTCTGCTTTCAAGTAGGTAGTTTACAGATAAACACCTCACAAGCCGAAAGAGAAACCACTCAAATACCCAAATCAAATACATTCTTTATTCTTTCTGAACTGATAAGAACCACACATACCAATCATAAGGTCAAACTCAATTTGTGAAAGACATACGTCATAAACACATAGCTCAAACAAGAATTAAGAGAGCATTTCACTACTCGTGGAAACACTTTTTTCTCAATTTCTCTTTTAGAAATAAAATTTCTCTCAAATTATGGAATTCTATTTCATCCATATCACACTAACTTATTTCTCTTAAATTGGCAACCTCAACGCTACGCTCAAACCGAATTCACCATCCATACCTTTGTAGAGAGGCTCTAATGACTTCCACAAAAATATACTCTAGCCAACTCCTCTACTGACGGAGTTATTTTGACAGATGACTTCCAAATGCATCCCAAAATGGATCTTCACACATGATCTTCCTCGTCATATAGATAGCATACACATGTGCCTTTGCACTTGCCCTTCTTCCTTTGCTCTTGCACTTCTTCTACCTGATACTTTTGCTTTTGCCTACAACACCTATGGCAGCCAATGCTTGATCACCCAAGGATGAAGAATCTAATGGCTTCTTCAATGACTCGGCCTCTAATAGATATGTCACTCCCTCATTGAAGTTAAGAGTACTTCTCCGACTAGAATGTTTATCACCAATTGCTCCCATGATAGTGGTAGAGACTACGCTAATATGATGACATTTTCATTCTTCTCAATTTTCTCATCCACACTAGTCAGTTGTGTGATAAGCTTATTGAAAATATTGAGATGGTCAACGAACCATGTGTCTTTCTCCATGCGTAGCCTATACAATTGTCGCTTCAGCACCCATTGATTTGTTAGCGACTTTGTCATATACATTTTTTCTAAACCACTCTATAATTTCTTTAGTGAATTTTCCTTAATCACCGAGTACTTTACCTCATCAGCTTCCATTCTTTAACAGACGTTTTTCCCAATTTATCCCCTTCAAGAGCATCAATTAACCCTTACTAGACAAGGACATCCTTTGTGACACGCTGAAATTTCCTCAGTCATCAAATTTATCCACTTGTTTCCACATCTTCAACATCTATCTTGATTTTGTGCCACGTAAATCAGATTAATTTGGCATTGGCTTTGATATCACTTTGTTATACTCTGATACCCACTTCTTATGTGCATCATCCCTCAGATCGAAGGAGAGTTGCGACATACGACACAAGTGCGCACAATATCAAGAACGAAATATATGAATCCTATATAGAAAACCAAATAAAGATGACGAAATAACCACGAGAAGAGAGAAATATTTGACGAAGTCGACCTCAAATTCCTTAAGTACAATAGTTGTTGATCAGAACACATGGTTCCCTATCAAATTTATACATAAAATAATATGATAATGCTATAAAAAATGAATACCCTTTATTGTCGTGGACACACTGGGTGTTTGTATAAGAATATAATGGGTGTTATAGAATGATCAAGATCAAGAATGTAATAACTGAATGAACCTATATTACAAAGTACGTGAGCTACCCTGTTTATTGTTATTGAAGTGGTGACAGTTAATCCGCTAAAGATACCTCTAATCTTCACATATGTTCTTCAGTAGAGTCTTGAACTGTCACATCTTTTAACCAACTGTTGAAAGTTGTCAGATGCGCCAATAACCGTTTTTTCGTTAGAAACGGGGGAAACTGTCATATTCTCCGACCAGTTTGCTAGTTGGGAATTGTCCAAAAACCACATGGCTGGTCGAACGATGTCCAGAGCTACTCGTCTCGTGGCACCAACTGGTTGTCAACCAGTTAGGCCGTAGTAAAGGGTATTAAATTTCCTTTAAATTTTGGTTGTAGGTTCATAACCGTTATAGAAGTAGCCTATAACATGTGAGCTTATTTTGAGAGTCTTTGACTTTGACCAAAAATGTTGAACTAGTCAAAAATCCTCGTCAACAAATTCAAAAGGGTATAAGAGATTGTCGTTCTCTCACAACCCTCTCGGTCCTTTTAGGACCCTTGAATCGCTAACCTATATGAGAATCTAGTGCTAAAGAATAATCTATTCTCTAATCCTCTCGTGAACCTCTTACTTTGAATGAGTTGATTTGTGGCTTGTGTTCTCCATGATCACACCTTATGGTTTTATACAGTGCCCCTAGTTCCCTAAAAAAAAGAAATCCTAATCCTATTAGGATTTTTATATGTATTCTTGTATCACACCTCTTTAAATCCTAATTGATTAAGATATAAATGCCATACTCAACAGCCCTTGATTTCTTGTTTGTGTTCGTCGCTCCATTTGAGCAATGATGTTTGCATCTCTAGTTTTCCTTGGGCGGGAAAAAAACCCTTGGTATTTTCGAAATGCTAATTCTTTGTCTTGCACATATTTCACATTTGCCATCTCAACCTCACCCCGATTATTGGTGTCATGAGCTGGCTAACATCATATGTCGTTACGCTGATGCTCCTATCCCAGAGATGAAAGGAATCAATCAGCGTTCCTATTTCACATTTTCCATGCTTGCCCTCAGGATCGATCATTCATCCGACTAATCAATCTCCCTGTGACATCTAACGACCATATGTACAAGCATCTCAATCGGAGGAGCACCACACTGGCTACGCATTCGGCACCGTCATGATGGCGAGGGCCTCCCTTGCCTGCCCCAGGATGTGGAACACTGACGCCGCGATGTGCGACGGCGTCAGCCCAGCCTCGGCCAACTGATCGGCCGGCGATCCGTGGTCGATGTACCGGTCAGGAAGCACCAGCGGCCGCCACTGCACCACCCAAAGAAAAAAAGTCGTCACGAGACTACTAGTCACTCATGTCATCGGTGTTACAGAGTTTTGTATTGGATGGGATCCTGTCGATCAGGTGGGTGACTGATCAATGTTGCTTACCTTAAGTTTGCCGTCAAGAAGGCCATCCAGGGCCATGAACTGGGCGACGTGAGAGCTGAACCCACCAATGGACCCTTCCTCCACGGTGATGAGCACCTCGTGGGACTTAACCAGGCTCCTGATGAGGGCATGGTCCAACGGCTTGCAGAACCTCGCGTCGGCGACGGTGACCTTGAGGCCGTTGCGCTCCACGAGCGACGCGGCGGCCAGGCAGTACTGCACCGCCGACCCGTACCCCAGCAGCGCCACCCTATCGCCCTCAAGCAGTATCCTGCCTATGCCAACCTGTGAAACACCGATCAGTCGTATAATCTCTGAGAAAATTATCAGTAAATGTGATCATGGAGTTGCTGACTACTTATGCGTACCTCAAGGGGAACACCTTTGTATTTTGGCGGCAACGGGACGCCAATGCCGTTGCCTCTTGGATAGCGGAAGCAGGACGGACGGTCATCGATGGCCGCGGCGGTGGCGACCATGTGGCAGAGCTCTGCTTCGTCGGACGGGGCCATGACAACCATGTTCGGCAGGCACGCCATGTACGTCACATCGAACGCCCCGCAGTGGGTAGGCCCGTCGGCGCCGACCAGCCCAGCCCTGTCCATGGCGAACCTCACCGGAAGCTTCTGGAGATCCACGTCGTGCACAACCTGCACCACACCATGAAAATGGCAATAATGTTGTCAGGAATGGCATACCAAAACCGGATATGGATGGTGACATGGTGTAAAAAAATCAAGAATGGCACAAGCACGCACCTGGTCATAGCCTCTCTGCAGAAAAGACGAGTAGATGGCACAGAACGGCTTGACCCCTTCGCAAGCCATGCCGGCCGCGAACGTCACAGCGTGCTGCTCGGCTATACCGACGTCGAAGCACCGGTTCGGGAAGCGGCGGAGGAAGTAGTTGAGTCCCGTGCCGCCGCCCATGGCCGCATGGATGGCGACGACCTTGCTGTCCTGCTCCGCCTCGGCTATGAGAGCCTCGGCGAAGTAGTTGGTGTAGGACAGGGTCGTGGCGGGGGACTTGAACTGCTTCCCCGAGGCCGGATCGAACTTCGCGACACCTACATCATAAAACCAAAACACCACACTCCCGTATGATCCAACAAGCAAGGCAACTTTACAATTTTACATCGCGTACATACATAATTACAGAGTGAAACAATCAAACAATTAAGTTTGTAGATGTGGTGCTTACCGTGGTACTTGTCGGCAGCTCTCTCGGCGTAGGGGTAGCCGCGGCCTTTCTCGGTGACGACGTGGATGAGCACCGGGCCGGTGGTCTTGGTGCTCTTGACCTCCCTGAGGATGGTGATGAGGTCGTCGATGTTGTGGCCGTCGACGGGGCCGATGTAGTAGAGGCCGAGCTCCTCGAACAGCGTCGACCCGGAGCCGCTGATCATGCCGCGGGCGTACTCGTCGACCTTCGCCGCCAGTTCGTGCACCGAGCCACCGATTTGCTTCGTCACTCCCTGAACACAAGCGTGAAAAAATGCGAGTCGGTGTTTATAATCTGGGCCCTTTTCTTCCAGAATCCTGCTCGGCCTGGTATTTGTGCCAATTAGAGCCTAGCCCAAGAATTTTTAACATTCCCAAATACAAGTATATCCCAAATAATAAGGGAAAGATAGCAATTTTGAAGCACATCGTTGGGTATGTAATTATGTAGATCAAATGGAAATGCAAGGTCGTCCGTGCTGTTTTGAGATCCATGCTTCTACCCCCTCCCCTCTCCCCTCTCCCCTCTCTCCTATCTCTTGCGGTGCGTGGCCTACGCGCCGGAAACCTCGCTCACACCGAAAACCTCTGGGTTTGAAGAGGTTTTCGGCGGGCAGCAGCGCGCAGGCAAGGTTTCCGGCGCAAGCGCGGGCAGAGAGAGAGAGAGAGAGAGAAGGAGCGGGCACGAATCTCGGAGCACAACGGAGTGGGAGGATAGCGGGTGTAGGTGTATATAGGTGTATAATGTCCACACTATGGATCAAATTTGAAAAAAAAAATGATAAATTATCATTCGATTCAAAGCTAGGATTGAAATAGAACAGTGACACCATATTCTGGTCGCAGGTGGACTAAGAGACATCAGCTTGGTGAGATACTCCCCTTCAGCTGTTTTGTTAAGACAAGATTGGGCAGTGGGCAGTACTAGATTAACATTATAGGTTGCATCGCCATTTCTGGTGGACATATCCATGCTGACACCTAGTGTAAGTTATAGTACGTGGATTGCATCTGACACAGCTTGTTTTGGCATGTACGATGCAAGCATACAATAACTTACAATTAAAAAGCTTGGAACGCCACCGTGATACTGACACGTTTGCTAAAGACGTGCTTTTAATTTAAAACTGTTGCCGTTTGATGCTGTCAATTTCCCAGTTGAAATCCATAGCTATATTTTCATGTATGTGTCAGTAACTTTTAAGTTGATAATGCACACATGACTTCTTGGAATTTCCTGTTAGAAATCCATTTTTGATTTGCCGCAAGTTGGAATTTCAATCGTGTTATCTGCACCACTGCTTTAACGTGTCTTACCGGACTACCAAGCGTAGCGTTGAACAATTGTGCGGCTCATACCTTCGCCACCTCCCTGAGCTCCCTGAGTGGCCTGCTGGACTGCAGCTTGCTGAGGGCGCTGCTCAGCGCGCCCACCGGCGGCACCGGCCCGTCGAGCGTCGCCGTCGGCAGCGACACCTGCTTGTTGTCGTTCAGTATCACGATCATGTCCGAGTCCAGGTACCCGGCGTTGTTCATGGCCTCGTACGCCTGCCCGGCCGTCATGGCGCCGTCGCCGATCACCGCAACGACGTTGTTCTTACCTCCCTTGAGGTCCCTCCCCACGGCCATCCCTACCATTTAGGCATTTACACAAATTTCACAAACACTTACCACGTACTGTACTGACTCATGTTTTCATGAGGCGAATTTGACGCAGAGAGATGGAGAAGTTTGGTGGTTACCGAGGGCGGCGGAGATGGTGGTGGAGCTGTGGCCGGTGCCGAAGCAGTCGTACTCGCTCTCGGAGCGCTTGGTGAAGCCGGCCAAACCGTTGGTCTGCCGCATCGTCGGCATCTTGTCGCGCCGCCCCGTCAGGATCTTGTGGGGGTACGACTGCACACGAATAAACAAACGGATGATTGGTCTCCGAGCTGCCCAGCACCTCACATGACGCGCACGTTATCCGGGGAGCTAGCGACTAGCGAGCGTGCCATGCCATATCGCTAGCTCGCAAGGCTAGCAGCTTGGCACTAATTAGCGCATTATTATTACCTGGTGCCCGACGTCCCAGAGGATCTTGTCCTGCGGCGCGTTGAAGACGTAGTGCAGCGCCACCGTGAGCTCGACCACGCCCAGGCTCGACCCCAGGTGGCCGCCGGTCTTGGAGACGTGGAAGATCACGTCGGAGCGGAGCTCGTCGGCGAGCTGCTGCAGCTCCTTGAGGGACAGGTTCTTCATGTGGACGGGGTAGTTGATGGTGTCCAGCAGCGGGGTGGGCGGCCACTGCGAGTGGTACTCTGCTTCCCTCTCCGACAGCGACGCGGCGACGCGGGACCTCCTCCTCGGCTGCAGCCATCCGGCATTGGCGAACAGCAGCAGCAACCACAAACAAAAGGAGTAAGGAGATTACAGTAGCGGCTATCGATTCACTCGAGCAGGAATCGAAACGGCAAGCACACGTCAAAAATTAACCATGCGTAGCGCAGAGCAGAGGATGCATGCTCACCTTGAGAGGCCTGGCCTGGAGCTCGACCGCGGGAGCGAAATGGGGGTCCTGGGGCAGCACGCCGAGGATGCCTCGTGGAAGGGAGAACGTCGAGAGTGCCATTGCTCAAGATTGCAACAACTCAAATCTCCTCGTTTCTTCTTCCTTGGACACTGGCAGCAAGAACGAATCAAACCAAATATTTTCCAGCGGGTCCAAGAGCTCGAGAGCAAATGGCAAGCTTCTGCGGAGAGTACAAGAATTGGGGCGGTTGGGGTTCCTATTGGCAGAGTGAGGAGGTGCTCGGGATGGTGTCTCTATAGTCTTGCGGAGTTGTGAGGTGACATGGGATGGCGATAGCGATCCTGATAGAAGAGGGAGAGCGACCACCGAGGTGGGGCAGGGCTTTGGTAAGCGAAATTTACCGCAGGTCACACGTAGGATCTATAATCCTAAACAGTAACGAACCGAGGGTTAAAATTTAAGTTGAACAGAATAAACTAATACTATTATTCGAAAACAAATCAAGATATATATAATACACGTTGCAATCACTTTCAATAGAGCATATAATACTAAAGGGATCTTAAAACTACAATCCACATCATCTGAACATACAGGTTAAAATCTTTAATACCTTCAGTTTTTTCCTGCAGTTGTGGTTGTTGTGCTACTTGTGCATCTTCAACATTGTCAGTTTCTTCTGTAGCTACCACAACATTCCCGCTTGCATTGGTACTTGGGGTCGACCCACTCGACGACGACACAATGGTAAAATAGCTATTTAAATCTAGCAAATCAAGTAATCAACCAATCACAATCCAATTCACCATCAATTATGCATCACAGCTCAGTGAGTCAGTGAGTATCATACATCACAATATTCACAATTGACTATTCACAATCTAATTCAGATTTCAGACAATTGGTATGCATTTTGAGTATCAATTCACCATCAATTATTTACACATCACACCATCACAGTATGTCAGTATCAGTATGAGTATCACACATCATCAAATTGCTATGAAATCCAGTATGCATTTTGACCCTTGAGCACTCAACTATCATTTCTTACCTTTGCCTTTCGACTTTGCCTTTGTATTATCAGGAGGCGTCTGGATTTCTAGTTCTCTAGCAAATCTGGGCTTATGCCCTTCTGCCTTCTGGGCTTTGGCCACCCGTGCAACAAGCCCTCAACCCTCAAGAGCTAGGCCTCAATGCTTCACCAACACGGCGACACCGCCATCCGCTTGGCCCCCAGCGCCCCCCCCCCTCTGGCGGTCTAGCCTCTTAGATGCTTCGCACCTGCGCCCAGTGTTGGCGCACCCATCCCAGGCCCACCGCGCACCACCAGCCACCAGGTGCCCACACCGACGCCTGCGATGCCGCTGTGTTGGCTCACCGTGCTTCGCCTTGACCCTGCCCCTACCGGCCCGGCTGCCACTGCGTCGCTCGCCCATGTGCCGCATAGGGTTAGAAATTGGAGTTTGAAAATTGAGGGAACTAGCCACTACCCACTGGGGAAGTGACAGAGACGAGTTTTGGTGAGAGTGAGATGAGATGTGGTGTTACTTAGCTCGGTGGCCTGGGCGTTTGGCTTTGGGGCTTGAGGCCTTGTGCTGTGGCCGAGTTTGGACTCTGTAGAGGGCACTTCGTCTCGATGTCTTCGATTGATCAACGCTTCGTATGTTCGTCTAGGAAGCGGGAAGGGCGCAACCGAGCAAGGGGCCGCCGGCGTTCGGGAGGGGGGGGTTTCGCCGGCGCCGGCTACCTCGGACGCCCGTCCAGTCTCGCCCTATTGCTGGGACCGCCCCCTGATCCTAAAAATCAGAATTTTTTGGGTTAATTTTAGTTGAAATTTTCAAATTAAAATTTGAATTTTTCAATGTTAAAATAAAAACAACAAGTAAAATTAAATGGATAATAGTAATTTTAACCGATTTTTATTTGATTTTTAATTTTACAGGGTGTTTGATAGAACCGATAATCCCGATTTTCGGTTGATAATGGGCCGATTATCCAAACCGGCGGAAGCCATGGTCGTGTGGCTGGAATTCATTCGCCTGCTCAAAGGCCTTTCCGGGTGCTCTGCTCGCTTTTTTCGGCTGCGGCACCAAGCGCTCCCTACACATCGAGCAATCGGGGGTCGGGGCGAGCGAGAGCAAGGAGGCACCCATAGGGCCAGTTCTACAAAGTATCACGAGGACAATATGAGATAAGATAAATCCATTGAAATACTATCAATTATGGAAAGGCGAGAAAGGGAAACAGAGTTTTTTTTTTTTTGGAATAGTGGTAAGGGGAAGAGAGACAAATAACAAGTATGAAAATGTTGAAAGCTCAGAATAGACTCTAGACACTACTTGATAAAACATTAATTGTACTTGCGTACTGTTCCATATTCCACATCCGAAGCATATATAGAAACTTTCTTGGACTTCGTACAGTTGAAATGGCAATGCAGGATGTTACTGTACATATAAAAAAAGCTTGTCTCTTAAAGTTGTCTCTAAAGACTCTAACTAATCTACAGATTTAGAGACAACCTCTAACAATTTATCTATAAAATTCTTTATTTTAACCACAATTTCTCTTACACACTCACCATTTGTGATAGTTTGTGTGCCAAGTTTATCTTTTATATAAAAGATATTGCATTCTCTCTCTTCACATCCTCTTCTTCGACTAGAATTTTGAGTGACATGGTAAGTAAGATGGTTGAGGTGGTCAATAGTGGAGATGCCCTTAGTAGCATGCATAGCATATACATAATAAGTTGTTTCATTAGAATAATTGCATCATATATGTGCTAATATAAGATAAGAAACATAAGAAATCAATATATAGCAATGAACTTTGCCAATAATGTTTTCAGAAAGAAAAAAAAATGATGCTAGTTACCTGGCATAAACAAAAATCATGCTAGTTATAGTCTTAGGGCTTGTTTGGAATACAGGTTTTTCATAGGAATTTCGCGTGACATAGTTCATTTCCAAAGGGTATCGGAAAAAAATCCCTGCGTTCCAAATACAGCCTCAATTTATAAAAATATTACAAATCTTTCATATGGAAGTGAATTTCATTTTGAGAATAGGGAAAATTCCCACATCCCAAATGGAATTTTTTTAAATGTTAAAATTAGGATATTTGATTTTGTACTCAATTAGCACAATATATTTTCAGATCTCTCTTCCCGAACATGAAAACGTGGATTGGGAGGTGGACCCGTATTGCAAGTTTAAACACCGTCTACCTTAGAACTAAACGTACTACTACATGTCACTTTCTCCTTTTAAAAAAACTATAAGTAATATATCTCTAAGCCATATTTTTGGAGTTTTTGGAGAATACCATGATTTCTCAAAAAATACTATGGTATAGAAAAGCTTTGAGGTGTTTGGATATAACAAATACCGTCAAATACCGTAATTTTATAGAAGGTAGTATACCATAGTAATGTGGGAGTTTCTTAAAAAAAAAATCTACTGTCGAGCTTTTCTTTCTAAACCGAAGTGCTCGTCGTGCATAATTTCGCGTCATAGTCTTGCCCTAGGTAATTTCTTCTCGGCCACGTTGATCTCTAAGTATCTAAGAATCCTAGTTAATACTTTTTGTTTGCCCTCGCTCCAGTCACAAGTACATGTCATTTTGAGATATGTGCAGTCAAGTTTTGCAAACTTTGTCCAATGATACATATAGATTTGTCTTGAAAAATATTTTTTATAATATTATAATTTTATTGGATGTTAGAATTATATTACAATAGAAATTAGTAGTCAAAGTTATGCTTTGGAAACCGTGTTAATATCTAAAACGACATGAATTTATGACTGAAGGAAATATGTATTATCGATTGTCTGTACAGTACCTCACTATCTCGTCTTTGAACAAGGTGCACGTCACCATGCACTGGTCCATATAAAACCTACATACGGTAAAAACGCCAAACATCAAGCATTTATCTACCCTTTGTATATATAACATTGATAAATTTTTATGATAGATATTAAATTTATATGAATTTAGAAATTTGAATCACTTGAATCGGAGCTCGAACGCAGGAGAACGGACTCTCGGAAGATTCAAATTCACATGAAATGATAGAAATAGAAATTCTGAAATTAATAGAATTATTTTTATGATGGAAAATCCATTTATTACATCATGGTGACATTAGCAAGAGGATTAAATTTTTGGCCAAATTATTTTCCAAAAGAAAATGGCTACAAAACCAACTACAATAGTCTAGTTGGACAAGTCTCCTGATTCGGCCTCCTACTAATTCTTATATTCAGGTAAAGTTTTTCTAAGTTTTCTGTCTCTGCAATCTGACAGTTAGCAAAACAACGACGGTAAAAAATTCAGAACTTTTGATTGACAACTATAAAAATTGTGTTCTTTATCAGCTTGGAAATATTTCTGACTCCTCTACAATATTGATTTTGGGTGGCTTTTCTAATTCGGCCTATAAAAATTCATAATAACCAGACAATGCAATCTGCCACAACTCGTCAGCTCTCCTGGTTAGTCGCGGTAAAACTACCATAACTCCTAAACCGTTGGTCCAAATCAGGTGATCTCGGTGCCCAAAGAAAGCTAAAACCGAGATATACAACTTTCTAACAGGTGATAAGGTCAGAAAATGAACGTAACGTACCCAAATCTGACGAGGCGCGCATGCAGGAGAGCGGGGGAGGCGGCTCAAAGTAGGGAGGAGGAGGAGAGTGGAGAGTTTAGGGTTTGGGGGTGGGAACCCCCCTTTTGGCCGGCCACCACATGGGCCCCTCCTGGGCTGCGGCCCAATCCCAGGTTGTCGAGGATTTACGGAAAACCCCTTCTCTTTTCAGGAATTTCTACTCATTTAATTGTCTTTTCTCCTCCCGGCTAGCTGTCTATTTACCCAACTAAATTCCGGGGTATTACATTCTATCCCCCTTCAACGGAATTCGACCCCGAATTCTAAACAAACTTAACACACCAGAATCAAAACCTCTAGAACTTTATCACGTACCTGCTGTGAATAGCTCAGGATATTGTTCGCGCATGCGAGACTCCAACTCCCAGGTGGCCTCTGTTTCTGACTGATGTGTCCAGAGCACCTTGACGTAAAGCAATGTCTTGTGTCTCAGTACTCGCTCTGATTTCTCCAGTATATGTACCGGACGTGACTCAACTGTGAGGTCTTACTCAATAGTCAGCGGCTCCAAGGAAATCTTATGCTCTGGGTCTTTCAAAAACTTTCTCAGCATCGAAACGTGAAACACGTTGTGGACTCCTCGCATGGACTCTGGAAGGTCCATGCGATAGGCTAACTTCCCAATCCTAGTCATAATCGGGAACGGTCCGACGTATCTTGGGCTAAGCTTCCCTTTAGTACCGAATCGGACAATGCCTTTGGTGGGGGACACTCTCAAAAGCACCTGGTCTCCCACCTCAAACTCCAAGTCACGTCTCCTCACATCTGCGTAACTTTTCTGCCTGCTCTGCGCTGCTAGCAGATTTTGTCTCACCATTGCTACACGCTCAACTGTCTTCTGAATCCATTCTGGTCCCAAAACTGCTTTCTCACCCACTGCATTCCAACAGAGTGGCGATCTGCATTTCCGCCCATACAAAACCTCAAATGGTGCGGCCCTAATGCTAGAATGGTAACTGTTATTGTAGGCAAACTCTGCAAGTGGCAACTGGTCCTCCCAACTGCCCTTCTATGACAATATGCAGGTCCGCAACATGTCCTCCAAAGTCTGAATAGTGTGCTCGGACTGCCCATCTGTCTGAGGGTGAAACGTTGTACTAAGCCGGAGCTGTGTGCCCAATGCACTCTGCAGGCTCTCCCAGGACTTAGAGACGAACTTCGCGTCCCTGTCAGAAATAATGGTCTTTGGCACACTATGCAATCTTACTATTTCACGCACATAAATAGGAGCTAAATCACTCGCTGAATTTGTCGTGCGAATAGGAATGAAGTGCGTAGACTTGCTAGATCGATCCACCACTACCCAAACTGCATCCTTCCCTCGCGGCGTACGAGGTAACGCCACCACAAAGTCCATAGAGATATCATCCCAAGGCCACAGGGGAACCTCCAAAGGCTGCAACAACCCTGCAGGACGCTTGTGCTCAGCTTTCACTTGCTGGCAAACACCACAAGAAGCCACATAGTTAGCAATATCTACCTTCATTCTTTTCCACCAGAAATTTTATTTCAAATCTCGATACATCTTAGTCTCACCAGATGAGCGATTATGAGTGCGATGTGCCTCCCTCAAGATATCATCTTTGACATCCGCCTTTTGCGGCACGCAAAGGCGGCCTTTAAACCTCAAAGCACCAGAGTCGTCCATGCTAAAATCACTCTCTTTGCCCTCATCCAGACGCTTCCTAACCTCCTGTAGTAACCGGTCACTTTGTTGTGCTTCCCGAACACGGTATGAAATAGCTAACTGAAGAATCAACTGTGTCTCAACATTTGCTGTGCCCGTATAACAATAAGATATTCCCATGCGATCAAAATCAGCGATGAGGCAATTTAGGGTAGCAGGAGTCGCCTTGCGACTAAGAGCATCAGCAACAACATTGGCCTTGCCTGGATGATACTGAATAGTAAGATCGTAGTCCTTGATCAACTCCAACCATCTCCTTTGCCTCAAATTAAGATCTTTCTGAGTGAAGATATACTTGAGACTCTTGTGATCTGTGAAAATATCACAAGGCTCGCCGTACAGATAATGCCTCCAAATCTTAAGAGCAAAGACAACCGCAGCCAACTCCAAGTCATGGGTGGCATAATTCTGCTCGTGCTTCTTTAACTGTCTTGACGCATAAGCAATCACCTTACCGCCTTGCATGAGAACACACCAAGACCCACTCGAGACGATCCAAAAGGCGTGAACCGCTTTCTGGCTCGGGAAGAGTGAGAATAGGAGAGGTCACCAACCTCTTTTTCAAAGTGCGTAAACCTGCGCTCAGACTCATCACCCAATCGAATCTCACATCTTTCTGAGTAAGTTGAGACATCGGTTTGGCGATGACAGAGAAATCCTGCACAAAATGCCGATAATAACTAGCCAAGCCCAAGAAACTCCTCACCTCCTTCACATTAGTCGGCCTCTTCCAATCCACCACTATAGAGACCTTGCTAGGATCAACAGCAATGCCCTGAGGATTTATCACATGACCCGTAAAACTCACTTCAAATCCAAAACTCACACTTCTTCAACTTAGCATAGAACTTGTGCTCTTTCAAAGTCTCTAAAACCGACCTCAAATGACGCCATGATCCTCATTAGTCTTGGAATAGATAAGGATATCGCCGATGAACACCACTACGAAATCATCCAAGTACTCGTGTAGCATGTCGCTCATGGTCTCCATAAAGACAATGGCGCATTAGTCAATCCAAACGACATGATCAGATATTCATAATGCCCATACCGTGGAGAACGCAGTCTTTTCTATATCCTGCTCACTTTGAATCTTATTATATCCAGACTGGACATCAATCTTGGAAAACACCTGGGCTCCCTTCAACCGATCAAACAAATCCTCAATCCGGGGTAGAGGATATTTGTTCTTGATTGTAACCGCATTAAGTGCACGATAATCAATACACATGCGCCAACTCCCATCCTTCTTTTCCGTGAACAGAACAGGAGCTCCCCATGGCGATACACTCCGCCTGATCAAACCCTTAGCCAACAATTCATCCAACTGTTTCTTCAACTCGTCCTGAAATGGACGTGCCAGACGATATGGAGACATCGAGATGGGCCGAGTACCCGGAACAAGGTCGATGCGAAACTCCACGCCCCGCGCAGGTGGCAAACCTAGAAGCTCATCCGGGAATACATCCGGATAGTCCCTTACCACCGGAATCTCCTCAATCCGCGAAGCTAAACTCGATTTCTCGACAAGAGATAAAAGAAATCCGATCTTCATCGCGCGCGACGACCGGGAACAATCCGGCCAACATCGAAAGAGAGCACCGAGGCGCGCTCCCCTGAAAGGTCAAAGTCTCGCCAGACGAGGTCTGCACCGAGACTGTCCCACTGAAACAGGATATCACCGCTCGATAAGTATGCAACCAATCCATACCCAATATAACATCGAACGGCTCCATCTGGATTACTATCAAGTTCGCCGTGAACTTCTCCCCATCAATAACAATAGAACACCCAGGACAAACAGTTGAACTCGCAATCATACCCCCAGGAGAACTAACCAACACTGACAGAGAAATCCACCGCATACTTAAATTCACCCTTCTAGCAAATGCCGTAGAGACAAACAAGTAGGTAGCCCCGGAATCAAAAAGGATAAATGCCTCAAGAGAATTGACTAGTAGGGTACCTGTCACCACGTCGGGTCGACCTGCAGTAGCAGGGGTGGGCATGGCGTAAACTCCCTGTGGCACCGGTGCAGAAGATCCCCCAACACTCGAGGAAGGATGAGCAGGAACTGCCGCTGGTGGAGCAAAAGACGGTGTCGCGGACGGAACAGGGTTCCAGTAGAACCCTGGTGGTAGCACTGGTGGGAACGCTGCAGGAGAAACCCAACCAGAAGGAGCTGCCATCAGTGTCTGGACTGAACCCCGATGAGTAACGGTTGAAGATGCTGCAGGAGCAGACTCCCATTTGATGATGCACGCTGGGTTCTTCCTACACACTTTCATCTTGTGGCCTGCCTGGCCACAATGGCGACATTCCCCCGTGAAGGAACACTCGGAGGCACGGTGATTATCACCACACTTGAAGCATATCATTCCTCGGCTCGAATCGGGCGCAAAGTCGGGCGTCGTCGACACGAGTAGAAGAAGCCACCTACCTATCTTTGGCGTAAGCGCAGCAGCCGAGAGCCGACCTTCTGAAATATCTTGGAAGCGGGTCGCTGAGAAGACCCACCTCCACCACCGAAGCTCCTCTTATGCCCACTGACTGAACCCCTAGCAGGAGCGAAGCTGCTAGGAGTCTGCCTCTCTCTAGTGAGTTCCCGCTCCAGCTCCATACCTTTGGCCTGATCAACCACACTGTTGAAGTCAAGCAAGCTGGTCGCCCCCAATACATGGCGATACTCCGGATTCAGTCCTCTTCGGAACCTCTTGGCTTTCTCTCGGTCATTGCCAGCCACAGCTGGCACAAAGCGGACTAAGTTGTTGAATCCAGCCTCATAGTCCGCCACAGTCAACTTTCCCTGAACAAAAGTTGCCAGAGAATATTCCATCCTCTCAAGGAAGGAATCAGGGTAGAACTTAGCCCTGAATTGCTCCAGAAAATCTTCCCAAGTCACTTTTCCCTGCAACGGGGTCCTAGCTGATAGGACCCCCTCCCACCAAATGTTTGCCTGGCCCTTCAGCTGAAAAGCCACAAAACGTGCCTTCTGTGTTGAGGTCATCTCCAATACGCCGAATTACCTCTCCATGTATCGCCGCTCACCACGCTCAACCGGGTGCTGCTCCATCAAAGGTGTCTAAACGGAGAGACATCCACTCCCGGAGGCTCATTCTAGCCTCAACGGAACCGTGCCGCCACCGAGAAACAACGGTGCACCCAGTAGGAGGGGCTACCGCACTGCCGACGGAGCTATTGAACTTCCTTTGTAATTCACGAGTAGAGTGGCACAGGCTTGGCGATCGGATTTAGCGGCGGATGCAACCTCCTCAGCTACCCCGCCAACAGCCTCTTCGGCCGGGGATGAGGATGCAACCGAGCCACGTCCACGGGCCGCACCACGTGCACGCCCTCTTCCTCTCGCCATTCTGAATTCCAAAGATAATAAGCTAACCACTTAGCGTAAGAGCACATAAACACAATATCATAACAAATCAGTACAACATTCTCAAGGAAACAATTCTATCGTAATCGTAAATGCAATGATTTTTTCCCTTTCCCACCCTCGTGCACAAGTGTGTCAAGTTTTAAGTTAATTAACCATTAACAGATTTTAGCAAAACAAGTTACTTAAGTCACAATCCCATTCCCCACGGAGCTAAAGCCCGCTCTGATACCAACTGTAACACCCCAGCCCAACATGAGCCTGGAATGCTACTAAAATAACAATATCACAAATACAAATCCAAGACACTACAAAAAAATTCGGCAGAACCTCCTTTGTATAACCAAATTTACCGGAGATTCCAATAGATGCTTATAAAATTATCACTATTTCAACATCCAAAGTTCATCGAAGCATTCATAAATAATCTACTCAGCTAAACATAAGCATGCATAATTAAAATTTACCACTCTCATTATTACAAATAAACCAATGCATTCAAGTATAGCCAAAGTTAATCCTTAAGCAGTTTGCTTGTTATAAAGGTACGGTCTAAATGATAATTATCTTTTCAAGAATATGTGGTAGTGAGTGCAACCAAAGCAACCCTACTCCCTCCCATGCATGCCGTCCGCAAACGAGATACCTAAAAACACAACATCAGCAAGAGTGAGTCCAAGACTCAGCAAAATACAAATAGCAAGACAATAGCCAACACAACTGTAATTAACAACATCCATCCACGTAACCCAATAAAAAATATGTCTCATGCTTATGCGATGCAAACGGTTCAAATGCACTTTTCTTTCTCTCTTTGCATATACCAGATTATGGAGAGTGCATCCGTCGATGCACATCCATGCCTGTGCCTTCTAGCACAGGGACCTTAGCCCATACTCCACAAGTATGGGGACCCAAAAGCTCATCATATTCATGATGGGGACCTCAATTAATGCTTGGTCACCACGTGACCATGCCTCCAATATGATATCATGATGCACATGGTCAATTCTTTAAATCATCTTGCATACATGAAACTTACGCATACTTCTAGCATTTACGGGCATTATTGTCCATAACATTCGAGCATCCATGATTAACATAATATACTCATAGCATAGTACACATAAACAAATGATCACACACAATTTACCACTCATTGTACTTGCCTTAACCACGAGAGAACGAGGATGTCTGAGAATGAGTCGCTCCCTGCACCGGTCCACCACATGAATAACAGTTATAACACATGCTAAGACACAGCAGCGGATCAAAACAACCTATATAACAACAACCATGGACTTGCAAAACTCCTAACTCGATCCCGACCCCAAACTCCTAAACGTCGATATGTTCCCTCGGTGGACAGTCAACTTCAAAAATCCATATCTATTAGTACAGAGGTCCAAATAAGATGTTCTTAGATTTTCTGGAAAGATAATTAAATTATCCAACTAAGTCTAGTTGGTGAGCCTTGCTGAATCGGCGAAGTAATACCTCTACCAGGCCAATTAAAAAAACAACAACTTTACGTTGGGTTTTCTGGACAGAGTACTAAAACTATCATAACTTTTGCTACCCAACTCGGAATTGGGTGATCTTGGCTTCTCTGGAATCATGACAAAACTAGATACAATAGTCTAGTTGGACAAGTCTCCTGATTCGGCCTCCTACTAATTCTTATATTCAGGTAAAAATTTTCTAAGTTTTCTGTCTCTGCAATCTGACAGTTAGCAAAACAGCGATGGTAAAAAATTCATTACTTTTGATTGACAACTATAAAAATTGTGTTCTTTATCAGCTTGGAAATATTTCTGACTCCTCTACAATATTGATTTTGGGTGGCTTTTATAATTTGGCCTATAAAAATTTATAATAACCAGACAATGCAATCTGCCACAACTCGTCAGCTCTCCTGGTCAGTCGCGGTAAAACTATCATAACTACTAAACTGTTCTTCCAAATCAGGGGATCTTGGTGCCCAAACAAAGCTAAAACCGAGATATACAACTTTATAAGAGGTGATCTGGTAAGAAAATGAACGTAACATACCCAAATCTGACGAGGCGGCGCACAGTAGGGAGAGGTGGGGAGAGGCGGCGGCTCAAAGTGGGAGGAGGAGGGAGATTGGGAGTTTAGGGTTTGGGGGGGTGCCCCCCCCCCATTTTTGGCCGGCCACCACATGGGCCCCTCCTAGGCTGCGGCCCAGGCCCAGGTTGTCGAGGATTTATGAAAAACCCCTTCTCTTTTCAGGAATTTCTACTCATTTAATTGTCTTTTCTCCTCCTGGCTAGCTGTCTATTTACCCGACTAAATTCCAGGGTATTACAGCACCATTGCTAGAACGTCTTGTGACACTGTGGAAGGAAGGGGTACAGGTTTTTGATGCGTACAAATGAGAGAACTTTACTTTACATGCCATGTTGTTCTGCACCATCAATATTAATTTGCCCTTAGTAATCTATTGGGGTTCAGTACAAAAGGAGCCAAAGGATATCTGCACTGCTTACATGATACCGAGAGTGTGTGGCTGAACAACTCACATAAAACTGTGTACATGTGTCACCGTAGGTTCCTTCCCATGTATCACCTATACCGCAAGATGAAAAAATAATTCAATGGAAATCAAGAGGATGGTTCACCTCCAAGGGCTTTTAGAGGGAAAGAGGTCTATGGTATGGTTAAGGATATCGATATTGTGCTTGGAAAGTGATGTAAATTAAGGATCCATGAGAAGAACATCTGGAAGAAGCGATTAATTTTTTAGGACTTACCTTATTGGGGGCACTTAGAAGTTTGTCACTGCGTCGACGTCATGCACGTGGAGAAGAATGTATATGATAGATTGATTGGTCTCTTACCGAACATTCGTGATAAAACAAAGAATGGTGTTAACGCATAGTGTGACTTGGTTGATATGAACATAAGGACCGAGTTAGCACCGGGAGAGACCGATAAAGGACGAACGTACATTCCCCCATCTTGCTACACTCTGTCCAAGGCCGAGAGAAAGGAATTATGCCAGAGCTTACATGATGTGAAAGTTCCGTCCGGTTACTCCGCCAGCATGACGAAACTTGTTTCTATAGAAGATTTGAAATTAATTAATATAAAGTCTCGTGATAGTTATGTGATGATGACATAAATGCTTCTTGTTGTAATTAGAAGTATTTTGCCAAACAAAGTCCGAGTGGCAATCATGAGGTTGTGTTATTTCTTTAACTCAACTGCTCAGAAGGTCATCGACCCGAAGGACTAGCGGACTCTTTGTGATTATCACGAGGGGTCCACTGCGATCAAGGAGGTGAGATAGAACCAGCTGAAGAAAGTATACTCTAAGATCGAGCAAAGGCCTGGGGAGTCTTTAGACGAGCTGTGGGGAAGATTTTCTAAGATTCTTCATGAACTCCGCGCTGTTGACCTGGTCTTTTCTGAGTTAAAAATGCACGCCAACTTTTGGGTGCTCTTGATGTGAAGGTCTGGGGAATGAAGATCACTTCCATCAATGACAACACTGTCATGAGTGAGCTTACCATGGATAAGCTATACTCGAGGTTGAAGACGCATGAGATTGATTTTATCTTGCATCTCCCCAAGACAGAGTCGATGGCGTTAGTGGTCGACAAATCCAAGGGTTGTTCTACTAATTCTTTTGATTGTAGCTCATCTGGTTTTTCATTATCTGCTTTGCATTCTTTGAGCGATGAGCAACTTGAGAAACTGCCCGAGGATGATTTAGCCCTCCTATCCACCAAATTCACGAGAGCTTACAACAAGGTGAGGAATAGGAGGAGAAGTGGACCTATCACATGCTTCGAATGTGGCGAGCCAAACCACATTCGTTCCAGGTGCCCCAAGCTAAAGGGCAAGGAAGAGAAGGAGACACGAAGACATCCCCAACAGAGGGATGCAAAACCCAAGAAGACAAACTATCGCAAGTTTATCAGCCGGGTCCTTGCCGCTCTAGAAAATGTGAACATGAGCGATGTGGACTCGGAAACGGAGGACGAAGAGAGTGACTCCCGAGGCAAGAAGAAGGCTCATGACTTCACGGGCATGTGTTTCATGGCCAAGAACAGCCACGACAGCGACTCCTCCAAGGACGAGGATCCTTTTAGTGATCCCGATGAGGTATGCCCTTCAATTGCTGACATGAAAAGGGATTTGGTGCTTGCTGAACAGAAATTGCATAAGCAAGCAAAAATGATTAAGAAACAGGACATTATGATTGATAATTTGAACCTAGAAGTTGTTAGGATCAAATCTATTAATCCTGATGATATTTGTGATTCCTGCACTAGCTTGCTTAAAGAACTGACAAGCTTGAAATCTGCTCATTCCTCTGTTGTTAATCAATTAAAAGATGCTCTTGATGAACTAGAATCTCTCAAATCCAGTTCTGATTGCATGGATGTCATTTCTCTTAATGTGACTGCCTTGGAAGCTATTCCTTTAACTTGCTCTAACTGTGCTTTGCTTGAATTAAAATTGGATAGCTCCTTGAAAGAATTGCAAAAATTTGATGCTAGTCACACCTGCTCTCATTGTAAGAATAATAGGATTAAAATGCAAGAGATGGCTGAAATGGTTGTTTACTCTAGAGCTGCCTCTTGTGAAAATTATCCTAAGCATCCAATTGAGATTGAAGCTTTAAACAAGACTCTTGAAGAAAAATCTAAAGTTGAAAAATCCATGTCTCTTACTGCTTCTAAGAAAGTCATTGACTCTACCTCTTGTGTTTTGAATGCTGAAATTGAAACTATGGTTGGTCAGATTCAAGAGGCTTTTAGAGTTAAATTTAAGGAGCAGTTGAATAGAATTAAGAAATCCTATTGTGTGTCTTGTGAGGCCCTTAAAGTGAAAGTGGCTCTTCTTAAGAGTAAACGTGATGAGGCAATCAAATCTAGAAAGTGCACTAGATGTGAGGTTTTAACTAAAGATAATGATTACCTCAAAGTGACTCTTGAGAAGTTTTCTAGTGGGAAAAAGAAACTCAACATGATTCTTGACCAATCTAAGGTGAGTGTGAAAAATAGTGGCCTAGGTTTCTGACGAGGATCTAATAATCCTCATTTTATCTTTTATCTATAATTCTTATTATGGGTAAATATGATGTCACATAGTCCCCAGAAGTACCCCTTATATTTATAAGGGGGAGGCCTACCAAGTGATTGTAAGATCTTCTACAATCACCCCCAGAGTCGTAAGTCTTACTACGACTATGTCATGGTCGTAAGTCCTGCTACGACCACTACCTGGTCGTAAGTCCTTCTACGACCATTACCCAGTCGTAAGTCCTTCTACGACTATTGCCCAGTCGTAAGCTCTACTACGACTTATACCCAGTCGTAAGTCCTACTACGACCAAGTAAACCACGACCACCTTATAATCAAACCTACAAGCGAGTGGGTCCAATTGATTAAGGAATCCGAACGGTCCACACGCACTATTATTTCGCGTAGTAATAGTGCTTACATACCCCATTACCTCTGAAAGATAACTGCCAGACGGCGTGAAGAAGCCAATGCACCGGTAATTACTGCCATCATGCGCCCATTACTGGCTTAATTAGGCGTCTCTTCCGCAGGACAAAACGGCTACTCCTTCACGACTATATAAAGACATCAATCAGAGGGTGAAAGGGAGGGCGAAACAGAGCGAGTCAAGGAGAAACACAAGTACTGTTCTCTGTAATAGTCCTAGTTTCTTGCTTGATCATCGAGAATACAGTCAATACCATACACATACAGGAGTAGGGTTGTTATTCTCCCTGGAGAAGGCCTGAACCTGTCTAAACATCCCGTGTCAACCACTCTGCGTGATTTCATCTCTAGGAGACCCCCCGAATCAAATAATCTTTACGTAAGATCGGTTCTAATACACCGACAGTTGGCGCCGTCCGTGGGGGTCTTCCGGTAATCTCTTGTCAACATACTCTCTTTTTCCAATCTCATGCAATCATGGCAGGAGAATGGAACGAGGAGAACTAGTTTGACTTGGCAGATCACGCAGACGTCGACATGG
Source organism: Hsuehochloa calcarea (assembly GCA_036346395.1). Classification (NCBI taxonomy): domain Eukaryota; kingdom Viridiplantae; phylum Streptophyta; class Magnoliopsida; order Poales; family Poaceae; genus Hsuehochloa; species Hsuehochloa calcarea. Next base: position 17,186,872 of record CM070602.1, on the reverse strand, counting down.
ATGCCGGTTTCGACTACGAGCCGAGTGATGCATCCGCTGATGGTGATGTTGCCTCCGAAGATCATTCTCCAAGAAACCATCCCATCAATGGAGTTGAGGAGGGATCCTTATCCCCCACAACGATACGTCCAACAGAGGAGCCAATTCCCTCAAAGGACAAGGGTCAATCCGACCAGAACCGCACCCAGGAGGACTCACGACACGACGAGAGTTTTTCCTCCAAGTGTCCAAGTCCCCCTAAGGCGGTCCGACCTGGTGAGACAAGTTCTGAGAGCCACCATTCCAGACTCCACCAACATCTGGTGATCCTCCTCTCGTGGTAACTCCAGAGAGGGTGGGATCAAGCATGCTTTTCTGCAAATTGACCGTCTCTCCGCAGATCTCATTTGCGGACGGAGCGATTATAACCCGAGTTCCCTACCGGAGGGGATTACTCCAAATCGCCAGATGGTGTCTCTCGAGTACTCCTCAAGCGGGGAGGCCTCGTGCGCAAGTGAGAATCATCAACGGGAGGTCTTCGTCCTTCCCTCAAATCAGGATCAGCCTCATGGAGGCCGAGATAAGAACACTCCCCGAAGATCACACACTGCGCCCCCTCGTGGTAATGGTAAGGGCATCACCGATGGCGGGCAGGACCAATACTCTGATGAGCGCGAGGGAAATCCTCGACATTCTCTCACTCTATTGAGAAGGCCTCAAGGATCCGATGAGGAGAATTTTGAGGCCATCCGACGGAAGAAGATTGCAGCCCAGAAGAATCTGCCGGGGCGCATTCAACATCAGTCGAAGGAGGTACAAGAACTCCAGGACATCAACGACTTGCTCAAAAATCCCAATCAAGAGCTTGCTCGAACGCCAGGGTACGATCTCTTTGCTGAAGAGATTACGCAAAGGCTTCGAACCGTGATGACAAGACTGGAAGTACCTCGTCGACATCATTCAGGTAGTCGTAGCAATGCGACTTCCTCAGCTACGAGTCAATCAAATATTTCACCACGTAGAAATCGACACGACCATAAGTCGCATCGATCCCCTACTCGGAGAAATACATTTCGATTGGCTGATGATAAAGAAGCCCCTCGGAGAGGTGATCATTCACCCCTTCGACAAGGAAATCGCGAACGGATGGAGTACGAGGAGTATTCCCTCGAGAGCCGAGACCTACTACAGACAGTCACTGTTCTTTGGTATCGTCGATACGATCACTGGTGACATTAACCCTTCTTTCCCGCAAAGAAGGCGTCAAGAAGTTATTACGGATGCGGGCATTTTCGCCGACCTTCGAAAGCGCTACCGCCACCTCATTTTCGACCGGTGAACATGGAGAAGTTTGATGGATCTCAAAATCCCATCGAATTTCTTCAGATCTATACAACAAATTCGTCCGAGCAAGAGGAGGAGGAGAGCATGTAATGGCAAATTACCTTCCGATCGTGCTTGAAGGATCCGCCGATCGTGGTTATTAAACCAACCACTCGAGTCGATCTACTCTTGGCAACACCTCTCGCGATCTTCTACAGCGAATTTCCAAGGCACATACAACCGCCTCGAAAGGAAGACGAAAGGAAAGAACAACAACGAGACTTTGCGTCAATTCATCAAACGCTTTAGTCAAGTTCAGAACTCAATTCCGAAATTTCGACTCATCTGTGATCAGGGCTTTTAAGCAAGGAGTCCTTAGTAGAAGGATAACAGAGGATATTGCTTTGAATCCTCCCAACACTGTTGCCTAGCTCTTCGAGATGGCCGATCGATATGCGACTGCTTCTGAGGCGGTCGAGTGGAACAACACTATTGATCGAGAAACGTACACTCCTCGAGAGCCAGGTGAAGTTGGTAAGGACAAGAAAGCAAAGAAGTCCAAGAAGAAAATAAAGAGTCAAAAACCACAAACCAGTGGTTTCAAGGAGGTCTTGGCCGTGAAAGATAAAGAGCCCCGAACCACCAAGTCGTACCCTGATCAAGGCAAAGGTAAGCGCCCTGATCGTAGGAACGACAAACCAAGGTGGTGTCCTTTTCATAAAAAGGAAGGACATGACCTCCGCAACTGCCGAGTTTTCCAAAGAAAGCTCGAGGACTACTACAACGGCAAAGAGCCACTCCCCACTCTCGAGCAAGTAGGGAATACGAGTGGCCAAAAGTCGTCGGATGATGAAGAGATGCCGTTCCAAGATCCGCAACATACCGTAAAGGACATCTACTGAGGATCATCGACATACGAGTCGAAACGACAACTCAAAGCTGCCGGACGAGAGGTAAACTCTATAGATGCTCCTCTTGTCAATAACCTACCGAAGTGGTCGGAAGTTACCATTTCTTTCGAGAAGGGTGATTGCCCGATCACTTCGAATCGATCAGGTCGATATCCGATTGTGGTCGAACCCACCATCAACAACCGGTCAGTCAATCGAGTGTTGGTTGATGGTGGCGCCTTGAACATACTATTTACTAATGCCCCGGACGAGATGCAAGTACCGGGACAAAGGTAAGACCGATGACGATACTCTTTTCATGGAATCGCACGGGTCTTCGGCCAAACCCATTGGCCAAGTTTCTCTTCCTTTAACATTTGGCTCATCAAGTAATTTCAGGACAGAGAAAGTTTCTATTGATGTGGTCGATTTCGATACGGCATATAACGCCATACTCGGACGACCAACTTTGGCAAAATTCTTAATGGCTACTCATTATGGGTAGCAATGTCTTAAGATGCCAGGTCCCAAAGGAGTGATCACAATTCATTGTGACAAGAAGATGGCGATAATCTGCGACCGCCGATCCTCGAGATGGTTGGTCAAATACCAACTCGAGACGAAGTCACCTTCGACTAGCAAGTCGGAAGCCTAAAGTCGCACCAAAGCCGAACGACCAAGTCAAAGAGGTTCCTTTGGACGCAGAGAAACCCTCGAAGACTGTTCGCATCGGGGAGACTTCCGACCCCAAATAGGAAGACACCCTCATTACCTTCCTCCGAGCTAACGCAGATGTATTTGCGTGGCAAGCATCCGACATGCCCGAGTCCCGTGGAGGTGATCGAGCACGAGGCTAGCTTTACTACCGATAAAGTACCAGAAACAAAAATTACGGAGATTTGCCCCGATCGGCGAGATGCTATTAAATCAGAATTGGATAAGCTACTTAAAGCAGACTTTATAAGAGAAGTCAACCACCCAGAGTGGTTGGCTAACCCTGTAATGGTCAAAAAGTCAAACGGCAAATGGCGTATGTGCGAGACTTTATCGATCTTAATAAAGCTTGTCCAAAAGACGATTTTCCTTTACCTCGTGATCGCTCGGTTGGTTGATTCTCTGCGCAGTTGTGAAATATTAAGTTTTTAGATGCATATTCGGATATCACGGATCAATATGTGTCCGAACGATGAAGAAAAGACCGCATTCATTACACCATTTGGTACCTTTTGCTATGTCAAAATGCCATTTGGTCTAAAGAATGCCGGTGCTTCTTTTCAACGCTTAATGCAATCGACTTTTTCATCTCAATTAGGCCGGAATCTGGAAGCCTATGTTGATGATCTAGTCGTAAAAAGCGATAAGAAATTTAATCATATCACCGACCTATAAGAAACATTCGACAATCTCATAAAGCACCGCTTAAAACTCAATCCCGAGAAGTGTGTGTTTGGAATTTCTTCAGGAAAACTGCTTGGATTCCTAGTATCTGAACGAGGAATCGAAGCAAATCCTGAAAAAATAAAGGCCATCCTCCGATCGCGCTCACCACAAAAAGGAAGTCGAAACTCACTGGGTGCATGGCGGCTTTAAGTCGTTTCATCGCACGACTAGGAGAAAAAGGACTACCTTTCTTTAAACTTCTCAGGAGACATGAAGGTTTTGAGTGGTCGAACGAGGCAAACGCTGCCTTCGGGGATGTCAAGAGGTACCTTTCGAGTGCTCTTGTTCTGGTTTCTCCAAAGCCCGAAGAGACGCTCTTAATTTACCTAGCCGCCACGCCACAGGGAACAAGCGCAGGTACTGGTCGTAGAACGTGAAAACGTACAACGACCGGTTTATTACGCCGCAAGTTTTACACGGCCAAGGAGCGTTACCCTCAGGTCCAAAACTTCTATATGCCCTCCTCATGTCTTCGAGGAAACTGCGGTATTATTTTCAGGCGCACAAAATAGCTGTGTCGTCTGAGTTTCCTTTGGGAGCGATCCTCCATAATAAGGAAACAGCGGGACGTATGGCAAAATGGTCAGTCGAACTTGGGGAGTTCGACCTCCATTTCGTGTCCCGAACGGCCATAAAATCCCAGATCTTGGCAGACTTTGTCGCCGAATGGACAAATCTGAACTGCTCAGATCCCGAGACGATTCCCACGACCGCTGGATGATGTACTTTGACGGTCACTTACTTTAAGTGGCTCGGTCGGGTGGTTCGTATCTCCTACGGAGAAACCTTAAAGTATGCCATACAATTAAACTTTCGGGCCACTAACAATGTGGCGAGTACGAAGGTTTGCTAGTCGGCATACGAGTCGCGAAAGCACTCTCGATTAAATCGACTACTCGTGAGAGGAGATTCTCAACTAGTCGTGAATCAAGTTGGGAAAGAGTACGGTGCTCTAGCTCGACAATGTCTCGGTACTTATCGAAGCACGTAAGCTATAAAAGCATTTTTAGGTCTCGAGGTACAATTCATCCCTCGAAGGATAATTTCCTCGCACCAACTTGCTCGGATGGCTTCTTCCCGATCTCTGATGCACTAAAAGGACTTTTCTTGGAGCAACTCCAAAAGCCGTCTCGTCGAAGAACCGAGACACCTCCTATTGAGATGGCCTCACTAGACTACGAGGATACGGATGACTCCCATCTACGAGTATCTTCACAAGGGTTCGTGACCAAGATGATCTTGAGGCGCATCGCTTATCCCGAAAAGCCAAAATGTATACTTTGGTCGAAGGAGTCCTCTACAAACGAGGAACCCAAGGGATACTCATGCGATGCATTCCGCAAAACGAAGGAATAACACTCCTTCATGATATACAAGAGTATCTGTGGGACGCATGCTTCCTCTGTAACATTGGTCTGTAAAGCCTTTCGACAAGGTTTCTACCGCCTACTGACTCTGACGATGCCAAAGAGGTGGTTAAAAGTGTGTCCAATGCCGGTTTCATGGTAGACAAATACACCAACGGCTCAAGCATTACTGATAATACCTCTTTCTTGGCCTTTTGCGACACTGGGTCTCGATATCCTAGGACCGTTTCCCAAAGCTCCAGGAGGTTTCGAATTTTTTTTTGTGGCCATTGACACGCTCACAAAGTGGATCAAGCCGAACTCAGAATCGGGATAACAACTAAGCGACAAAAGGTTCATGATGAGATGCGTAATTAGCCGATTTGGAGTTCCGAGTCGGATAATTACAGACAATTGTAAACAATTCGCAAGTGCAAAATTTCAGGAATTTTACGACGAGTTGGGTACCAAGTTATGCTATGCTTCTGTGGCACATCCCCAAAGCAACGGGGCGGTCGAACGTGCAAACGGCCAAATAATGCGAGGAATTAAAACCCGAGTCTTCGACCAGCTTGTTAAGCGCTCGGGGGCTTGGGTACAAGAATTACCTTCCGTATTATGGGTAGTTCGTACGACCACTAGTCGAGCGATAGGAGAAACACCATTCTTTCTAGTGTTCGGAGCCGAAGCCATGCTTCCTCCCGAGCTAAAATTGCGGTCGACACAAGTTGAAACATTCAACAACTCCGACCAAGAACAACTTCGAGCAGATGACATTAACCTACTCGAAGAAAGGAGAAACATGTCCTTAATCCGTTCAGCAGTCTACCAACAAGCCCTACGCAGATATTACGATCGTAAGGTCGGCCCGCACCTTCTTTCAGAGGTGACTTGGTGTTGAGGCTCGCCAAACCAAGTCTAATCGAATAAACTTTCTCCCAAGTGGGAAGGTCCTTACACAAATGGTCGAAGTCACTCGGCGTGGTCTGCACGACTAGCAATGGAAGACGGACAGGTTCTCTCAAATTCTTGGAACATCGACCAGTTACGCAAATTCTATGTGTGACCAACCTCTCAGGCAATAAAAGTCCAGGTTCCTTCTACCTCTTTTGTCTTATTTTTGAGTAGTGCTTTTATAATCTTTCGACTAAGATCCAAAAATGCCCAGTTTTCTTTACACTGGTCGAAAGGCAAGTAACATCATCTAGTCGAAGTCTCTCCTCTCTGCATGTGGTCCCGCCCACTAGAAGGAACTTCCTAGCATCGACTCGTTACTCACTTTTGTTGCCAATACAGAGAGCTCAGGTTCTATCTAGTCGAAATGTTCTCAAAGCCAACTCTTCCCATCTTAGTTTATTTTTTCAGTAATTTCGAAAAATATTCTAAGTAGAGTGCACTCTCTTATATTTATTCGACCACCTTTGGTGTACTCGTTTCGTTTTAACTGGTCGAAGGAAGAGATACACCTAGTCGAAGCCTTTCCTCTCTGCACGTGGTCCTGCCCACTAGAAGGAACTTCCTAGCGTTGCTCAGTCTCCCACTTTTGCTACTGGAAAAAACTTATCGAGTCCACTAAAAAAGGGCGAACGAATTATTAAAGTCCTCTAAGACGCTTGCTTAACTCAAGTTCTTTGTTCTGGTTCGATTAAACTAGTCGGAGGTGGTAACATCACCTAGTCGAAGCCTTTCCTCTCTGCACGTGGTCCTGCCCACTAGAAGGAACTTCCTAGTGTCGAGCCGTTTCTACTCTTTCGACCAGTGCTTGACAACCATAACAAAAACTATAAGTTAAACAAACATCTCTCTGTTTTCAGAAACCCCATTTCAAACACTATTTACTTAGATTGTCTAAACAAACTAAGCAAATAGTCGGGGGTTAGGATAAAGTTATTAATTTGACTTCAATTCTTAGTCCTTTGGTTTTTCATTCGTTTATTATCTTTTGAGTTACTAACTACTCAACAAGATGATTTGCAAGAAACAAGATGGTCTAAAGTAATTAATTTAACTTTAGTCCTTTGGTTTTTCATTCGTTAGTTATCTTTCGGGTTGCTAACCACTCGACAAGATGATTTGCAGGAAACAAGATGGATTATATTTTTCTCGACAACAGAAACTGTCTGCCTTACAAAGAAGTTACAAGATTACTCTGAAGGGGGAGTGCCTAGCTGCATTTCCTCCGCTACCTTTTTGCCAACCGATTGCATTTCCTCAATCAGACGACTTGCCTCGATTGAGGCGGTCCAAGTCGGCCGATTGGTTGCACATTAAGGCGAGGGTCTTGAGCTTTAAGTTTCGCAGAGCGTAACTATCGCAGCTTCGATTGCTCCCTTATTGATTCGGCTTGATTAGCCTTCAGAGTGGTCACCATTTCTTGCAAGTTTCCGACTTGTTCCCCAATGGTACTTATGTGAGCAGCTACAATATCTTCTCGAGGAGTTTTTCCCTCAGAATGTAGCTCACCAAATACATTATTCAGGAGTGTGATGTTGACTTGAAGACTAGTCTTCATTGATTCCATCTCCTGTCGGGTACGAGTCGAAGCCTCGCAAAGTTTCTTGTTTTCGACCACTTGTTCTGAAAAGAATAAAACCGGTCAAACAAAAATAAACTTCTAGAGGAAGATAACACAAAGATAATTGTAGGTAAAAGCATTTCTTACCTACTAGTTGAGAATCCAATTTCTTGACCTCTTCTTGATGGGAAGCAACGGTTTCAGCGTGCTTTTTCTCCCATGATCTGATGTCCTCTGCATTCATCTTAGCAATGCGGACGGACTCATTGTAGATCAGAGTCTTCTCTTGGATTTCAGCCTCGAGGCTTCTCAATTCGGCAGCAATTTCTGAACAAGAAATTAGCATTAGAAAAGAGAAAATACTCGAAAAGGACAACAGGTAAAGAATTGCTTACCTGTTACTCGAGTTCTCAGACACTCGAGTTCCTGTTCCTTGTTCTTGGTAATGCGAGAAAACTCCTGAATGACCAAAGCCTTTTCTTCAACTTCGGTCCGGAGCTTCCTCATCTCATCTTCTTTTTCTGGAAAAGAAATGAGAGTTGGGTAAAGGTTAAAGATAAAAGCAGTCTTAAATTCAGCACTTACTGTTTATTTTTTCCTGCAATCTTCTAGATGCAGAGATGGCTTCTCGAAGTCTATCCGAGAGGACTATTACTTCCTCCCTTAGCTTTCTCGACTCCTCTTTTTCATAATCGAGTGAGTCAGCTAAGGTCTTCGTGTCGCTTTTTAGCCTACAGAGGACAAAATGGAGATAAACATCAGCCGATTGGTTGCAAGTCCTTCTACAACCACCGACCTAGTCGTAAGTTTTTCTACGACTATGTCATGGTCGTAAGTCTTTCTACGACCACCACCTGGTCGTAAGTAGTCGTAAGCTCTTTACGACCAGTACTTTATCATGAGTTTTTTCCATGTCTACTCTCGTAAAACACTATACGAGTAGTCAAATCGAAAATGACTATGAATAACTGTAACTTACCATCTCTCTGCCTGTATGCAGAGTTCTTCTTTCTCCTGTCGTAGCTCTAAAAGTTGTCGATGATACTCACCGACAACGGCAATTTACTCCAGAGCTTTCTGCAAAAAGAAGACAGTGAGAAGAAAAGGAAAGTCACATATATAAGTATTCTAAAAATACTTACATTCATAGTCGACCTAGCAAAGGTCGAATACACAAACTCCGGGTTCTGCAGCTTATCTACCCTCGCGACTTGATCCCACCACACCTTCTCAAGACGCTCGTTGTCGAAGGTATTTCCTCTATTTGGAATATCCTTGGGATGGGGGACTCGGTCGCGAGATCTGAAAGCAGCAGACCCTATGACGGAAGCAGGTCCAAAGAAATCAGCACAGAAGTCGAAAGGTTCTTCATCCTCCGATTACGTGGTCGCACTTCTCTTTGGACACCGGAAGGGATGTCTGCCACGACTTCCTTTCCGGCACGGTGTGCAGAGTCATCATCACCTTGACCGGGGGCTTTTGCAGCTGCCACTGTGGTCTCTACGACCTCAGTAGTCGCAGTTGCCCTCTCAGTAGTCGTAGCTATGACTTCAGTAGTTGTAGCTACGACCTCAACAGTTGGAGAAACCACTTCGGGAGTCACCTGGGTCAAGGGAGATCCTTCAACCACTTCCATTGTTACCTCTCCAGCAACTGAAGAAGTGACAATGGGCTTCTCAACTAAGCATCCACAGAAATTTGAGGAGTCGGACTAAAAATAAAGAAAACCAAATCAAAGTTGTGAAAAGGAAAAAGGTAAATGTTGTTCTTACACTTTAGTACATTTCACATACCTCTGCACCCTGGTCTTAACCAGGAATTTAGGAGCAATCCTCCCAACGGAGGACTTCTTCTCCACGACCACGTCTGGTAGAAGTTCAACAATTGGCCCAGCTACGACCACGTCTGGTCGTAGAGTTTGAACAGGAACCATAGCTCTGGTCTCCTGATTCTCTGGATGGCCGAGATCGGCCTCGACCATTCCGTATAAAGACTACCCTCGATTGCAGTTGTCTTTGGAGCAAGATCGTCCTACATAAAAGACATAAAATCTTTCGGATCTCCTTTTCGGTTGCTTAACAAAACTAGGAGTGGCAAGAATCTGCAAAGATTCCTTGTCATAATAGAAGGGTACCTTGGCCCTGCGAGGTTTGCGCTTAAGAGATTCAGCAGCTTCAACCTCCTCGGCCTCGATAGTTGCAGCCTCGGCTTCGATTTCGGCTATGATTGCCGCAGGCTGTGTAGAGGGTCTGGTCGAAAGACCAGAGCTCGAACTTGCTCCTCCCTTGTCGGTGGATCTTACAAGTCGACGTCTCTTAGATGGAGGAGCCGAGCCTCTGTCTTTCGACAACCCTGCGCCAATAGTCATCAGTATGACTTCCTCGTCGTCCTGACGATTTTCCATGCCTACTTTCTGTAACGCAAAACATAAAAAGAAGAGTCACTAACCAGTCGTAAGTTTTTCTACGACCGGTGCCAAGTCGTAAGTTTTTCTACGACACTTTCTTGATCGCAAGACTTTCTACGATCACCATTAGTCGTAAGTATCTTCTACGACTATAAAGTCCTAAAGAAAGAATCAACTTTTTGATTACCTTTAGGCGCTCTATCTTTTCATCTGCGGACAAAGCCGCAATGATTTGAGGAACCGCCACTCGGAGTGGCGGAGATTTCTCACAGATGAGTCTGACTCTAGAGTCAACCTCGGCCTGTGAAAGATCTGTGTAAACAGATAAGAATTTTAGACAATGTTGAGGAAGACCAAACCGAAAGCTAAGTCGACAGTTACTTACCCTCGTCGTAATCTCTGGTTGGGTCTCCTCTCCCCGAGTATCTCCACATAGGAGATGCTCGTTTCTTCAAGGGACTAATACGGCGTGTGATAAAATCTTTTACCACATGCCATCCGGTCAGCCCCTCTTCTTTCAAGTCCTTGATGGCTTGAATATAGGGGGCAATCCGGCTGATATCTTCAGGAGTCGAATCCCATGAAGATTTCTTCTCGGCAGCCTTCCCTGCGAAAGCGAGGCTGTCTTCAGAGGTGACTTTCCAGTAAAACCACCTCTTCCTCCACCCCGGCCATGAAGACCGGGTAAAACTCTGAATATACTCCTTCGACTTCGAGTCGTAGAGCTTCAGACCGCAGCTTCCGGCGATTCCGGTTTGTCGAGCCATCCCATAATAATATTGGAATAGCTCGAGGTCCGCCGGAATCCCCAGGTACGCCTCGCACAGGTACACGAAGACACTCAACATGGTAATGGAATTAGGACCTAAGTTCACCAATTCCACCCCAAAGTGCTCGAGTACCACTATAAGAAAGGGGTGAGCAGGCAGTCGGAGGCCGCACTCTGTACGCTTGGAAGGCGGGATTTGCCCATTTTCCCCGACGCGGCGATCTTGCCTAATAGCGGAATCCACTTCACCAGAGCCTTCTCTGGAATCTTCCCGGTGTCGACCAAGATTTTGATCTTGGCCGCATCCATCTCCGATTCTTCCCATTCGGAAACTCTCTTGGCCATTTCGCTCAGAAACAAGAAGTTTTTTGATTGGGTTGGCGGCGGAGAAGATGAAACCTAGTCGAAGACGGAGAAAGCAAGAGCTCGAAGGACAGCAGAGCGATTTGAGGAAAAGGTAAAAATCCAAGTTTAGCTCCTGGTGAGTTTTTATAACCGCACGATTGCCACCGCTTCGGAAACCGTCTCGTCTATAGGTCTGTGGGAGTTGGTTGCACCGCTTCGGGAACCGACTCTGAGGATGAGGACCCGATCCATCCTCCAGTTACTTCTGAGTGGGTTGGAGAGCCTGCTACTACTACTCCAGTTTCAGCTGAGCAGCCTACTCCTATCGTCACCGACGACTTGAGTGGCTCTGTTCCTTCCTCCACAACTCACAGGGTAGAGGCCACTTCTGCACCAGGAGCACCTCTTCACATTCAGCGACAACATCCACCTGAGCAGATGATTGGGGATCTTCAAGAGCGAGACACTCGCTCCAGGTTTATTTCTCCTGGTTCTCATGAACATTATGCTTTTGTCACTTCTTTTGAACCCCGAGATATCACCCATGCTTTATCTATGCCTCTTGGGTCAATGCCATGCATGAAGAGCTTGAAAATTTCGAAAGAAACAAAGTCTGAACCTTAGTTGAGCGTCCTTCTGATTCTCATGTTATTGGAACAAAATGGATTTTTAAAAATAAGCAAAGTGAGGATGGGTTGCTTGTTCGCAATAAGGCTAGACTTGTAGCTCAAGGTTATTCCCAGGTGGAGGGTTTAGATTTTGAAGATACCTTTGCTCCTGTAGCTAGATTGGAAGCCATTCATATTTTATTAGCATTTGCAACATCCAAGGGTTTCAAGCTTTTTCAAATGGATGTTAAAAGTGCTTTCTTGAATGGTTTCATAGAAGAAGAGGTCTTTGTCAAATAACCACCTGGTTTTGAAAATCATAAATTCTCAAACCATGTTTTTAAACTCTCTAAAGCCTTGTATGGATTGAAGCAAGCTCCTCGAGCTTGGTATGATAGGCTTAAGAGCTTTTTGCTTGAAAATGATTTCAAAATATGAATGGTTGATAAAACCTTGTTCACTCTCAGGCATGGCAGTGACTTTTTGTTGGTTCAGATTTATGTGGATGATATTATATTCGGTGGTTCTTCTCATGCTTTGGTGTCCAGATTTTCAGATTCTATGAGCAGTGAGTTTGAGATGAGCATGATGGGAGAGTTGACTTTCTTCCTTGGTCTTCAAGTCAAGCAACTGAAAGAAGGCACCTTCGTTCACAAGAGTAAGTATACAAAGGACCTTCTTCGGCGCTTCAATATGGGAAGCAGTAGACCAATGTCTACTCCCATTGCTACAACCACCGTGCTGGACCCTGATGAGGATGGAGAGCCCGTGGACCAGAAGGAGTACCGCAGCATGATTGGCTCCCTCCTCTATCTCACTAGCGAGGTAGGACATACAATTTGCGGTATGTGCATGCGCTCGCTTTCGAGCTTCCCCTCGTGCTTCGCATCGTCAAGCAGTACGACGTATCTTCAGGTACCTTCAAGATACTCTTGACTTTGGACTCTAGTATTCTTCTTCTTCTGCTCTCTCAATTCGAGCATTTTCTGATGCTGATTTTGCGGGTTGTAGAGTTGATAGGAAGAGTACTTCTGGCACTTGTCATTTCTTGGGCACATCCCTTGTTTCTTGAACTTCTAGAAAACAGTCTTCTGTTGCACAGTCCACAGCCGAGGCCGAGTATGTAGTGCGGCCGATGGTGCTCTCGTGTTCTCTGGATTTTATCCACGCTGCGGGACTATGGGTTATCCTTGAGAAGTGTTCCTCTTTTCTGTGACAACACTTCTGCCATAAATATTGCCAAAAACCCAGTGCAACATTACAGGACTAAACACATTGATATTCGATATCATTTTCTTAGAGACCATTTTGAGAAGGGTGATGTTGTGCTTCACTTTGTAGAGTTAGAGCAACAGCTTGCAGATATTTTCACTAAAGCGCTTGATTCTTCTCGTTTTGCTGCTTTGCGGGGAGAGTTAGGGGTTATTAGTCCTATTGGGCTGTTTTGTGGGGGAATTTGCTACTTTTGCATTCATTGTATCATAATGCATTTTTCAATTCAAATGTCTTGCATTGTATAATAAATCATGTGGAGCTTTGACTATTATTCCTGTATGGCTTGATTTCATTCACTCTACCTTGTCGTGTCAAGTGATAGTCAGCTAGACTTCTTTTATGGCTCTTGGTGTTTTAGCTTAGCTTTTTGCCTTGCTAGCTGTATATCTGTGAGCAAATTGAATCAAATCATGTCTTGTTGGATCTTGTGACTAGTTTTGCTCTAGTGATCCTCTTATGATTCATGCCATGTCTTATAGGTTAAATTGAGTCTTGAACTTATTTTGAGATGTAAAATGAGCTTTGTTATTTCTTAAGTCAAGCAAATGAAGAATGAGATTTTCTGTGCGAAAAAACTGATCTCACCAATCCTTTCTCATGAGACTACTTGCCATTGCACTAGGCATGAACTCAGGGGGAGTTTTGGATGACCTAGACCACTCTTTTAAGCTTCATGCTTGAGATGGTCGCGGAAAGGCTTGAGATCTAGCATAATAAAAAAATCATTTTTAGGAAAATGCTCAAAATGCTAAGTGTTTGAATAAATTGCTTCATATTTGAACTCTTAATGCTCAAAATGCCTCAGTTCCAGTTTTGGGTCTCTTTTTACTTATAGACATGGCTTGACTCATTTTTGGTTGCCTTGAGTGAAACTATGATATTGAGCAACTCTTCATGGTATTAATTCTTTTAATCTCAGGTTATTGCTATTTTGGTCTAAGCAATGATGTACGTGTTTTGCCATGATTGAACATAGCTCCTTCACTTAATATGGCTTGGTATGATTCTTGTACTGTCTTTATGGATAATGGTCATGGCTCCTTTTTACTAAAGTTCAAAAATAAAGTCATTCCTTCATACTCTATCTTTTCCCTTGCATCTTGATGAATTCATTGTCAAAGGGGGAGAAAGATTGAGAAAAATGTTGTTTTGGAGCTTTTGGTTTCATATAAAAGAACTCATTAAAAAATTAACCTTCTTAAAATTTGTGATCATAGTGAGTTGAGTCTCTTGGTTTTATTGCCTTTTTCTGATTATATTTGCAATTGAAAAAGACTCACAATGATTAAAGGTCAAATAGAACTTTTTCTTTCATATGGACCTAAGTGAGATTTTTGGCTACTTTCTGGAAATTGAATCTTTTTGTGCTTTCATTGCCTTATATCACTTGCTTATACTATTCCGAAGCCAGCTTAGCCATTTCCTAGGCTTTTTCATGCTTATGGACCAAGTTGTGCCTTTGCGTGAAAACTGTGAATTTTTACTTTTCAAACCGTAAAACTACATTTTCTGAGAAATTGACAATGTGTTTATCAAGGGGGAGATTGTGGATATCGTGGGAATATGTGCATGATCTTAGGATGATGAGTCAATTGGCAATAGCATTGTTGGTTTGCAATTTCTCGCGTTTTCGGGTTTGCTTCAGTTCTGTCAGACCACAAGCGGTCTGACCGGTGACATTGGTGGTCAGACCGCCCGTGGAGCGGTCCGACCGGGCGTGCTTGCCGGTCCGACCGCATATGGTTCAAATTGGATTTTGAAGCTTTGCCAAAAATAGGTTGTGTAGGCAAGTGAGGGGAGTCTCCTGGATGTGGTCACATAATTTTTAGAGCTCCCAGTCAAAAGTTCTATTCATTTGAAAATTCCAGAAGGTTTCGGATTTTCGAGATGAAAATGTGGCTAAGTCTTTTCGGGCGGTCCGACCGCCGTTGTGGAATCGGTCCGACCGGCCTGAAATCGGTCGGACCGGCCGTATGGGGCGGTCAGACCGCCAATCACTTGGAACTTGGCCTTTTTGGCATTGTTGTGATTTGATTGTGTTTTATGTATGATTTTTAATGCTTTATTGTTGCATATTGTATTGTTGAACTAACGTGGGTCAAGTTGTGAAGAACTTGTTCCCGGAGACGATTTGTTTGTCTATTGCTGTGCAGGTGGCTTGCAGGTCAACGACGTCAACGGTGAGGTGGATCAGGACTACGCTTGGAGAGCTGAGTTCCAGAACGATCATGGATGCTGGGTGAGGTCGTGTGACTCAAGCATTGTGCAGAATGGGCAAGATGGATCGAACGGGCAGTTTGTTGCATCTGGTTGGATCAGGCGGTGCGGAAGTCGGTGCAAGTCCCTGTGAGGTTCCGATGAGATTCGGACGGGAGAGACTTGCCGGCATGATGAGAGCCGCTGATCAACCTACACGTGGTGAAGCAGGCGATTGCTTCAACAGATATGTGTGAGTGGGTCCCATGTGTGTGTGGGCCTTCATGGGAGCCCATAAGTGAAACCCTAGGCCTCTCCTATAAATAGAAAGGGGGGATGGAAAAATCTCCCAAGCACTCATGCCCTCATTTGCATCATCCATTTTCTAGGGTTAGGGTTAGGAGAGGAGAGGAGAGGAGAGGAGATTGGAGTGTGCTCTTGAATTGAGCTCTTGTCCTCCTTGAGGGAGTGGCTTTGTAAGCAACTTGTTGAATCAATCAACCTTCTGATGCTTGCTTAAGAGATTGTTGTCTCTTTTGTGTTCTTCTCCTTTTTGATGATTTTGGTGCTTCCTTGATTCAAGTGTTTTTGCTTGGTCTCTTGACCAATTTTATCTTGCTTTGATGTATGGAATACTCCTAGAATCAACTAGATCTTCAACCCCTCACAAGCAAGTCTTGGATCAAGATTTTCATATTTCTAGGTTTTAGAACACTTCTTTGGTAAAACCTAAAGAGATTGTTTATTTGAAGTGGATCTGAACGATCGTCGCTAGAAATAGGACTCAGATATCCTCTGGGAGGTGTGCTCGAAATTTGGTCAAGTTTCATTGCTTGAATCAAAAGTTGGACCAAATTTCGTTTTGAATTTGGGCATTGTGTTTTGGTACTGGACTAAATCGGTCCGACCGATTTAGGAACGGCGGTCCGATCACCCGCTTTTCAGACCGCCTGATAGCTGCCGGTCGAACCGATTTCCAACGGTCCGACCGCGATCGGCTACCGGTCCGTCCGACTCGCCATCAATCACGGTCCGACCGCCCGATTAACCGTCCGATCGCGATCAACCGCCGGTCGACCGCCGATACTCACGGATCTCCGAGTTCATTTCCCTTTTGTTTGGGTTTTGTGGTTAAGGGGGTAATCGGATTCAGCACAAGGCTTCCTCTGTGCACGTACTGATCTTCTTAGCTTTCATAGCTAAAGGAGAAAAGTTCGTATTGAATTTGATTAAGGCGAAAAATCGAGAAAGCGCCTATTCAACCCCCCCCTTTAGTCGTCTTTACGGTCCTACAATATCCTATATGTCACAGACAGTTTTTGGTGGAAACCATTTGTGATAGTAGGCCTTCACAGACGGTTTCAACAAATAACCGTCTATGATTTACCACATATCATAGACGATTTTTGGTGGAAACCGTCTGTGATAGTAGGCCTTCACAGACGGTTTTAACAAATAACCGCCTGTGATATCCCACATATCCTAGCCGATTTTTTTGCTTGAAACCATCTGTGAAGGCGTACTATCAGAGACAATTTCCACGAAAAACCATCTGTGTTGTGACTTTTCACAGATGGCTCACAAACCGTCTGTGATAACCGCTTGTTATCACAAACAAATAGATTTAGATGGTTCAAAAACCATCTGTGATGACGGTTTGAAGCCGTCTATGATGACCCTCTCTGTAGTAGTGGTGGTTTCTAGTGCTTCTAGTCCAATGGATCTCTACTGTGATAATAATGGAGCTATTGCACAAGCTAAGGAGCCTAGATCACATCAAAAGTAAAAATACATACTTCGACGATATCACATTATTCGTGAGATTGTTGAAATAGGTGGTGTGAAGATATGCAAAATGCACATGGATTTGAATATTCTTGATCCGTTGACAAAGCCTCTCCCGCAACCTAAGCATGAGGTGCACACAAGAGCTATGGGTATTAGATACTTGTATAATTGACTCTAGTGCAAATGAAAGAATGTTGGTGATATGTCCTAGAGGCAATCATAGAGATGATTGTATCACATCTATATTTATGAGTTATAGAATAAATGTTATTATGTTCCTTGAATGAATTATCATTTATAAATATTAACATGTGACTTGTTGGTGAAACTCTTTAACTTATATGATGTCATTCTAAATGTATCCCAGGTTTGATGTCACTAGTTGGAACACTAGTGATTTATAGACCAGCACATATGTTGATTGATGATCATGTTTCACCGGCCATGGATATGGGGATATCGAATCAGTAATGAAAATATATGTTAGAGAACTAGGTGTTGGATTGACCCACTTTGAGACACTATTGAGATTGTTATGATTTTATGTGTCATCAGTTGGTCTCAAGCAATGATGATGTATAATCCTTAGACCTGATATTAGCATGATTTTCAACATGTGTAATTGTACACTTAGGAGTTACCAAATGCTACTTCATAACTGGGTACTTATAAAGGTAGCTTTCGGGTATACTATAAAATATGCAGAGGGATGTGACTGGTCGGATATGGGATCTGCCACTCCTAACATAATAGGAGAGATATCTCTGGGACGCTCGTTGTGATCGAATAAATAAAGTGCATGGACATACCACTAGTGGTCAAAGAGTCAACCACATGAAGTTATGTAACATCCCAATTTTTTGAGCTCTAAAAATCTTTTGAATAATTACTTGTTGGAAATTACAATATTTGAATTTCTATTAATTTTTAGTATTTTTATTTAAATCTTAATATAGACCTTCATGCCAAAATGATTTAATGTGATTAATCCCAACATCAACAATTGTCAAAGCTATTTTATGTGGATTCTATGTGCTTAGATATATTTTCTAGAATTTTCTGAAATTTTTACAAGTTCATTTGCTATTTTTGAATTGCTATTTGGATTTTCTGTATTTTTTAAAATAGAAAATATATTTAAAATCCTCAGAACAGTGTCGAGCTGAAACCCAACACTATTCCCACGCATTGTCTAACATCGGCCCGGTGCGCCGCGCTGCTCAGCGCTCTCAGCAGCAGTGGTCCCCACTGTCGATCTCTCTGTCTCGCCACAAGACTCCCCGCGATTTGCCGACGCGTGGCCTCGATCAACGGCTGAACGCGCTCCCACTCCCGCTGCCAAGTGGGCCCCGCGACAGGGTCATCGTCTCCGACTCGGGTTCTTCTCCGCGCGAGGCCGCGCCGCATCCGCCATTACCACTCCTCGAGCTCGCCATTACCACTCCTCGAGCTCAAACCGACAAAACGGATTCTCAAACTAAAATCTCCCGTATTTCGCTACCAAATCTTATCTCCGCTTGTCCCGCACCCGTATCTGCTAGCAATCGGGGCGAAAACGGACTCTATCCCGTAATTCAAACGAAAGCGAGAAAATCCTGATTTGGGGATTCCCTAATCCGACACGCCTCGGCCCTATATAAGGCACCCCCGGGCTCGCTCTTGTCTCCACACCCCAAAACCCCTAGCCGCCACACCCCGATCGCTCTAATGTCGCCGCAATTCAAGCTTTAGGTTTTTGTCGCCACCGTTACTTTTCTTCGACTGCGCCGACATCGTAGCCACCTCATCGCCGTCGAGCATGCCACTAGGTCCGCCGTCACCAGAGCAACCTCGTTCGCCCCTCCCCGCCGCCGAAGCATCACCGAAATTGTCGTCCGACAATAGCCGCACCGCCTCCTCCGCTCCGAGCTCACCGCCAGTCGCTGCCATCAACCCCAGTGGCTAGTGAGTGCACCCCTGGGACCGCATTAGCATTGGCTACAACCTGGTACCCTCCACCGCCGGTGAGTCACCGTCGTTCGCTGGAACCATCGGGTCCCGAGCGCCGCCGCCGTCGAGCTGACGTGGCGGGTCTGCGTCAGCTCCCGCATCAGCACCCAAGCCTACGTGTTGTGTGTGTGGCTGCTTTGTCAGCGCGTGTGTGGCACGATCCACCGCTTTTGGATTCTCGTGGCTCGGTAGACTCAGTCCACCGTGAGCCATCTCACTAACATGTGGGTCCCACATGTCAGATTTTCTTTTCATTCTCTTATTTCTGGAAATTCCTTCGCTGATGTCAGCATTGCGCAATAATCCAATTTTTCAATAGAAAAATAATTCATAAATTCTGGAAATTCCAATTTAGTGTATTTTTCTTGAATTTCAATCTTTCAAAGCCCATATCTTTTGCATCCGAACTCCAATTGAGCTCATTCAAATTTCTAAATTTATATAAATTCGATATATATATATATATATATGATTTTTATTTAAATTTTGGAGTTGGTTTTGCCTCTGTTATTTATTTGTTTTTTTATTTATTTTGTTTACACGTAGACGTTAATTCTTCAGGAACTTTTGAAGAAGGAGAAGTGCCTCAAGATCAAGATCAGTATCTAGACCTATTCCAAGGAAAGTTATGCATTTGATCGTATTGAACCCAGTTTTTAAAATACTTTGTTTCAATGTATTGCATTCTATTTCAAGTATGTATTTAAATGTTTTTGGGTTTAGTTATTAATCCAAATTGTTATATCCACCTTGTCTATTGTATGCCATGATCTTTTATCACCCTAGGTTGGTTCATTATTAGTTGGTATTATTGTAGCACCAATGTGGGTTGGTTAGATACGAGTAGATTGCTTAGCCATACCACGAGTCATCATTTCATGTGAGTTGCAAATATAAACTTGACTAAGTGATTATGGAACTGTGTGATGAAACTGTGTGTGTTGTGTGCTATTACTCGTTGATGGAATGTGTTGCACTTAATCAACATGGTGGGAAAAGATTTAGACTGAGGCAAGTGGTGGATTCTGTGTGATTGGTGGAGTTGTGTGCTGGGAATGATAATCTGTGTGACTTAGTTAGAAATTAGAAGTCTTGCCTTGGTCGATTAAGGACTTAACTTTGTGCGCCATTGAACTAAGCCTTACTGTACGACCACATGCCTGGTATGGGGTGGACCTAACTTAGTAGGTTATGGAATCTTGTCATTGACAACTCAGGTTGTAGGTTAAGCTGTGTGATGGGCTGGAGGTATGTTTATCACATCGTGGGACAGTTCGCCGCATCCCTGGACAACGGTGTGTGTCGTACCCAAACGCTGTGCGTATCGGTTGGACGGCAGAAAGGCACATCGGGAGTGTCAACGTTGAGACAAAGGTTTTCTTATGGTCAGTACTAGCTACACTGATTGTATCTTGTGGGTAAAGTGTACAACCACTGCATAGTATTAATCAATCTATTCGAATAACCGCATCCGCAGTCATGAACATACTCGGGGATTTCACACGAGGGATAGATTTTCATAAAACAATTGGGAAGGGTCAGCTATGTGAGATAACTTGTGCAGCTGTGTGAATAACTTGTTTAGACTGTGTGTCCTTGTGAAATCAAACGATAACTTAATATTGTTTATTTGTTTTGAATTATGTTTCCAATCTATTATTCGTATTCAATTGCAAATGCTGTATTTCTACAAAAGAACCACAAAGCCATTCCTTTGGAATAAGCCATCATCTATAAATTACATTCTGTGATATGACTTGTGAGTACGGTTGTGTACTCATACTTGCTTCAAACAATTAACAGAAGTGGAGGAGTTCTACGAAGGTGTCGATCGCTAGGGTCTTGATCCCCGTCAGTTGTCTATGGTGAATTAATGGGATTCCGCTGAAATTTATTTCTATTCCGTTGCTACTATTTATCTATTGTCAGCCCTGCGTAGCTTAATAAATGTAAACTCGACCATAAGGTCAAAACCATTATTTGCTATTCAAATTAGTCGTTTATTCTATTAATCGCCTTGTGTGGATCGATATTCATTTATGTTGACACTGTATGCACTACTGTGATCCTAGACTAGTGCAGAATACACAGATAGTCTAGAATTGCATTTTTTGGTCCCGACAAGTTATTTGTCACTTGATCGAGAAAGTATTGAACACTCCATGGATGACAAATTATCCCACCTGGAATTCAACCAGATATCGTGAGGTAAATGGAGAATACACAAGAATGTCGTTTAGTTTGACCAAATACGGACTGATCGTGTGGAATTACGAGTGTTGGAAATATGCACTAGAGGCAATCATAAAGATGATTATATTTCATTATGTTCATAACATTGGATAATATATTATCTTGTTCCTAGAATAATATCAATACTATTTTTTATCAAGTATGCGACTTGATTGTGAAACTCTATATTTCTGCGATTATTATTCTTAAAAGTTCCTAGAATAACACATATGAATAGACTAGTATATGTATTGGTTGATGACTATGTTTCACGGGTCATGGATATGGAGATATCAAACCAATAAAATGGACACATGTTAGAGAAGATGGTGTTGGAAAAGACCCACTTTGAGACACTGTTGAGATTGATATGATTCTATGTATCATTAGTTGATCTCAAGCAATGATGATGTATAATCCTTAGACCTGAGATCAGCATAATTTCCTACATGTGTAGTAGCACTCTTAAGAGTTGCCAAACGCTACTCGTAACTGGGTAGTTATAAAGGTAGCTTTCGGGTATGCTATGAAATATACGGAGGGATCTAACTGGTCGGATATGGGATTTTCCCCTCCTAACATAACAGGAGAGATGTTTCTGGGCCCCTCGTTGTGGTCGGATAAAGTAAGTGCATGGCCATGCCACTAGTAGTCGAAGTGTCAACCACATGAAGTTATTCGACACTTGATCGAGAAAGTATTGAACAGTCCATGGATGATACAACATCTCACCTGGAGTTCAACCAAACATCGTAAGGCAAAGGGAGAATACACGAGAAGGTCTTTCAGTTCGATCAGATACGGACTAGTCGTATAGTGATACGAACTGGTCGTAAGCTGGTCGAATATGGTCACTAAATGGTCAAAACCTGGTCGTAAGGAGTTACAATTGGTCAAAACCAAATATGAACTTGTCGTATAGAGATACGAGCTGGTCGTTAGTGATATGGACCTGGTCGTAGATCATATTGCATTAAGGTTCATCCGATTTATTCTATGTGTGTTTGGGAATCGTTATGTGCTGCTAGGTACCGCTAACGACTAGTGGTCGGAAAAGAGTTTCCGCGTCACAATCGATTACACATGAACATATAGGGTCGCGCACTTAAAGGGTTAGGATTTGATTTAGATGGTGATTCGAATTCTTGTAGGCCACGAGTTCTGATGAACCCGAAGGTCCTTATTTGGCCCGATCTTTCGATGAGAAGATAAATTCGGTAGGAGTCGCTCAACTCTCACGATCCTGGCTATGAACTCGCAAGTCCCGAAATCACGCAATCGCTGAACTTCTCGACAAGTCGTTATCAACCGTGCACGAATACCCGGATGACCTGATCACGAAGATCAATTCCTCCATACACCGAAGAAGCACGCAAGAACAAGGTAAAACGCAATCTGAATTGCAAATATTTGTTTGAGTTCAAAAGGTGGGATTCCGCAAGAAGTCCTTTACGGTTGGTCTAGTCGACACAAGTGAAGAACAAGAGTTTTCACAATGGAGAAACTAATCAAACGAAATCGAAGCAAACTAGAGGGGGTGCGTCCTCCTTAAATAGGGGATGAGGAGCCACAAATCTAAAAGAAATAGCGGGGTGGGACTAAACTCATGAAATATTGTTCATGTGAACAGTAACCACACCGCCAGGTGGGCCTGCGGCATATGGGCCAATTTCGGTACGATTACAAGGCCCAAAATGGCCCAAATCGATGATATAGCACATTCTTTTGATGATTTCGAAGTCTACATAAGGAATATGGAGGTGAGGATGGATCCGTTGGAAAGATCTCGTCGTTATCTTTCCAACAAGCCAAATAACACCCGAATCGAACTCCGTTTGCAAAAGTTATGTCTGTTTTAAGTTGGTGTTGTCATGCTGATTCCGGAGGCCGAACTGGATTCCAAAACGGGTCCAGCTCGAACTGCTTGCTTGTCTTGGACCAAAAGTGACATGGTGCTGCACATATATACATTTCATCATTAGGTAGCATCATATAGTTCATATAATATAAAGACACTCCTAAAAATAAGCTCACCTGATAATTTAAGTGAAGCGTACGACCTCTTCTACTTGGAACAACAAGCATAGCAAATATGGTTGTATCCATAGGGGTCATGTCCTCATCATCCTCCCTTTCTTGAAAACAAAGCCATCCTCGGCTTTTAATAAGCTGAAAATAGGGTAACAAAGAAGCCAAGGCGTATGCATGGTATATGTATATGTCATCTGTTTTAACGGTTCTTCGTTGTTGCACAATTAATGTTAGAAGACAGCAGCGATTATAAAAGTTCATTGTATTATTAACCCAAGAGTAATCATATATGTGAATTATCAAAATAAAATTTCTCACACAACAATTGTTGCAACTGGTTTTGCAAATGTAAGTGAAGCGTTTATGCAATTCAAATTTTTGAAGTTGTAAACTTGCATTGGTAGCACATATGGGAAAATCTACAACTTTTGGAATCAAACAACATTCATCCATACATTCGAGCAATAGCAAATTCATCTAGCAATGGTGAAAAGAATTGTAAGTTCTTCCATACTTCAGCATCAATATTCGGATTGTCAATATGAGATGGTGCAATAAGGGATGAACACATATGCATTGGATGAGCAATAAATTTTCTCTCATATTGAACAAGATTCAGCACACAATAATTGTTATCCAAAACAGCAAGCTTTAATTCATCCACGTGATGACAAGTTATGCATATTCGATATACCAAAATTGATTGTCTACACCATAATCTCCAATCAAATTAAACTTATATCCAGGGGTGTATGCACTAAATAAGGATTTCGAACATGTAATTATAGAAACTTTCTCCATAGCATGTGACAATTTCATAGGTGGATCCAACATAATATAACATAAAGAGTCAGCAGGAGAAATTCTAGTCAAACCTTCTTTATGTCTAACCAATTCCACATGATCATTGTATGTGATTAACTCATCACATGAAGTACTCACAACAGCAAGCAATTCAATTATTTCATCACATGGTGTACTCAAGTCAACAGGTAAATCAACAATGTTATCATATGGTGCACTAAGATCAATACAATCTGAATTCTCTTCATGAAACATGTGCATATCAGAATTATTTTCCACTAATTTTTGCTCTAAAATAGCATGAACAGTGGACAATTGTAGTTCTTCACAAGCATACTCACCTTGAGTGATGATAGCACCATGATCTTTACATTTTTGGCTCTCCTCAGATGATGTAGGTGCACCCATCTTCTCATCTTCCTTCTCAACCAATGGAGTCGATGGTTCAATCAGCTCATTCTCCTCTTCAGCATGGTTCTCAACTTCCTTCATGTTGTTAGTTACAGAAAAAAAATACAAACACAGGTTTGTTCTGATGTTTTCTAACATCGAGCATTCTCAATTTCTCCTTAATCTGACTTTCAACCTTACAGGCAAGTATAAACAAATGAGAGAGAGAATTATATTCTTTGTGAACAAGAAGGTCCTGAATTTCTTGATTAAACCCACTTAAGAATCTATTCTCTGTAGCTTCAGCATGTTCCTCTAAGCCATAACGCAACAAACGATTTCTCAATTCATGATAGTATGCCCTTACAGTTCTACTACGTTGTTTTAAGCGTTTAATTTAGCTAGCAAATAATCAGTATGATATTTAGGAACAAATTCATCTTCAAAAGTTTCTTTAATGCATGCCAAGTTTGAGGCACTCTTCGATGTCTATGTAAATACTTCCACCAAAGCATTGCATCCTCAACAAAAACAGTAGTGACAGCTCTAATCTTTTTCCTATCAGACCATTCATAATATTCAAACTGTTTATCTAAAGCAATCTCCCAGTCAACGTAGGCATCAGGATTAAATTTACCAGCAAAGGATGGCAAAGTATTTTAGTTTTACTGGACGTACTATCACGGTCATATACCTCTCGTGGTGAAGAAGTTTGTCTCAAACGTGCATCTTCCTCGCGAACTTTCTTGCGCTCCCATTCAATGGTTCGAAGAAAATGTGGATCTAACTCGTAATCATCCCGCGAACCTGCCATGGTTAGTATATGCTCCTATCAACTACTAGGTTCTGGCATTTCAACGGTTGCTCTCTCACAACGCCTTACCAAGTTCTTACTAGTTCTTACCAATGCAGTAAGAAAGTGGTACAACCGATGGCTGGTTCGTGATATCTCACTTGCGATTAACCCAACGATTGCAATGAACAGAACCTGCTGAGTTAGTAGGAAGTGGAGCTTGGAAGGCTTCAATATGGTAGCAAGGATAAGCAATAATCAAATCAATTAATGCAAGTTGTAAAATTATTCAAAGTATTAGTCAATATTACTGATCCTAGCCTAATCAAAGTTAGCTAATCAAAGCCCCACTAAGAGATGTGTATGTACACACACGCAAAGATAAATGTGACTTGATGTAAGCAATTAAAAATATCACAGCAAGTGTTAGGAGAGACGCTAACCAACTACTCAAAATTCTTTGTAGGGCACAAGATTGTTCACACGATGTAGAGCACAAAACTAGAATAATGTGCAATGTAAACAGCCCTCTAGTTTAAGCAGTAAATAAAAGGTAGTCTCAAAAGATGAAATATCAAAGTTTTATATGGCTTATATATACTCTTTTGAAAGGTTTTGACTAGATCTAAAACTTTGCAGTTGAGGCAAACCCCATATTCCAAAGGGAAGGCTGAAAGAAACGGCAAAAACAGAAACAGAAAAATTGTGACGCAAATTCGGAGCTGAAAATGGCCGATTTTAGGGGCTCCAGAGGGAGACTAGTGGCTTAAGTGGAAAGGATGCACCTCGTCGTTATCCTTCCAACGAGCACAAGAAAGTCCAAAACGGACATAGTATACAAAAGTTATGCCCGTTTTACTGAAGGTGTCTCGGAAACGAAATCGAACTCGAACTCGAAACCGACTCAGGTTCAATCTTGAAACTACTATATCTTTTGATTCCGTGAGCCAAACTTGCTGAAATTTTTTGTGAAAACTTATGGATATATGTAGAAGGACTCTACCAAATTTTACTAGTTTTTGGCATAAGATTTTTTTTCTTTTTTTTCTACCACGGCTTTTGTTCTGTGTGGCGGCCTCTTTCTCCTTCTATTATTTGCCGGCCCTAGGGTTTTCCACAAGTCGCGAATACAGCAAAGTGTTCACATTTTTTGGTGCAGATTAGAGAATTCTAACCCATGAATTTTCTATTTTAGATGCAAAAACTAAGAACCCTAAAGAACGATTAAGCGACGTAAAGGAAAAACACGAGAAGCAATCTAGACAACGACAAACTAGACAGTAACTAAACTAAAGATCAGCAACTAGACATGACAATACAACTAATGATTCAACAAGCAAACTGAAAATAAAAAATTGCAAAGGCTCAAAGGGCTCGGTATGGATGATAGATGCGAATTTTTTTTCTTTTGGCAATTTTCTTGACTCTAGGTATGAAAAACAAATCTACTACTATAAAATTGGAAACTCTCACCGATTAACTGTAGCTCTGATACCACTTGATGAACCTGAAGGTCCTTATTTGGCCCGATCTTTCGATGAGAAGATAAATTCGGTAGGAGTCACTAAACTCTCACGATCCTGGCTATGAACTCGTAAGGTCTGAAACCACGCAATCACTGAACTGCTCGATAAGTCGTTATCAACCGTGCACGAATACCCGGATGACCTGATCACGAAGATCAATTCCTGCATACACCGAAGAAGCACGCAAGAACAAGGTAAAACGCAATCTGAATTGCAAATATTTGATTGAGTTCAAAAGGTGGGATTCCGCAAGAGGTCCTTTACGGTTGGTTTAGTCGACACAAGCGAAGAACAAGAGTTTTCACAATGGAGAAACTAATCAAACGAAATCCAAGCAAACTAGAGGGGGTGCGTCCTCCTTAAATAGGGGATGAGGAGCCACAAATCTAAAAGAAATAGTGGGGTGGGACTAAACTCATGAATTACTGTTCATGTGAACAGTAACCACACCGCCAGGTGGGCCTGCGGCATATGGGCCAATTTCGGTACGATTACAAGGCCCAAAATGGCCCAAATCGATGATATAGCACATTCTTTTGATGATTTTGAAGTCTACATAAGGAATATGGAGGTGAGGATGGATCCGTTGGAAAGATCTCGTCGTTATCTTTCCAACAAGCCAAATAACACCCGAATCGGACTCTGTTTGCAAAAGTTATGTCTGTTTTAAGTTGGTATTGCCAGGCTGATTCCGGAGGCCGAACTGGATTCCAAAACGGGTCCAGCTCGAATTGCTTGCTTGTCTTGGACCAAAAGTGGCATGGTGCTGCACATATATATATTTCATCATTAGGTAGCATCATATATATAGTTCATATAATATAAAGACACTCCAAAAAATAAGCTCACCTGATAATTTATGTGAAGCGTACGAGCTCTTGTGCTTGGAACAACAAGCATAGCAAATATGGTTGTATCCATAGGGGTCATGTCCTCATCAAGTTCCTAATGGACCTCAAGTACGAGACCCATCATGGATGCATGTATATATAGGGGTGGTGGTATGGGGTGATGATGATCTTTTTAAAAACTCCCGAAACTCTAACAGTCACGCCTTCAAACCACGCTGCCGGCGCTAGCACTCCAGCGCGTGGTATCCCTGCCCTGTATGTGTGGATACCTTGGAGGTGTTTTTGCTAAACATCAGCACTATGACGATCCGCAACTCGTGACGATTACAAGACTGGGAGAAGAAATTACGAAGCATCAGCACTAAGACGATCTGCAACTCATGACGATCATCAAGCTCGGAGAAGAAGTTGTGAAGCATCAGCACTAGGACGATCCGTAACTCGTGACGATCACAAAACTCGGAGAAGAAGACACGCGGCGAGTATGACTACAACTGCATCAACTCGCTACATTGACTCTACTTCCGCTATGAGTCGGCGCGTCTAGTGGTAATCTCGTGATCTATTACTAGCGGATGTTCCTTGGTTGCGTGGTAAATTTTTATTTTGTGCTATCGTAGCCTTCCCGCGATCATTCAATGAGCTGATCGTAGACTGGTCGAAAATAATCACTAACTGGTTGTAAGAAGTTACGAACTGGTCGTGACTAAATATGAACTGGTCGTAAGTGATAAGGATCTGGTCGTAGATCATATTGCATTAAGATTCATCTGGTATAATTTATATGTATTTGGCAATCGTTATGTCCTGCTAGGAACCGCTAACGGCTTGTAGTCGAAAAAGAGTTTTCAAGTCGCAACTTTTTATACATGAACCTACAGGGTCACACTAAACGGGTTGGAATAAACGAGTTCGGATAGGATCCGTCATGTGCTCTTTATAAGTGGATACATGAGGCTATTAGGAGAGATGACGTAAGTTGCTCTACTGAAACCCTAGCCGCCGTCTTCTGGAAGACCCTGCCGCGCGCATTGGTGCTAGCACACCGGTGTACGACATTCCACCTTTGGACGTGTGAATATCGTAGAGGCACTGCTGCTGTGCTGGTCGAGAATGATCTACAACCTAAACAAAGAACGTGGTAGGTTGTTGAAGGAGACGATCGGTACCTAGGACGTTGGACGATCAACTACGACCACTACATCGACGTGCTCGGCGTTGGACCAGACGACTCCAAGTCTTCTTCCACCGCACTGTGCATCTAATAGTAACAATTTATGATCTCTTGTTTACATGACTCCCTAATTTACTGTGGTAAAGTTTGACATGAACCAAACAGTTTAATACCTTGTCGTATTAACTATCAAGTACTAGCACCATGTACGTGTTGTGCGCTTGGTTCTCAGATGTGGCTCTCGCAGGCCAAGTGAATCGAGCGTCCGCGCTCGAATGGGGCAAACATGCTCCAGCTCTTGAGTACCGCCGTTGCGCAACACACAGAATCAGGAGGAGGTTCTTTGTAAGTGTCCTTTTTGTTTACTCTTCCTCGGCATAGCTAGGTTTTACTAGACTTCTCAGGCGCTCCAAAGACGGGCTCAATCATGCAGTCCACTTGGTAAAAGATGGGTATTTGAAGGTACATCGTTAAGGAGAAGGTACATATCCGGCTGTGTCGCGTAACTCGTGTTTGAGAAGAAAAAATTGTGTTTGTTGCCGGAGACCATCAGCCACACGCGGCGTGATTCGAGTTTTGCACCACTTTTGTTGCGTAATTTCCCCTGCGGGGACGGCGAGCTGCCGGCAGCCGAGGGACCGGGGTAGAGCGCGCTCGTCTCGTCGTTTTGCATACCGTACTCCAGTTCGACACTATCTTTGTAAAAATCTGGGCGGATCTTGGGATGAATAGACTGATTGCGCCGAAAGTGAAAAGAGAGATGAATAAATCGATCGAGCTCGAATAAGTAAGCTGTCGAGATAACGACGCGACGTTCTGCACAGTGTTCAGCACTACGGCGGCGTCGGAATATTCAGTACTGGCAATTCATTTCCGGTCACGTAAGTACGAATCGAAGCACGTCGAAACAAGACGTGAAAAGACGTGCCCTGCAGCACCGCACTCGTGCATGCCTGCCACACCGCCATCCCGAGGAGAATGCTCAAGCACGGATTTACGAGTAAAAAATGCATGAGCGACGGCCGTGACGTGAGGATGCACATGTACCAGTCACCAGCAGCAGTGCATCGCATTAGCCTCGCTTCGCCGACAAATTGGGCATCCGGTAAGCGGTCTTGTAAAGTTGACAAGGGATGAAAATGCGCCGGTTTCTTCGGCAACCGCAGAAGATTGGTAGAACGAGCAGACTGTTTGGGAATTTTTAAAAAAATATAATATTATTATTTTAAAAATTACAAAAATAAATAATCAGCCCAAAAAATTATAAATATAGGTTACTATCGTCGATTCAACTGGCGATAGGTACCCTGTCACCCTCTATCACCAAAACAACTAGGTAGTCGAAACCTTCCGAACAGTAGAACTTCCTTTGATCAGGTAGTCGGAACCTTCCGACCAAGTAGTCGAAACCTTCCGACCAGTCGAACCTCCTTCGACCAGGTAGTCAAAACCTTCCGACCAACTAATCAAACCACCTTCCGACCAGGTATTCGAAACATGCTTCCGATCATGTGAAATCGAAACCTCCTACCGACTACGTGAGTCGAAACCACAAGAAGTTGGACCGGCGATAAGGGGTGACAGGGTACCTGTCGCCAGTTGAAATGACGAAGAGCCTATCGCCAGTTTAACCGGTGATAAGAACTCATTTTTGTAATTTTTTAGGTCGGATATTTATTTATTTTATAATTTTTTTAAAAAAAATATTATTATTTTAAAAAACTCAATGTTTGGCCAGGCGATTTATTCCGAGTGATGTTGATGTGTATCATTCAGCAACTTCTCTAGAGAAAGAGTGGTCGAGACTAGATATCGTAGAAACTTTTTACCAAGTGTGAATTAGGAAAGTGGGATCGGGAGAATCGCCACACGCTTAAGCATCTCACTGTGTTTGTACATAAAATCTTAACAATAAATGAATATTATAAGGCAAGATAATAGAAGATCAATCTCAGTAGGCCGGCATGGATAGTGAGATCAAATCTTGGTTACTTGCCGAACACATATATTCTATCATCCCCCCTCAGTCGAAACGGGGAAGAATGAACACAGATACTAGCTAGTGCGAAAATACTTGAAGACATGTGTTGGAAGTTCCTTGGTCATGACGTCGGTGAACAGAAGACTGGTCGGTACATTAAGGACACGCGTCTGGTCAAGAGCTACCTTTTCTCGAATGAAATGAATGTCAATTTCGTTGTGCTTGGTTCGACGATGTTGAACTGAGTTCGAGGACATGTAAATGACACTGATGTTGTCACAATAGACAGCAGTCACAGCGACGATGGGTTGATAGAGTTCCTGCAACAGTTGACAAAGCCAACAACATTCGGCTACAGCATGTGCGACGGCACGGTATTTCGCTTCAGCACTAGAGCGAGAAACGGTGGCCTGTCGTTTGGAGGACTAGGAGACGAGGTTGTCGTCGTAGTAAATGTAGTAGCCAAAAGTCGACTAATGTAAGATCGAGGTGGCCGACTAGAGGGGGGTGAATAGGCGGTTTTAAAAATTATTTCGCACTAAAACCAATTAACAATGCGGAAGCTAATAACGAATTGGTTTTGCACAATTAAAACCTAAATCAACTAGGCTCAACTAAGTGCACCAATAATACAAGGAAGCAATCACACAATGATATATAAACAATTAAAGCATATAATGTAAATTGCTCAAAGTAAAGCACAAGTAAAAACAAGATAGACACAATTATGTTTTACCGTGTTGTTCGGAGACTTGCCGGTCTCCCCTAATACACGTTGAGGTAAGCCCAACCACGTTGGACCGGCTCCACTAATTAAGTCAACACCTCCGAGGTAAGTCCAACCACTTGGACCGGTTCCAACACGAACCAACACCTCGCTCCACTATGGTTGCTCTTCCTCCACTCCGGAGATGGCGAGCACCAAACCACTCACAACCACGCTTGCGCCTGGGCCTCCCCCGAGCTCGTCGCCCGCGGCCTCCTCCACCTCGCCCCGGCCTCGTCGTCGCTGGCCACCCCCGACCTCATAGACCATGGGATCCCCCAACATCGTTGCCCCGGCCTCCTCCACTTCGTCGCCCGGCCTCCCACAACCTCATCGCCCCCGACCTCCTCCACCTCGCTCTAGCTTCCACCTTAGATCGCGCACTATCCAATAAAACAGACATAACTTTTGCATACGAACTCAGATTGCGACATTCTTTGGATCGTCGGAAAGCTAAAAAATAGTTCAATCCTAAAATCCATAAGGCCATATAAAATTCATTCACAAGGCTCAAGAGGCCCCAGACAAAGTGAAAACCGCAAAAAAGTCATTTAGGACCTCAAAACAGTCTCTGAAGTTTCAGCACCTATTTTTGCCATTCGTTCATCATCCGGTTTGAGTTTTCTTTCATTCCAGATTGTGTAATCAATCATATGCAGATACTCGGGTCCAATTGTCCAGCAATTGATTGATTTGGCTCAAAATTTTAATTTTTTCAATAGAAAAAACTATCACAAACAGTTCTAAAAAATAATCGTCTATGAAAAAAGCTATCATAGACGGTTTTGTACAAGAACCGTCTGTGGTAATTGATTGTCACGGATGGTTCTTGTTCAAAACCGTCTATGATAGCTTTTTTCACACACGGTTATTGTTTAGAACCATTTGTGATAGCTTTTCACATATGGTTCAAAAACCGTCTACGCTGACCTCATATCATCACAGACACATAAATTTAGACGGATCAAAAACTATCTGTGATGACAATTTGAGTCTGTGATGACCCTCTCTATAGTAGTGCACGTAGCCAATTTAGATCCTTGATAGCACTTCGGTTGGAAGAAGGGATGGGAGATAGGGAGATGGTGATGGCAGAGAGGTTGAGACGGTCAATCGGTTTGGTGATGCTAGATTGTGCACGGGTGAGCATAGGGTGAGCACTCGGGCGTGTGGTAGTGTAGGTGGCTGGCGTGGTAGAGAACGAGGCTGGCGTGGAACCGAGAAGGTAAGGTGCGGCAGTGAGTGGGATTGGTGAGGCAGCAAGTGGGGCGGGCACTGTAGTAAAGAGACTAAGCGCGACAGCTGGCGCGGTAGCGAGAGGAGTTGGCACGGCAGTTGGCGTGGTAGCAAGAGGGGCTGGCACGGCAGTAAGAGATTCGGGAGCAACAGAGGATGTGGCAACCGGGGGATGATGAAAGGAAACAAAATCAACAAGGAAATCAAGGGATATGGAAGGAGCGGATGGAGTGATCTTGGAGAAGGGAAAGACATGCTCTTCAAAAATAACATGGTAAGAAATAATAATTCAATGGAAGCAATGTCGAGGCAGCGGAATCCTTTATGATCACTTGGATATCCTAAGAACACACAGGCAGTGGAACGAGTTGTTAGCTTGTCTGTAACGGTGGAGGAAATGTTGGGATAGCATAAACAGCTAAACACACGGAATAGGAGGGAGGAGTGGGGTGGAGAGACTCGTATGGGGTGGAAGAGCGAAGGGTGGTGGTGGGACACCGATTAAGGAGATATGTGGTGGTAGCAAGAGCTTCAGCCCAAAAATGAGAAGGAAGATGAGCATGGATAAGAAGTGTATGCACTCAGCTTTGCCACTTTGCTGGGAGGTATATGGACAAGATAGACAAAGAAGAATGCCTTTGGAGAAAAAGAATGTAGTGGGGGATGAGTTCATGAATTCTTTCCCATTAATCTCCCTCCTAGTTCTGTCAACTGCAATGGACCGTTGTGGTGGCTGCTCAACAATAGGAGGATTCTCAACAATAGGTGCATCATGAACAACAATATTTTCCTTATCTGATGTGTTATTTGAATCAACAAATTGATTCACCTGAACACTTGAATTCTGCTCATTCTCAACAGGAACATTAGTAGGCAGTTTATCACGAAGCATAGCAGATTCATTAAAGACAATATTTCTGCTAATCACAACCTTATGTGTTTCAGAATTTCATAACTTATATCCTTTAACATCATATTTATAACCAAGAAAGATGCACTTAACAGCTCTAGGCTCTAATTTATATTATCAATATAAGCATAAGCAGTACAACCAAAAAAAATTAATTCTGAATAATTTGCTGGAGAACCAGACCATACCTCAATTGGAGTCTTCTTTTCAATTGCAATAGAGGGTGGTCGATTAATAAGATAGCAAGCAGTGGAAGCGGCTTCAGCCCAAAAACACTTATGCAAACCTGCATTAGACAACATGCAACGGGCCTTGAAAATTTGATCTTGTTCATACACTCAGCTACACCGTTTTGTTGAGGTGTAGTGTCTGACAATGCCTTCAGTCTTGTAATATGATTCAAATTCATTATAACAGAATTCCATCCCATTATCAGTGCGAAGTTTCTTTACCTTCTTTTCAGTTTGCCTTTCAATCATAGTCTTCCATTCTTTAAATGTTGAACATACTTCTGATTTATGCTTCAAGAAATAAAGCCACACTCTTATAGAGTAATCATCAATAATTGTTAACATATAGTTAGCACCTCCTAGCGATGTCTTGGTAGATGGCCCCCATAAATTAGAATGCACATAATCCAAAATACCTTCTGTAGTATAAACTGAAGTATTGAATCTCACCCTCTTGTGTTTTCTAAACACACAATGCTCACAAAATTTTAGCTTGCCGATGCTATGTCCATTAAGAAGTCCTCTCTTGCTCAATTCTGCCAAACCAAGTTCACTCATATGCCCAAGGCTCATATGCCAAAGATTAGTAGCATCATAATCAGATAATGAAATTGAAATTACATCAACATTACCTGATATTGTAGTACCTCGAAGATGGTACAGATTGTCAGATTTAATATCAGCTTTCATCACAACAAGAGAGCCTTTTGATACCTTTAAAACTCCACCTTCACCTGAATACTTGTACCCTTTAGCATCAAGAGTACTCAAAGAGATGAGATTTCTTTCCAAATATGGAATGTGCCTCACATATGTCAAAGTTCTGACAATGCTATCAAACATCTTGATCTGAATTGAACCAATTCATGCAACCTTACAAGATGAGTTATCACCCATCAACACAGTACCACCTTTAACAGGTTCATAGGTGGCAAACCAGTCTCTATTAGGACACATATGAAAGGTACATGTAGAATCAAGAATCCATTCATCATTGGTCTTAGCACATCCAGCAAAAGCAACAAGGATTTCTCCATCAGTACTATCATCAGCAATAAGAGAGGCATTACCTTCATCATCTGGTTTACCTTTTGGCTTATAATATCCAGCTATCTTTTCTTTATTCTGCAGCTTCCAGCATTCAGAGATGTTGTGCCCACTTTTCTTGTAATATTTGCATGATTTGTACTTACCTCTTGATTTCGACCGGTTTTTGTAGCCGTTCGAACTTTCTCCTCGAGATCCATTGTTTGAGTTCTTCTCCTTTCGCCTGCCACGAATAAGCAAGCATTCTCCTTGCGAACTTGAATTTTCAGAATGTACCATCTGTTTCATTTTCTCCTTAGCATGCAAAGCTTCATTAACTTCATTAAGCGTGATAGTATTTCTACTATATAGTATGGTATCTCTAAAATTTGAAAAAGAACTAGGCAGTGAACTCAAAATAATAATACTCAAATCCTCATCATCATATTTTACCTCCATCGACTCGAGGTCGGCAACGATCTCCTTAAACACTGAAAGATGATCAAGCACAGATCCTCCTTCTTGCAATTTGTGATAGTACAATTTTTTATTAAGATGCATCTTACTGGTGAGATCCTTTGTCATGCAAATTTGTTCCAGCTTTAGCCATAAAGCATCAGATGTCTTCTACTTCAAAAGATTCTGTAAAATATTATTTGATAGATGGAGGTAAATCTGAGATAAAGCTTTACGGTCTTTGTGCTTCTCATCTGTGGTCTATGCGATGGGTTGTTTCTCAAAACCTTCCAATACATCATCTAAATCTATATGTGCCAACACAGCCCTTATCTTAACTTGCCATAGCGAAAATCTTGTGTCTCGACCCAGGAGTGGAAGATCATACTTCAAAGTCGCTGTGAGGAATAAAATCTGAAATTTGCTGGTGCTAATTTGTGTAAATCTAACAAAAAAATTACGATTTCTTTGGTACACTTTCTGTGTAGACGAATCAGAAAAGATATTCAAATACCTGGTACACGTGTAGCAAAAACAATATCCAAAACTACCAAAAAAAAATTGCAGAAGCACTCCACGTGAGTTATTGTTTGGAATTTAGTTTCCCCTTTTTTTTGTTTCTCTCTCCAAAAGTACCAACTCAGTGAACTTCCTTAGTGACTAATTAAAGATTAAAGAGAATCTGATGTTTGCTTGGTGATTAAAGAGAAGGTGCTGCACTTACGCAGGAGGTGCTGATCTCCAAGATGAGTTTTTTTTCAGAATCTGTGTTGAGAGTTGACAGGAGCTTGCGGCTGGCTTTTGCTTGCACCAGTTGGCAATTAATGAAAGGAAAAACGTAGAGAGGAATTCAGGCTGGACGGATGGACCAAGACGACGTGCGGAGAGTTGATGCCTGATGTGCTGCGCCGCTTGGACCGAAGACGACGTGCGAACGGATGGACCGAGGTGAGAGGACGTCGGCGCTGCTTGGAGGCTTTCGCGCTAGTCGAAGACGGTGGTGATGATGCAGAAGCCGACTCGAAACGGCAGTGCCGGACGGATCTGCTATATTTTTTTCGTGTTTCTCTTAAAATCCTATTCTGCAATGCTTTAATACCATTTATTAGAAAATAAGGATAAACAAATATATGAATTTTTACGTAAAAAACTCTTGTGGAAAAAAACCACAGGTGCCGACCGACGATGATTACTATATGAGGAGTTTTTTCAAATTGTATGGGATTATAATGAGACATCAACTCTACATGTGCGGCTTACAAGAGATATATGTAGGGATAAAGAACTTAAAGTCCAAGTAAAAAACGTATCCGCTAATATAGAATCTGATTCGAACTCATTCATATTAAACAATTCGAATCATACTATCAACATCCGCCCCTACATCACTCGAGATCCCGTCGTCATCGACGCACCCAGGTCGTCCAAGGTGCCGGTGTGAGCGTTGTGTTGTTGGGTAACGTGTCATCGACGGTGCCTTCTTTTCTCGGACGCAAACCCTCTGATAAAAATCCAGCCAAAATTTTCATTTACCGGCGAAAACTGGTGTTATTACCACCCTCTGATAAAAATTTCTTACCGTTTTTCCCGGCAGCACACGTTTTTTTTCCTTCTCTCCTTACCAAATGCAAAGAGGTTACTTTCTCGCGTGGACTCATTACCCACGGGGTTGCGGTGGTCAACGGGATCCCTACGGGGATTTTCTTTCCTTCGGAAAGGCAGGTCAATTTCAATGATCAAAAGCATTGGGCAATACCTGGTCGGTGTAAACGCACCACTTCAGTTATAGAACGAAGATCTAAGTTAGCAACACCATCTTCAATTGGATTGGTTAGGTATGATCAATTGATCATTAAATCAAACATGCTTGAAGGCCACACTAGAATTCTAGAATGAGAAAATATTGTAGGGTTTTCACACGGCTCTGTCCAAGTGGGGATGCAATACATGAATTTACGTTTCATAGTGTAAAACATTAACACGATAATATAATTATTTTAACAGACTCTATAAGAAAGCTACTCACACCAAGGGGATACGAAAATTGAGAGAGGAGGGTGGGGACTCTTATCTCAACTTGTTTGAATTTCTGCAGCAAGAAGCAAAAGAGCCCCAAATGGTTTGCAATCACAATAGGGCTCAGATCATTGTTGACCATATATAAAAACAGCGCAGGTGGATGAAACTCAAGTAGCAGTTCATAACACTAGTACAGGGTCAGATATCACATTTTTCCTCATTTCTGGAAGAGAGTTTTTTTTAAGGAAATTTTCTGGAAGATAGAGTTGATTATCCAAATGTACAAGAGAATCCATTAGCACAAATGAAAAAGGAAAACATTTTAGACTTCATTAGAATGGCCCCATTAAGAAACTATACTTGCATTGAGAAGAAACATGGGTTAGATGAACCAATCTATGACCAATAACCCAAGTGAACTTTTTGTTAGAGATAAAAGAGCGCTGGAGAGGGGGGGGGGGGCAATCTTAAATTTCTTTCTTCATTTTTCATGCACAGCGATTTCATAGAAAGATGGCTTACCATGGCCAACAGACAAAGATACACAAGAGCACTGTTCGATACACAAGAAGTAAAACTTTTCAACCAACTGCAACTGAGACCAAAACAAGAACAGAAACAAATGACAACTTTTACTCTCTTTTTTATTCAATGGCTTCTTACCTACAGGGTAGGAGACACTAGGAAGATCCTCCCCTGCAGAAAGAAGGCCACTCATAAGATCGGGGTGATGGAGCAGGATCCATTGGAAGATTGCCGTCATGCAACCCAGCGATGCCTGCACCGCCAAGGTTTCCAGATGGCCTTGTGGATCTGCCACCCATGAACATGGTTGACCATGTGTCAGACAGCCATTCGCTCTTTGCTGCAGGGTTCAACAATGTTGTGTCAAGGCTCCAGTCTATTGAGGTGTAGTCACAAGGTGCTGGTCCATTGGTTCTCCAATCAGCATGAGATAAAGTAGAAGAGGACTCGGACGAGCTCCATCCTCTAAACAGCCCAAGTGACAACGCCACAGCAAGGGAAGATGATGTACCTCCAGAACCCCAGGTACCACCCCAACCATTAGCAGCCAGCTCTATAGGATTGGAAACAAAACTTTGTTGATGGTTTGCATGCACGAACTGCTTGGCAGAATTAACGCTGTCCAAACTCATATTTCGTAGTCCATGCCCTAAACTACCATTCAACATCATATCCACACCTGATGCACCATTTAAGTACCATTCCCTTGAAGATGGTTCAGATGCAAACATGCTACGGCTTGTGGATGGTAGGCTTTGCTTGGCGGCTGCGGATGGAGGACGCTGCATTACAATTACAGACTCTCGCAAGCTTCCATTATGCATTGCACTTTTCACCTCATTGCCTGATGCCACATGTCGTGTTTCTGACTTCATTTGAGATACTGTGACGGGCAAAGGAGACGATGTAACATAAGAAACTGATGGAACCGAATTGGCATTAAGCCGCCTCTTCTCGGGTTGAACAAATTGTTGGCGGCCCATCTCTGGCTTAATTGGTGTAGCCAATGGTTGAAAGCCTTTAACTGCAGGTTCCTTTGGACCGCCACCATTTAACAAAAGCTTGTAGTTAAAGTCCTTCTCATCTCTCCTCATTTGCTGAGCCCCTACTGAAGAAAATCCATTTGTTTGAGGCCTTGCTGGGTTCTGTGCAAGCATGACCTGCTGCTTGTTAGCCAAGCCACTTGAATCGCCAGATCCTTCAGGCTTAGGTGCAGTTGTTGTTGATTCTTGCTTCTGCGTATTCAAGACCTCCTCAGCCTTTTCTAGATCACCCTCACAAGAAACAACAGCCCTTTCGACCTCTTGCTTTGTACACTTAAATTTCACCTCCAGGCTCACAATCTTTGCAATCTCATCAGTTATATCTATCTTCAAATTAGCTCCAGACTGTTGATCTGCTGCAACTTGCTGCTTCGCTTCTTTGCTGCCATCAAAGTTGCAGAGGCAGGCAACAGACTCCTCAAGACAGCCCTCATTCTGTATAAGGGCCATCGTTGCCTGATCCGCTGAGAAACCCATCGCAACAAGCTTGTGCGCAAGTGCCTCCAGTTTTCTGGACATTAGATATCCCTTGCAACGCTCATGTAATTCCTGTACACGCCGCTCCTTCTGCCTTTGATGCTTCTTCTCATTCTTTTGTCTGATCTTCTCACGTTTATCAATATCACATCCAGGAACAGAGTCCACTCGAGGTGCAGTGCTGGTTGATTTTTCCTTTGGATCTTCTGACTCACCAGAACAGCTACCATTGTTGGAGGCACAATCAAAGTCCCCGTACCATGGGAGCTACGAGAATGCTCATCTATTTCATCTGTATTCCTTAATTTGTCATTACCCTGGCTACCCAGAAAAGAGGATGATGGTTCCAGCAGATGAAATTTTCCAGAGAGGTTGTTGTAAGTACTGCAACTGTACCATTCCCCATTGGCTTTGCAGCAACCTTAGGTTGCTCTTTTGCTGCTTTTGTAGCTGACCTGTCTTTTGACTTGGATTTGGATGCAGACGGCATTTTCAACAAATGATCACACTGTTGTTTACCTGCAGTCAAGTTTTCAACCAAATAGTTATCAGTTCAGGAAAACATATGTAGAGCTTTTTCTAAAAAATCATCACATATACCCATCTAAGGAAGCCTTCTTACAAAGCATTGCATAGATTAGAGTGTATGGAACTTCCTGATGACTATCACACTGGGATTAGATTGATTGGGAGGATGCCATTTGATTAATCACTATATGCCTGCCAGCCAATCAGTGGAGTAAGTGTGATTTACCGTGGAGCACCAGTTGATGGTAGAGATCCAAGAAACACCTAGATAAGGATCCTAACAATTGACCCAGTACTTACGAGCCCTCCTCATCTTGACACGCTGATCAGTACATATTATAGCTTGTGCTTGGATCAGCATAGCTCAACTAGTTGTTTCCAAGGTTCAAGAAGGCGCTAGGTGCTAGTCGGGCAGTGGCTCGGCGCCTAGCGCCTAGGCGGTGCCTAGTCGGCCGACTAACGGCAGTGCAGAGCAAAAAAAAATCATAAATGATACTATTCTTAATGGGCTTAGACCCCATCGCTCGGCCCATCTCAGTCAACTGGCGGTCAGGCCCAACCCGATGCACGCTCTCTCTCCTAACTCACAACACTCTCACAGCGCTCTCTCTCTCTCTCTCTATCGGCCACCCATCCCTCTCGCTCTCCCTCTCCCGACCTCGGCCGCCCCTCCCTCTCGCTCTCCCTCTCCGGGCATGAGGGGGAGCAGGCGAGGCAAAGGCGGCCGGCAGTGAAGACAAGCAAGGTCCGAAGCGGTGGCGACGGCAACTACGACCTAGCGACGGCGGCGGCGATTAAGGTGCCAGATCCTCTGCCCCCTCTCCTTCCCCCTTCCTCTCCCTCCTCGCCGAGGTCGATTCGTAGGCGGCGAGGTCGATGAACCACCATGGAATGGCCGGAACTCGCCTCGCCTAGCGCCGCCGAGCGCCAGCTTTGACCGCCGAGCCGGTCCTAGGCAACCCGCCCGCCTAGCCTGCCGACTTCGGTGAAGTCGCGGCAGCAGGGCTCCGCTGACCGCCTAGGCGGCACCTAGAGGCGATTTCTTGAACCTTGGTTGTTTCATAAAGTATACGACAATCATGACTCAGATGACCAATAGAGTTTCTAAGAGTAGTTGATGAAAATACCAGCTATTCGGGACAATAAAAAAAGGTTTGTTCTCTTAAGAAAGCAAAAACTTTCAAGTTAGTACAATTTAAGTGTCTCTTCCTAGCAGTGGTTAACAACTAAAAACACCTTTACATGCATACGAAAATTTTCATGAAAGCTATTGCAGCACAGCAAAAACCTCTCCAAATTAAACAATGAGAACCAACTTGCATTTCATTGTATATCAATCATATAATCTTGCTCCTTTTTGTTATTGAATACCTAAGGACTGAAGATAGATAAAGCTAAAAGGGGACAAAAGCCCTCAAAGAATAGAGAATAGATTTCCATTCTATCCACAGTGAATAGAAAACACATACAAATTTATAGTTGACACACAATGGAGGGAGAAAAGTAATAATCTTCTTTGCATCAATTGATGACATCAATTACTGTTGAGTAAAAACTAAAAACGAAATAAAAATGTCAAATGTAGAAATGTGTATATCTACTCAGGTCGGCAAATGCCAAACAGCAAGGCCAAATCAAGTCTGCATTATTAAAAAATATTAATTCACCACAATCTATATTACAGCTAATGTAACAGAGCCCTGGTCAGCTCATAACATTTGCATGCTAAGTTAATCCTACACAACTGCAGATTTCCCTTGCTCAAAAGCAACAAAATCAGATACATTTTGGCACCAGTACCATTTGACTATCAATCTCTATCCATCTCATATACTGACTACATTAAATTGTTCATGTTTGGTTCTCCTCATAATCAACTAACACAATACAACCATCCATACATAACAACAAAGGTAACACACTATAATTTTACTACAAGATTACAGAATCTGAAACCCTCTTCACATATGATTAGCTCAGAGCATATTTGTCTTCAGCCCCTTTTGTTGGATTGTCAGATCAAAACAAGAATCTTATGTGTATCATAACAATTAGTTTGGCAGCGTAAGCTTTTTGCACTAGTAGCCTTCAAAACAGCTTTTGCATTTCCCATCCCACTCTAAATTGTAATACCTAATCATCAGGCAGCAAAAAAGGGAGAAGATTTTATCTTATGTAACCCCCTAGCACAACAACCCCATGGTTTCACCAAAACCACAGCGAAATGGAGAGGAGCCCTGCAATCCAAGCACGCCACTCCACCCCGTCCTAAAATTCACAAAATTTCTCGACAAGAGGCGTTCCTCGAGGCCCAGACACCCGTGTAACACCCGCCGCCTCCGACGCCACCCCGCCCCCACCGCCGAATCACGCGATCCCCTGGCGCCACACCGCCCGCGCGCCCCGAAATTCCGCTGAGGCGCGCCGCCCGGCCACACGCCCGCCGCTCCCCCGAGCGGGCGCATTCCTCCGCGCCCGCGGATAAAACCACGGGGACCAGACGCCACGCCCAAATCGAGAGAGAGAGAGGGGGGGAACAGGGAGACGAGAGGGGCTTACCCGGCTGCAGCGGCGGATGTAGGGTTTTGGCTGCGGCGCTAGCGGCGGCGAGATCGAGAGGCGAGGAGGGATTTCGGGGGAGGAAGCGAGTTAGGGTTCGTTTGACGCGAGGGTGCGGAGGGGAGGAGAAGAAGAGACGAGGCGATAGCGAGCGAGCGAGCGAGCGAGAATGGAGAGGACGAGGGATCAAT
Organism: Hsuehochloa calcarea; assembly: GCA_036346395.1. NCBI lineage: Eukaryota > Viridiplantae > Streptophyta > Magnoliopsida > Poales > Poaceae > Hsuehochloa > Hsuehochloa calcarea. Next base: position 17,144,254 of record CM070602.1, on the reverse strand, counting down.
CGATCGGGTGGGACTTGCGCCTTGCTGCCTGCCTGCCTCTGCCTGGGTTGGTTTGGTCTGGTCTGGTCTGGTTTTGGTCAGTTTCGCGTGTGGCGCGGTGCGTGCGGGCGTGGAGCCGTGGATCGGGTGGGGGAATGGATGGGTAGAATTGGGAAGGAAAAAAAAACGCAAAAGGCGGACTTGGAGAGTGGTTGAAGGATCAGGACCAACACACAGGCCACAGGATAGGCCTGCTGCCCAGTTGTGTGATGGGCTTGATCTGGTTGGGTGAGAGGCCGGCCCAAAAGAGCAGGACCGGCTCTCGCCTCAGAAATAATAGCTGGACGGGGCGGGGCAGTGACACGTGTTGGTGTTGGGATTCCCATCCACGTTTCATCCATAGGGTCTGCATCTTAACTAATAAAGATTAGATTTACTCCAACGTAATAGGAAGAATCGTGCCCCACCTTTATTTCAATCGTGTACTGACGGGTGGCTCCAACTACTTCTTTGGTCTGTCCACGATCTCCCACTTCCCCACTCCCCCATACTCATAGCAATGGCGAGTGCTCACGCTGCCTTCGCCTCCACCGTCACCCCTGCCGTCGCTCCTTCTAAAAGCATCAACGTCCCTCTCGCGCCCTACTCCTCTTCATTCCCCCTCACACCCACTTCGCCCGGTCGTCGCCTCCGGTGGGTCTTGTAGCAGGCGGCGTCCCTCCTCCACCGCCGCCGCTCGCATCCAGCTGCTGAGTACCTCCCATGGCGCCGCCACTACGTTGTACGTCAGCGGTAGGTATCTCGATGCACTTTCCCCTACAAATATCTTCGCAATCTAATCCCGTGATTAGGATTCGAAAGGAAATTAACTTGGATTCTTCATTAGAATATCTTCGTGTTCTTTAGCATAAATCTTAAAGCACTCCCTCTTTTACTGATCTCTGAGACCTCCCTTGAGTAGGCCTTTCGTTCCGTACAACTGAGGAGAGCCTTCGGGGTGCGTTCGAGATGTTTGGTCAGCTCACCAAAGGTGACAAACTTATGGAGTAGATCAATGTTACGAGAAAAATGTGCTTTGTTTTGCTTCAGAAATATTCAGATTTAGGCTCTGTGTTGTTGTGGTTAATCTTGTGATGGATAGGGTCCTAAAGCTACCGAGAGGCTTTGTGTTCCTGTCTTACGCCAACGAGTAGGAATCCAAGAACGCCATGGAAGGGGTGCACGGGAAGGTGAAAAATAAAATACACTATTTAAATGCTTGCTTTTGTTGTGTTAAGTGGCAGTGGGTGCAAGCAAATCACGTTGTTTGTCATTTGTCAGTCTTTAATTCTTCTGGTAGAAGTGTATGGTAATCTAATTGATATTTGCAATTCTCTACATCTTTCGCAGTTCTTGGATGGCAAAGTAATCTTTGTTGAGGTTTCAAAGCGGAAGATCTGAACTCTGAAGCATGCCCAGGTGCCAAAACAAAAAACGAAGCCAATTCAAATAGGAAATTCATTTGGGTAAAAAAACAAATCAGAAAATTCATCAGCTTAAAACTTTCATCTATGTAATTGTTTACAGGAAAAGGGCTTCAACGACCAGCTGTCCTCTAATTCTGTTGTATATCTGACATCATAGCAACATCAAAGAGGTAACTTTTTCGAACTAGAAAACCAATGCCTATAAATTCACTTCATTGTAGATTTTGTAGCACATTTGTATGAGTGATATGAAGTGGTAGTATAGTATATTGTAAGACCATGATTAATGCCTAGAAACTTGATTATAAATTCCGGTCCAAATCCCAATTGAGATGCACTGACCCAGACTTGGACAATTCAAGAAAACTATATCATGTCATGCAAAACATAAACAAGTCACCACCCCTGCTATGCAAAATATGCAAAATATAAGTACTAAATACAAATAGAATGATAAGAACTTGGTTATTCTTGCATGCTTTACTTTATGCAAGTAGAAACATGTTTCACTTGTGTGTGTGTGTGTGTGTGTGGGCCATAAGAGAGGAGGAGAGGCTTGTTGGAAATATGCCCTAGAGGCAATCATAGAGATGATGATATTTCATTATGGTCATGATTTTGATAATATGTTATCGTGTTTCTTGAATGAATCATTTGTTATAGATCAATAAGTATGTGACTTGTTGGTGGAACTCTTTAACTTATATGATGTCATTCTAAATGTATCCTAGTCGAGGTCACCTTGGTGGAACACGGTGACTCTATGACTAGCACATGTATTGATTGATGACCTTGTTTCACCGGTCATGGATATGGAGATATCGAATCAATAATGTGAGCACATGTTAGAGAACATGGTGTTGGATAGACCCATCATTGAGACACTATTGAGATTGTTATGAATCTTTGTGTCATTAGTTGGTCTCAAGTAATGATGATGTATAATCCTTAGACCTGAGATCAGCATGGTTTCCTACATGTGTAATAGCACTCTTAAGGGTTGCTAAACGCTACTCCGTAACTGGGTAGTTATAAAGGTAGATTTCGGGTATGCTATGAAACATGTGGAGGGATGTGACTAGTCGAGATGGGATTTACCCCTCCTAACATAACAGGAGAGATGTCTCTGGGCCCCTCGTGGTGATCGGATAAAGAAAGTGCATGGTCATGCCACTAGTGGTCGAAGTGTCGACCATATGATGTTATCCGACACTCGATCGAGAAAGTATTGAATAGTCCATGGTTGACACATTATCTCACCTTGAGTTCAACCAGACATCATGAGGCAAAAGGATAATACATGAGTCGATCGCTTAGCTTGATCAGTTACGGACTAGTCGTATGGAGATACGTGTTGGTCGTAGACTGATCAAACGTAATCACAGAATGGTAAGAACCTGGTCGTAAGGAGTTACAAACTGGTCGTGACCAATTACAACCTGGTCGTATAGAGATACGAACTAGTCGTAAGTGATGAGGACCTAATCATAGATCATATTACATCAAGGTTCATCCGATTTATTCTATATGTCTTTGGGAATCGTTGTGTGCTGCTAGGTACCGCTGACGACTAGTGGTCGGAAAAGGGTTTCTGAGTCATAACCGATTACACATGAACCTATGGGGTCGCACACTTAAAGGGTAAGGATCTGTTTTGGATGGTGATCCAAATTCGTATAGGCCTTGAGTTCCTAATGGGCCTTCAGGTTGAGACCCATCATGGATGTCTATATAAAGAGGGGCGGAGGCATGGGGTGTAAGGGGTAGAGGATGATCTTTGGAAGAACTCCTGAAACCCTAATAGCCACGCCTTCTCAACCACGTTGCCGGTGCTAGCACTCCAGTGCGTGGTGATCTTGCCCCGTATGTGTGGATACCTCGGAGGTGTTGTTGCGAAGCATCAGCACTAGAACGATCCGCGACTTGTGTTGATCATCGGAGACGGAGAAGAAGTCGCGTGGTGGGTATGAACACTTGAAGAAGTAGACGCGCGTCGAGTACCACTACTCGAAGGAGGAGACGCGTCGCGAGTACGACTGCATTAACTCGCTACAACAACTCAACTTCCGCTACGAGTCGACGCGTCAAGCGGTAATCTCGTGATCTATTACTTGCGGTGGTTCCTTAGTTGCGCGGTAATTTTTTTTGTGCTATCGTAGCCTTGCCGCGTTACCCAACAAGGCTCTGGAAGAGAAAGGAAAAAAAAATCAAACCCTATCTTGACATGTCGTTGCCTAGCTTGACATGTCTTGCGGCTTTGCTTACCTTGCCTTGCGCTATCAGCGCCGCCACCGTTCTCGCTAGCTACTTCCACACTAACGTGGTTGTCGAGCATGGGTTGTTGCTACCGAGGCAAACGAGGAGGAGTGGCAAGGGAGTAGCCCAAGGCGGGAGGAAGAGGATGAAAATAAGGAGAGAATAGGAGAAGGTGAAGGGCTGCATATGATGCAACAATTGTTGGTTGTGTCGTTGCCCTAGATGTTGGTGTGTCGCTGCCTTAGGAGTTGCTACTGCCGCCGTTGTTGCTGAGAGCTGCCACGGCAAGGAAAAGCTCCGCCACGGCAAGTAAAATGCCTGCAACTGCAAGGATTTTGCTGCCGCAGCAGAGGGTTGGAGTTATTGAGGGAGGACAGGATAGAGGAGGGTAAAGATGCATAGACAGGATAGAGAAAGATAGAGGAAGAGAATGAGAGAAGAGAAAGGACGTGACACGGGAAGTTCAGGGGACATGCCGCAGCGGAGAATGAGGGGAGATCATGAAGGATCAATGACTTTGTCGATTCCCTCCTACCGGTGGGTTGTACATAAAACCCTATATTGGTGTCCCCACTTATTTTAGCGTAGTAGTATTGTGCTTTGACCATGCTATTGGGAGATTATGGTAGGTGGTTAGCGTTAATGGGGTTAATGTTGATGTTGGGGTTCGATAAAGTGCTTGTTGAGCCCTATGAGGCAGTTTTGGGGGTATATACATATTGTTTGATAAAATTGTCACAGCATGAAATATGTAGGTAATTGTTTTGGCTTTCCGTAGAGTGATAAAACACTAGATTTGCACAAGTGGTTTGAAATATATGGCACCGGGAAGGCTACTGTCCAGAAATCAGTTGTTGATGATAGTAGTTGTGCTAATTGGCATATTAAGCACATTAGATGGTCGATTTAAATCATAGTCATAACTAGGAAAAGTTATATAATTTTCTATAGTTTCCAGAAGCTGTATGGTTTTCTATATTTCATATTGTAGAAAAATAGTTATCAAATTGCAAAGCTAGTTGTCAAGTACCGTAAAGAGTAACCTTTTGGGCTGAAAATGAGGGTTTATATAGTTTAATTAGGAAATTTGCATAGCTATAATTATGTGAGAAATTTTGTGTAGATTCAAGAACACATATAGTTTGCTATGCTTGGATTTCAGAATTGAAATTTGGAGCGGATGAATCACTGGAACAGCAGATATGCTATTTGGTGAAGGGGGGGGGGGTGGGTTAATTAGATCGGGTTTGCGCGTAGGAGCGTTATCGATTTATTCTTTGAGTATGTACTATTGTGGTGTGTTATTGAGTTTGGGTAATGGTTGTTTAGGAGGTTGTGTAGCTTCGGGGTTGGTGTCGTCTATACATTGTCGTTCTTCTCACGGTTAAAAGGCAAGTGCATGGTAGAATGATAGACTATTGAGTGATCTTGCTATTTGATTATTATAATTTTCTCACCATGCTATGTTTACTATTATTCTTGTGCACTATTATATACATGATGTTGATGAATAAAGGAAAAACTCCATATAACCCCCTGAACTTTGCTCGAAACTCCGTCCAACACCCCAACTTTAAACCATGTATCTACCACCCTGAACTTTGTAACATTATCTGTATAACCCCCTAACCTGGTTTTGCATGATGGTTTTGCCTGCGTGTCATCATGAGTTGATGGTTTTGCCACATAGGATGACAAACTGGCCAGGTTGGGTGAATGATAGGTGGGACCCATAGGGGAGAAGTCTTATCCTCTCTCCCTCATTGACAGCGCCACCACCGCAAGAGTCCCATGACCACGCCGACCCATTCTCGTTGTCACCCAACTTGGCCAGCTTGTCATCCTACGTGGCAAAATAACCCACTCATGATGTTATGTAGGTAAAACCACCGTGCAAAACTAGGTTAGGGGTTATACGAACATGATTGCAAAGTTTAGGGGTGCTAGATACCTAGTTTTAAAGTTGGGGTGCAGGACGGACTTTCGAGCAAAATTTAGGGGGTTATATGAACTTTTTTAATGAATAAACGATATTGATGGTTACATGGTAAAGATGGAATATGATAAATGATCGTTGGAAAAAACATTGCATCAGTCTCATTCACGTCATGAAAGGAGTGCATTTGAGCAAGGTTGGTGAGAAAATCATATAACTAGTCCGGAGTGCACGAGATAGGTCGATGAGGAAGTTATATGACTAGTTCAGAGTGCTCTAGAGAAAGACCTACTTCGGTAGGCACTCCACGAGAGTAGAGGTTGGACCCCGTATGAAAGAGGACGGGGCAAGAGTGGTTCATCAACGGGTGCTATACTGGTATAAGCTATGAGATTTGCATATGAACATGTAGTATAGCCAAGCATTGCATTAATGAACACAACGAGGTGATGATGATGAGATTATAAATGAGACATGATATGCTATGTGATGTTTACTGTTTATGATGTGTTTGCTAAGTCTTTGGACTCACCATTGCTTTGTTGTTGTCTTCAGGTGAATGTTGAAAACGACATGCATGAGCAGGAGTAGCAAATTCACTTCACCTGTAATCAATAATTTAGATACCACTTTTACTTGCCATGTTCAGACTTTAATTGTTTGCTTAGCTAGTTAGTTCCAATAATGGACCTTAATGATAATATTTAGTAATGTGCGGATAATGCAATTTATAGTCGTCGAGGAACTAAAGAGGTTGTTTATCTTTATGTTGATGCTAATTGTCTATGTTAGGTATCCTTCTGGACGCATGATTCTAGGCGTTCTAGGGCATAAGGACCCGAGCGTTCTTAGACGCGAGGTTCAAGGTCATGTGTGAATGTTAAATCTTGGTTATGACATCTCAGGACATTTTTGTGTAGGATTTTATCAGAGAAATGACTGTTGAAATTATAAGTAACAGTAGTTTAAATTTAGAGTGAAAAGCGAAGGGATGACATTCTGGCCTCTCGTCGGGCCGGAGTGTTACAAGAACATATGAATTTCTCGGGAATTTAACCGAAGTTTCACAGAAACAATCCAATTCCCGTAATAATTAGGAAAAAAATCTCGCGTTCTAAATGGGCCTCAACCTTCAATTTCGCCAACCCAACTACCAAGTCCACAAGTCTACTCTCAAAGAAAAAAAAAAGGTCCGCAAGTCCCAGCCGGCTGTAAGCCTGTAACCCCTTGTCGCCACATCTAAAATCCTCAATTCCTGCAGTCACGCACGCAGCAGCACGATCCTCATCCCTTGCGACAGTACCCAGCAACCTGGTCTTTCCAACGCCAGCGGCTCCACGCGTCCTCTCACTTCCTCGTCCCCTTTCTCCTTCTCCATCAATAGCATCCCGTCTGAGTATGACTGATTCCTCTCACCCCTTCTCTTATGGTTCATTCAGATCACAGATCACCAGATCTAGGTGCCTTAGTAGTTGTTAGATGTTCGATAGTGTTGTCTTTCAAGCTGTATTAGTTTATTTGTAATTCTTTCCTATTTTCGTTTTTTCCTACTATCCTTGTCAGTGTTGTTTTGCCGTTTGTTTAGCTTCTTTGAGTCGAGCTTAAGCCTAAGTACAAACTCAAACCTTAATCTGGGAGCCGATCTTAGGCCCAACTCCAAAGTTGGAGATGTCCAAATAGGCCATGTCGGTTGGTAGGCCCACGACACGAGACTGTTGCCCTGATCTTGACCCGGCACAACTCGACATGTTAGTCGGGTCGGGCCGAGTCGACACGACCCGACAGCCTGGCCTAGCACATCTTGGGTACGACACAACACCATCCGACAAAGCTCCTCCCCTTCGCTAAGTCAGGCAGTTGGGGGCGTGCGACGGCATTGGTCGAGGAGTAGCGCGGTGGTGTCGGGCAAGGAGGACCGCAACGACGTCATTGGCTGAGGAGGAGGAGCGCAGTGGCGTTAGGCGAGGAGGAGCACGATAGCGACGGCATCGAGCGAGGAAGAGGATCGCGGCGGCACGAGGTGGATGCATGCCGGTTGGTTGGGCTAATCGTTCTTGAACAGGTACGACACAACCCGTGAGCTCGACGTGTCGTGCTTGGGTCGGCAGCTGAGCCCATATACCGACATAACACAACCCATTTAGTTTGTTAGGCCATATTGGGCCAGACCGAGTCACCCGTAATGCACGTCTATCCCAAGTCAAGCCTAACATAGGCTCGCTTGAGCTTTGCTCAAACTTGTATCGATCTCGACACTAGTTTACTTGAGAGCTTTATTTATTTATTATTTTTTGTAAAAAAAGTATTTTAAAGATAATTTCTTTCTAACTTTATTTTCAATTTTGATCTCTTGGTCACGCCATGACCTGTAGCGTGATCAAAATGTGATGTCACGTCACTGATCATAGTGTGACCAAACTATACTGTCACGCCACCGACCCTTTTGAACGCCTCTATTTTTTGGATAAGTTCTGTCACACCGTAGGTCATAGTGTGATCAAAAAGGTCAGAATTAAAAATAAAATTAGAAAAATACTATCTTTGTTTGAAAATAAAGTTAGAAAGATACTGTTTTTTTAAATTAAATAATAAAAATGATTCTCCACTTAAGGCCAACGTGGCCACGCGCACGCGGACGAAATTTGAATTTTGAAACTCGAATCACCGTCCGGACGGGGTGCTCCCGTCGGTTCACGCATAAAGTCTTTCAAAATCGGCCTGTTATGAGCCCAAGAGACCATCCCCACCCCTCCGTCACCGCAAACTCCCCAATCGGACGGCCAGGGAGCGACACCGCGTCCGCGCCCTGAAACCCTAAAGACCCGACGCCCACTGCCCCGCCGGCCGCTGCTGCTTCTCCTTCCAGTTCCCCCCTACGCAAACCCTCCCTTCTGCTGCCTACCTCGCGCCGCCGCCTCCTGCCATCTTCTGGTGAGCCCTCTTTCTCCGCCTCCCCCTTCTCTCTCTGCGCATGTGTGCGATCTTTTTTCTTTGCTTGATACCCGTCCGGAAGCTTAGTCGAATCCTCTATTTGCGGCGGTTACCTTGCCGTGATGCGCGGAGTCCTCGCCGTCGGAAGTGCAGTTCGCTGCTCTCCGCCTCCTATGCCTCGAGTGCTTCAAGTCGGGCAGTTAGGCATTGTGGATGCGTTGGCTAAGATTAGAGAGATTGAAGTAGTCTGACGTTGTTGAAAAGTGAACAAATCTCCATAGACAAGTGTTTGATTTCATTTGTAGAACGGATGTTTCTCAAATCTAGCGCACATGCTTGTCTTCTGCGATTTATTCACTTGAATGTTGGAAGAATATGTCTCCCTTGATCCTCCGGTTGTGTTGAATTTGTCGATTTCGTCCGCCAACTCACATACTTTGGGAGTTTTGGTGTTCTGTGTGAAGCTACCGTCGTCATATTGCTAAACTTCTGCTAACATATTACGTATTGCCATTCAAATGGATCTTATAATGCCTAATTTGCTCATGTCGGTTACTTTACTCGTACGGATTGTTTTCCTGATTTCTGCAGTTTTAGTGATATTACACATTCGTTTTTTGGTGAGCTCCCCGTGCTTTTTTATTTCAATATCGTAAGCTTGTAATGTGTCATCTCCTGCAAACTGAGATTAGTTGTTTCAGAACTGATTCGTGGTGGGAGTTAGACCCTTAGCTTAACTTCGGATTCTTGCTGAAATAAGGTTCAAGATTTATGACCAAAGATCTGAGTTATGTTTGAGCGGAACCGATTAAATATTAATCCATTCTTATGTAGAGAAGCTGAAGTGAATGAATGACTTTGGGAACTGCAACATATAAATTTGCAGTAGCTGTAAGCTTGGTTTGATCAAACAGATCTTGAGGTTTATCTAATAGTATATACTAGCATAGGCCAGTTAAGCCATAGGAATAAGTCCATTTTACCCCTTTGAACTTTCAACGAAGTCTGTTTAACTCCCTCAACTACAAAACTGGTTTTTTTAACCCTTAATCTTTCAAAACCAGTTCACTTAACCCCTTTCGGCAGTACTAGGCGGTTTATCATATGTGGTATGGTTTTGCCCACGTGGTACCCACATCACCCATCTTCTTCCTCTCTTTCTTTCTTCACCGTGCCTCCTCTCTTGGGCCAAGCTCCGCCGTGGCAGCGCCGCCGCCCCCTCGCTCCTCCCCACCCACCACTGCGCCCTGGCGTGTTCCGTTCGTGTCGGCCTCTCCCTACCGTTGTCCACGGAGGCCCACGAGAAGGCCGACCCCAACGGCCCCAAGAAGTCACTCGTCGCTTGCGTATTCCCCTTCTCGGAGCCTGTCGTCGCCCGTGTTCCCGTGGTGTTAGTGAGCTCCTCTCGAATTTGTTCGTTTCACAGTGTGTCCCAACTTCTTCTCGATCTAAAACCCCAATCAATTTTGTGATTTTGTGGTCATCTAGTGAGATCGAACCTGTCTTCTCTGCCTCTGTTCGTGCACTGCCGCCTTCGATTTCGTTGCCCACAACACGCCTTCGACCAATCAGACCACACCTTCAACTTCCTCGTCTCTTCCCGGTTCTGGTGCGCACCTCAACGCCTCCGGGAGACCTTTGTTCGCCACCATCAACTCCTCCTTCCCCGACGACGGTCAACCCGCTGCTGCCACTCTTGGCCATGACATCTTCTCTTTCGCCTTGTTGTTTTCCCTTTGCTAATCAATCTTCCCTGCCACTGAAGCACGATCGTGCATCCGTCCCCACTGCCGCATCTGCTCGACGCCGGTGAGACACAGAGCACCCCCGCCGCTGCTGGTGCCACCCATTGGTTCCTCGTGGAGCCTCCTTTCCGCTTTGTCCATCACCGGAGCTTCGCTCGCCACCGCTCGTCGTTGACGCTGTCAATTCAAGAGCTTTGCTTGCCACCGCACGCCGTCCCCTGTCGCCTAGAGTCTCTGCACCGTTGGATCCACGCTCGGCGTCGCTGCTCTGCTAGATCTAAGCTCTTGGTGCCGCTGCGTCTCGTCCTCTGTCTCTTGGCGCTGCTGCACCTTGTCCTCTGCTCCTGGTTGGATCTGAGCTGTGGCTGCGCCTCCCTCCTTTGCTCTACGATGCGGTGACGAGGTTGGACGTCCTTAGTGCGCGAGCGAGCGAGCAACCATGTCGCCGGCGGAGCCAACGCGAGAGGAAAGAGTGTACATGGCAAAGCACAGCTCGCCGATCTGGAACAGCTCGTTGTCGTCGACCGATCCTCGTCGTTGGTGCCACGATCCATCGCTACCGGCCACGAATCTCAGTTGGCCTCATCATCGTCCTCCTCGGATCGAGGATATCTTGTCGCCGCACCGTCGGATCCAGCCTCCTCACATCCATTGTTGCCGGTGATGTCCTCCTCGCGCCGCCATCCACTTCATCACCAGATCCAAGAGCTTGTGGGGCGACGACGTCCTCTTCCACATATGCTTCGACTGCTTTGCTCTTTGAGGTGATCCTCCAATCCGGCTCATATGCTCTCTAAGGTGGTTCTCTGCGCTGACTGCTTGGTACTTTGCTTCGGCCACTCTGCCGCCTTGCCTCTGCTTTGGCTCGGTGCTCTGTTGTGCTCTCTGCCTTGCCGGTTGGTGTTGGCCATCTCGCCGGCTTCATCGTCGTTGCCAGCCATCTCCAGCACTAGCTCATGTCGGAATTGGTCATCTTTGGCCTCATTTATTCATCTTCCATCTTGTCCTCTTTGGTGTTTCCGTTGGGTTGGCTGAGCTACTACTACTGTGCTGCTGCTAATTCTTGTATCTGCTAGTAGCTAAGTCTATTTTCGTTTGATTTCCATCGAGTCCATTCAAGTCCACTGCATCTTTCTCTGAGTTCGTCGAAGTCGTGCTAGTTCATCATATCCTTTGTCGATCAGCCGATTGCTTCTTCCTTTTCAGGTTGACGCGATCCGTCCATTGGATCGAGTGTGGTCACCACATCGTTGTTGATGCGACTTTGCCCTTTTGGCCCTCTCTTGTAGCCATCTTGTTACACTTCTTCGTATCATTGTGACTCTTGACCAATGACCTTCTTTGTTATCATCAACTGTCTCTTCGTCTTTGTTTTCGTTGGGCGTCAGATTCGTCACTGTTACCTCACATCTTGGGTGGGCGGATCTGGTCCATCGTCTTTGCCTTCGTCAAGTGCCAGATTCTACACCGTCAACTCACTTCTTAGGTGGGCGTATCTGGTTCGCATCTTCATCTCTCTCTCTCTCTTCATCAGCTTGATTCGACATATCTCTCTATTCCTATCGGTTTCAACATCTTCAAATCAAGACATTCGTATGTGAAGAGTCGAATGATAATTTTTTGTTCAAGAGTTGCATGCTTTGATGACATCTTCAAGCTCGGACTTCGGGTTTATCTTTTATTTTATTGTTGTCCTCTTCAAACTCAATGCTATTGCATACGCATTGAGTTTGAGTGGGGGTGTTAAGGGTAGTAGTGTAATGTGTGGTAGAAGTGTAATAGTCATGTAAGGGTTAAAGGTAGTTATGTAATTGTAGTCAGTCTAGGGTTTCTTTTGTACACTATATATTGCTCATTGGGTTATTGCAATAGAAAAAACAATTCAACCCCAATTCCTCTCTTCTTTCCCAAAATCTAACAAGACATCCACGACAGCAGTGTTCCCCTAGGCGCTAGGCGCTAGTCAGGCGGTAAACCAGCGCCTAGTGCCTAATCGCCGCCTAGGCGGGGCTAGGTGGTCACCTAGGCGGGATAGGCGGGTGCCTAGGGGAACACTGCACGACTGTAGCAATTCATGCACTTACAATAATTCAGTTAGGAAAAAAACAGTAAAACTAGTTGCACGCAGTAAACAGACGAGATAACAGTAAACAATAAGTGAGTTGGCAGTAAAAATAGGTTGGGTACACGTGAGTCTATTGGTAGTTTTTTTACAACCGTATTAGTGCCCCCCCGGGAGTAGTTTTATTGTCAACTACAGTCCAACCCGCGGCGTACCGGTGATTCTTTGGTTTTTATTGTTGATTCCGGTAGTTTACTGCCGATTTAGGTGATGTGCGATCTTCGTTTTACTGATGATTGCACCGATATTCGCTTTGATATAGGGTTTTACTGTCATATTGGCCGAGCGGGAGGCGCGGGTGTGGGCGCAGCGCGCGTAGTGCGGGGAAGCATGGGCTATCGGGCAGCGGCCCACGTGTAGAATAGCTATTCAGCGTGCGAGTGCTGAATAACGCTACCGTGTGTACAAACACACAACCGTGCCCCCATGTCACCAATTTTAAAAAAGAGCGAATCACATGTCCGCCACGTGTCCGTATACATGCATCATAGTTAGCTACTGCCTCATCTTCTGTAATTACAATTTACAATCACACTAATACTTGGTGATCTACAATTAGGTTGTTGAAGTGCCATATTTTCACATGGATTCAACGGCGCAAGATTTTCAACCCCGGACATTTTCCATCAAGCTGTGGCCACCGAGTGAAAGCACTCGTTTGATGCTTGTAGAGAGGATGACCAAGAACCTGTCCACCGAGTCGATCTTTTCTCGCAAGTATGGCCTTTTGGGCAAAGAAGAGGCTCACGAGAATGCTAAGAGGATTGAAGAGATGTGCTTTGCTTCTGCAGATGAGCATTTCAAGGAGGAACCTGATGGTGATGGGAGTTCTGCTGTCCAGCTATATGCAAAGGAAACCAGCAAGCTGATGCTGGAAGTCCTGAAAAGAGGCCCAAGGACAACTGCAGAACCAGAAGCACCTGTTGTTGATACACCTCTTGAGCCTGCTGATACTGTGTTTGATATATCTGGTGGCAAGCGTGCTTTTATTGAGGCGGACGAAGCAAAGGAACTTCTGAGTCCACTTACCAAACCAGGAAACTCATATACAAGGATTTGCTTCAGCAATAGGAGCTTTGGTATTGGTGCTGCCAATGTTGCTGGACCAATTCTTGAATCAATCAAAAAGCAGCTCACGGAGGTGGACATCTCTGATTTTGTTGCAGGAAGGCCTGAGGATGAAGCCCTTGATGTTATGCGCATATTCTCCAAGGCCTTAGAGGGGTCTGTACTGAGATACCTGAATATCTCTGACAATGCTTTAGGTGAGAAGGGTGTCAGGGCATTTGAAGAGCTTCTGAAATCACAGGACAACCTGGAAGAACTCTATGTGATGAATGATGGTATATCAGAGGAAGCTGCAAAAGCTCTATCTGAGCTTATTCCTTCAACTGAGAAGCTCAAGGTTCTCCACTTCCACAACAATATGACTGGAGATGAAGGTGCTATGTCAATTGCTGAGATGGTTAAGTGTTCTCCAAATATAGAGAGTTTTAGGTGCTCAGCAACAAGGATAGGATGTGGTGGTGGAGTGGCGTTAGCTGAGGCATTAGGGACATGTACTCGTCTGAAGAAGCTTGATCTCAGGGACAACTTGTTTGGTGTTGAGGCAGGGATAGCTCTCAGCAAAACCCTTCCAAAGCTTCCTGATCTTGTTGAGCTGTATCTCAGTGACCTCAATCTCGAGAATAAAGGTACAATAGCAATTGCCAATGCCCTGAAACAGGCAGGACCTCAGTTGGAGGTCCTTGAAATGGCCGGAAATGAAATAACTGCCAAAGCAGCCCAACCTTTAGCAGAATGCCTAACGGCAATGCAATCCCTCAAGAAGTTGACTCTGGCTGAGAATGAACTGAAGGATGATGGTGCTGTGGTGATTGCAAAAGTATTGGAAGACGGCCACTCAGATCTGAAGGAGCTTGATGTGAGCACAAACATGTTGCAGAGGGTTGGAGCACGGTGCTTTGCCCAGGCAATCACAAACAAGGCAGGTTTTGTGCAACTGAACATCAATGGGAATTTCATCTCTGACGAAGGGATTGATGAGGCGAAGGAGATTCTGAAGGGTGGTAAGAACACACTGGATGTGCTTGGCCCGCTAGATGAGAACGATCCCAAGGGGAGGCTGAAGACGATGATGATGAGGAGGAAGAAGATGGGGACGAGGGCAATGATGGGCTGGACTCGAAGTTGCAGGGCCTGAAGGTTGAGCAGGACGATTAGTCATGTTTAAGTTAACTAGCTCCTATCTTTTGCTCCAGTTAGCTTCTAAATGTTGAATGTTCTCCAACCAGGTTAAACTTTTAACTTAAAAGGAACGCACTGTGGCTCCACTGTTTTGAACCGAGTCAAGCAGCCAGATGCTGTAGGCTGGCCGTTTTATCTGTACTTTTGTAACTTGCATCAGAACCTCTTTCTTGTTTTAGCAACATCTTGGTTGTCAGGTCAAGGTCAGGTGAAGCTGGACCCTTAAATATATGGCATGTCTTTGCTGTCATATCTTGGGAAGCTTTGCTGTGTCATCTTTGGAAGCTGTGATATACTGATATGTCTATGTCATTGGCAAGTATCGCGTGATTCGACTGCGCCTATGTTGGCATCAGCACATCGATAATTCTGTGTTGCTTTCACTTGTGTGAATACAATTTCCAATCACATAGACCGAAACACTTACGAGCATTAGATTGCTGAGTCAACTGAATTATTGGACGAATCAACGGTTTACAGCGACAGCCTATCTATCACCGACTAAACCGTGTTAAATGACCGAGTACGAACAAAGCCCCTGGGTAATTGGGTATCCTTCGTGACTAAGGAATGAGAAATTGCAACGCCTCCCGTATTCAAACGACTCGTTTTCTTCTCCCGTTTCCCCGAATACCCTTTTATAGAGGAATTGTGCAGTATTATTCTCAGCGAATACTAGTAGCAGAACAAAATCTGCTGAAATTCGAGAACTGTGCCGAGCCAAACTTTCTCTGAATTCTGTCAGGTTAATATCTCTTTTGAGATACGTAATACTAATTCAGCACGGAGGAAAACACTTTTTAACAAGCTAGTATTACTCTGTACCTAATGAAAACCAAAATCCAGCTTGCGGCTGTATATTCAATAACCACCCTATACATCTACTTATTATGTCGAAGATCATCCCTTCCAAACATATGAACAAAATCGACCAATCCACCACCATTTCCATCCTTAACCCAATGGATAGATGGATGGATCAATTCACAGTTTATTTATCATGTACCACTCTGTTTCTTAAATCCAGTGTTAGGATTCATGCAGTCAAATTATTACCGAGTTTGACAAAGTTGCGAGTCTCTAGCTAATAATTCAACAACAATAAACTATTAGGGTCTGAACGTAAAAATGAAGCAATGAAGGTATAAGCCGTCATCAGTCGACCCTGAGTCGGTCTCTCTCGGGTTCCCCCTCCCTCCGCCGATCTCATCGCCTTCCTGCTTCACTCCACCTCGCCTCGCGCGATCAAAGAGGTGGAACCCCCCAAACCCTAATCTCTCCCCTCCGCGCCGTCGGGGCCGTGCTTCTGGGGTGGCTGTTCTTGCGGGTTCTGCTTCCGCGCCGGCCCTCGGTTCCTAGGGTTCGGAGATGGGCGATCACATGGCCGTCTTCCGCTCGCTTCGTGAGCTCTTCCCTCAGGTACGATCGATCGGTTCTCCTTTCCATCTCGTATGGAGGTATTTTTGTTTCTTGGATGGGAAGTGGGGAGAGACGAGGATTTTTTTCGGCGAGGGTTTGGGTTCTTGGTGGTGTAACCTATGGGAGAACTGGTTAGGTGCTAGTCGCGGTGAGGCGAGATGCGATTTTAGTGTCCTTGCGGAAAATTTAGTAGTATGGGATTGATTCTTTCTTATGGGCGTTGTGTGTCATGCGCATGGGTAATCTGCAATTCCGCAGTGCAGGGTTCGTGTAGTCCACGGCTGCCGTCGGAGTGGTAATTTTATTTTGTGCCTCTTTTCGGCAGGTTGATACTCGTATACTGAAGGCCGTCGCCATTGAGCACCATAAGGATGTTGATTCCGCAGTGGTGGCCGTCCTTGACGACGTCATGCCGTCTATGACAGGTTCGGTGGGAGCTTCTTGCGCTCTTCATGAAGCCCTGGCATCTTTTCCCGATTCTGTTGGAACTTCTTCTGCTAGTCATGTTACACGTGAAAAGGAAGTTCATCATCTGTTGGTAAGTACGGAGATTGAGATTAGGGTTCAATTTGTGCCTAGTGTCAAAATGTGTTTCATTTAGGTGCTTTTGTTGACATATCTTATATCCTTGCTGTAAAATGGATCTAATTGAAGATGTTGGCATGCATAGTTGATAGTCTTGTGTAGGGATGGTGGACTGGTGGTGTTTTAAATCTTCTTTGTTTAGGATAATGCTGTCGCCCAAAGGAAACTCATGTAGTTTTGTCACTCGGGTAACTTACCATTGAGTCAGTGACTGTTTGAAATTTAAGTTGCTCAATGATGTTTTCAATGTATAGTATGAGTCAAGGCTATGTGAGGCTGGACTTTCTTATGCTTGCCTTAATTTTTTGTCCAACTCATCGAGTTCAAGCCTGTTTTAATTTAGAGCCAATCTGGACACAGTTCTTGTCTTCATTGAATTGCAAGCATATTTTCTCTCATACTCTCTCCAGTCATAAAAGAACGTCGTTTTGGGGTATGTGTAGTCAAACTTTCTAACCTTTAGCTATCGATATCTTTTTCTATATTTAGATTGAACACATGAAAATAGTATGTATAGATTTGTCTCGAAAAGAACATTCATAAAAGTCTAATTTTATTAGGTTTTATAAATCTATTACAATAGAAATTAGATGTCAAAGCAAGTTTTGGGGACCGTGTCAATGTCCAAAACAACATTCTTTTGTGACTGGAAGGAGTAATACTGTCAATTATTACCTTTCCCATTTTCTGAACTTATGCCAATTAGTGGATTGTCACATCAGGGCATGATATGGGTATTGATGAAGTTGGTGGAAGTGTTGATTTTGCAAAATGCACATCTTCCACAGAGGTCATAACTGTCATGCAAGAAAATGTTGTGGGTGAACCAGATGTGGGAGGGTCTCCATCATACCAAGGGACGAGTGAACAACTAAGTTTCCCTTCCCATCCTGTCCCTGAACTTAATGATAATCAATGTGTTTTGACTTCCGAACTTATTGATAGATATTTAAATCCCTGTTCTGAGAGAAACTTCGCTCATTCAGAAAATGAAGTTGTACATGATGGATATATACCAGGTGAGTATTTTGCTGTATCACTCATTGGAGAAAATGGGAATGACAGCATAAATCTTAATGTTGCACAAGTACAAGAGCGAGATTCCAACAACACAATCCCAGTTTGGGATTGCATTGCCCAGGATAATAAGTCATTGAAGTTTCTGTGTGATTATGCGGAGGTGAATGATGTCAATGACCCCTTTTGGGCAAAGATTTTTGCTGGTGTTTCCAACAACGAAGTCTCAACTGGAATTCGCAGTATTGAAAAGGATGTTTTTTCACCTGTGCTGAATTTTCCCATTCCAGACATCAGTGAATCCACTGCTGGGCCTGGTGGAGTCTTAGAACAGAATGATACCAACAGTGATACCATTGATTGTAACAAGCAGCAGTCAGGGAATATAGTTGAGAATGGTGACACATTCTTGTCTTCTAAAACTGACTTGCTTCCTGATCTTAATTTGAACCACTTTGCTTCCACGGCTTCAACTCATTCAAACCATTCTGTTATTATTGAGCCACTTGAGGATTCCATTGCTGATGCCAAAAACAATAAGGTGCTCCATTTATCAAAACTTGCACTGTTCTTGCCTTTTTGAAACATTTGTTATCTGCAACTCTGTATATGCATTTTTTGGTACATACACTCCCATGTGCTTGCACATGTGTGTGCTCGCATGCACCTGCGGGTATGTGGATTGCACTTTATTTGATTGATCACACTTTCCTCTTATTTGGCGTGCACACTGTTTTGTTTTATCTTGAAAAATTGCATGGATAGGGTGTTACAAATCTAGGTCAATCTCATGACTTGCTTACTAAAAGCAAGTGAATGAAAAACAAAGCCATTTTGGGTGATTTTTATGGTGTGTTAATATTAAGTATTTTGGATTGAAACAGCAGATTAAGAACAACATGCATACTGTCAAAAGAGAGTGCTTTAGCTTTATAGACCCTAGTCAACCTCAATATCTCATTTTTCATGTACTGAAATGAAGTGAAGGAAGAACAATGCTAAAAGTACCATTTTAGTTGACTGCTTCGATGGGGTTTATAGCAAGAATGACTCAAGAATAATGACATATTAACCAAAATGATTTTGATGTAGAATAAAGAAGAGTGGGAATATTCAATAGCCACTTCTTGAAGTTATAGGAGAGTAACAGTAGTTTGCAAATGGGTCTTCGTTGTTAACTGGCTTGTTGTAGCCACTAGTCAGACCAGGCTGAAGTAGGTTGAGTGAAATCATTTTGGGCGATGGCCAATGTATTCTTAGCATCTAGTATCGTTAAGATGAAGTAACAAATTTCTACAAAAGGAAAGAAAAACATGTAAGTTTGTTCAAGAAGAGGTTATTGTCCAGGAGCCACTTCGAGCCATCCTGGGCTAACATGATGCAAGCAGTATTACTTCATATTTTCCATAGCTACTATCTCCGTTAGTTTCTAAAGAACTACAAACTATCCATGAGTTTCTTGAATACTGCTTTTCAAGAAACTGAATCAACCATGATTTATTTATATATCTGTTTCATTTGTCTCTCCTAACACTTAATAATTTTTATAAACCTGTAAACACTAATTTAGTTAAAAAGTAAAATGTACCTTGTATATTATAATGGTTGATTCACTGATCATTATTGAAGTTGGATACTTATTTTGTGCTGTGACATAATGCAGAATGATCTGTTACCCTCTCTTGAATTGGTTACTAAGATGATAGAGGACGTGGAACTTCTTGAAGAAAAGGCTAAAGTGGCCAAGTGTGAATCATCTGTTGCAGGTACAGGCATTCTCACCAAAGTCGAGGAGCTCAAAGAAATGTTAAATCACGCAAAGGAAGCAAATGATATGGTTTGTCCTATTTTCCCTTGACTCAATATTTCATAAAAGAGGAAACTTCTGAGTTGTCTAGCCTAAAGGAATCTGACCAATTGAGCTATGTACAGCATGCTGGTGAGGTTTTTGGCGAGAAATCTATTTTAACCACAGAGGCACGGGAACTTCAATCTCGACTTCAGAGGCTGTCAGATGAGAGGAATATTTATCTAGTTGTAATTGAAGAGGTATTGTCTTAAAATTTTAATGTTTTCGTTAATACCAACTGTATCTAGTACATATCTAATATCTACTATCCTTCATGAAAACTGAAAATTAAAGTGAATGGTCCTCATAGTTTATAGTTGGCATGATGTTAATTCTTTGATGGTGGAAGACATTCGAAAATGTTCTACTTCAACTAAGCTTCCTACCAAAACATGGAATGTATGGTCTGCAATTCCTCATTTTTTGGTTGTCTTCAATTGTTATGTTATATAATCTGACACATTAATTTTATGAAAAAACTCAGAAAAGAAAAATTGCTGATAATTTGAAATGATTTGTAGTTAATGTTGGGCACATAGTTACATCAAAATTATTTACAATTTGAAGTTGATCTGAAGCTAAAAGTGATCTTTAAATTTAATCTATATAGATACGCCAAACTCTTGAGGAAAGATTGGTTGCTGCACAACAAGAAATTGAAGCAGCTGAGAAGGAAAAGATTGAAAAAGAAGCTTCCGCCCAGGCACTACTTAATGAACAGGAAAAGGAGATGAATTCTATTGTTGAAGAATCAAGAAAGCTACAGAAAGAAGCAGAGGAGAATTTGAAGGTATTAATGTGCAGCCTTTATGAGTTGAAGTATTGCCATTTTGTCTACGTGCTATTTTCTTATTTTGTAAGACATGCTGCTTTACAACTGACACACACACCTCTGTATAGAATAGCTAGCTAATAGCTATTCTACACCTTACTCCTTTCTACGGGTTAAAACTCACCTCCTACCTTGGCCAAAGTCCGGTCAAATGAAACCCACCACCACCTACCTTGGTCAACCCCTTCCACTAACTTCCTCCCACAACCACGTCTTCCTCGTGCACCTTTTCCTCGTTCAGATGTAGTAGGTCTCTAGTAAATGTGCAATAATATTGTTTCTGTTGCGCAATAGATCGATGCTTACATCGCTAAAACATATTCGATATGGATCTCATTTTATTAGGCTATTTTTTAGAGCACAACAGTGCAAACGGATCAAAAGTCGGATAATGGGTCTAGGAGATATCACCCTTCGAAGTTTAAAATCAACCCACGTTCTCTTTTCCACTCCCCTTCCTTGCTCATACAGTGCAGTAAATTTCATGCAAATATATAGCAGTGCAAGATGTAGTAATTCTAGCTACAGTAGAAGCACGAGAAGGATGCAGTAAGCACATTCGAGTAGCTACAGTAGATCAAAGCACAAGAATGGTGTAAGCACAGTCGAATAGCTACGGTTGATGAAAGCACAACGATGCAGTAAGCACAGTCGAATAGCTACAGTAGATCAAAGCACAAGAAAGATGCAGTATGCATAGTCGAAATAGTGCAGTAGAAGCACAAGAAGGATGTAGTAAGCATTGTCAAATAGCTACAGTAGAAGCATAAGAAGGATGCAGTAAACACAATCAAATAGTGCAGGAAGAGCACAAGAAGAATTCATGGATGGGAGTTCCAATCACGTGTTAGTGTGTCATTGGTACAACCGATCCAGGAAATATCTTTTTTGTACTTGCTAGCACATAGATTAAAATACTTCACGTATGCAGGAATGCGTGGACCCTTTTACTACTGTTAGCGTATACGGGTGAAACCTATATCTATATGCCCCTTCTTGTCATCAAGCTGCCAAGCTACCGGTGAAACCATTCGTGATTCGTGATTTGACGCTGCCAATAAAAAACTATGCTGATCGCTAGAAAAGCAAGATACTAGTACTAGTAGAGCCTGCATACGCAAAGGAAACTACGAGCTACTACTATATGCGTGCATACTTGGTGATTACTAACTAATGCATGCATCCATGTGATTGGTGTGAGTTAATCGGCTGGTACTAGCTAGTATTAAACTAATAACTAGAACAATGGCTAGAGGAAAAAATCGAGTGCAAATGGGCTGTGGTTGGCATGCATGCGGTCGCGCGTCCAGGGCAATTCACGGTTGTGGAGGAAGATCGCATGGACGAGGCGCGGGGGGCAGGGTCGCGCGAAGCGGAGGTAAGGGGTGGAAGATCGTGTGGACAAGGTGTGTGGGGGTGCGGCAGGTGGAAGCGTGGGATTCTGTTTGGATCGGGATGACACAAGTAGATGGGGGTTTAGAATAGAGCGGGAGGTAATGTTTTTTTTTACTAATGAATCACATGCATTTAGATTCTTTTTATCGGGACATGCTCCCACTATCTCCTCCCGATGCATGATGTCCCATCCGGCAGTAACTTGCAACGTATATTACAGTAATTACACCAAACATATTTCCAGCATTACCATCATGTCACAACAAACTGTGTATTTTGGGGCAAAGACCCACGCTCCCACGGATGTGAGATGTCGTGTCTGACAGTAACAAAATGTACCACACAATTTTTTGTGTGATAATAAGCCAACTGCCAACGACCACTAAACCCATCAATGATTTTATTGCATCCGACTTCTACTTTTACTTATACGACTAAGTAGGAGACGCATCCGGCAGATGATCGCGTAGACATGAGGGCGGAGAATGGAGGAGGTCGCAGACATAATCATGGTCCGTAACCTGGCTCAGGTCCTGTCCAGATAGATGCTCATATATCAGGGCGAGGTAGGCAAGAACTATCATTGGTAGGGGAGCTGAAGAAGAGTTTGAAGGTATTTACCTGTTTGTTTTTGGGTTGGGTGCGTGTGTGCGATGGTGTGTTTTGGAGTTGTTTCAACAGGAGAAAATGGGGGCTTGTGTTTTTCGCAAGCGGATGTCCATCTTTATGTCAGTTTGGTGGTACTTTAAAAAAGGAGAAATCGGTTGATATGGTATCGTTTTTCTTTTTTCACACACAAATATACAAAAACAAAAAATAGCCGCAGACAATAGTACAATAAACAGTAAACCTCAACACAGTAAAACTATTTCACATACAGTAATTCCAAACAAAATCGTTGGTTAGTAATTTATGGGCGTCATACAATAAAAGAGCTTTCACATATCAGATCAAACGGTGGCACTACTCGTTGCACTTTTTTTTGCCGAACAAAACCATAACAGTAATTGCTAAGCAAAAGGTTGTAAAAGATTAAGATCAAGATAGTAAAATCATGTGTACAGTAAGGGTAATTATTGTAAGTAGTAAACAAACCAATAGGGGTACGCGTACAGTAGCCCCGATAAACCAAGCAGTTATATCACATGACATTACGGTAAGAGAGTTTGTATAGAATAGTAAAACATGCAACACGAGCTGAAGGATGCGCTTTGTTTCCAGTTGACAGATGTTACACAGTAGTACATATAAAGACAAGGCAGCAAATGTGTTACTACATAGAAGTAAAAACATATGACTATTTAGCACGTATCACTGTCATCTGAATCCGACCCACTGGTGGTCTTTAGTGTTGTCATCATGAATCAGCTGGCAGCGTGTACCGGACCTGTCATGAATCAGCTGGCAGCGTGTACCGGACCTTCCTTTCCCCCTTCCCCTGCCCCCCTCACCCTCTTGATGAGGAGTTTTGGGGTAATGTTGGGCAGGTGGTACAATTGTGGCGGTTTTAGGCCACATATGCCGCACGCCCTCGTCATCTTCCCCACCGGGGTAGCACTATGCTCTGGTTCGTCATCGGTTTGTTTGCGGCGCTTGGGATGAGACATGAGGCATAGATGGATTGATCGTATTGTCGTCCGCTTCATCGGGCTCAGTGGTATCATCAGCCATCAGGCCAATGTCATTGGGTACGGTATCAAGCTGCACTCGGAGCGCCTCAAGGACCTCCATGGCTCTGTCGTAAGCAATACTCGATTTGCATCCTGACCACCACGCCCATAGCCTGCCGATACAACTTAGTCGTCTCTTCGGGTCCGAACTGCATGAGGTCGTGTCTGTCGTACGACACATCCACCCTTGCATTCCTCGTGTACCTACGGAGCACGTATCGGCTGGGGATACTCTCGACCCGCAGGTGGGTGAACGTCCATACCAGGTGTGTGCAGAATAGCCCTACGAAATTAAACGGAAAATGGATTAATAGTAAAGTGCATAGACACGGATAGTAAAATGACTATCGTGCCGACGAAGCAGAGTAATTATAATAGAATGGACAGTAAATGTCAAAACGAGAGTAAAAGTACCGTGTGCTTCCACTGTTTGCATTCACAGCTGTAGCTACCTGAATCCTCTTCGGCCACCACCTTGAAATCGTGCTACGACCACGCGAACGTAGTAGATTGCTTCCCGTGAGACACGAGGAATAGGTCATCTTGGGTTGTGTCGGCCCTTATGTGGAAGGCTTTACTGGACAAGTATGTCTCTTTTTATTCTTTGAACACTGCAGGTGTGTACCTTGCCCAGCTGCTCCTCGAACGGGAATAGAGTGGCTTTGACTGGTAGGCTCTACGAGCACGCAAGCAATAGACACATAAACAACATGAAGTAATTCTATACATGCGTTGCAGCAAATTGATGGGGTGCGAAACACACCGATCACGGCATTTAACATTTAACAGTAAATCATGGACAAAAGGGAAGTAAATGCGTATATAACGTGTAATAAACCTGTTTTTCTACGTATCGTGGAGCAGTTAACAGTAAATCATGGACAAAAGGGAAGTAAATGCGTATATAACGTGCAATAAACTTGTTTTTCTATGTACTGTGGAGCAGTGTGTCCCCGAGCCTCGGAGTGTTTCCACATCTGCAGCACCCGGTGCATTTTCCGCGCGAACTGGTGGAGTGAAGTCATGTTATCCACAAAGTTCTGTTTTACCATCTTGTTCATACTCTCACTTCTCTGCGTGGATGTCATCCTACCGTATTACACGTCCTTGAAGTACGCCGCGATCCACTTTTCGCGTAGGTCATAGAGGTTAGCAATGGTATAGCTCTGCTCAAGGCCGTACTCTCTCACCAGATCCTCCCACGCACTCTCGATCTCTCTTAGAGTAAGCGGATGGTTTATGACGGAAACCAAATGCT
This sequence comes from Hsuehochloa calcarea, assembly GCA_036346395.1. Lineage (NCBI taxonomy): Eukaryota > Viridiplantae > Streptophyta > Magnoliopsida > Poales > Poaceae > Hsuehochloa > Hsuehochloa calcarea. The sequence goes on along the minus strand of CM070602.1, from coordinate 17,119,547 downwards.
CCTTCAGCCCTTTGTGCTCCGCATATAGCTTGTTCCGGTTCTGCTTGTACCACTTCATCATGTGCCACCTGTAAAGCCGGTGGTGCGTGTCGGGGAAGACGCGCGGGATGGCAGCTGCCATCGCAAGGTCCTGATCTGCAGTACATGAAAACACATTAAGCAGTAAAACTTGTCCAGAGACGCAATAAATAGCAACATTCACATTGCAAATCAACGTGGTTTTGGAAACACAGTAAACACCTTTGTTATTAAGTCGTGCGGCGATTAGTCGACAAGTCGGTAGACAACCTCCGACTAGAGTCATCAACTCGACTAGGAGGGCTAGTCACCCGACTTTCCGGCTAGTCGGCAGCTAGTCATGACTAATCGAGATTTGCTAGCCTCCCGACTTGTTTTGCTAGTCCACTGTCAGGTGAGTGACTTGCTATAGAACTTGTAAGTCATCAACTTATCATAGTGATTATGTTACGATTTGTTACGATCAAAACGACTAGCCATTCATCAAGATTTGTTACTCATCATCGCAACTAGCCATTCATCAATAAAGATTTGTTACGATCAAAACGAGCAAGTCATCAACTCATCATGATTATATTGTTCTTCTCTTTATTTCATGATTTGCAATATGTATGTGTTTAATTGTTATGAGCCCTATTTAAATACTTTCTAATCTGTGGACTAGTCGTGGCTAGTCGCGACTAGTCGACCAAGTTGACAAGTCGCTCCTCTTGCGACTCGACCTTACGACTTAATTACCTTGTAAACACATGCGATAGATAGTAAATGTGCACAACATATGAAGTAATTGGTCGCTCTTGCTGCTGCGTGATACGGAAGTTTTACTGCCGGTTTGGAGGATATCGAGCTATTTTTTTACTGCCACTCGCAACGCGCCTGCTCTTGTTTTTACTATCGATCCCATGTGGGAATCACTGGGGCTGGCGCGCCGCGTATACATATATATACCATACACAAATATATATACCACAATAGTTTTGGTTTTGAGGAATCTATGCACATCTTTTCTTTTAGCACTGATGAAAGCTGCACACTGAATAGCGCTGCCGCATATACATATATATACCATACACAAATATATATATACCACAATAGTTTTGGTTTTGAGGAATCTATGCACATCTTTTCTTTTAGCACTGATGAAAGGAAAAATAACCCGTGTTTAAAAACAGTGTTCTCTAAAGCGTTAGGCGCTAGTCGGACGGTAGACCAGCGCCTATCGTCCAATCACGGCCTAGGCGGGATAAATCGGTTAGGCGGCCTAGGCGGGAGGGCCACGCCTAGTGCCTAGGCGGGCGCCTAGGGGAGCATTGTTCAAGAAGGAGCAATATTACGAATTAGACTGAAATTATTTTCAATTACTAATGTTATATGTGTATTGTTGGATGGACAGCTGAAGGACTTCTTGGTTGAGCGGGGTCGAATTGTTGATATGTTACAGTAAGTACTCATTTCATCTCAGCTACTTCATCATTGCTAAAGCTCATTCAGTAATAAATTGTCCTAGCTTATTTACCTCTCATTAATATAAAGAGAAAATTCATAATATGCCACTGAATAATCACATGATTCATAATATGTGACTAATTGTGAGGTTGATATGTGGATCCGGAGCCCATATGTTAGTGCGAGATCAATAACATATTATGAAGATCTGAAGTTATTCAATAGTATATAGCGAATTGCCCCTAATATAAATGGTTGACTGTTTGGAACTTTGGTCTATTTGATCTTTTGTCATCTTTGGAGATGTTTACATACATATTGCTCTTGCACCTTCAAAAATCAAAATAATGTCCATGTATTATTTATTCAATCTAATAAAGGATTCATAGCAAGGATAGTAGATAATTGAAACTGTTGTATACATTTATAAACAGAGTATTGTAATTCATATCCTTCTCCTTATGCAGAGGTGAGATGGCTGTGATCTGTGAGGATGTGTCGGAACTCAAGCGAATAGTGGTTGAGCGCTTGTCATGGAGCAAGCTGCAGCGATCAACAATTTCAAGCCTCTCCTCTTCGCTGCATTCTTCGCTTCACAAGAGTGGGAGTTTCTCAGATAGGACTATTGAAGCTGTTGAGTCTACAGATAAACATACGGTAGCCGAAGGTGCAAGCCCGGTAGTTGAGGATCTGGATGGCACTGAGAGAATGGTTGAAGTGTTAGATGGCTCCGACATAACTGATAAAGACAATAGCAAGCGGCGGGATTCCAACGCGGATGGCTGGGAATTTTGCTGAACTGAAGATGGTTTAAGAGTGGCATCCTTGATAAATAGGAAAACAGAGAATAATATATAAACGGTCTACTCGCCTTGTTTTCTTTATCAAATTTAGCGGATTTTATATGAATCTGAGAATTCCATTGGATTAGCGGATTTTATATGAATCTGGGAATTCTCTTGGATTAGCATTTGGTCTTGTGAGGCGATGACCGAAAGCAGCAGTATTTGAGACGAGTAAAAATGCTGCTGATCATGATATGTATATATGGACATCTTAGCTTAATTATACAAATGATTAGTACCTTATCGATGCCGTTTTTATGTTAGTAGTTCAGCCTCTACAAAGCTGTTTTGTCAACCACTATATCCAAATTTTACCAAATCTATATCAAATTGGAATGCTCCTGTTGCTAGTTTTGTGACTGGTGTTCTGTTGCTAACCCAATCAGGTTTCCAAGATCGAAAGGACAATAATCCCTCTGTTGACAGATAATGCACCTAACACATCCACGTAGATTATACTCTATTAATGCAAGGGTAGATCTTACTCTGTTTTATTTATGCAAGGATAAATCATACTCTGTATTTTCCAAATGTAAAAAAATGAAAGGAAAAAGAAAAAAAAAGAAAGAAAAAGAAAAGGCGTAGAGCAGCGTACACGCTTGGCTTTGGCACATATAGGCTGGCGTTGCTGCGGATCTGATGGGGAAATTATTTTGAGATCGCAAATTAATCTCACAAATTTGTACTCCTTCATTTTCTAATATAAGACCAAGCACATATGCCTACCGTTAAGGATACTTTAAATCTAAGAAATAACTAATATAGTTAGACCATACATAATCGTATTAAATGGCATACCCAAGCACTACTTGTTTTCTTTATGGTCAATCAGATAGTAACATAATCAGAAAAGCAGTCAATAAAATTGGACCATATATAACTCAATTAAATGGCATACTCTAACTACACTCAGCTCCAGAGGGATAGGAAGTGTTAAAACAAATTTCGGGAATAGGAGGCACTGAGAGCTTGAGCGTTGCATTAGTTAGGAACGGGTTTCACGGGGTTTTCAGAGTTATATTTAAATCCTCCACCATCAAATGTGTAAGTGACTCGTAATGCAATATTTCACTATGTAGCCTAATAAAGCGGAAGTATTTTTCCCAATCAGATTCATAATTTCACGTTTGAATTGGGCCACCGAAGGCAAATGCATGATTTCATGGAAATTCAGTTGAAAGGGTAATGGGAACATGTGTGATTCACCGATGATGCTAAACACTCAAGACTATGATTTAGGTTTGAACTAAATAATAGTACATGTGCATAATTAAAGCACTTGATGGAATATTATTGGTAAGAGAAATCGGCATGCATTTACCTTAATCCAACACACCAAGAGGGTACAATGAGTTTATTAGTTTTTCCCAAGACAAATAATTTGAGAGCGAAAATAAATTCTGTAGTCGACGAACATAATGGTTTATAACTATCACACATCATGCCTTTTATCGATTATATATTTATATACAAGTACATAAGTATGAACACTACACAAGTATATGAGTGTGAACATTCTCACATGTGAACACTATACACATATGAATACTAAGCACTACATCTAGTGGGACTGACAACACTAATGGGAATACTAAACAACAATGGAAACACAACTATCCTAGTTGTTTAACACTCACCCTCAATCACAACCGGTGTGGTTGAGATTGTGTCGTAGGATCTTCGGTTGTTGTATTCCAATTGGTTTGGTGAGACCATCAGCCAATTGATCTCGTGATGATATGAACCGAACCTTCAACATCTTTCTTGCCATTCGTTCTCAGATAAAATAAAAATCCACTTCAATATGTTTAGTTCTAGCATGGAACACAGGATTAGTAGAAAGATATGTGGCTCTAAGATTGTCACACCATAGGACAGGCACTTGTGATTAATAAATTCTAAGTTCCCCCAATAGTGACTGTATCCAGATGATTTTCTGTGGTATTTGCAAGAGCTTTGTACTCTGCCTCAGTACTAGATCTCGCCATTGTGACTTTCTTCCTTGAACTCCATGATATGAGATTGGAGCCAAAGAAAACTGCAAATCCACTAGTTGACCTTCTGTCATCTGCTAATAATGTCCAATCTGCATTAGAAAATGCACTAACCAAACTAGAAGTAGACTTGTGAATATGAAGTCTGACACTCACTATGTGTCTTATATACCGTAAAATTCTTTTCACCACTGTCCAATGATGTTCGGTTGGCATATGCAAAAATTGACACACCTTGTTGACCACATATAATATATTTGGTCATGTCAATCTTAGGCAATGTAAAACTCCTACTATACTCCTGTACCGTGTTGCTTCTGCAGCCGATAACTCTCTCACATCAGACTTCGATAATTTTTCAGTTGTCAACAATGGAGAGGTTACTGGTTTGCATGCTGTCATACCGGCCCGTTGCAGAAGGTCGGTGGAATATTTGGATTGGGCAAGGACAAGATCCTCCCCTGATTGACAAACTTCGGTGTCAGCTCGGGAACTAACAAAACCAAGTTCTTGTAAATAAGAACTGGGTCGAGAATACCAAGCACGAGGTGATTACTTCAACCCATAAAGAGCTTACCCAATTTGCACACATGATGCGGAAACCGTGGATCCTCATAACCCGGCGGCCGTCGTATGAATACATCCTCTTCTAGAACACTATACAAAAACACGTTATGTACATCCAATTGATGAAGCAACCATCCACGTGACACTGCTAATGATAGAACAAGACGAATTGTAGTAGGTTTCACAACCGGACTGAACGTATCTTTATAATCAATTCCGTAACGTTGTTTGAACCCTTTTGCAACCAATATGACCTTATAGTGTTCAATAGAACCATCAGCCTTCTTCTTCAATTTAAATACCCACTTGCAGGCAATGATAGTGTGACTGGGCTAAGATGATACCAAGTGCCATGTCTTGTTCTCTAAGAGTGCCTGATTTTCAGCATCCATTGTCTCCTTCCAATTTCTGTCACAAAGAGCATCCTCAAGAGTTGTCGGTTCGGTCATAACAAGAAATGCGTGCCGGTGGGGATCATATTGCACCGTGCCGCCGGTGCGAATCATTTGTTAGCGAATGTTGTTCTGCAGCCTTGTTTGCATGGGATGAGGCAGTGGTGTGGATACATGTTTGGGGCCAGCAGGATCCTCCGCGGGACTCGTGCTGGCGGATGATAGGACATCTTGCGTCTGATCAGAGAAATTAGTGCCCCCGGGATCAGCGCCTATAGCGCCCACCGAATCTCCCCTAGGATTGTCCCTGTATTCTCTCACTTGGAGTCATCGCTTGAATTTGTTGTGGGCGAGTCACCTGTAGTCTACATAGCGAGGTCAGATTGCACAACAATATTTGAATCAAGTATACCAGTACCCGTATTAGTCTCCCTACCTTCCATACGTCCCACAACTGGAGGGAAATTTGCGGAGGCCAAGGGAGGAAAGATCAAAATTTGGTCAAGTAATGGTTGATCCGATGGTGGTGATTTTTCATCAGCAAAAGGAAATTGTTGCTCATCAAAGATTACATCACGGGAAATATAAATCCTACCTGAAGAGACATGCAAACATTTGTAGCCTTTACGAAGAGATCTATAACCAAGGAAAACACAATGTTTAGACCGAAATTGGAGCTTCCAATCATTGTATGGACAGAGACAGGGCCAGCATGCACACCGAAGTTCTAAGAAAGGAATAGTATGAAGATGTTCCAAAAAGACGGTCTAGTGGAGTTGAATTATGTATCATCCTGCTAGGGAGGTGATTTATCAAGAAACATGCTATTTGGAATGCCTTGTCCCAAAAACGAACGGGCATGGAGGCATGAGCGAGTAAGGACAAGCCAATTTCTACGATGTGAGGACCCCTCGGGTTATCTCCTTAAGACCGAGACTAAGCATGGTCTTACGGACATAACTCTGGACCTCAAGTAAATGGATTTCAACTTAACTCCATCCAAGCGAGAGGCTTAACTGCAAACTAGAGCCCCAACGATCATGTACGCTGCTCCTCTGCGAGCACTACATGATTGTCGGTTCTCCAACAAGCCAAGCACTCCACTTAGTGTGTTAAATGGGAAGCCACGAACAGCGAGCATGAACTCATATTGGCTCCCAAGATCAGAGAACAATATGCTCATACTCTCATACAACGTTGATTACATCCATACAACAATCATACGTTAATAGTCCAAAAGACATACAACATAATAGTTAAGGTCTACAACTATTACAAATGGCCGACCGGCCAAATTCAAATAAGAGTATTAAGTAGCAGCGGAAACAAGTAATTAAACCAAAAGACCAGCAGCGGTATGCCCATATCCCATCGGCAACCGACTGGGAGTTAAATAATAGCATTACTCGTCAGCGTCGCCAAAATCGGCGCTAACAAGTTCAACGGGCTCATACCCTTCCTCCCCTGAAATTGCAGCAATCGGGTTGAGTACAAAGGTACTCGCAAGTCTTACACAAATAAAAATTAGTTATACTAGAGGTTGTTCCAAAGGATGGCTCAAAGTGGCTTAGTTTTGCAAAAAGAGACGCAACAATTTACAACCTACACATACTAGTTTTTCAAGTGCCATTTGAAATCAGATTTGAAGTAGAAGTAAAGCATGTGAATAAGTAGTAAATTGAATAACAAATGAATCATACAAATAACAAAGTGGCTGTCCACTTTGATACAACAAAATACATGAACATCCCATTCATGACGAATGCCAAGTTATAACCATAAATTTTTAATTCCAAGACTAACAATAGCAACCATGTAACTCAAGTGGTCGTCCATAACTGTGGACACGGCTATTCGAATAGATTTATACCATGCAGGGGTGTACTACTTTACCCACATGACTTGATTAGCCCGTATGCCTCCAGATGCCTCCGAAAATAGCATACTTCCTAAGGTATGCCGACCGGGTAAACCAAGACTCAGTATTTTCAGCAAGTTGACATTATTGAGTTGAATCGCCCATGAGCGACATGATCCCACTTAGGATAGGTTATACCACCCACCAACCAAATGGGCACGCAAGTTGTGCTGGGAATACCGACCCAATTAATAAAGCTTAAATAGTGCTACCCGCACAATAAAGAATTGCAATCAGCACCCTACAAAACATATATGCGATGGAACACATATACGTCCTCACACCACCAGTCATCAACTCAACAACACCAACCCCTTACTTATGTGGAAGCACGAGTTTTACTTGAATCAAAGATGTTACCAAAGTTCTGTCCTTAATTGTCCAAACAAGTCAAACACTTACCCAATCTCGTGCACAAAGACACCATCACTAACCATCACTTGTCCAGACTGAAAGCTCATTTAAAATAACAAAATTTAACTCATAAAATAGATACAAATATCTGAAACAAAAGCATAAAAAGATAGTTGCGTTTATCTCATAATTATCGGTTTATTCCCGATAATCAACTACCGGTTCTAGACTTACATAGCTAGCAAACCCGAACAATATATTTCAACCATCCTAACTCAAGCATGTGGTACTGGAATAATTCAAGCATAACATCAATGAATAGGAGATAACTAATTTACACATTACAAAAATAGCGACATTATCAAAATAGCATGTAAGCAACTATCATTTCACTAACTTAGCAAAACTGGGATCAAATATGATGCAAAAATTTTAAATGATGCTTGCTTTGCTGGAAGCTCGGCTGTTCTCCCTCAGTAGCGTATAGGTCAATATCGATAGGCTCGGGATCTATATAAATACAATACCGAATGAACATCGAGAAATGCCTCAAAATTCAAAATACTCAAAAATGCATGATTTTTATACAGTAGCTAAGTCATGATTTTAGATGAATTTAGATGAAATAATTATTCCCATTGGACTTAGTATGTGAGAGTTATGAAGGTTTGAATATCATATTTCAATATAACCTCATTTAAGCAATTTAATTATTTGGCCAAAATTTGTAGAGCAGTAGTGGGACAAAGGGTTATATAGATAAATAGGGAATATTAATATAAGGCTAAAACAGTTGAGTTTTCCTCAGTTGGAGTTTTCATGATTTAGTTATGAATTTCTAAAGTTATCAACATTTTCTTTTGTAAAAATAATAGTGTTAAAGGATCAATCTCCAAAATAATACTCTCCGCTACAGATAAAAGTTTGAAACCAATTTTCCTAAAAACTTCATTAAAAATGAAAATTATTAGAAGTGGTTTCACCCATTTTGGAGTTGAGATGAATTAGTTATGCATATTAGAAACTATACATATTTTTCAGTGTGCAATTAATTCATTTTCGGATTTTCTAAGTCGCTTATTACTTTTCTTACCGAGAGCTACTCTAGCCGTGGTCACTGACCAGCGGGCCCGGTGAATAGTGTGTTTTCCATTTAAACTCAGATTTTAAATACGGCTCTGACATGTGGGACCCGTCCGTTAGTGACATGGTCCATTGGACTCGGTCCACCGACGCACATGCTTAGCGCACGGGGTTTAAAGCCTTGGTGAAAGATCTAGACCCACCGTTATGAGTTAATGGAGTGTTTTGGTGATTAATGAAAAATCTAATTGTGAGACTAACATTTATATTTCTATACCTAGTGTGTAGTCTCATTTGGATATAAAGGTGAAATTCAACAAGGTATGCATTCAACTTATACTCTTATGTAATGTTGCATTCATCGGATCTAAAATATAGGTTAAACTCCACCATAAGTATATCTTGAATATCTTGGATTCTCTTACAAATTTTTCGTGTGATTCACTTTGGAGTATCTTATAATTAGTATATGAGTATACATAAAGTGATAAAGGAGTATGTTAAGTTCTTTTAGGTGGTATATCAAAGATGGGAGTAACTGTTACTCCCATCTTTGATATACCACCTAATATATATATATATATATATATATATATATATATATATATATATATATATATAGGAAACCTTTTTGCTACTCCCGGGTGTAGTTACTTCCTATTCCGTATCTCATAATGTAGTGAGTATTTTGTGTAACCGAGAGTATGTATGTGTAGTATACGAGTATATAAGACCATTTATGTGGTATTTATACCTTTTTAGAGGTGGTATGTATAATTTTTTAAACATACTTCTTTTTATATGTGAATATAAAGGTATTTACAAAATATGCTAAAAACTATGGACTCTCTTGCAATTTTTTCGTGCGGTTCGCATTGGAGTATCTTATAAATAGTAAACATACTCCTTTTTATATGTGAATATAAAGGTATTAAAAATAATGCTAAAAACTATGAACTCTCTTGTAATTTTTTCGTGCGGTTCGCATTGGAGTATCTTATAATTAGTATATGAGTATACCCAAAGTGATAAAGGAGTATGTCAAGTTCTTTTAGGTGGTATATCGAGGAGGTACACCCGGAGGAAAGTCGATCTTGTTTCCCAATTATCTTTCAAATTTGTGCTTAACTGTGTCATGAAAAAAAAGAAAACTGTGAATAGCATTTAACTTAATATTTTTTAAATTTTGCCACAGTTAGTGTGGGAAGTATTTAGTGTAGATGTTGGACTTTACATGTTAGCATCCAAGGCCAAAACATCGGTTTGCATGGATACTTCCTGTTAGACGATTACTATGTAGGGAATTAATTTCCTGGAAACTTTTTTAGGAGCATCCAAAAACTTTTTTTAAAGTGTTAAGGGTATTTGTGGTATCTTTTTTTATTGTTCTAGGGTTTAGTTTTGTGTCCCTTTGTACTCTATATATAGCCCATTGAGCTATTACAATACAACTAATATTTCACATTTGCATCTTCCTCTCTATCTAACATAGTATCAGAGCAAGATTAGTGTTTGCCGCCGCTGCCGCCGCCCCCGGGAGGAGCAATCTCCGCTCCCGGGGGCGGCAACCTCTTAGTCTTGGCTGTAGTCTTCTTCTTCAAGCAGCAGCAGGGCCTCCCGACTTTGAAGCAGAGCAGAGGGTCTGTCGTAGGGGCTTGCTATCACACCTATGCCGCCGCCGGGAGAGGTTTCGCACAGCCCGAGCCGGATCCGTGACGAGCTCATCAAAGGGCTCGAGTCAAGACAGATCTGGCGTCAGCCCTCTCCCCCGAGCGGTCCTGTGCTCCGGACGCTCGAGTTCGCCCCGAAGCTGTGCCTCTTGCCCGGGGCGCTGCCCCGGGCATCCCCTGCTCCGTCTTCGCCCGGATCTGGTGCCCCGGGCCTCCCTTGCTCTCTGCGGAGAAGTGGGAGGAGACGGAGTCCAACTGGAACTCGAAACCACCGTCGCTCGAGGTAGGCTATCGCCACCGACTGCGTCGCCGCCTGCTTCGGCCGCCGCATCCAAGGTCACATCCACACCGAACTGCCTTTGATCCGGCTTCCACGCCTCGGGCTCCCCCGACGTCCGTGCTGTCCCCCCTACTTCGAGTGCTGCCCGCACCACTGGGTGCTCCTGCTGCCTCCCTGAGCTGCTGCTGATGCGGGGAGTTGGTGGAGAAGAGAGGAGGGAGCCGCCTCCAATGGCGGCTTCGGGGGAGTGGGCGGGTCCGGCACCGGCGATGGTGGTGTAGAAGGAAGGAGAAGGCGAAGAGGAGAAACCCATAACAATGGTGGGGAAGAGTGGTCAATGGTTGATTCGATGGTTATAGTCTATCCTCTTACATCCCAGGAGCCGCTCCTTTGAGTACTGCTGCTAGTTATATTTGAGTCTTTTCTTTCTCCGTGTCATTTATTCCGTTGCGTCTATCCAAGTCTGTATCACTCTATCTTTGAGTTTGTTTAAACCGTGCGAGTCCATAAAGTCCTTGTCAATCAGCCGATTGCTTCATGGCCCTTTCCTCCCCTTTCGCATGGCAGCAGCTGTCGCTCTTCTCCCTGAGCCGCTGCAGATCGTAGAAGTCATTATGATGCCGCCGCTTCTTTCTGAGTCGCCGCCTCGAGCATTTAAGGCCACCGCGCTTCTTCTGCACCGCGCCTCCGCTGTGCTTCTGTGTACTGCGCCGCTGCCGTCTTGAGCTTCGTTCCGCGTCGTCATGCTTCTATATATTCATCTTCGGCTTGATTTGACAGCTCTATCTATTCCTGTCGGTTTCATCATCTTCTTCGTCGTGTTAACACGGCCGACTTTGCTCCCGCTTGCCTCTACTTTCTCGGCCCCTGCACCTTATGTTTTATTGGCTGTTGCACACCCCAGATGGGAGGAGATCTTTTGATACTTGACATATTTTTCCAAGAGCTGCACGCTACGACGATATTACCAAGACTTGGATTTTGGATTTTTCCTATTGTAGTGTCAACCCTTTTTAAATACAATGCTATTGCATACGCTTTGCATTTGAGAGGATGTTAAGGGTGTTTGTGGTATTTCCTTATTGTTTTAGAATTTAGTCTTGTGTCCCTTTGTACTCTATATATTGCCTATTAGGCTATCGCAATACAACCAACATTTCACATTTGCATCTCCCTCTCTATCTAACATTAAGGATGTTAACATGGAAATTATATGCATTGAGTTCGCATGTTCTTGTGCAATAATTAGTACCAACTTTTGTGAACTTCACTATCTAGTATGCGCTCATGTAAATAAGAATAAATCCATCCTCAGCAGTTTGCCAGATTGCATGAGCGTGTTGTCATACTTTTAATGGTACATACTTACATGGACCTGATGGTCTGATCATAATTTGGAGTTCTTCTCTTCTATCTTACCAAGTTCAAGAAAAATGTGGCCATAGGTTAAACGTTGAGGCATACATATCCTTTTCGATGCCAAGGCCAATATTTTCTTATCTATTTCTGCATACTTCATTTGCTTCTGTTGTTTTTTGTGAACACATTGTGACTACAGAATCTAACCCATATTTTCTTTTTTATTTTCAGACATACTCGATGTGACAGTAGCTTCAAGTAGAGGATGGAAGCCGTGTGGTCGGAACCTGGGGTTCTAAAATCTAGATTTTAGCAATTTGTGAACTAAAGTAATAGTTACTCCTGTGCAAGTTTTTTTTTCCACTGATAATAAATGATATCTAGATAGTAATATACTGTTTAGAAGACATGCTTTGACATCTGGACTCTGTATATTTCTTTTGAAACGAGGGGACCCTGTATATTTCACACGGTTCATTTCAATGCATGTACATAAAGGCATTACCGCGCCATCCTTCCTAGTACTTCTCCTGTGTGCGCCATGCTTGCCAGGACTGAGTGCCCGTACGACTCTTCGTAACATGGGTAACGCTTTTTGTAGGACCGGAAAGGCGACTAGGGGGGGGGGTGAATAGGCGTTTTCCAAACTTTCTCGCCTAAATCAAAAACCAACACGAACTTTACTCCTTTAGCTATGAAAGCTAAGAAGATCAGTAAGCACACAACGGAAGCCTTGTGTTGGATTTGATAAACCCCTCAACCACACGACACAACCGGAGAAAAGAACTCCTTTGTTCCTTCTTTGGGATTGGCGGTCGACGACCGGCTACCACAGGCGGTCGGACCGACGGTCAACCAATGATCCGACCGGCAACTAACTAGCGGTCGGACCGGTGGGCCGGCGATTCGACCCGTAAACCAGATCTCTGAATACACGGAGGTCGACCGCCGTTGAAAGTCCGGTCGGACGGTAGAGTCGAGAATGAAAAACTCCACCCAAAACCAAAGCGAAATTTGATCCAACTTTTGTTTCAACCAATAAAACTTGACCAAATTTCGAGCACACCTCCCTAATGATATTAGAGACCTATTTCTAGCGACGATCCGTCGATCCACTTCAGAATCGATCTCTCGAGATTTTACCAAAGAAGTGCACAAACCCTAGAAATATAAAAATCTTGATTCAAGACTTGCTTGTGGGGGTTGATGATCTAGATGACTCTAGGAGTAATCCCACACATCAAAGCAAGATAAAGTAGGTCAAGAGATCAAGCATGAACCTTTGAATCAAGGAAGCACCAAAATCATCCAAAAGGAGAAGAACACAAAAGGAGCAAAGCGATCTTTCAATTGAGCATCACAAGATTGTTCGATTACACAAGATGCTTACAAAGCCTCTCCAACAATGAGGGCAAGAGCTCAACAAGGAGCACACTCCAAACCCTAGTTCTCCTCTCCTCTCCTCCAAACCCTAGAAAAGGAAGAAGGGGCTAAAATGAATGCTTGGCTTGGTTTTCCATCTCCCCCTTTCCTATTTATACTAGAGAGCTAGGGTTTCCTTTTTGGGGTCACTTACACATGGGACCCACACACAACTAACTCTTGAAGCAATCGCCTGCTTCACCACGTGTAGATTGATCAGCGGTTCTCATCGCGTCGCCAAGCCTCTCTTGTCCGAATCCCATCGGAACCTCCCAGAGACTCGCATCGATATCCGCACCGTCTAATCCAACCAGCTGTACCGAACCACCCGTTCGATCCATCTTGTCCATCCTGCACCATGCTTGTGTCACACGACCTCACCCGGTATCCCTGATCGTTCTGGACCTCAGCTCTCCAAGCGTAGTCCCGATCCACTCACCGTTGACGTCGTTGACCTGCAAGCCACCTGCACAACAATAGACAAACAAATCGATTCCGGGAACAAGTTCTTCACAACTTGACCCACGTTAGTTCCGCAATGCAATATACAACAATAAAGCATTGAAGTTCATATGATAACACAATCAAAACCAACTCAATGCAACACTTGGCTAATCCTTCAAGCCATTAGTCGTCCGCCCCTCGTGGTCGGTCCGACCGATTCATCTTGATCGGATCGCTCCCTGGCGGCGGTCGGACCGGTCCAAAGGACTTAGCCAAATTTTCAACTCAAAATTCTGAAACCTTCTGGAATTTTCAAACGGATAGAACTTTTGACTAGGAGCTCCAAAAATGATGGGACCACATCCAGGAGACTCCCCTCACTTGCCTACACAACCTATTTTTGGCTCAGCTCCAAAAACCCATTTTTATTTTTACGGTCGGACCGCCACCAAGGTCGGTCGGACTCCTCCGGCGATCGACCGCCCGACACCACCGTTAGACCGCTCGTGGTGCAGCGACCTTTGAGCAAACCCAAAACGCGAGATTTTGCAAACCAACAACGCCATTGCCAATTGACTCATCATCCACGAGATCGTGCACATATCCTCACGATATCCACAATCTCCCCTTGATGAACACATTGGCAATTTTCAAGAAAATGTGGTTTTTCAAATGAAAAGTAAAAATTCGCCGTTTTAGCATAAAGGCACAACTTGGTCCATAAGCAAGAAAAAGCTTAGGAACCACCAAGTCGGCTTGAATAGTATAGGCAAGTGAGATAAGGCAATGAAAACACCAAAGGATTCAATTTCGGAAAGTAGCCAAAAATCTCACTTAGGTCCAAATGAAAGGCAATTTTCAATTTGACCTTTGATCATTGTGAGTATATTTCAATTGCAAATGAAATCGGGAAAAGGCAATAGAACCACAAGACTTAACTCACTATGATCACAAATTTTCAAACAGTTCAAAATTTTTATTTTATGAAGTTCTTTTATATTAAACCTTGAGTATGAAACCAAAAGCTCCAAGATTATTTTCTTCACAATCTTTCTCCCCTTTGACAATGAATTCATCAAGATGCATGAAAAGAAAGAGCATGAAGGAATGACTTTATTTTGAACTTTAGTAAAAGGAGCCATGACCATTATACATGGAGACAGTACAAGTATTATACCAAGCCATATAAAGAGTAGACGCTATATTCAATCATGGCAAAACATGTCTTTGCAAAGCTAAAACCAAGATAGCGACAATCGAGATTATCGAGATTAAAATCATGAAAGGTTGCTCAATATCATAGATTCACTCCAAGCAACCAAAAATGAGTCAAGCCATGTCTATAAGTAAAAAGAGACTCAAAACAAGAATTGAGGCATTTTGAGCATTAAGAGAAGTCTTTTGAAGCAAAGCTCAAGCACTTAGCCCTTTTTGGGCAATTCCTTTTTTTTTGCTGTGCTAGATCTCAAGCCTTGCCGCGACCATCTCAAGCGATAAGCTTAAAAGAATGATCTAGGTCATCCAAAACTCCCCCTGAGTTCATGCCTGGTGCAATGGCAAGCCGTCTCATGAGAAAGGATTGGTGAGATCAGTTTTTTCGCACAGAAAATCTCATTTTTCATTTGCTTGACTTAATAAGATAAAAGCTCATTTTTTCATCTCAGAATAAGTTCAAGACTCAATTCAACCTGTAAGACATGGCGAGAATCATAAGAGAATCACTAGAGCAAAACTAGTCACAAGATCCAACAAGACATGATTTGATTCAAATTGCTCACAGATATAAAGCTTGCAAGGCAAAAGCTAAGCCAAACACGAAGAGCCATAAACGAAGTCTAGCAGACTATCACTTGATATGACAAGGTATAGAAGATGAAATCAAGTCATACAAGGATAATAATCAAAGCTCCACTAATTTTATTTCACAATGCAAGACAAATGAATTGAAACATGCATTATGATACAATGAGTGCAAAAAGAGCAACTTCCCACTCAAAACAGCCCAATAGGACTAATAACCCCTAACTCTCCCATAAGCGAAAAAAGCGAAGAGTCAAGAGCCTTAGTGAAAATATCGCAAGTGTTGCTCGGACTCTACAAAGTGAAGCACAACATCACCTTTCTCAACATGGTCTCTCGAGAAAATGAAATCGAATGTCAATGTGTTTAGTTACGGAATGTTGCCTTTGGGTTTTGGCAATATTAATTGCGAAGTGTTGTCACGTAAAAGAGAAACACTTCCCAAAGATAACCCATAGTCTCGCGGCGTGGACAAAATCCAGAGAACACGAGCAGCGACCATGGCGGCGACTACATACTCGGCCTCGGGCAATGTAAGACCTGTATTTTCTAGAAGACCAAGAAACAAGAGATGTGCCCAAGAAATGACAAGTGCGTAAGTACTCTTCCTATCAACTCTACACCGTGAAATCAAGATCGAAAATGCTCGAATTGAAAGAGCCGAAGAAGAAGAATACCAGAGTCCAAAGTCAAGCGTATCTTGAAGATATCTGAAGATGCGGCGTACTGCTTGACGATGAGAAGCACGAGGGGAAGCCTGAAATCGAGCGCACAGACATACGGTGAATTGTATGTCCGGCCTCGTATTTGTAAGATAGAGGAGGAGCCAATCATCTGCGATACTCTTACGGTCCACGGACTCTCCATCCTCATCGTGGTCCAAAGCCACGGTGGTTGTAGCAATGGGAGTAGACATTGGCCTACTGCTTCCCATATTGAAGCGCCGAAGCAGGTCCTTTGTATACTTACTCTGGTGAACGAATGTGCCTTCTTTCAGTTGCTTGATTTGTAGGCCAAGGAAGAATGTCAGCTCTCCCATCATGCTCATCTCAAACTCACTGCTCATCGAATCTGAAAATCTAGACACCAAAGCATGAGAAGAACCACAGAAAATAATATCATCCACATAAATCTGAACCAAGAAGAAATCAACGCCATGCACGAGAGTGAACAAGGTTTTATCAACCATTCCCATTTTGAAATCATTTTCAAGCAGAAACTCTTAAGCTGTCATACCAAGCTCTAGGAGCTTGTTTCAATCCATCTGAGGGCTTTAGAGAGTTTAAAAACGTGATTTGGGAATTTTGATTTTCAAAACCGGAGGTTGCTTGACAAAGACCTCTTCTTCTATGAAGCCATTCAAGAAAGCACTTTTAACATCCATTTGAAAAAGCTTGAAACCTTTGGATGTTGCAAATGCTAAAAGAATGCGAATGGCCTCCAATCTAGCTCTTTGGAGCAAAGGTCTCCTCAAAGTCTAAGCCCTCTACAGGAATAACCTTGAGCTACAAGTCTAGCCTTATTGCGAACAACCAATCCATCCTCACTTTGCTTATTTTTAAAAACCCATTTTGTTCCAATTACATGAGAATCGAAGGTCGCTCAACTAAAAACCGGACTTTGTTTCTTTCGAAATTTTCAAGCTCTTCATGCATGGCATTGACCCAAGAGGCATCGAGATAAAGCATGGGTGATATCTCGTGGTTCGGAAGGCGCGACAAAAGCGAGAATGTGCATGAGAATCGGGAGAAATAAACACAGGCGAGTGACTCGCTCTTGAAGATCCCCAATCATCCGCTCGGTGGATGTTGTCATTTGTATCTGAAGTGGTGCTCTGGTGCGGGCGTGGCCTCTACCTCATGAATTGTGAAGGTAGGAGCAGAGCCACTCGGATCGTCGGTGGGGATAGGAGGAGGTGCTCAATTTGGCCGGCGTAGTGGTAGCGGGCTCTCCACCCTCTCGAAGTAGGTGGAGGATGGTTTGGTTCTTCATCCTCGAGTCATCATCGGCGAAAATGCTTCCTTGAATTTCGGGAACACTGTACACGAAGCATCGGGTCTAGTACAGGACTAGCCTCATCAAAAGTGACTTCGCAAGTCTCAACAATTTTGTTAGTGTCAACATTAAAAACACGATAGCCACGAGAATGAGCGGGATATCCAAGAAATATGCCATCAAAACATCTAGACTCAAATTTATCAAGATTGCCATGTTTAAGAATGAAGCACTTGCAACCAAAAATCTTGAAATGAGAGACTTTGGGAGAATGACCAAATCTAAGCTCATAAGAAGTCTTTCCAACCACAGATCTCAAGAAAACCACATTGGAAATATAACAAGCGAGAGAGACCGCCTCATTAAAATCTCCTAGGAGTAGAATGCTCATCTAGCATGGTCAGAGCCATCTCTACAAGGGTTCTGTTCTTCCTTTCTACAACACCATTCTGCTGAGGAACTCTAGGAGAAGAAAACTGATGCTCAATTCCCCTATCAGTGCAGAAGGTAGAAAAAGAAGAATTCTTGAACTCTGTCCCATTGTCACTCCTAATGGCTCTCAAAGCTCGGGTATATCAACAGCAATTCTAAGGACCAAATCTCTAAAGAATCCAAATGCTTAGTCCTTAGAAGCAAGAAATAAACCCATGAATACGGAGTAATCATCCACAACCACCAAGACATACCATTTCCCACCGGTGGATGAACTCTAGAAGGACCAAGCTGTATCTAAGTGAAGAAGGCTGTCCAGTCCATCAGTCATTACCAAAGTAAGAGGTGGGTGGGAAGCAGACACCATCTTACCATGTCTCTGAGGTGAGCACACAAGATCTCTATGACCTTCAACCTAGGCAAACCTCTAATCAAGTCTTTGCAAGCGACTCTAGACAAATGATCAAAACCTATATGCCCAAGTCTACGATGCCACAAAACAAGGTCATGAGAATCAGAGGCTACAAGACACCTAGGATTTGGAAAGAAGAAATCTGAAATTTGCACGAGAAGATCTTCTCAAATCGGAGATCTCAAAAACAAGCTCACTGAGGAATCTAGAACTCTGCACTCACCTCTCTTAAACCTCACTTCTAGACCCTCATCAAGCGGTGAGAAGCAGATAGAAGATTATACCTCACTTACTTACCAAAGCGGCGTCTTTTAGCATGAACTTGTCGTTGACGCGCACGGTGCCCTTTGCGATCCACGGTCCGTAGAAGCATCCCCAAATGTAATCAATTCATTGCGGATGCACGTGTGAGGAGGAGAACCATCTAGAATCTCCGGTCATATGTCGAGAACACCGTAGTCAACAAGCCATATGTCCTCCTTCCTCGCACGACGGACCTAAAAGCACAATCGAGAAAACATCCGTGCCTCGATCTTGGGGTTAGTGATAAATGATCGAGGATCCGATCGAGAAGCACGATGTCTAGGAGCAGCGAGAGAAGTAGCAGAAACATGATCAGGAATAAAATCACAAGAATGCACATGAGAACCACCTAGACCTCTCCGAAACGATCTACCAAAAGATCGATACTCCCCATGTCTAGGTGCTACCCGTGGTCTCTCCTCACGATGTCCTAATCCAACATGCTGCCTAGACCCACCAAAAGAGTCTACAAAGTTCTCTACAAATCTAGGCCTATGTGTGGTGCGATAAGCAGTGCCTAGCTCTAGAGACTACAATTTGGAGAAGGGACTCCTCTAATGGATCTTAGGGCGCTCATCCTCTCTTTTCTCTCAAGTTTTTTGTCCAAAGCGAGAACTCAACAGTATGGCCTTCTTTCTTGCCAGAAGGTGCAATGGTACTGAACCTTTTGGGAGGCACATGCGGCATGAGTGAAAGCACCTTTCTTGCCAGAAAGAGTTTGAGCAAAACCAGCTAATTTGAAAACAACCCGGATGGCTTAGGAGGTTCTAACTCAAACAAACCATTCTTCACAACTCTAGCAATCCTAGGTGGTTTTTCTTGGAATGCTCTAGGGATTGAAACCTAGACCACTATTTTTCACGCTCACCTTGGATTGATCAAGAATCATGTTGAGTTTCTTTTCCCACTTGAAAACTTCTCAAGAGTCACCTTGAGGTAATCATTTTCTTTCATTAAACCCTCACATCTAGTGCACTTGCTAGACTTGATTACCTCATTGTTCTTACTCTTAAGAAGGGCCACTTCCACCTTGAAGGCCTCACAAGACACACAATAGGATTCTCTAATCCTATTCAACTGCTCCTTAAATTTGACTCTAAATGCCTCTTGAATCGATTAATCATGGTTTCAACTTGACATTTAAAGCACAAGAGTTAGAATCAATAACTTTCTTAGAAGCAGTAAAAGACATGGATCTTTCAATTTTAGCCTTTTCTTCAAGGGTCTTGTTTAAGGCTTCAATCTCAATTGTAAGCTTGGGACAATTTTCACAAGATGCAACTCTAGAGTAAACTAGCATTTCTTTCATCTCTTGCATCTTAATCTTATTATTCTTACAATGAGAGCATGTGTGACTAGCATCAAATTTTGCAATTCTTTTAAGGAGCTATCGGTTTTAATTCAAGCAAAGCACAATTTGAGCAAGTTAAAGGGATAGCTTCCATGGCGGTCACATCAAGTGAAATGGCATCTAAGCAAGAGAACTAGACTTGAGAGATTCTAGTTCATCGAGAGCATCCTTAAGTTGATTAGTGACGGAGGAATGAGAAGATTTCAAGCTTGTCAAGTCATTAAGCAAGCTAGTGCGGGATTCACAAAATCATCACGATTAATAGATTTTAGCCTAACAACTTCTAGGTTCAAATTATCAATCATAATGTCACCTTCTTAATCATTTTTACTTGCTTATGCAATTTACATTCACAAGCACCAACGCCCTTTTCATGTCGACAATAGAAGGGCATACCTCATCGGGATCACTAAAAGGATCCTCATTGTTGGAGGAGTCATTTGTCGTGGTCGTTCTTGGCCATGAAACACATGCTGGGGTGAAGTCATGCGCCTTCTTCTTGCCACGAGTCACTCTCGTCGTCCTCCGTTCCGAGTCCACATCGCTCATATTTACATTCTCAAGAGCGGCAAGGACCCGGCTGACAAACTTTCGATAGTTTGTCTTCTTGGGTTTAGCATCCCTCTCCTGGGGATGTCTTCGTGTCTCCTTCTCCTCCTTGCCCATTAGCTTGGGGCATCTGGAGCGAATGTGGTTTGTCTCACCACATTCGAAGCATGTGATAGGTCCACTTCTCCTCCTATTCCTCACCTTGTTATACGCTCTTGTGAATTTGGTGGAAAGGAGGGCTAAGTCATCCTCGGCGTTTCTCTAGTTGCTCATCACTTAAAGAATGTAAAGCAGATAATGAAAAACCAGATGAGCTACAATCAAGAGACTCTGAAGAACAACCCTTGGATTTGTCGACCACTAATGCCATCGACTCTGTCTTGGGGAGACGCGAGATAAAGTCAATCTCATGCGTCTTCAACCTCGAGTAAAGCTTATCCATGGTAAGCTCACTCATGACAGTGTTGTCATTGATGGAAGTGATCTTCATTCCCTAGACCTTCACATCAAGAGCACCCGTAAGTGGTGTGCATTCTCGACTCGAAATACCGAGTCAACGTGCGAAGATCATGAAGAATCTTAGAAAATCTTCCCCACAGCTCATCCAAAGACTCACGGGCCTTTGTTCGATCTTTTAGTATACTTTCTTGAGTGGTTCTGTCTCACTTCCTTGATCGCGATGGACCCTTCATGATAGTCACAAAGAGTCCGCGGATCTCGTGAGCGGACGCAAGTGAGCAACACGCTCAAACTCGGATCGACTAAGGCCTTGGATCAAATAATTCGAGCCTTCTTTGTTGGCCTCCACATCCGAGTGATCGTATCGTCATCGGCTGGCACGACATAAGGATTTTTCACCTTTAGCCAAATAGCGTGCCCTTGAGCCTTGATATATGCTTGCATACGAGCCTTCCAGTATGCAAAGTCAACTCCTTGAAAATGTGTGGCTTGGTTGAGTACTTGTCGGTCGCCATGGCTCCAAAGACCGGTTAAGATCTATGAGAAGAGCTAACCGGCTCGATACCACTTGTAGGACCGGAAGGCGACTAAGGGGGTGAATAGGCACTTTCCAAACTTTCTCGCCTAAATCAAAAACCAACACGAACTTTACTCCTTTAGCTATGAAAGCTAAGAAGATCGATAAGCACACAACGGAAGCCTTGTGTTGGATTTGATAAACCCTCAACCACACGACACAACCGGAGAAAAGAACTCTTTGTTCCTTCTTCGGGATGGCGGTCGGCCGGCTACCACGGGCGGTCGGACCGACGGTCAACCAATGATCCGACCGACAACTAACTAGCGGTCGGACCGGTGGATTTGCGATTCGACCCGGCAAGCCGTGATCGAATACACAGGCGGTCGGACCGCCGTTGAAAGTCGATCGGACCGGTGAGAGTCGAGCTGAAAAACTCCACCCAAAACCAAAACGAAATTTGATCCAACTTTTGTTTCAACCAATAAAACTTGACCAAATTTGAGCACACCTCCCTAATGATATTAGAGACCTATTTCTAGCGACGATCCGTCAGATCCACTTCGCAGAATCGATCTCTCGAGATTTTACCAAAGAAGTGCACAAACCCTAGAAATATGAAAATCTTGATTCAAGACTTGCTTGTGGGGGTTGATGATCCAGATGACTCTAGGAGTAATCCCACACATCAAAGCAAGATAAAGTAGGTCAAGAGACCAAGCATGAACCTTTGAATCAAGGAAGCACCAAAATCATCCAAAAGGGAGAAGAACACAAAAGGGAGCAAACGATCTTTCAATTGAGCATCACAAGATTGTTCGATTACACAAGATGCTTACAAAGCCTCTCCAACAATGAGGGCAAGAGCTCAACAAGGAGCACACTCCAAACCCTAGTTCTCATCTCCTCTCCTCCAAACCCTAGAAAAGGAAGAAGGGGCTAAAATGAATGCGTGGCTTGGTTTTCCATCTCCCCCTTTCCTATTTATACTAGAGAGCTAGGGTTTCCTTTTTGGGGTCACTTACACATGGGACCCACACACAACTAACTCTTGAAGCAATCGCCTGCTTCACCACGTGTAGATTGATCAGCGGTTCTCATCGCGTCGCCAAGCCTCTCTTGTCCGAATCCCATCGGAACCTCCCAGAGACTCGCATCGATATCCGCACCGCCTGATCCAACCAGCTGTACCGAACCACCCGTTCGATCCATCTTGTCCATCCTGCACCATGCTTGTGTCACACGACCTCACCCGGTATCCCTGATCGTTCTGGACCTCAGCTCTCCAATCGTAGTCCCGATCCACTCACCGTTGACGTCGTTGACCTGCAAGCCACCTGCACAGCAATAGACAAACAAATCGATTCCGGAAATAAGTTCTTCACAACTTGACCCACGTTAGTTCCGCAATGCAATATACAACAATAAAGCATTGAAGTTCATATGATAACACAATCAAAACCAACTCAATGCAACACTTGGCTAATCCTTCAAGCCATTGCCGGTTTGACCGCCCCTCAGGGTCGGTCCGACCGATTTCATGCCGGTCGGATCGCTCCCACAACGGCGGTCGGACCGGTCCAAAGGACTTAGCCAAATTTTCAACTCAAAATTCCGAAACCTTCTGGAATTTTCAAACGAATAGAACTTTTGACTGGGAGCTCCAAAAATGATGAGACCACATCCAGGAGACTCCCCTCACTTGCCTACACAACCTATTTTTGGCTCAGCTCCAAAAACCCATTTTTATTTTTACGGTCGGACCGGCCACCAAGGCCGGTCGGACTCCTCCACGGGCGGTCTGACCGCCCGACACCACCTGATCGATCACCGTGGTCCGACAAATTTTGGAGCAAAAACAAAACAGCGAGATTTTGCAAACCAACAACGCCATTGCCAATTGACTCATCATCCTGAGATCGTGCACATATCCTCACGATATCCACACTTATTGTGTTAACATGAGCATGTTGCACAGGAGGTTGAAGACAGGGGAAATAGTGCAGCACACAGTTCAAATAAAGTTCTCTTTAACTGAAGAGAACAAGAAGACTCGGCTACGATATTGCTTGTCAATGCTTCAGAGTGAAAGCATTCCACATGATCCAATTTTCAAGGGGATGTACAATGTTGTTTTCATCGATTAAAAGTGTTTTTACATGACAAACAAGTGTCAGAAATACTACTTGGCGGCAGGTGAACTGTCAGAAACAAGAACTTCATCGACAAAGTTATGTTTTTAGTTGCTATAGCTTGACCTCGGTTTGATCATGAAGGTAATGATTTTTTTTTTTCTGGAAAAATAGGTGTTTTTTCTTCTCCTTTTACATACACTGAACCAGAACAAGTGTAAATAGGCCCTGCAATCAGATAGAATTGGCCAAGAGAGGACATGATGCACCCTATCTTTATTCAACAAGACACCGCAAGAACACATGTTGATCCTAGTGATGCTCAGTTCTACCAAGTAGCAACAGAAGATGGATTTGACACCCACCAAACGTACCAGCCACCAAATTCTCCTTTTCTTAGTGTCTTGGACCTTTGTTTTTTTTTTCTTATTGTATCAGTCCATCCAACAAAAGAAGACACCAAAAACTATGGATGAGCTGGTTAGCGTGGTCGTGGAAGCATTTGAAGAGTATTCAACGGTAAAGTCTAATCGAGTTTTTCTAACGTTCCAATCTTGTATGAGAAATTACGCGAGAAAAGGGAGGCCAAAAATATGAGATTCCTCACATGAACAAGGGGCATTTTGAAAGAATTGGACAACTCCCGACTCAATTCAGATGTGAACTTGAATTAGTAGAAGTCCGCGACTATCTAGCATAATTTTATTTCGTAACCATAAGCACATATGTTTTTCTCTAGCACGAGGTAGTAATGCCGGTCTGAAGCACAATACTGTTGGTCTGGTCTAGAAACGATACGACTCACATTGTTCATTGGTCGTGCTAACCTAGCATGAAGCTCTGTGCCATGTTTGGGCTGCAACCCTGGCACGATGGTCCATCCCGCACGACACAAAAAGTGTTAGACCATGCTAGGCACGACACGATGTCGGCACGGCCCATCTGGCCCACGTGCGGAGTGTCCAAGGCGAGGTGGCGAGCCAGCGAGGGACGAGGGAGGGAGGACCGGAGCTGGACGAGGAAGCTAGCCGGGGGGGGGCGGCGTGGCGTGGCCGCGAGAAGGTGGCGCCACTCGGGACGGGAGAGAGGAGAAGGTGAGGTGGCGCGGCGACGAGGAGCGGGGAGGAAGAGGGCGGGGCGGCGCCGGCGGTCAACGCAAAGGGAGGAGACGACGGCGCCGCTCGGAACGAGAAGGAGAAGGTGAGGCGGCACAATGGGCTCGGGGCGGACGGGCGCGGCGACGAGGAGAGGGAGGAGGAGGAGGGCGGCCGGTGTATAGGGAGCAAACGGCGGCGGGAGGAGAAGGCGAGGCGGCTTGGGGTGCACATGCGAAAGTAGCGAGGGAGGCGAAGGGCCAAATGGGGTAGAGGGAGGCAGGAAGGTGTGCCTCATGGGCTGCACCAACACGGTGGGTCGTGCCTGGCACAACACGGCCCGGTGACAATATAGTTGTTATGGGCTAAATTGGCTCGATGGGTTGTGCCCGACACGACCCATTTGGCCCAATTAGCCCGTGATGTCCAGTTTTTTTTATTTTTAATTTTGACTATTTACCAAAGGTATGAAAATAAGTTTGTTTTCGATTACACGAGGTTTACCAAATGTATAAAAATAAGATCCAGGGAGTTTGCTTGCAACGACCTCCAGTAGCCCCCACCTCAAGTAGCAAGACAAATATGTGAGATATGATCTTCGGTAGCTCTTCCTCCAGGCCCAAGTCTTCCTCTTCTACAGCGGCGCTTGCTCAACCAAGAACAACCCCTAAGGAGTGGAGAACTATCTGCCTATCTAGACAGTGACACTGTAGATTTCAACTCAGAAGACTTCAAAATTTTACAATGGTGACATACCTATAAATTAACATATCACATACTATCCATACTTGCATGTAATATGTTGACTGTTCTGTCTCGACGGTTTCCTCCGAGTTCGCTTTCAGTCTTTCTAGAATAATATTGTAGGAGAGAATAACATGTTTCATGAGTGAGATGGTGGAGATACTTCTAAGCGTGAATGACTGGGAACAAGTTGATTCGCGAACACATCATTCTATGGAAAATACATAGTTGTCGAACGTATTAAAAAATCTATACATCGACAATGACACTTAGAACAAAGATGTATGTAGAGCTATATGTTATATTCTTTTTTCTTTTATAAGATTTTCTCATTTGATTTTTACTTGATAAAGGTTTTAACGAGATAACCATTTTAATATTAATAAAGCTCTTTATTACATTTTAATATGTTTATCTTATTTTTTACAACTTTTCATATGTATTTATGAATTATACACATTTTTCTGATTATTATTTTTCAATTTTCTTGATTATTTTTTTTTGTATTTTTAAATTTTAAAATTAAATGGGCTTTAGATGGTCAAGCGGACTCGTGCTGTGCCACCACAACGCTCTCGGGCATACTTAGACCGCCACCTAGTCCAGCACGATTCTTTCGTGGGCCGAAATTGGCCGTGCCGTGGCCAGCCGAGACATCTGGCACAAGGAGCCAAAAATTTGACCGTGTGGTATTTACGCTTTTTCAAGAAAGATAGTCTTGCTTTCTTAACCATAATCAAATATGTTTCTCTCTTCCACGATGGCTTAAAAATCACTAGGTCCCTATTGAACCAAAAGATCACATTAAAGACTGATAGCTCCACTTAACATAAACTTGAAAGAACCATTAGATAGTCCAAACTAATCACTGTGAAGACAAACACACTACTAAAATGAAGTCAAAAGATTCCAAACAACAAAAAGCAACGAATCTTACTTTTTCTTGAAATACAGAGGAAGAAAGGATCTTTAACATAGCGTTAGTGACCTTTAACCTCTCTTCACGAGGAAGACCCAATCCATCTCATCTTCAACCTTCTCGTCCTTCTCCATGGAGTCTGCAGAAATTTCTTTTAGCTTGCCTTCAACCTTCCTGTTCTTCTCTATGGAGTTCTTCGCAACTTCTTCTGGAACATTCTTGCCCTTCTCTACAGAGGCCATGGGAGCTTGATTCACTTGGTCTTGATCTTGATCTTTCTCATCCTTCTCTAAGGAGTCCTCGAGGAATCTGCGACAATTCCGTACCTCATGAAGTCTTGCATTTGCATAGATTGAAATCACGGTGCTCTAATGTAGCGATTTTATATGAGAGGATCTTGGTAACATCCCGTACACTCTGAATGGGTTTCAAAATCCTATCAGAAAATGCAATCGGAAGCCAGTCTAGAAAAAAACAATTAGGCCTTTTCCTTATTGAATAAAAAGATAGAAGGGGCAGTGTCTATACGGAGAGATCTAGATCGTTTCCTGAGTCGACCCCGCAAGGGGGCGGGTAAATGCGGCCATGCGGGTCGGAGGCTGCCCCAAATCATATAAAAATAAATTTCTATATGTAGTAGTTGATTTTTGTAAACTATAATTATGATCTTTCAACAATTATTTGTCATGTTTAACACATTTACTACTATGTTAGATTGTTTGTATCTAAAATATTTATGTTTTAAGGCAATAATTTCACCAAGCTCAAGTTGATAAAATATATTTTAGATGTAAAAATAGGAAAAATTTGCAATGGTTGGAAAGCTGGAATCAACAAAGTCCACAATCTCAAAATGAATCCGTCAATTCCAACAAAAATTCATAGCCAAATATCAACAAAATACCAAATCCAAGACCAAAAGAACATGAAAAAGTACTCACAGTTTCATTCTTAGGGCACTTGAAGAACTTCTTGCCCGAAATTTACCTCGTCTGGGAGGTGCACTCCACCACTGTCGTCTGGCAAAACGGGCACTTGGTTGGGACCCGAATATCCAAATTCGGACCCTCTGTGTATACTGCACTAGTTCAGGATTATGCTAGTGCAGATAGTAGCGATAAAATACCATTATATATGCAAAGATAACTAAGAAATGGACAATTAACAATAATTATCAGAGTAACGACCTTAAGATCAAAGCTTACAATTAATGCCTTGGAAGGCCAATATCTCAACAAGTTGCAGTAGAAGGAAACGAAATAACTCCAGTGTAGTCCATCCATATGCTCACAGGCAATCGATTAGGGTAGCGCAACCTAGTTCTCCATGATCCTTGAAGTTGACCTTGGAGACCAATGATGAACCGACGTAGTCTTCATCAACTGAACAACATTATTTATAGCAAGGGTGAGTACATGGAGTACTCAACAAGTTGTAGCATAGAATGCAATTATAGATGATGTCTTATTCCAAGGGATATGGCATCTATAGTTCTTTTGCAAGAAAAAAAGCAACAATTGCAATTGAATATGAATAATAGATCAAAAACATATAGTAATAATAATTTAACAAGTATTTTTTATTCTGAATTTCAACTCTTTTTTCTTGGAATTCGTATCCAAATCAATTGCAAAATCCAATGACGAAATCGGAATAATAGCAATTGGGTTTGGATACTAATTCCAAGAAAAAAGAGTTGAAATTCGGAATAAAATAAAATAAAAGAATGGCGTCGGATGGCGGACAATGCTAGTCTGTCGTCGTGGTAGTTGGCATTGCTAGGTCCGCTCCACCATACGCTCTAGACCGCCGTTGCTGCCGGATCCAATCTCGTGATCGCCATTGTCGCCGGGATTGATCGTGCGAGTAGTGCTGCCGCCGCCTTGCACCGGAGACGACCTGGTAGGAGAACATGAATCGCCGCGCGACATCTTCACAAGCAGGAGAGTACGAAGCTCTGATACCAATTGTTAGCCTCGCCGCGGTGTCTACGCACAGGAACACACTGGAACAGAACAAACACAATCGCCTGGACACCAATCAACATGGGTGAACAAGTGAACACAAAGATATTTTTTTTGTTGCCAAATGCCACATCCTTCTTTTATTCTGATCAAGCACTAAACTCTCACTAGTGCTAAACAATAAACACACACATGCAACTAATGCTGCCGTTGCAAACGTTTCTAGCACACAGGATTAATCAACAGTCCTCTAGCCAATTTTGCCTTCCATTTATGTATGATAAGGCAAGTTCAACTACTCCGAGCTCTTCTTTTCAAATGGAAAGATTCATTATGTCGGTTTATCTTGCTTATGTAAGATTTGCCGTGTTCGCTTACAGATGAGGAGGCTGTTGGATAGTTTAGAAGAATACACCTCAGTAAGACAACAAAAGGAAGAGGAAAAACGTCGATCACGAGTTGGTTCTTATTTCACATGCCTTTTGTTCCACTCAATCCTGGTCACGTTCACCAGCGTGTTCGGTTATTTTAGTTTTCCTCTTCAGCATGTTCCGTTAGAGCTAACCTTTCTGGAGATAAATACTAATCAGGCCCAGCTCCAAGGATGCAAATGATACAATAGTTGAGAGTTCAAACAGTTGAGCTGTTCAATGATTAAAATAAGATATTTTAGGTTGCTCCTTATCCAATGCAGCATTGTCATTTGCAATACTGCCAGCTAAATGTCTCATTCTCTTCTACACGATTCATTTTTTACAAATGATTTGTGGAGATATAGGATGGTTGTTGACTTGTTGGTATCATATGAGAGGTGGGCTTTCCAGCTAAAAATTTCAGCCTCAGGTCTAATGTTTTGTTGGACGTTTCCACTATTTTCAGGAGCTAAAGAAACTACAAGAACAGTTTGCAGCAGACACAAGGTGCAATGTTTGGAACGAAGCCAAACCCTATGCGTCCGGTTCCGGCGAGGAAGCCCCTTGGGCAGAGCTCTAACGTCAACATATCCTTGGCGGAATTCTTAACAGCCGGTGTGTGTCTATTCCAATATACTACTACAAAAAGGTTAATACGAACCTTGTTATAGACGGTTGACTAAAACCGTCTGTATTAAATACAATTACAGACAGTTTTGGTTTAACGACCGTCTCTATTATTGGCTGCGCTAAAAACCGTTTATAAAGAAATAATATCACAGACGGTTCGTGTTAAAAACCATATGTGAAGTATCACAGACGGTTCTGAACAAGAACCGTCTGTGATTTTACCATGTCTTAAAATCACTAACTCTCTGATTTTACTATGACTTAAAATCACTAACACAATTCTATGATTTTAACATTGCTTGAAATCACTAACACTCTGATAAGTAATTATCGTAGACGGTTCATGTTCAGAATTATTTGTGATAATTTTTTTACTGATAGTTCAAAAACTGTCTGTGATAATTTCATATCATTACTGATCTATAAACTCAGGTGGCTCACAAAACCATCTATGATGATATTTTTGAACTGTCTATGAAGACCTTTTCTATAGTATTAGATCGAGGCCTTTAGCTCGGACCTTTACTTTACTTTTCATTCTCTTGATCTATTTAGTTCGGTGACGTCAACTTCCGACGCTAAACCTTTCAGACTTACAACTTTCTTGTTAAAATGTGGCAATGCAAACATCTAGAAGATTCCAAACTTTGCAAGAACAAATATATTTGTAGGGAGTATTCTAGAGTAGCTAATTAAATAAATTAGACAAACTTCTAGTGTTTAGATATTTTGTAAGAAATGTGTAGATTCTAGATATTTTAGTTGAAGGGCTATGATCTTGACACTTATTAACAATCCAATAGTCCTAAAGCTCTATAAATAGAGGCCATGACCTCTCTTGCTATGCCATAGCATGATAGCATGGTATAAGGCAATAAGAGTGTAGGGAGTGAGTGCTATGTTAGCCACCTAAAGGTGTGTGTTCACTTTTGTGTAATATGTTGGTGTTTTAATAAAGTAGTCTTTTGTAATTGTAAGTCTCCTAGTTAGTCCTTGCTATTTCTAAGTACTTAGTGCATTGTTAAGTTGTGATTCAACATGAGCAGCTCAGCCGTTCAGAATCACAAAATTCCTAGCTTTAATTTGAGTTGCTCGGTGGCCAGAAAGCAGGACGGTCTTGGTTTCAACGTGAGCAGTTTAGTCGCCCGGAAGTCAATAATTAATAGTGCACTAAGTAAGTAGAAATTAAAGTCTATCCGAATTATAATTGGTGTAGCATGTGTGCAGGTCCTCATTATTGTGGATATTTAGGCCACCCAAATTCTCAACATTTCTATACCGAATATAGTTTTCTATACTCTTTAAAATTGCTAGAGCTTAGACATACATGTGTGGGATATGGGAATTGGGAGAAGTCCTGCTTCATTTGTATTGTGTTTGGCTTCAACAAGTTCGGAACATTTATCTTATCCATAAACCATTTTACGAGAAAAATATGCTGGTTTACTCAAGGTTACATGAATAGTCTAAAGCAATATGTTACCATATCCAAAAAGATTTACAGGTTTAGGGATGCTTCCTTTTTCGCTTTCCATCTTTGGAAATTGCGCCAAGTTGTAAATATCCATCTACATGTTAACCGTAAACCACTAAAATAGTTGGGAATTTTTTTAGGCCGAACAACTACTCGATTTTTTTGAAACATAGTGAATTTGAGGTTTGCCATTACATGACAAAAACAATCTCATTCTCTTTGAGTCATGTCTCTATTCCCTCAGACACATTCTTCTCCATCAGGTGTCTATGCTCGGTAGTAGTATATGTTAGTCTCATTCTCTTTGAGTCATGTCTCTATTCCCTCAGACACATTCTTCTCCATCAGGTGTCTATGCTCGGTAGTAGTATATGTTAGTGTCTTGCCCGGCCATTGTATTGATCCCAAAGGCAGTTTTGGTGCTTCATGTCCCCTTCCCGCTTGTTTTCTTGTCGCTAATCCAATAGGTAAAGTCATAGTGAATCTCCGGTTAAAGAATTCAGTGACAAAAGGCCCCAAGATCTGATCGCAAAGTAACATTTATCTAGTCTACATTTGAGTTGAAGTCATGAGCGCTCCTCTAGTGAAAACCCTAATGAAATGCGACCACGGATTAGAGAATTGCATTCAGCATTAGTTATTATTCTCAAGTTCAGATGCAGACTGGGTTTGTCACTTTTGCCGTCTTGTGAATTGTGATATCCTCGGTGGCTCACACATATTATGTATTAGAATAGTGCAAAGTATATACAGCAAAAAGCTAGAAGGAATTACTTCTTCCCTTGCAAAACGACGCAGCTCAACTATAGTACATGTTTTTTTAATGAAAACTGAACTATACTACTGACTTTGTAAAGACAATGGTGATGTTAATCGTTCGACAAATATTCAACCGAAAGTACTTTTGAAGTTAAAGTAACATCAATTCTCAAATGCAGCAAGCATAAGGTGTCCTAGTCGTTTTCATAAAGTTAAATCATGAAGGTTTGTTACGGTAGACAATGTTACTTAGTGAGATAAAATTTAGGCGTTAGTTAAAGGTTGCAGATTTCTTTGATTTTGATATTTAAAGTATCAAAGCTCTCATTATTTCTATCCTTGCTTGAATATTTGCTTGGTCATCTATGAAACTGTTCTTTTATTGGCTTGGGTGATACTTCCGGTCCTCAATAATAGATGGAATCTAAAGCTTAGCACTTCTGAAGCCGTGCTGCAACTTATATCTTATAGTACACCAGCTAAACTTCCTGTTGAGTGCACTCATGATGCAAAATATCGTGTTTATAACAGATTGGAGTTTAGGACATCACAGAGACAAAAACATATTCTCCTGGAAAAGAAGGCAATTCGGATTTACAGGAATCGTATATATGCAATTTGAGGTAGCAACATGGTTTGGCCTTTGGCATATTGCCGGCTGATGATTTGACAAATCGTGCTTATGCCCATGCTGTATCATTTCTGGCCTGAAACAGAGTATCATAGTAAGATTACGACCTTGCATAAGACTCTTATTATTAGCATTTAAGCTCCTGTTTATAGCATTCTGCTGAGGTAATCATAGAGCAAAATTGCATGGGTTTTGGAGTGAATAGCAAGATTAAGCGAATATATGTAGGCTGAGTGTGGAAACACTAATTTTGTGAGTGTGGTTTGCTTTATGTTAGCATTGCTTCTCTACAGGTACAATGCTTTTCTGTTACTCCCAAGATGTTGACACATGTTTAGTGGAAGCACTTTATTTTTCTTTTCTGCCTGATTAGGGGATAAGTGCTGGATAGTGCTGCGGTCAAATATCCAGGCGAGTAACATAACGTGAGATACTGTAGCAGTGTGGTACTGTAGCATCGCAAATATTAGGTAGGATCTGTTATTTAGGAATAAATTTATTATGTATTATCTATTAGTTAAGCAAGTTATTATTAGATTGGATTGTTAGAGATAAGTTTTCTTAAAGATTATTTATTAGGGGTCAAATCGGATCATCTCTATAAAAGGATAGCATGCATCTATTATTAATAAAGCAAAGAAAGAAACAAAGTTAGTATATAACCGGTTGGCTAAAGATCGGAGTCTCTTAGTTCGTCGGAAATCCGAGCTTGGAGGGCGATCCCTCGCTTCCTTGGCTAATCAGGTCTCAGAGTCTCACTATCTCAATAGAAAAAAGCTCTGCTAACGGTTAAATGAGGGTGAATACCCGACTTTAGATGTTCCAATCTGTATCTAATCTGGATGTTCGAATCTGTATTTAACCAATGACCATGGTAGATGGACTCGTAATTGTCTACTCGCAGACAAACTGAAGCAAGCATCTTACACGGTACGTAGGTAGACAAGTCTGACTTTTTTTGTGCTCAGTATCTGAAATGACTACATGACAAGAAAAGAAGAAGCAGAGTTGCAGTACGAAATGTTCTTAAAAAAGAATTGCAGTGGGAAACGTATCACAAATAGCTAATGAGACATAGCCCTATGAGTGACCTGTATGATCAGGAACTTATCACCAGTTTTTTGTTTTGCATTCGTGAGATCAAATTTGCTCGAGATGCGATATGTTCACTGATGGCTCAACCCAAGATCAAATACATGCACACTGTGGATGCAAAAACGAAGATGAACTCATAAGACAAGTTTTGGTGCTGCCCAAAATCTGCTGTAGCTTTTCTCATTTTTTTCATCACTTTATACATGCTTGTAAAACATAATTGAAGACATCTACTACAGCCACCAACGATCAGGCTTGCAATTGCGTCACTAAACTTGACTTACTCAGCCATGAAGTGGTGTAAAGCAATCAGCCATAACCGAAACATTCAAGGCGTGACTGCTAATGCAAAACACTAAAAGCACAGCCATGCAAAAACCGAAATACAATAAACACAAAAATAAACAGTGTATTAAGGATTATTCAACAAACACCCCTAATCCTTGATACGCTTTCTTGATCTCGACGATGTCGACTCGTCGTTGTGGATCACCCGCAACCTCTTGTCACGCGCAGCGGCTTTCTCCTTGTTGCCACATGCAGTGGCTCCTCTTGCACGACTCATCGCACCATTGACGGTCTTCAATCCTTATCTTCAAGAAGTTCTGCCTTCCTACTCGGCACGGGTTAGCAACACAAACTCCCTTTATGTGTTGCCGAATCCATGCAGCCGCTTCTCTACCACGTGGTGCACTTTTTGAGGGACAGTACAGTCGCCCTCGCCACGCGATCACTCTTGATGAACAATACATTCGCCCTCATCATTAGCGACCGTGAACATGGGCGCCACCGCAGCCCATGCACCTGGCAGTTCTTCTCCTGGAGACATGGAGATGGACAGTACATTCGCTCATCTTGCCTTGTCGGTTGACGATGACGCTCCTTGATAGCATGTATTTTTGGAGACATGCCGTCTCCATTCTTCACCGCTACCGCTTGGCTGCCACAACTTCGCCGCCGGTGACATGACTCACCGGGCGACTTTGACCTCGATTCTTCCTACGACGACGGCCTCCATGCCATCGCCGTTTGTCGGCCTCATGTCGACTCGTTTCCCGACGGCTTCGCACCGCCACACCTTGCCACCGCCGGCCTCCACCTCCTGTGGAGACTGCCGTCCTCCATGCCAACTCCACGGCAATCACGTCGCCGCCGCCGGTGTGCATGTCACGTGCGATTTCGGCACGCCGCATTGTCCTCGCTCTGGCCGCGTGGACCTTTGTCTTCGTGCTCTTGAGCGTATGGTGCTGCAGTCGGTTCATCGTCGGCACCTGTGCACCTTCGCCCAAATGCTCTTGCTCTCCTCACAGCGGAGCCGCATGCTCCACGTTGTACGCCGGTCGTGCAGTCGCCTACGTGCGCCAGCACCCTTGCGTGGTGTTGCACTGCCAGCTGGCCCTCACACACGCACACCTGCGTATGCCCGTTCGCCCGCGCGCCTCACGCGCATGCCCGAGCCCTGCGCACGACTGGGCTAGCTGCTGATGTGCACGCCCGCGCTCTGCGCACACCCGTGCCTGCAGCCGCCTGTCTTGGCGCCCGTTTGCATGTACCCGCTCTCGGTCGTGGCGCTCTTCGATCTCGCGGTAGCGGCCGTGCGACACGCCCCGCGCCTTGTGTACCTCTACACCTTGCGCCGCGCCGCGCTGGCCACCAAGCCTTGCGCTACGTCTTAGCCGCGCTCGCCGAGTGCTGGTGCACCGTAGCCGCGTCACGTATGCCCTGGGCCGAGCCGCTGCGCCGTGGCCATGCCGCACCCGAAGCTGTCACTTCCAGGCAGCGTCGGCACGTCCGTCGCGAGCACCTTGGACAGCCGCTCCATGTTGCGCTGCAGCTACTCCTACTGGTCCTCGAATAGGTTTTGCGCCATCGCCAGGTTCGCCCGCTCCGCTAGGTATCATGCCGCTCCATTGGCGCCGCGTCGTGCCTTGCCGCCGGCGCCACCGTGTGGGCACTCTCTTTACATTGAACCTCGCTCTGATAACAATTGATGGCTCAGCCCAAGGATCAAACACACGCACACTATGGATGCAAAGACGAAGATGAACTGACAAGACAAGTTTTGGTGCTGCCCAAAATCTGTTGCAGCTTTTCTCATTTTTTCATCACTTTATACATACTTATAAAACATAATTGAAAACACCCACTACAGCCACCAACGATCAGGCTTGCAATTGCGCCACCAAACTTGATTTACTCAGCCATGAAGTGGTGTAAAGCAATCAGCCATAACCGAAACATTCAAGGCGTGACTGCTAATGCAAAACACTAAAAGCACAGCCATGCAAAAATCGAAATACAATAAACACAAAAATAAAGAGCGTATCAAGGATTATTCAACATTCACAACTAGTTGAGCTGTTCTTTTTTCTTCTTCTTTTGTTTTTGGTTAAACAAAGGGCAACCTTGTTGAGCTGTTAGAAACTTGTCATTCTACTGTGCTTATTCAGCTAAGGATCGTCTGAAATGCGAGCCCCAGATAAGCTATGCTGCGTCATGATAAGAATCAGGGCATGATATGCATGACCTTGCACAATTGCAGTGCGAAACGTGTTTCGGTCTCAAGTAGCGAGTGATGCAGAATCCATTAACTTGCTACAAGTGACTACTGCTTGTCGTGTATGGCTCATGCATTGGCACATCTGCAACTTGATATTCCCTGAAGCAGTGGAAGCCAGGGAGGAACCTACGAGAGTTTATCGAATTCGCGTATCAATCAGATCCATGCCCAGGATTTGGAATGATAAAAGACAGAGCATGAGAATTTCCTTTTGGAAGGGAGGAGCAGGGGCATCAAATTCAGGTATTGTTCTTGTTCCTGGCCCTGGGCTTCATGGCACCGAGTTGCCCACTGCACTGGTGTAGTTGGAGATGGGACCTCAGATTAGAATTATTATTTGAGTTAAAGAGATGCATGTTGGCTTAGGGCTGACACTGAATCTTGCAAGTGCATGCTAAGTAGGATTGCTTTATTCCTCCCAACTTCCATCACTACTTAATGCTGATTCTTTGAAGCTATCCTTGCCAATTAAGACAGAGTTCTTGGAATCACTACGCATCATTGGTGTTGCCTAGTACACCAATAGCATATACACATGTAGTGGAAGCATTTTGTTTTCTTTTTAAAGGTGCAATGGAAAAATATATTCTTGAATTATAAATATATGGCTATGTGCCAACCGCCGCATCAGGCTGATACATAGCGAAAACGCACATTGATATTGTGTTTACATATATAAAAATGAAAAGATGTCATGGGAAAAAAAATGAACAATGCAGAAAGAGATTTGCTTTTAGGTGTGCTATGTTCTTGCTCTTTCAGAGTTTCAGGAGTGCTGCCTGCCCACACCCAATCATATGAGTTCAAAGACTATGATTTCTTTGTGCACTAGCTAGCAGCTAGTTGCATATAAGAAGAAACCTATCCACAAGAAGCAGCGTAACTTGACATGATCAAACACTTAATTGACACATGATTGGGGGCTGAGGCATAATGGTTCATATCTCATCATTAATTGAAGGTGTAGATGGTACAATAGATGACTATCCCAAACTGAAAGCATCTGCTTAGCTAGAGAAAGGTTACAAAACTCTCCCTCATTGCATCCTCAGCTTCCAATCCATATTACTACTACTAGTTTACTACCACTACCACTACCACTACCACTACCACCATTGCTTACAGCGTTAGACCACCCCCGACTACAACATCATGGGGATGAACAAAAGCGAGAGAGCAAAGGGTAGAATGACGCGAGATTCACTAATTAATCAGCCTATTTTCTAACTTAAATCTCGTCCTTGCCCTGCATCTGGGCTTCCTCGTTGGGGACCGTGACGGTGACCACCGCGGCGTGCTCGTGCGCCACCGCCTTGCCGTTTGCCTGGACCTTCTCCAGCTGCACCTCGTCCAGCTCCACAATGTCCATAATCCTGCCGTTGCCCTCGACGCCCTTGATCGCCACGGGGATCTCCATCGCCTCAGCCTCCTGCTTCTCCATGTTCTCCTTGTGTTTCCCCAGAGCACCGAGTACAGGCCGGCGACAATCAGCACGGACCCGACGATCCTGGAAACCGGAAACAGCAATAATGTGACCATGCACACTCTGAGTTTTGAGTTTGAGCTCTCTGTTTCATGGTGATCAACACTTACCCTCCGAGGTAGATATTCTCTGCGAGGATGAAGGACCCCATGATGGCCACTATGATCATCATGAGGGGGCTGAAGGCCGAGGCGAAGACCGGCCCGCGGCTCTGGATCACCAGCCCTTGCACGTAGTACGCAATGCTCGATGTCACGATACCCTGCAACATACACATATGCGGAGATTCTTGATCAGTGTCATGCCATATTTGGTACTAGCTAGCGGAGCAGAGGAAGTTTTTGCGTGACTGACGGCGTATGCGGCGGCGAGGAGGTTCATGTCGAAGCCGATGCTCCAGACGGAGGTCCTGTGCTCCATGACGAAGGTGACCACGATGGCCTGCAGGGTGCCCACGAAGCAGATGAGCGTGGTCAGGGTCAGCGGCGCGTTGTACCTCTTCAGCGTCGCGGCCTGCGAGAAACAAAATATTGTTAGGACTTGAAGCTCCGACGTTCTGGGAGCTAAGCATGCATGGCGTCATGGCGGCCAGGCGCCAGCCGTATATACAGACCTGGAGGACGAAGAGGGAGGCCCAGGCGAGGGTGGCGACGATGAGGAAGATGGAACCCTGAACCAGTCCTTGTCGGCGGCGGCGTCTTGGTGCGGGCCGTGGAGGTGCATGTGCTTGGTCCAGATCATCTCGACGACGCGGCCCTTGTAGAGCGTCATGAGCATGGCGCCGGCCACCGTCACAAGCGTGCCCACCACCTTGGCCACGCATCTCGCCTTCTTCAGGTTCACCTTCTCCATCCTATCGAAAACAACATTCCATTCGTACTTCGTCAACGCCGCCACTGACCCACATCATCGATCCACAACTTTGCGTTTTTTTAATGTCGTCGTTCTTTGCGTTCTTGTCCTAGCTAGTGGAGTATGTATGTACCTGAAGAGCACGGCCATGACGAAGGTCATGGCGGGGAGCATGTTGCTCATGGCGCAGGAGAAGGTCGGCGAGGTGAACTTGAGCCCGGCATAGTAGAAGTTCTGGTCGATCACCGGCCTGCACACAGCCACGTCGAGCCCGGTTAGGTCGCACGGTCACAGTGCCAGAACAGAACAGAGCAGAACAGGTTGTTCTGTACAGAGCCTGAAGAAACAGTCTCTCTCCATCTCCTGGGTTAATCGAAAGCATGCACGCACCCGAGCAGGGCGAGGAAGAAGATCTGAACGAAGGCCCAGAAGGACATCCGGGGCCGGACCTTGCGCTCGAGGATGAGCGCGAAGGGCGCGATGGAGAGCGTGGCGAAGGCGTGGCGGTAGACGACGAGCACGTAGTGGCTCATGCCGTGGTTGAGCGACACCTTGGTGATGACGTTCATGCCGGCGTAGCCGAACTGCAGCGAGATCATCGCCACGTACGGCTTGCACTTGTCCATGAACGACGACGACGACGACGACGAGCCGCTCCCCTGCTGCTGCACCGCCATTGGCAGGTCGCGACGCGTACGACAGGCACGCGTTGGCTAAGGAGGAGCTGGTACGGATCGGATCGTAGGCAAGAGCTAGCGGCGGCTATCCTGCCGGGGAGTGGTGTGCTCCTTTGTCGCCTGAGGAGGGAGTGGCAAGCGGAGGGCGCGTATTTATAGCCGTTTTCCGCGCGCGCGGCAACTGTGCGTGCTGGTTGATTGGCTCCCGGTGGGGGCCAGCGCGCGCTCACGTACGTCGCGGCGCCCGCGTGCATCTTTTTCTGGTAGCGGAGCGGGCGCCGGGTGGCTCCTGCAACCATTGTGCCACCGTGACTAGTTGCTGCTGCCTCTTGAGATTGAGAGATTGATTGCTTCTTGTGAGTAGAAGGTGAATCAGGTGAATTTGGAGAGACTATTTACCTCTTGGTTGCGCTTTAAAATTTGCACATATCTATAGAAGTGAAGGCCATGGAAGCACCACTCGTCTTAATTTTCTGCCCGTTAGATGTGCATGCTTCAGTGCTTGGACATGCGTGCTTCAGCTATTGGACGTTGATCCGATGTACCGAAATTTCCTTTACCCCCTTTGGTGTCTACACATCAGGGTTTCTGTACATCGGGCGTCTATGATTTTTTTTTTTGGTTAGGGATAAATTTTCGTTATCCATTCCAGCCACTAAAGCACACATATCTCTGAGCATATCCAACGGCCAGAAAATTCTACTTACGTTTAAAGTGAAAAGCAGTAGCATTTCCGAACTTGTAGAAAGCACATGAAAGGCTGTGTGTGCACTACAGAAACTTGTAATTTTGTATAGGAGTGATCGTATTGGCCAATTAATCACTTCTAGTTTGGAGTTTGGAGTTACAGCTTACAATTACGTAGAGTAATGTATGCACACCAGTTAACCAGCAGTCTGCGGTTGTTAGTGCAAAAAAAAAGGGACTGACTATATATTAGGTGACTAAAAACTGGACTAAGTCAGTCAAATTTGTGGGCCATTAGATCTGAATCCAACAATTTGGCCGCATCCATCAATCCCTAATAAACCAGCCAATTCCCACACACCAGCCGCCGCCCTCACCCCTCCCAGCGTGCCACCTCCCACCACCTCACCTGTGACGCCGGCAAGGCCCTCCCGCCGCCTCTACTGCTGCCCGATGTGGCTGCCTGCACTACCCTTGGCGTCGGTGCCACCCGCCTCCTCCCCGCCCCGCCGCCACCACCCTCCTTCCTCGTATCCGACGAAGACACCAACGGATCTACTGGCACCTCACGCCGCCCTTCCTCGCTCATTTGAGTTCGTCGCCGACATGCTGTCTGCCGCCGCCCACCACCGATATTTGTCCCACAGCTGAGGCACCCACCACCATGCCTCCACTGCCTCTTCCCTCCCTCTATGCTCCGGGCTACGGTGAACCTTGAACCCTAACTAGTGAATTTGAACCCTAACCTGGCGGCAACGAGAGACGACGGCGTCGGGGAAGAGGTCGTCGAGCTAGACATAGCACAAATCTCCAAGCCGATCCAAAGGTTATAAATTCGACCAATTTTGCAAAATAATTAGTCGAGCTATGTGTAGAAAATTCGGGAAAAAATGACCGACTTATTATACATGGAGAAAATCGTATACTTTCTAAATACATATACGATTTTGCTACACCGCAATTCAAACGAGTTGTTTTTTTTTTTGCTAAACATGCATGAAACCATTCGAATGACATGTGGATTGGATATGTATGCGGGGGACTGAGAGTTGCATACGCGTTTTATTCCAGGTGGTTTCACCAAATTGCAGCGCCATTGTTTGTGTGCTGCCTATAGACCCAAAATACACAAAGCGCTCGAGATCAAAGCAGCTGGATCGGAGTGGTTTTCCATGCATACTTTAGCTGCTCAGAGGTACTAAGAGCTATGCAAGTGTTTTACGTGTCTCGCGTGCACGCCCGCGCTCCACCGCCCGGAACTCATCTAGTCATGCTCTTGTATGCTATGTTTACGCTGGGTTATGATTAGAAACCTAAGCAACCGTGGTGAAAAACAAAATCTAATAATGTTTAAGCTCTCGACTCTTAGCTTATCTGACAAGCATAGTGTGAGATCATGTGGAGGTTACCCTAAGGTTTGCAACAAGTAATTGACGGTGCTTTGTATGTGTTTGTCAAAGTTTGGGTTTGGTTTGTGATTGGACAAAATTCAAAGTTGCTGTCAGGTGGTAGGTGGTTTGACCGACCAAAGTAGCAGTCAGACCAGCTGAGACAGGTTGTCTGACCAGCCGGGGGTGTTGGTCAGACTGGATGGGGACGACATAGTTGTCTTTTGAGAAATGTGGTCAAACACTTGTGTGGGCGTGTTTGGAGGTGTGTTTGCACCAGGTTTTGTGGAAAATAAAGACTGTTTTGCCGAAAAGTCCGGAGAGATGGTTTTCAAGATCTGGGAAGCGGTCTGATCGGCTGTTGGTTGACTGTCAAGCTGGTGGGTGGTCAGACCGACCATGACTGGCAAAGGAAAATGTATGTGTTAAATGTTTCTTCATTTGGTCGAGGGCTACGGCAATGGTGCATATGTGTTGCATGTTGTGTTTATAACTAATGTGGGTCAAGTTGGAATGAACTTATGCCTAGAAATGGTTTTGCTTGGTCTATTGTTGTGCAGATAGTTCCAGAGTCAACTATGGTCAACAATGAGGAAGACCGAAACTTGGTTAGGAGAACGAAGGTCCAGAGAGATCAGGGGGGCCGCATGAGATAGTTGGACTTGGATAAGGCGCAAGATGGAAAAAGGGCTATGGAAGGCACATGTGGTTAAGGTCAAACGGGACATGTGGTGTGCCAAGTGACTTGGGCCTGTTTGCAAGCGAGGACAGTTTAGTGGGATCCGAACGCGTGAGAGGCTTGATGGGGAGTCATTGGGGACACATGAAGGATGATGAGGCACGGATGATGCTTTGAGGAGAAGGAATCGTGAAATGGTGGTTGAGGGGCAATATGGGCATTTGCCCAAAACTGGAAAAGCGAGCGGTTTGAAAATTTGTGGTGGTGGCTAACTTAAGTGGATTAGGTCAAGGAGACTTCATGGAGGTCAAGATATGATGATTTCGGCTAATGGAGCCAAGGATGAAAGATGACACTCTGAAAAGTGTGCATGAGTGAAAAACCCTAATTGTGTAATGGGTTAACAGGTTACCATGGGTGTGTGTAGTGGATGTGATCCACTTTGTAACCATGTTAGGGTTTCTTATGAGCCTCCACTATATAAGGGGCTTTAGAGGGAGAAAATTAGGTTTTGCACTTGAGCCTCTAAGAGAGAAATTATGATTTAGTTGAGAGAGCCAAGTGTTGCCTTAGGGTTTTGTGCTCCAGGTGGAGTGACTGTAACCCTTCGTCCTCAAGTGGTAATAGAATATCAAAATTGATTCATCATGCCTTATTTGTGTTCTTGTTTGATTCTCTTGCTTTCTTGAGGTGTTCTTGGTGATTCTTGGTTCCATCTTGTTATAGCGTGATTCATACTGAGATATAGCTTGCTAGGCCTTATAGGAACCTATCTAGAATCATTTTGGCTGCCTAGATCTCACAAGCATGGGTAGATCAAGTTTTTCCTATGATGGATAAAGATCGAAACCTTAATAAAAAAATCTTGAAATTGTTGGTTGGAATAGGTTCCAAACATCCTAGGATAGCTTTGTTTCAAATTCAATGTGATTTGAATGCGTAAGCCAAAAGTTAGGTGAAATACCCTCTTGGAAATCATGTTGTTTTGAGTTTGTCAGTAAGAGAGAGGTTAGACCATTGGCCCTGCCGTTCAGACCACCCACAACCGGTCAGACCGCTTGGTGGTTGCCAGTCAGACCACCTGAGAGTTGGCGGTTAGACCGGCTTGACAGGCTGATTGTCTGGTTCTTGATTGTAGGGTTGCTTCTTAGTGCTCTTAAGTTTAATATCTATCTTCATTGTTGCGTGTAGCTGCTGGAGTGAAAAGATTACCGAATACCATTGGAAAAAATGTCGGTGTCATTTAACCCCCCTCTGACTGTCTTAACTAATCCTATAATTGGTATCAGAGCTTGGTGAGCTCTTCTTTATAAGATCTTCACCAATATTTGAGCATGTTGTTGGATAGGTATTCCTCCAAGCCTCCTATTTTCGATGGGGTCAACTATCTCTTTCGGAAGAATAGGATGGCTTGTTACTTGCAAAGTCAAGGTCAAGCTATTTGGAAGAAAGTGAGGGATTTGTTCAAGGTGTCGGAGGTCATTACTCCTAATAATACCTTAGATGTGGAGAACAATGACAAGGCACAAAACATCCTCTTTTCTAGTTTAGGTTGGAGTGAACATGATCGAGTTTCACATTTGGCCATGACGCATGAGATCTAGATGACACTAGAGACCTATCACGAGGTCTCTTCCCAGATCAAGGAATAGCGTCAGGATCTATACAAGGTTGAGCTCAATTCCTTTTAGATGAAGCCTAATCTGTCCATTAATGAGATGTTTTCTAGGTTTAACAATACTGTTTGTCAGCTGAAGTCTGTAAGTCTAAATATTTTTTAGTCCGACAAGTCTCATGCTTTCTTGGGAGCTCTTAATTCGACCATTTAGGATTCCAAGGCTACCACCATCATGGAGTGCAACAAATTGAGTGATGTCACTCTTGATTCGCTTTACTCAAAGCTGAAAACTTATGATATTGCTCGGAACAAGAAAAAGTCTAAGAGTCACTCAATGGCACTAGTAGCAGATCCTGAGAAGAGTATTCCTTGTGTCTCTTCGAGTTCTCCTTTTGGTGTTCCTACTGTGTCTAGATTCTCGATGTTTCGCCTCTTCGTCCTAATTAATGAGCATATAGAAACCATCCCAGAGGAGGAGCTAGCTCTCATATTCAGAAAATCTCTATAGAGCATACAACAATGTGTGAGATTAAAAGAGAGGAGGTCCTATCACTTGTTTCGAGTGTGGTGAGCCTAACATTTTCGAGCCAAGTGTCCTAGTCTTTTGGGAAAGGAGGCAAAGAAGTATCCCAAGAAGCCACGTGTTCGTGAAGGCAGGAGGAGGAACCCAAACTACAGGAAGGCGATCCACAAGATGCTCCCCGCTCTTAGTGAGATGGATTTGAGTGATATGGACTCGTCAAGCAATGACGAAGAGGATGAACTGCGAAAGAATATCAAGACCAAGGGTTTCTCTGGGATGTGCTTCATGGCCTATGTCGACAACGCAAGCGAGGATGAACTCTAAAGTGATCCCGATGAGGTAACTCCTTCATATAATGATGTTGTT
Organism: Hsuehochloa calcarea; assembly: GCA_036346395.1. Taxonomy (NCBI): domain Eukaryota; kingdom Viridiplantae; phylum Streptophyta; class Magnoliopsida; order Poales; family Poaceae; genus Hsuehochloa; species Hsuehochloa calcarea. The sequence continues at coordinate 17,075,249 of CM070602.1, read as the reverse complement.
CGTGGGGTTCTAATTTCTACAAAGGCTCTTAATAAGTGCGATAAGAAGAACAAAAATCTGGAATGCATGATTGAAACTATTAGCATGGAGGTAGCTAGGCTTAGGTCTTTGATTCCTAATGATGATAATTGTGATGCATGTGTAGTCTTGCGAGATGACTTAGATAAGCTTAGAGTTGCCCATTCTTCTGTTATTCATGAACTTAGAGATGCTATGGAGATTGATAAGCTTAAGTCATTCTTCACAATTGGTACTACTATACATGCTTATGTGATCCAAGACTTAATGATCACAAAGGACAATCTAGCCAAACTTAAAATTGGGTGTCTTACTGGGCTCCTAGCTTATTTGTCATAAGCTAATAAATTGAGACTTGTTAAGGATGAGGTAGACACCTTGAAGTCTAAGATTGGTCATGCTTCCTTTGATGCTTGTGATTCGAATGCCCTGGCTAAATCTTGCTCTCAATGTGCTCTACTTGATATGAAACTTGCAAGTGCTATTAGGAAGATAGATGGGCTTACTAATGCTTTGCTTTATAGTAATGTGAAATCTTGCATAAATTGTCCTAAACTCACTATTGAACTTGGGTCACTCTCTAAAAACTAGCTTCTTTGAATGCTTCCAAGAAAGTTGATCTTATTGATTCTATTGCATGTGCATTTTGTGCTGAGATTGATAAGGATCTAGATGATATGCATGAAGCCTTTAGGGTCAAGTTTGATAAGCAAATGCATAGGATCAAGAGTAGTGATTGTGCTTCTTGTAAGAGCCTTAAGCTAGAGGTAGCGGTTCATAAAGAGAGATATGCTAGAGCCATGAGATGCAAGGAGTGTGAGGTGTGTCTAGTTGTAGCTAGATAGAATATGTACTAGAAGAAAACTCTTGAGAGGTCCACTAGTGGGAAAAATAATTTTGGCATGATTCTAGATCAATCTAAAGTGAGAGAAGCGAAGAAGGATCTAGGCTTTGATCCCCATGAGCACCTTAGAAACAATCCACCTCAGATTCTAAGAGCCCTAGAGAATGGTAAGGTAGAGGTCATCCCTCCTGAACCAAACAAGAGTGTGTTCAACTCAGTTGAATTTGCTCAAGATCCATCTAGCAAAATATGTGTTCTTGCCTTAGCAAACTCGACCTTTGAAAAGGTAAAATACAATTGCACCTTATGCAAGAAGGATGGTCATCGAGTCGGATTTTGCTATAGGAAAGCTTGGGGAGAGTGTTGTGAGCACTTTAGTTACTTGAGAGTTGTTTGAGAGCAATCTTATCCTGTAAAAGTGCCCAAAACCATTCGTCGATCTAATTCTACAAGAGGATATAATAGTGGTCTTCGGAGGAGACATGGACTTGGTTTTCATGAGGATGAGTTTAGATCACGAGTCACCTCTAGACATGAGGTACATCGTTTTGGAAATGATAGTCCACGGCGAGGGTATGAAAGGGGGTTTCCTAGGTCTCGTGTGCATCCTCATCCTTATGCTAACTCACATTTTGTTAATTTACTACTGCTTTTGTGCATCGTGTGTCTCAGTACTAGATTCATAAGACTTATATCACTCACCCCGGTGTCTTCAGGACCACCTCAACACATTTCTAAGAGGCGTCCATCTGAACAAATGATCGGCGATCTCCATGAGTGTGTCACTCGCTCCAGTCACATTTCTTTGATCTATGTCTACATTCAACATTTGTTTCATCCTTCGAGCCCCGTGATGTCAGCCATACTTTATCAGATAGTTCTTGGGTAAATGTAATGCATGAAGAACTTGGAAACTTTGATAGGTACAATGTTTGAGTGCTTGTAGAACCTCCTCATGGTCATAACATAATTGTAATTAGATGGGTCTATAATAATAAACAAAGTGATGATAGTATTGTGGTAAAAAAAACAATTGCTCATGTTGCTAGGTTAGAGGTGATTCACATATTGTTAGCTTTTGCTACCTCTAGAGGATTCAAGTTGTATCAAATGGATGTTAAGAGTGTGTTTTCCTGAATGTCTATTCACATATAGAAGAGGAAGTCTATGTCAAACAAACTCCAGGTTTTGAAAATTCTAGATTTCCCAACCATGTGTATAAATCTTCTAAAGCCTTGTATGTTCTGAAACAAGCACTTAGAGCATGGTATGACAGGCTCATTGATTTTCTTCTGAAAAATGATTTCAAAATGGGAAAGGTAGACAAAATCTTGTTCATCCTTAGGTAGGGTATCAATTTTCTCATAGTTCAAATATACGTGGATGACATCATATTTCGGGGTTCATCTCATGCTCTTGTGTCCAAGTTTTCAGAAATGACGAGCAAGGAATTTGAGATGAGCATGATGGAAGAACTCACATACTTTCTCGATTTTCAAATCAAACAAACCAAGAAAGGTACCTTTCTTCATCAAGGCAAGTATACGAAGGATCTTTTGAAGAAGTTTGACATGGGAGATGAAAAGCCATTCTCTACACCCATGCTGACAACTATAGTGCTTGATCCTGATGAACATGGGGAGTCGGTGGACCAGAGAGAGTATCAGAGTATGATTGGATCCACTACTACAAAATAGGCTATAGAAGACGCCTCATCATAGACGGTTCTCTTGAAACCATAATGACAGACGGTTCTCTTGAAACAGTCTGTGATATGGACCTATCACAGACGGTTCATGATACGAACCGTCTGTGATAATCTAAGTCATCACAGACGGTTCTTGTTACAAACCGTCTGCGAAGTATCACAAACGGTTCTTAATACAAATCGTCTGTGATGAGTATCTCATCACACACAGTTTGTATTAAGAACCGTCTGTGAGGAGATGCTTAGCACAAATTGTTCATTATATGAATCGTCTGTGATATGTCATCACAGACGGTTTTTTGTATAAAATCGTCTATGATACTTTTGTTTTGTTGGGCGGGAAAACAAAAAGTTGGACTTAATGGGCGGGCTGCCGAAAATCTCTTTATATTAACAGAGTCCTCCATCTCCTCCTTTGCCATCTCCATCTCCTCCTCTGCCATTTCTCCTCTGCCATCTCCGTCTCGCCCTGACCTTGCGCTCGGCCTCCCCCGAGCTCGTCGCCCGCGGCCTCCTCCACCTCGCCCCAGCCTCGTCGTCGCCGGCCTCCCACGACCTCGTCGCCCCTGGCCTCCTCCACTTCGTCGCCCGTCCTCCCCTGAGCTCGTCGCCCGCGACCTCCTCCACCTCGTCCCGGCCTCGTCATCACTGGCCTCCCATGACCTCGTCGCCCCAGCCTCCCACGACCTCACTCTCTCTACTCCCCCTTTTGCTCTGTGAAGTGGATTACTACTGTGATGTGTTAGTGCTCTGTGAATGGATTGAGTTGATGCTACTGTGATGTGGGTGATGTTGTGTTGTTTTTAGTGCTCTATGGATGGATTGAGTTGATGCCACTGTGATGATGTGGCTATTGTGGGAAAGCTAACAAAAAGTTCAATCCAAAAATCCATATCAGATTCATTCGCGAGGCTCGGGAGGCTCCAGACGAAGTGAAAAACCCGTTTTTATTTTTTTGCAATAGAAAAAGCTATCATAGACGGTTCTTGTTCAGAACCGTATATGAAAATAGACTATCACAGACGGTTCTATTCACGAACCGTCTGTGATAGTGCGAATAGAACCGTCTGTGATAGCCTTTTTTACAAACAGTTCAAAAATCGTCTGTGATGAGCTCATATCATCACAGACACATAAAGTCAGACGGTTCATAAAATCGTTTGTGATGACGATTTTGAACCGTGTGTGATGTCATTTTCTGTAGTAGTGATTGCTTCTATATCTCATGTCTTCGAGGACGGACATACATTTTGTTGCATGTATGTACGCTCGATTTCAGTCTTCTCGTCACGTCTCACATCGCCAAGCTGTGAAGTACATTTTCAGGTATGTTTGCTCCACTCTTTAGTTTGGCCTGTGGTACTCTTGCACTTGGAGGATTTTTAGATGCTAATTTTGCTAGGTATTGGATTGATAGGAAGAGCACTTCTAGCACATGTTAGTTCTTAGGCACCTCACTTATATCTTGGCCTTGTAGGAAACAGTCCTCTGTTGCTTAGTCTATTGCTAAGGTTGAATATGTTGCGGCTACTAGCTGTTGTTCTTAGATATTATGGATCACCTCCACACTTAAAGACTATGGGTTAGCTCTAGATAGTGTGCCACTCCTATGTGACAACACTAGTGCCATTAACATTGCAAAGAACCCGGTTTAGCACTCTAGGACTAAGCACATTGATGTGAGGTAACATCTCCTTAGAGACCATGTGGAAAAGGGTGACATAGTGCTATAATTTGTAGAGTCATCTAGCCAACTTGCAGACATCTTCACTAAACCGCTTGATTCTTTGAGGTTTTCTTAATTGAGAGGGGAGCTAGGGGTTATGTACCCCTATGGCCTGATTTGAGGGGGAGTTTGGTTTTTCTTGTATTATATGTATCATGCATGTATTTTATCTCATTGTGATACAAATCATGTATAAATGATCTTTGATTACTAGCCTCACGTGATGTGTTTGCTACATTGTTTTTGCTCAATGCCATATTCTGTTCACGGTTAGCTACTTCTCATGCCCTTGTATAGATATATAAGACTTTGCAATGCTAGTATCACCTAAATTCAACTTGAACTAATGAAGTGCAATGTGTAGCTCTTGGCAAGTTACTCCTCTAGTGCTTTTTTTGCAATCCATCTCGTTATAAGAATCTCTAAATCAAGTCTTGAATCTAGGTTGAACTTTGGTTACACTACTACACAAAGGGTTACACAAAGGGTCATCATAGACGGTTTCTGAACTATCTGATTTTATGTGTCTGTGATGACATGAGATCATCACAAATGATTTTTAACTGTTTGTGAAAAAGCTATCATAGACGGTTCTGAATAAGAACCGTTTGTGATAGTAATTATCACAAACGATTCTTGTTCAGAACCGTCTATGATAATCTATTTTCACAGACGGTTCTTGTTTAGAACTATCTGTGATAGTTTTTTCTATTGTAAAAAAAAGATTTTGAGCTAAAACAATCAATTGCTGGACAGTAGTTTTTATATGCAATCTCTAGCAAGACAACTAAAATCCAATTAAACTTATGATGGCAAACACATTATAGGAAAGGGAAACCAAAAGGTTTCACAATGTGCCCTCCGAATGAGAAAAAAAAGAATAAAGTTACAAAGTTAAACTAGCTAGAAACCATCTGTGCCTCCAAACTCCTAAAGAACTCATCGGCTTTTTGGATTGGTCTTCTGAGCTCCTCTCTGTACCTCACTAGTATATCACCAGTTGTTCTTGCATGTCATCCGAGTTCGACTCAAGCTCGTCGGTAAGGAAGGAGATATGACAGAAAACCTCCAGCAGAGCTCCGACCTTAGGTAACACAAAATTAATAATATTATTTTTTACAACAAACAACCAACAAATTGTGTATATTTTGGGGGTATACACGTACCTTCCAGCAATCTACGTCCTGCGGCAGACAAGGAGCTCCTCCGCATCCCTCCTCCTCCTCCTCGTCGGTTGTGTCTCCTCGCCAAACCGCGACAGGGAATCGAGGGTGGTCGCCGGAGCTCGGCGTGGGGAGAGGAGAGGGAGAGACTGATGGAAGACAAAGCTGGGGTGGCTATAATATATAAGGACAGCGCCAAAATATTTTACCTCCCGCGCACACTTTCAAAAGTTTTCGAACTCCCACGCTGCGAATCACAGATAGTTTTATACAAAACCATCTATGAAACTTTTCAGACGATTTTTAATACAAACCGTCTGTGATATGATATCTCATCATAGACAGTTTGTATTAAAAACCGTTTGTGACTTGAAAATTTTCTTACTCTGCGATTTTACCACGGCTTGAAATTTTTCTTACTATCTAATTTTACCATGGTTTGGAATTTTCCTTACTCTCTGATTTTACTATAGCTTAGAATTTTTTATACTATCTGATGAGATATCACATCACAGATGTTTTTAATATATATATATATATATATAGTAAGGAAAATTGCGGGCTATCTTGCTCCGCCTGCAATGTTTTCTAGGAAAATTACTACACCCGGGAGTAGAAAGTATTAATCACACACACACACACACACACACACACACACACACATATATATATATATATATATATATATATATATATATATATATATATATATATGATAAATACTTTCTACTCCCGGGTGTAGTTACTTCCACTTCTGATATACCACTTAAAAGAACTTGACATACTCCTTTATCACTTTGGGTATACTCATATACTAATTATAAGATATTCCAATGCGAACCACATGAAAAATTTGTAAGAAAGTCATTAGTTTTTAGCATATTTTGTAAATACCTTCATATTTGCACTAAAAAGGAGTATGTCTAAAAATTTGTACATACCACCCCTGAAAATGTGTGAATACCACCTAGGTGGTCTTATATACTGTGATACTACACATACATACTCTCATTCATGCAAGATACTCTCTACGTTGTGAGATACGGAATAGGGAGTAACTACTCCCGGGAGTAGGAAAAAGGCTTCTCTCTATATATATATATATATATATATATATATATATAGAGACACACACACACGGCACACACTAATGCTGAAATTAATCTGCGAGCGGATTAATACTCTTTTGCAACATTCACGTTGCTCATTCTCCATAGAAAAGAAAAAGAAATTAGTGGAGGGGGATCCGCTCTCAGATGTTGCAAGGAATAGATTCGGTTGCCCTGGACTTTGTGAGAGACGATGTCTGTTTCCTAGCTAGATGAACCCGTCGGATTCGATGCTGACGGAGCGTGAATTTGACACTTGCCGTAGATACGCCCTTAACCGTGCATGCAGATATGGAACCGGTCGCAGGGATTTTCAGCTATGATACCGCGTATAATTCGATGGGATAAAATTCCGTGCAGACCATGTGGTTTGGTCTTAGTTTAAGTGATGAATAATTAACATCGTTGTTGAGGGGTTTGAAAAGTGAACTCCATGTTTTGCAAATGTTGACATGGTAACAGGGTGTAGACGGTCTGACTGACAGGGGGGGCGATCAGACCGTCGGTCATAGTGGCTTTGTCCTCTTAGGGAGTGGCTATAAATATTCATCTCCAAGTAGAAATCAAATCCTCAAATATGTCCAAACCTTCCTCCATACGCTAATTAAAGTGTTAATTTATTGATTTAGCTTGGTTTTTGTTGTTTTTTTTTTCTCTCCCTTGATTTTACTTTGTACCTAGGACTTGTAAGTGATGGAGATATCTCTTGGTGAACAGGTCTCTTTCATCTAGGCACTTTCTATTACAAGTTATTGAGTTTGTTCGGTTTTGGTTGAAGAAATGGTGATTCTGGGGGTTTTGCTCTTGAGAGATTTTAGTTTGATTCTTATTGTGATTGAGAATCCTTGGACATATGGGAAACCATCTTTAGTCATCTTAGATTGATTCCTCCCACGAGCTCATCTCTATCATCCCGGTTTTCGTGCAACTTGCCTACGGATAAAAAAAAGGTCAAAGTTTGGGAAAAGATTTGCTTCGATCTCTTCATGGATTAACTTCACAAATATTATAGACAAGGTGTATGCAAAGTTCTAAGTATTTGGAGTTATGGATTGAAAATTGTATCGATTCTTGGATTTGAAATTGTGTTGATTTTCAGGTATGTCCCGAGGAAGAGGTTAGACTACCTGAGCAAGCTTTAGCATATTTTGTTCGATTTTTTTTAGATTTCATTGTGTGGGTTTATGTTCTGATCTTCGTAGCTCTGTATAGCGATTGGAGTAAAAGAATATTAAACTATTTAAGACAAAATTTTTTAAAGATATCAATATTTATGTGACGCCTGTTCAATCCCCTTTTAGTGGCCTCCACGCTCCAACAAATTTTATCTTTGATACGGCGCAAACACACAGCACGTGAAGAATGAACAACCAACCGTTACATAGCTTAACCGTGTGGCACGGTTAGGCTATGTGGGCCTTAGTTGTACAGATTTTCCACTGCACTATTTTTAAAAAAATCAGAACCTTTTAGTACAATATACGTAGGACAAAATTTGAAAAGATTGACAAAATTGATTGTAAATTGTAATTGTTTTAGAAGGGTGCATGCAGTTTTCTAGAAGAGAAATGCCATAGTTGGTTAATATAGCAAACTGAAAGATCATAGGATTAAACCCTCCAAACAAACCGCTAGTGAAACTATATCTTTGGACTCCAGTCCAGCAGACGACACACCTGCCACACCGGTTGGACTAACCATATATCGGTTGGCTGTAAACGCTGAATTTCGTGTTAAAAGTTTCAAAAACGTACGAAGTCTCTGACGAGGTTTAAATTGCGTTGATGCTCTTGCGGAAACTTCAAACCACAAGTCCTGAAGATTACAGGGTCGTAGGGAGGGCTAATGGCAAGTGGACCTCTGCTGTGCCTTTGTGTTAAGCTCTAGCGTAGGTTCCAAGAGGCTTTTGGTGCTTCGCTAAAGATCTTAAGAGGGCATGCAAATGACACAATCAAACTGCCCTAGAAAACATTGCCGGCGGAGCATGATTACGGTGAGAAACAAAGAGAGAGAGAAAAAAAAGGCATCGCGGGCTATATGCAGTAGCACGCTGATTCGTACACAGTTGTCGACACTCGACATTATCAAGGGGAAAGGATTGGGGCGGGCAAATCCATCGCTTGTCTCGAAACAACTTTTGATCCTGCGGTTATGTTCCTACGTACAAGAAGAAAACATTGCTCGGTTCAGATGTTCGCTCCGGTGCTAACAACTAGGCACTAGATAGCAATCATTTTTACTCTGAAAAAATAGTTCTGACCCAGGATCTCAGATACCGGAGCTAGCTAAAACACCGGGACCTTTTCCAGACAAAACATCTGCTGATTTTGTTGCATGGATTTGAACCTGTGTTATCTAATGCTTTATATACTGTAGAAAAACTTATCGCCGATCCAGACTACTAAATAAGTTACACGCAACTAACCCGGCCGAGCTAAGGGCGTGTTTGGTTCGCGTCCTGGCACCCGCTCACCTGGCTAGGATGCTGCCGGGTTGGTGTTTGGTTCGCGTCCTGGGCTCACATGCCTTCTAGGTGCGGAATCCAGGCCCAGGCGCCCAAATAGAACGCTGAGCGCCTTCTTCTCCCCGTGCGCCTTCGTCTTCCCGTGTGCCCCCACCTCTCCTGGCCCTCTCCCTGTCTCGGCCATCCGCGTCACGGTTTTCGCCCTGAGCCCCTCTCAAAAAGCCCCATGCCGCTGGCCCCGGTTTCGCCGCAATCTGGCGACAAGCCGCCGCTGCCGCGAGCTCTTCTCCATCGCATTCCGCTGCCGTCCATCGTACTCCGCCCGTTCCGTCTTCACCATTGGAATCGTGTGTCCATGTTCGACGTCGTGCTTTCGGCATCTTCATCCGAGTGTCACCGAGCCACCATCGACATCGTCCTCCCCAAAGCCGGCCGCCGCCTCCTCCGTTGATCTCGTCGCCGGTGAGTTCGTTTACTTCCCCGAGCGCGTCATCTTATTTGCCCCGAGCTCCTCTCCAAAAGCCCCATGCCGCCAGCCCCGGTTTCACCTCCATCTCGCCGCAATCCGCCGACTCGCCACCGTTGACGCGAGTTCGATCTCCATCGCATTCTGCCGCCGTCAATCGTCCTCCGCCCGTGCTGTCTTCACCGCTGGAATCGTGTGTCCGCATTCTACATCGTGCTCCCATCATCTTTGTCCGAGCTTCACCGAGCCGCCGCCAACCTCGTCCTCCCCAAAGCGGTCCGCTGCCTCCTCCGTCGACCTCCTCACCGGCGTGTTCATTTACTTCCCTGAGCACGTCATCTTGAGCTCCTCGCTGTCAGCAACCCATTTTTGACCTCCCCGCCGGCGTCGAGCCGCCTCCACCTCGCTGGCCGGAAGAACAGAAGATGAGGAAGGAAGAGTATTTCTAGTTTTTACGCTTCATAATTCTGAAAACATATTTTTCATCTCCAGACACATAGCACTAACTAAGCATCATATTTCCATATTTACCTGACCAGATAAAAATATGAAAATCATCTACTTTTCATACCACTCTCAAAAACTATTTTTTTGGCAAGCACAGCTCTCGGACCCTAAACCAAACAAACACGCCCTAAATATCTGCATAGATTTCCCAACCGAGCCTGACGGACAAAACAAATCATACCGCTAAAGGATCCTTTCTGCACACGCGGTCGGGCGAAACACATTCCGTCACGGCGGATACTCCTGCCCCGCCGCACACCAGTGGCCGACTCCAAAGCGAGCAATTATTCCTCGAATCCCTTTCGTGACCTCCAAGTGGACGGCGGTGCCATTAATTTACGCGAATTGCAGCGCTAGCTAGCTAGCACTTGGGAACAACCACACCCACATACATGCGTCATGGGCGGCTACTAAGCCATAGGCAGATACTACTCGTGCGTAGCATCTTAGATAGATGGACCGACCAGCCACAACGATGCACACGTTGATCCCTGACGGCCGGCACTGACAAGACCGTTCCTTTCCTCTGAAATCCACCGCGTTTCATGTAGTATTTTTCTTTTCTTTTTAAAAGCAGGTGTGTTAGGTTAACGGAGTTGCCTTCAGGCTTAGTGCTAAGAGGTCCTACATGATCAAATCTCGAAAAATCCACACAGATAGCCCACTCAAATGTGTAGTTAGTAACGACTAAAGTCCGGCTAATTAAAGAAACCGGGCGACATACATGTACTGGACTATCTCATCATCCCATGTTAGTCACGCTACAGGTTGTTACTGCAAGTTCACAATGAGCCTCGCCCTATGGCACTCTAGGAATTAAGGGGCATGTGGGATCGAGTGTTACGGACTGTAAAAAAAAAAAAAACTTTTATCAGTGCATTGATCTGCAGGGCCTTCGATTGTTTGATCGGACAGTCTAAAAACATGTAGAACACTTGCTGCAGTCCTAGTTACCACTGCTATCAATTACCAACCGGCAACAGCAACAAAGGGGGATGGGACTTCGAAAAGAACACGACCGGTTGCTTTGCTTGTTGAGCCAGTGCTGTGTCACAAGTCACAACGTCTTAGCAGCTTACCAAGATAGGAACCAGATTGATACATGGACAGAAGAATCCTTAGCTTACAGCCGACGTAGTTCCTTCTTTTCTTTCGCAGATGAACACTAGAACGAAGACGAGCTGCTTGGTTGGCTGCCGCAGACAGCAGCAGCGAGTACGTGGGTCCCTGAGAGGAAACGCGCGAGAGGGCTCGTAAGATTCCACTTGGTGACTATGGTGAGTGCAGGAGCAAACTAAGGCCTGTGCTGCGATGCAATTTGTATATCTTTTCAGAGACTTATGCTCAACAGTGCCACCCGTGCAGTAAGCCAGTAACTGTTCTATCGCCTTCGCAATAGTTGTTCTTTCCTGTCGCTGTATATATTTCCTCTACTTGGTTTCTCAGATGCCGGGAAGAAGCATATCTTGCATACAAGCTAGTAGGAGTATCGGATTAGTACATTGCACTGGGATGGCTGCTTACTCGTGAATCGTGATCGAATTTTGTTTCCCTGCTTGCTGCTCGTTTGATTCGAGCCTGCATATATTCTACCGCAATCTATGTCAATCTGGGAGGAAAACGAAAGTTGCCAGAACAAATCTTTGGAGTAACACATGCGCGATGGCTAATTATCATCTACGTACTGCAGGATGGGAAAAAAATACAAGTAGGAGGATAAGCAGGGAATCCTAATCATGGAGGTTAAGTTCACAAGTTCAGTGGACATTATACGTACTCCACTATATATGATCGGGAACGGTCGCAAATTCTTCTGCAAAGTTTGGAGACACGACTAGTTTAGCCTCCTAGTTAAAAGAAGGTTTACATAAGTTTACCAAAAGTTGAATAGTTCAGGGTTTCCCTCTTTTAGTCTTGCACTTTTGACCTAACCATTTCTGCTTGGCATGAAGAGTTAGAACTGCGAGGCACAGCTCCTATTTTTTGAGAAAACTACGGCTCTGTTCGGGGAGCTGTAGCTTTTACCGTAAACTGTTTTTTTGGTTTTCTGGCTGAAAAACAGCTGTACATGATGGTTGTAGCTTTTTCTGAGAGGCCGTTCGACAGCCTGACTTTTTGTTGGGTTGACTGGCTGCTACAGCTGTGAATGAATGATGAAATATCTCAAATACTCTTGAGGATTCTGAAGACACGTTTGTATGCTGATTTAGCGTAAACATGGTTGTTTCCATTCTTTTTTGTGGAAATATTGATTAGACGACTTAATTTTACTAAGTTATGAACAAGAGACGCTGGGTTCAACAGGGGACCAGACTGCTGTTGGGCTCCTCGGGTAACGCTGGGTTTTGGATCTGTCGCTCCTCTTGGGCGTCGGCAGTGGGGCTGCTCGGTTGGAGGCGGGTAGGCCAAGGAGAGGACTGGTGCTGGTAGCGTGGGAGAGGTCTCGGTGGCGGCGGCGAATCGCCCTAGGGGCGAAGGGGAAAGAGTGGCCTTTAGTTGGAATCGGGATGGGGACGTAATGGTGGTGGAAGGGTCTTTTAACAAGTGATAATTGGTGGGTAATTTTCTTCAACTTTATTTGACAAAGTGGTATACCTCTCCCGCAATAAGCCGAAAAAGCACACCCTACCCAGCTGCGGCTTTCACATGGGCTTTTGTTGTAGCTTAAATGATAAGTTGTTGAGAAGTTGGACTATTTGGGGGCTTCCGGCTTTTCCTAGCTGGCTTTAAGCCCCAAACAGGGTCTACAGTTCTCGTAGGTGCTTGGGCCTGTTTGCTCCAAAATTTTGAACAATGTCATCTCTGTGAACGTACCAAAACATAGTTTTCCATCAAAAGCGATTGGCTTCCTTGTCTCTTTTGACCATCTCGGACGATAAGCAAATACCTAAATACTAGCTATATGCATGTGCATTGCTATGGATAAATTAATATATCTCATATATAATGTTACCCCTACCCTTCTCAAGTCTATGCCATATCTCCTCCGCTATGGTTCACCTGCGTTGCACCCAATCGAACAACACATCGACCCACATCATGGCTCCGCCAGGCTTCACCATCGTGCCCGATGTCGTGCCTCCACCACCGTGATCATCCCGTATCACACCTCGGGCGTTGTACTCAGCCTACATTGTGCCTAACCAAGCTATAGCACAATCGACATCGCGCCTCCACCACCGCTCTCGGCTTGTCCCGTGTCCCCAGCTCCAGCCCTCGCTTGCAGTAAGTACTACTATACAAAACCATTTTATTATATTGCTAAGTAATAAACTAACATTTGAAAGAACACATTTTATTTTCTTCTTTTCTTTTCGTTATAGGATTGTATTCATCTCTGTCGCTCTGAAGTTTTCATTATTTCTGTTGGTCCTTACATTCATCTCCCTTGTAGCACGTCTCAAGTTCTCCAGACTCAACCATACTTCAATAGCATCCATGAAGGAAGTTGACTATTAGGATTGAAACAACTGAGATAATCTTAGCTTCGAAAAGTAACCACATCATCAATCATAGCTGAGATAATCTCACATGTAATAAATAAGAAAAAAAATGATGTATGGAAGTTGCAATGCGATGTGATCAAGGATTTCAGAATAAAGCAACAAAAAGTGATACGTGAAAGTTCCAATCTTATGAGGGATTTCAGATGTGCTTGCCATGAAAAAAAATCTTTGCACTAATAAAAAATATCAATGCCTTTCCACATATATATAGCTAGATGATATAACAATTGTTAGCACTTTTGTATCAAGGCATTAAAAAAAGATAAACAGGTCAGCAGTAGATGCACATTAGGTTATCACATCAAACCACAAAATTTGGGAAAAAATATTTATTAAGTGAAACAATCCTGTTAGACTATTGAATATGAACGGTTGGTATTCTCGAGAGGATACGAACAGTTATGAACGTTTGGTATTCTCGAGAGGATACGAACAGTTATGAACGTTTGGTATCCTCGAGAGGATACGAACGGTTGGTATCCTCGCTATATATTTGTACTCTGCACCACTCTTATCAATCAATCATTCTCACGCTTATATGGTATCGAGCATCGGTTCCAATCTGCTGCTTCTTCCGCAACCCTCGACCGCGCCGCCGCCGATCCGATCCGATCGCTCCGCCGCGCCGCGATCGCCCGAGTGCCGTGATCCACTCGCCGCGTCGTCTTTTCCTCGCCATCCGATCGCCGCCCGTCCCTCATCTAGCCGGCGCACTGGCCGAATCGATCGCCAGACGCCGCGCCGCCACGCCTAACCGGCCGGCCGCATCGCTGCTGAGGTCGCGCCACGGCCGTTCGCCCCGAGTCTCGAAGTCGTCTCCGCGCCATCCCGCCGTAATGGCGGACGACGACGATATTGGCACTGCGCGCCGCGGCCGCTGGAAGACGCCAAGACCGCCGCTTGCGGCCGAGGCCGAGGCCCGTCTTTGCAAACGCGACGCCGCGCCGAGGAGGAGCGATCCGCGTTGCCGTCGACCGACGCAGTACGAGGTCGCCACGAGGCCATCTGGCGCAGCCACCGCCGTCGCCAACGCCAAGGCCCTCATCCCGCTATTCTCGACTGCCACGAACACCTACACCAAGTGGCGCGGATGTTCCTCACCGCCTCGGCAAGCACGCCCGACTCGCCATGTCCTTGAGGACGGCGTTCCCGCGCGCCGGGCGTGGCACAAAGTGATCTGCTGCCTTGACGTGGATCTACGGCACCGTCTCCAGCCGACTTGCGGCGCAGTCCCTCATGCCGCGGTAACGCCGCCGCGAGGCGTGGTGCTTCCTCGAGGACGAGTTCCTTGGGCGAAGGAGTCTCGCGCCTCCTCCTCGAAACGCAGTTCGCAACTTCCGCCAGACGCTTTGACGATCACCGACATCGCCGCCTAGAGACCATGGCGCGTCTCTCGCCGGGTTCGGCGATCCCATTGGCGCCGGCAGATGGTGCCGACGCTTCGCGCTTGAGTGGCAAGTTCGCCACATGGTGTCCATCCTCAAGATGCATCGCCTGCGTTCCGCCCTTTGCCGAGGCTCGGCCGCACCTTCTTCGGAGGAGATGGAGCTCGATCGCGCGTCGCCGCCACCGCTCTCGGCTCTCGCCGCGACGCGTCCGGCTGGTATGCACCGCCACGGCACCACGCACCGGCCGCCAGCGCCTCCGCGCCCCGGTCCTCCCACCAACGGCCAGCGCAACGGCCGCCGCCGTGGCCGCGGTGGAAAGGGCAGCCAACAGCCACTAGCAGGTGGCGCGCCCTCTGGCACATACGGCAGCACCCCTCCCGGTACT
This sequence comes from Hsuehochloa calcarea, assembly GCA_036346395.1. Taxonomy (NCBI): domain Eukaryota; kingdom Viridiplantae; phylum Streptophyta; class Magnoliopsida; order Poales; family Poaceae; genus Hsuehochloa; species Hsuehochloa calcarea. The sequence continues at coordinate 17,059,965 of CM070602.1, read as the reverse complement.
CATGGAGGCGCCCCACCTGGTGTGCACCCTTCCTTCGCGCACCCGTGGGCTGGCACACTGCAGATGTGGCCCTATGGACGCCCACCGCCGCCTCGCCGGCGCTTCACCGCCGCTCCTCAGTACGGCGGCTCTTTTGGCGGTATTCCGGGCAGCCACGCCGCCGGGACAGGCTACGCCTTCGTGCCCACACCTCCACCACAGGCGCTCTATGGGAGCGTCGGACAGCAGGCATTCCAGGGCCCTCTACCAACCTACCAGACACCCTGGAACCCCACCCATGGAGGCGCATGGACACAAGACTCTCTAGCACAGTCTTTCAACACCATGACGCTCACCCCGCCTCCGGCACCGTCCGAATGGTACGCCGACTCCGGTGCCGGATCGCACATGACTGCGGACGCTGGTAATCTCTCCACCACTTTCCCACCATCAGCCTATACTCCTTCCTCTATCATTGTAGGCAATGGTGCACTTCTTCCTGTCACAGCCACCGGATCACACACTTTTACTTTTCCACATCGCACTCTTGTTCTTAAAGATGTTTTGGTGTCTCCCAACATTATTAAGAATTTGATTTCCATTCGTCGTTTCACCACCGACAATAATCGCTCAATTGAATTTGATCCGCTTGGTCTTTTCGTGAAGGATTTACAAACCAGAACGTGATCGCCAGTGCAATAGCTCGTGACCTCTACCCGCTCTACTCCTCCACCACCAGTACCTCCGTTTTCATCGCCGCACCCACTTCTCTTTGGCATCGCTGCCTTGGACATCTTGGGCACGGCTCGTCCAAGCTTATCAGCTCCAGTGTCATTTCTTGTAATAAGGATGATCTTCACCATACTTGTCATGCGTGCCAGCTTGGTCGTCACGTACGACTACCTTTTGGATCATCTAGCTCTAGAGCACTTCACAAATTTGATTTGATACACTGTGATCTTTGGACATCTCCTATTGTTAGTGTGTCAGGATACAAATATTACCTTGTTATTTTGGATGATTGCTCACACTACATTTGACTTTTCCGTCGCCTAAAATCCGAGACGTTTCCCACCCTTTCCAATTTCTTTGCGTATGTTCACACACAATTTGGCACCACCATCAAGAGCGTCCAGTGCGACAATGGCCGAGAGTTTGATAATTCTCCAGCCCGCACGTTCTTCCTCTCCCACGGTGTTGCACTCCGCATGTCGTGTCCATATACTTCTCAGCAAAATGGAAAGGCTGAGCGCTCCCTTCGCACCATAAATAATATCTTGCGCTCACTTTTGTTTCAAAGTAGTCTTCCTCCGTTTATTGGGTTGAAGCACTTCACACCGCCACATACCTCGTCAACCGCCTTCCCACCAAAACCCTCGCCTTCTCGATCCCATACACCCACCTATATTCCACTCAACCTTCCTATGACCATCTCAAAGTTTTTGGGTGTGCTTGTTACCCTAATATGTCCGCTACAGCACCTCACAAACTCGCTCCCCGTTCTTCTTTATGTGTGTTCCTCGGTTATTCCTCCGAGCACAAAGGCTATCGGTGCCTTGAGCTCCAGTCGAACCGCATTCTCATTTCTAGACATGTCGTTTTCGATGAATCCTTCTTTCCTTCACTGACATGTCCACCACACCCATGGCCATCTCCGCCTTGGACTTCCTTCTTGATGACCATGATCTCACCGCTCCTATTCCTGGAGCTCGCTTTGCTGTCATGCAGTTCATCACCGCCGCGCCGCGCCGCGGCTCGACGCCACTCGCCCTCGCCGAGCCCGTCGAACTGGGACGTCCGGCTCGCCGTCCGCCCCGTGCCTCGCCGAGCGGCGCTGCGCCCTGTGCACCCGCGACAAGCCGCCGCTAGCGCCGCCGGTCCCGCCTCGACGTCCGCCTGTCACTCGACCTCGCGGCGCGCCGACCGACAAAGCCGCTGCCATGCATCCCGCACCGGCCGTTGTTGCCAGCGGCGCCCGTCCGCCACGGCCACCGGCCGCACCACCGACACTCAACCGATCTCCATCACTCCGATCGACAACGCGCACTTATGCGCACGCGCTGCAAGACCGCATTGCACAACCGGTGGATCGCCTAAATCTCCACGTTGTGCCAATATCGCCATTGCCTCGCACCGTCCGTGATGCTCTCTCCGACCCCAATTGGCGTTCTGCTATGCAAGATGAGTATGATGCATTGATCGCCAATGACACCTGGAGTCTCGTACCACAACCTCCTGGTGTTAATGTGGTCACCGGCAAGTGGATTTTTCGTCACAAGTTGCTTGCAGATGGCTCTCTTGATCGCTACAAGGCTCATTTGGGTTCTCGTGGGTTTTACACAAAGAACCCGGTATTGATTATGATGAGACTTTCAGCCCGGTGGTTAAGCCAGCAACCGTCCGAGTGGTTCTCTCTCTGGCTCTCTCTCAGGACTGGCCCATTCACCAGCTTGATGTGAAGAATGCGTTCTTGCATGGTACTCTCACAAAGACCAGATACTGCACTCAACCCAAGGGTTTTGCAGATTCCTCTCGCCCTGATTTTGTCTGTCGGCTCAACAAATCTCTATATGGTCTGAAGCAGGCTCCTCGTGCTTGGCATCACCGGTTTTCCTCTCATCTTATTTCGGTTGGATTTATTGAAGCCAAGTCGACACCTCGCTCTTCATATATCATGAGAGGGACGGCCACACTCGTTGTTGCTCTATGTGGATGATATTGTTCTCACCGCTTCCTCGCCGGTCTTTTGAATCGATCATTGGGGCTCTCCGGCGTGAGTTTGCTATGAGCAGACATGGGTCGACTTCACCATTTTCTCGGCATTTGGTGACACGCCCGCTAGTGGCTTATTTCTTTCTCGGCGCAAGATACTCGGGATATTTTGGAGCGAGCCGATGAGTGAGTGCAAGCCGTGCAAAGACTCTGCTGATCTACACTCCAAATTATCCGCCGATGGACCTCCTGTTGATGACTCCACGCAGTACCGCAGTCTCGCTGGTGCCCTACAGTACTTGACGTTCACCCGTCCGGATATCGCCTTTGCTGTTCAGCAAGTGTGCCTCTATATGCATGACCCCAGGGAGCCTCACCTCACGGCTCTCAAGCGGATTCTCGCGATATTTGCAAGGCACCCTTACACTTGATTGACTATGCGCGCTCGTCGCCTCTGAGACCTCGTTGTGTACACGGATGCCGACCGGGTGGCCGTCCGATACCCGCCGCTCCACCTCCGGCCACGCAGTTGTTCCTAGGTAATAACACGTGTCCCGTCCTCCAAGCGCCAAAGATACGGTCTCACGGTCCAAATCTTTGAAGGTGAATACCGTGCCGTGGCAAATGGTGTTCTTGGCTACAGCTACGGCGACTCATCGCTCGAACTTCACCACCCACCTCGCCGAGCCACCGTGGTCTATTGTGATAACGTCGGTCACGGTTTATCTCTCCAAAGCAATCCAAGAAAGATCAACGAACAAAGCATGTAGAGATCGATCTCCACTTTGTTCGAGAGAAAGTTGCCCTAGGCCATGCTCGGGTTCTTCATGTTCCCACGACATCACAGTACGCTGACATCTTCACCAAGGGTCTTCCTACCTCGCTGTTCCAGGAGTTCCGGTCCAGTCTGACCATTAGCGATGCTCCCGATTAGACTGTGGGGGAGTGTTAGACTATTGAATATGAACGGTTGGTATTCTCGAGAGGATACGAACAGTTATGAACGTTTGGTATTCTCGAGAGGATACGAACAGTTATGAACGTTTGGTATCCTCGAGAGGATACGAACGGTTGGTATCCTCGCTTATATATTTGTACTCCTGTACCACTCTTATCAATCAATCATTCTCACGTTTATAAATCCGTCTATCCTGCCAACAGGATCAAAAATAATGTTTACAACAATTAAAATTCACATTATTTATATGGATAGACAAAACAATAACTTTGTGTTCAGATGAGACATTAAGTTAACTCAAACCTTTTAAACTTCGAAGGCAAGCAACCACTTGAGAATCACACTATAACAGAGGATGGAATAGGATGGAAGCGCAGATGGATGGATACCCCTGGCCTTCTTGCTAATCAATCTCAAGGTAGCTTCCTAGTCCAACTATCTCCCTTTTGTGCTTACGATGTGTTGTGCTGGTGAGCTGCTTGTGGGTGGTAGGACTAGTAAAAGAGGAGAGAGTTGATGCCGACTCCAGCCAAAAAGAGGAGCGGAGGGGAGAGAGAGAGCAGCAGCAACTCAGACAAGTGCTGTCGCGTCTTGAAACCCCCCCTAGATTTAAGATTTCCCCCCGAATCACCCTGATCACGCAACTGAATCCAGCGATGGATGCGGCCGCGCAGGCGCAACCCACGAGCTCGTAGCGGTCGCCCAAGGCGATCCACAACACCAAGCCGCGGGGTCTCGACGAGGAGACGGTAAGAGCTCAGGGTATTTAGTTTGTAATGCTTAGTTATTCACTTGACTCTAGCATCATAAATCAAATATTCCGCATCTCGAGTATTATGTACCTCTCAGGAGCGGTACACATACACCATCACAAACATCAATATCAATCCGTACACAAGTGCTTACAAATTAAAAACTTTATTATTTACAACATATTGAACTTACAAGGTTCAGTTTCATAAAAAGGGTCGAATTGCCAAATAACAATATAAATATCAAGTACGCAGCGAAAATCAATAAATAAACCGAAATAAAATCATGAATTAACCATTAATGAAGTCCCAATGGCTTGCCATAACCCACAGGGCAACCGACTGGGTTGAAACCATAGCAAATCGACGTTCCTGCGCATATTTCCTTACTCGATTTGATCTCAATACCTGCTGTCCAGATTAGTAAATAAAAGCAAACAGTGAGTACACGAATGTACTCCACAAGATTTACGAATAACAAACCTATAAGCTACATGCAGGCTTAATTCAAAGGAGATGGCTGTAGAGTTTATTTTCAGCGTAAAGCCATAATTTCTTTGTAATACTGTAGTAGATTGAAAGCAATTTGCTAAACCAATTTTAACAGTTGAAATATCAGAGACAACAACAATAAGAATAAATATAATCCTGGAAGTGACTAACCTTAGTCACCACAACAATAGTACGAATTACCCATTCGTACCACTCATTCTCAAGTTTTATCATAATCATAGTCTAACTCTCGAAAGACCTTTCCAAGCGTGTCCATAACCTAGGACGAGGCTATTCGAATAGTTTAAAACCCTGCAGGGGTGTACCAATGTACCCACATGTCAGACCGCCTCTTTTGCCACGTGATGAAGCACACTTCCTTAGGTATGCCGGCAAGGCTAAGTCCTTCGAGACGTTTTCCAAATATTATGTATTAACTACGAGTCGCCCATATGGATAGAGACCCACACGTTGTGTCAGGGTCATCGTAAAACATCGGTCAACTACCCCTCACGGGTAAAGCCTTGGACAACTGCGATACCCCTCGAGGTGGAGAACCTACCCGGAACCCCACCACCGCACACCCAACACAGAGATCCTTTTTCACCCAACACACACAACCCTCCTCCTGCGACCCGGAGCTAACACACTCCAAAGTACTAAGTCAAGAGGGGTCTCATATACCCTCATGTGGTTAGCACGCAATATTGCTTGGTCCAGTGTAACAAGATGTTCGGTCCTTGTTGACTCGGGCACGCTACCACATACCAATAACCACACCATTCAACCAATGTGCCCAAGTCTAAATCTTTTTGTTTTCATTTTTAATTTTTCCAAATATGATACATACATGAGGATCATGACTCAGTTATATAAGGTGGTGTTGTAACAACCATCGCTAATGCGATGATTCCCAGTTTACCGTGCTAAGCATACCTAAGCGACAAAACTCGTATACTTAATATAATGTGACTAGAACCCATCCAGCGAACTCTAAGTCACAGCGGATAAAAACCTAGGCTCAGTGGTAAAGGATGGATATTTACCTACAGTTCAAGTAACTACTTAGGTAAACTATCGCGAGTGAGAAATAACTTGCCAACATAGCATGCATACATACAGTTGAAACTTTGAAATATTAGCATGCACAAATAATAGGATCAACGTGCATCAAAGGAGGAACTTCTTGCCTTTATTTGCTAGAACTCTGGACATTCACACGAACTTCTTAATTGCACTCTGAATCATCGTCATCTAACGGTAAGAACTGGCAAATCAAAAGCATCGAGTAAACACCAGAATTCCTAAAAGTCTTCACAAATTATGAAATTAATACAGAAGATAGAAAATAATTTTAGACGTATTTAGGTGATAATTTTTGGTTCAATTGGAGTTCACTTCAATTTATTAGGAATCTATGAAGTTTAATCAAACTTCTTGTTTGCTAAAGTGTTGTTTTTCTTAACAGGACACCTAGTACTCACAAGCACTCTCTCTAGGCATTCTAGGTATACTTGATCAACTACAACTAGTTCAATCATGGAATTGACTAACTGTAATGTCATTATTCATTTCTACTAATCCCCTACTGAATTGACTCACTAATGTATTTGACAGATGCATCACTTATCCACTAATCACCTAACTAACTATCTGTGCATCTTACTATATGAGACATAGTGCTATGTATGCATGTATAAGGGAAACACTATGGAATGGTTGGCTTCCTATGACTACTATTTGTGCTGCTAGTTAGATAAGGTTCAATGGCTTAATGAGTCTAGGACATTGTTATCTTCTAGAATCAGCAAGGTTATTAGTTCATTGACCAATCTGATCATATTATCTATACTGTTCACATATCCTACAACAAGAAGTTTTTCTGATTTGAGTTACAGCTGGCTACTTTCTTTGAACTCTCCTTTCAAAATTTGCTAACTCATTGGAGTGACTCAATTGACAACACAAAGCTGGGTAACAAAAGCTAGATGGTTTAGCAAAAGAGTTCTACTGACAAAACCACTTCTCTTCTAAATACCATCTCCTTTCTGCCATCAGTTCAACCAAGAGATTTTTATAGATGTGACACTAAAGTTCCCACTAAATCCATCTATCATTTGTCAATTATAAAAGGGTGATCAATTAGTTCATAACCAAACTTAGCCAACTGATCATCTGGTTGCTCTTCAGTTCAGACATAGGCACAGAGAAAGAACACGGAGAGGGAGCTACAGAAGCAGTCAGGGGAGGCTTGGGGCGGCGTTCATCGCCGGCGGTTGGGCAGCGGTGAGGCTAAGGCGAACCCAAAAATGGGTTGCCCGGAGTACATGGAAGCTAGAGGTTGTGGTCTTAGGGCTCGACGGCACTATGGCGACGCAACTAAGGCGAGCGAAGGTCGGTCGTGGAGAAGAAACGGCGCGACGGTGCCAGAGAGGAACGGGGCCGAGTCAGGGGAAGCATGGGTAGCCCTGGGGCATGGGGAACTCACCGGTGAGGTTGGCTTCAACGGGGAGGCACTGAGGTAGGACGGCGGCGATGGCCAAGGGTGGCGCGGTGGAGGTCCTCGCGGGGTTGCTGTGGAGGAATAGAGTACATATGAGTGATCGGGGAAGATAGAGGGGGTCTACTAGATGCTCAAGTAGGAAGGAATTGGAAAGGGAGGCATCGGAGAAGAAGTAGTAGCGAGGGAGGCGGTGGCGGCCGGAACCGGAGAAGAATGCCTAGGCGCTGGGCTCCGGTGGACCAAAGCCAGAATTGGTCGAGGGCTTCGGCTCCTGGAGGGGTGTGAACCCTGCGATTCGACGGCCGGCAACGGGGATCACCGGCGTGGTCGAGACGGTCGCGCGAACCTGGCGAGGCGCCGCTGAAGAAGAAGGCCTGGCGAGTGATCGGGCCCGCCAGTCAGCGGAAGATGGTGAAGTGGTGCGTGTCGGTCCAGGGCCCAGTGGGAACGAACGAATTCGGTGCAGTCAAGTCGGTTCGGGTTCGGTCGCTACAGTACAAATGGGTCCGGTCGGTCCAATAGAAAAAGGATGATTTGGTTTTTAAACCCCTCTACTTTGACCAAATTTCTAAAAATAACAAATAAATTTATAAAAATCTAAAATTTGGTAGAGGTGTTACTGGGATGACCTAGTACACATAATTTTTTTTCTAAAATCACTGTTCACAATTTGATTTCTTGTTTTTAATTCATTTATTGCAAAGCTTTTATAATTGGTAAATGAATTTTATCAAGGTTGATTTGAGGTCTAAAAATTTGAGAAAATTTATATTTATTTATGATAAATATTGTAAGGTTTAAATAAATTATTTTCTAGAGAAGTACATAAGGATTTACTTTTGCTTTTATTTGTACCTTTGATTGGAGTTATATGTTTAACTATGATTTTCTTGGTTTACTAGCTATTTTAACCTAGCAAAAAATTTCTACAAAATTATGGAATTTTTAGGGTGAGTCTATAATATGTTTCAGAACCTAGGAAAAATATTTCCCAACACTATTCACTTGATTTGTTTGTATTTTAAATTCAAATTCAAACTGAGTATTCAAATAAAATAGAAACCAAATAACCTCCAATAAATTTCAGAAACTCCAACCAAAGCATATCAAGGAATATAGAGTCCAACTAAAATATTCCCACACTTGAAACCTATTTGCTGCAACAAAAAGTTTTAAAAAGTTTAAATTTTATAAATGCACATTAGATACTTAACTAATCCAACTTAAGAATCTTGGGCTGTTACAGAGACCGCGGCACCCGCGGCCGCCACATGCCCTTCCATCAAGGCCTCCTATGTTGCGTCGTTCCTCCATGCCTATGGTAGGATGGACGCCCGCGTCTGGGCCGCGCTCCCCAACAACGTCCTCCACTAGGTGCTCACCCGCGTCCCGCCCATCCTCCTCTTCTGCCTCCGCCCCGTCTCCCTCCACTGGGACTCCATCCTCCACGACCTCACCTTCCTCGCCACACACGCCGGGGTCCCCTCCCACGTGTGTTGCCTCCTCACTTTCTGGAGGGGCGCTGGGCACTCCCCGCTGCAGTGCAGCGTGCTCATCTTGCCCCTCCGCGCCCGCTACAAGCTCCCATTCGGTTTCCTCCCCGCCAGGGACCTCTGGCTCGTTGGCTCATTGGTCGGTCTTGTCTGCTTCTCCAGGAACGACAGAGCCGGATCCCGCACCGTCGTTGGCAACCCGCTCATCAGGCCTGGCGGGTGATCCTGGACATGCATTACAACCAGCAGCGACAGGTGGTGCTTGCAGTCGATAAGAAACACCAGTCGTTAAAGGTAATCACTGCGAGCGATGTGTATGGAGACAAGACGCTCCCACTGAGGTCTATGATTCTAGGGAGGATAAATGGTCCGTGCACCAGATGATGCTTGCCGCAAACCTTTGCTCGTTGAAGATGGCGTTCTGCGACTCCAGGCTGTACCTGGAGATGCTCTCGCTGCTTGGGCTAATGACGTATATAGTGGATGCGGGCCATTGGGAGCATATACCGGCCAAGTTCCCACAATCGCTGCTGGATGGACGCACCAACCACCACTCCTTAAGGAGGAGGCTACGGTTTTGATACAGTGAAGAAGTGCGGCGGCGGAGGCAGTTGATGGCCGCGTGCTGCAATCTGGGTTGTCGGTGCTTCGCTTGCCGATCCAATGGACACCAAAGAGGGTAGGGAGGACGGACGACTACCAACTCTAATTTTTTTAAGTAGTAGAGATAATTAAGGATGATCTGGACGTGCCTTTGGTGCACAAGGTTGCCCACGTGTTTACCACACTGACCAGAGTAAAAATACTTTTAAGTTGCACAATTCCAATCGGACTACAAGAAGGAATTAATCATCCTTCAGGACATATGTTTCATAATGGCAACAGGAACGCATGCATCCATTACTCACATCTGCCAGAATTCCAGGTTTCGTAATACAGTACAGGAAATATTATCCTTGGAAAAGCAGAGTGCCAAAGAAGCAATTGGAGTGATCAATCATTTCGGCAACGTGTGCCTTCCTTTGTTGCATTGTACTGAATACACCATGCTAATGGTGTTTCTTTCTCTGTTTAGCTACTGTGCTCACCAAACAGATCCATTAACTAGGCGGCTTTTCTAACTTTTTTTTAAATCGGTTTCCCATTTTCCATTAAGCACGGAAATAACCATTCGGTCTTACAGAGTGCTGAGGTAGAGGATAGAGTCTTAAGAAGGCGAAGCAGAATTACAAACAACATCTCATAAAACCTACTACAAGGCATTTACCTAAGTTCTGAGGAACCAAAAATCTGCAGACGACACAAGCGTTGTAATTTTTTTTTTGCCGATGAAGAGCTCTGACCTTCTTCGACCTCCAGCACAAACCTTATCTCCTTTTGGATCACTCAAGTACAGCATCTTCGTCTCCCATTAGGCCATTACAGCACGGGAATCTCTGAAGGGTCTGGAAGTAGCATCACCTGGGTCGACGTAGTCTCTTGTGCGGTTATCAGCATACTTGTTAATACTATTTTGGAGATCATACCGGTTTGACTCTTAAAATAGTACAGTACGGAATCGATCTTTACCGGTGTACCATTCCAGAGTTTAATATAATAATATATATTTATAAGTATATATGTTTAATTGTATTTACACTAAATTTTACTTGTAGTCATGGGATTAAATATAACATGTACTTGGATGAGTTTGATAGACGGTATTATCAATTTTGCCGGTACTATTCGGTATCGAGATAACAGCTAGTACGAAATGTAATACTACTTCGTACCATTTTAGATGACAGAGTAGTATATACTGACTAGTACCGATAAATTTGGTTCGTAGCGCCGTTTGCATCAGCTAGGTCGCTCCCTCGACCAGTACTTCCTTCGAAGCCCCTTTCTGCAGACCTACCCAATACCGCATAAAAGAACAGACCAAAAAGATCACCTCCGCAGGAGATTTGAGAATCTTGCCCTCAAAATTTCCAAATGGCACAACAAATAGCGGCAAGGCCTACATCATAAATTTCTTTTCCCTGTGGCCAGATCTCATTAACCCAGGCAAAATAATTCCTTACCGATTGTGGCCTTCTGCTTGTCCTCAAACAGGAACAGCTGCTTGAGGACAAACTGTTAGTAGATTATTTATGCAAGATCCACTGTGAGTCTCTCTATTTTACTCCCTATAGCCACAAAAGTAAGTCGTTTTTAACTTTTCAAAGTAAAAAAGATGTCACTTTGACCACTAAATTTTATTATCATATTTTTGAAAAAAGTTGTAAAAAAGTAATCTTATGAAAATATTTTTCGTGACAAATTTATTTATACCATTTTTATATATCCAAACCAAATGTTTTAAATAATATCTTTGGTCAAAATTGATACGATTTAGTTGTGCACATCTTAAGGTGACTTACTTTTTTACTGGAGTGAGTAGCTCATCTTTGGATGTGAATAGCACAAAGAAGGAATCAAACTTTACTCCGATGTGTCAGCATCGGTTACCGTGAACAGTCGAGCAGATAGCACGTAACTCACGGAAGATTACTGTCGGACCACAAATTTAACATTTGGAATCCTCTGTGTTCACAGCACCAGTCCCTGAATCAGTAGCTAGTGCTCACAATTACATCATTGGATATCAACATATATCATGAAAATGTAAAACTATTGCATAATAATAAACAAAGTGTAGATATACCTTATGGTGTTTGTCTTTCAGAATGGCCGACCAGGCCAAATACCTTTAAAGAATCAGCAGCGGAAGTGGAATTGAAATGCAACACGTGGGACCCTCACGATATGCCCACAGGCAATCGACTTGGGCTCGCGACCTAGTTATTGGCATTCTTAATCTTCAGTCTTGACCAATACTTATAATTTATCCATGTAGCCTTCTTTTATACTTACTAACTAAAAGAATATAAATAGCGAGCATCAGTACACAACCGTACTCACGAGCCAACACACAATGTAATTATTATATATGCAAGGCTATCAAGGGAGGTTCATGGTTCTTTTATTTGCACAAAGCCAGTTTTGAATTAGATTAAGTAGTAGCAATTTCCTGAGACTTAGCATTTTAACTAACATAGGTTTTATAAACTAAGTTTTTGTTGTAAAGTACTAGTGGAGATTCCATCTCCTATATCATTTCATATTCTTTCTCGAGTCACATCCCGTAATTATCACTGGTCCTCGACCAGGCCATCCTAATTCTTTGTGTTTCCACTAATCTTTTCATACCACCCATAAATTATTTTGTAAAAATGAAAGCTACTTCAAGCAAGTTCTCGACACCGTTCATGAACATGAGCACGGCTATCTAGATAGTTTTCTTACTCTGCGGAGTTTGTACACTTTATCCACAAGAGATAATCAATTTATATTGTCCCAAACACACTTCCATAGGTGTGCAATGAAGTTGATTGTCACAAGGCCTTTACAATACCCTACCCAACGTAGCTCCATCCGCTAGGTTCGCTACAGAGGATGGTTTCCAAATGGAATACAATCGCGCCTTCCTTTGTACTTCAGTCCTCCAGTTGGTTGTCCACTAAGACCACAGTTTATGTCACCCTTCATAACCCTCTTTTGCGCTATAGTGATTTCCTAATGTATTATAGTTGCACCACTCCGAAGTGGTTGTCCACTAACACTATAATACGTGCCACATGAGTGGGATGATGAAAGCGACACTGAGGCGAACAAATTAATCAGCTAGATCTTACATTATAGACTTGTTGTTGCACTGTTCTTACATGATAGATCATCACAAGATTCGGGTCCTTAATTGACACGGCGGTACTTCCCCATACCCACTCTGTCATGCCCCTAGCACCCACCACTCTTTCCAGTCACCGAGTCGAAATCTGTTTTTACTTTTTTTTTGTTTAAAAATTACTCTTCTAGCTCATCATATCAGCTAGGTTCCAGCCTCGACGGCCCAATCTCATTTTCAAATGGTTAAGTGATGTCGGGCAATTCATTGCCCACATGACCATGATACTGCACAAAGCTAAGCATGACTTTTTAAGTATGTAATTAGTGGCTATTAGGTATCCCATTAATCTAGGGTGACAAGGATAACGTTCTAGTTCAAGGGTTGGAAATTTATACATAATTATCATTAAGGCATTAACTATGAACTTAGACCAACATAATTAGATAAATCATATCAATGCAATTTCATAATGTAAAACAATATAATTGCATTTCACAAGTATGTGCAAATTGATCAAAGTATTGATTCGCATTGCTCAATATTCTAATAACCTTAGTCCTATTCGTGCTCAATGTTCTGGTAATCATCTCGCTCAATTTGCTGATAATCATTCTTTTCAATGTTATGACAATCTTGTTCTTGCTTTGTCTTGGACTGTTGTCTCATCATAGCTTCAGATTCTATCTGCATAGAATACGATTGAACCTAGGAATATCTGAAAGTAAGCAAATGAAATCCAATAAACTCAAACATATTCAAACCAAATGAAACACTTCAAATGAAAGCAAACATAGCTAATAGTATCTTGGAAGAAGGGAGTACTTCAGATGAGACCAAAACACACTCATCTAGAGTTGATTAAGGAAATACTACAAACGAAGTATATCAAAGGAAGTTGATGAAGGAAATACTTCAGACGAAGTATAACCAAAGAAGTTGACAAATGAAATACTTCAGACGAAGTATAACCAAAGAAGTTGATGAAGAAAACACTTCAGACGAAGTATAACCAAGGAAGTTGATGAAGGAAATACTTCAGATGAAATGAAGTACATCCCATGATAGTTGGAATAAAGCAAATACTACAAACCACAACAAATAAATCTCAACTCTATTTGTTTGGTCTAGTGGTGAAGTTTTGGGTTGCTAGTTAGACTTAAGGTCAAGTGACTTGTTTGATCTGGAGCGGGGGCGAGAGGGATCGGGCTCTCAAAAGTCTACTGGTGCAAGGAGTTAAGACTCCAACAGGAGGAGAGAATGTTCGTAGGAACATTCTTTAATGGTTACCTAAATGGGAGCGATCACCCAGTCAGGTTGAAACCTATGACCCATCTTCGGGTTACAATTGGTCCTTCTATGGGGAGCGGATGGCGATGAATGATAGCCAGAGTCTATAAGATGTCGATTGATGATTGAACTGCTATCATCTACTTGGGAACATATCACCACTGCTCTACTGATTCTTTCAGTTATTACTTCCTATTTACCGAGGAAGTTCCATGATAGCCAAGTGAGACCTACGCATAAACACGGGGTTCGCTCTGAGCAGACATAAGTCTCACCGATACATGGGACCTAAATCACTTAATGACTTCTTTTAGGATTTTATATTTATCAAGGAAATTCTATGAGCCTTAGCCGACTTCCAAGCATTGGTTGGACTCCAACCTTATAACTTGATCAGGCGTCACTACTACAAAATGGCTATATTGGACACATCATCACAGACGGTTCCTCAGAACCATCAGTATTAAATACAATCATACACAGATTTGGTTTAGCACACGTTTGTGTTACTGGCTACGGTAAAACCGTCTTTGAAGATGTAATATCACATACAATTCATGTTGAAAACCATCTGTGAAATATCATAGACTGTTCTTAACAATAACCATCTATGATATTAATAAATATCACAGACGGGTTTTAAATATAACTGTCTGTGATAATTCACAGACGGTTCTTAACAAGAACGGTCTGTGATAATTTGGTATCATAGACGGTTTGTGGTTAGAACCGTCTGTGATATGTTTAAGCCCTTAGGTTCCTGTGCGACGCGTCTCTTCATCTCGCGCAGAGACGTTACGATGCGTCTCTTCCTCTCATGCGCCGACGTTACGATTCGTCTTGGTTTGTGATACATTTTAAAAGAACGACCATGTCTTTCACACCCTCCATCAACAACTAGTAGAGTTAAAAAAACTCGATCACTACGGTATTGAAAACTCACAGATCGTACGACGCGCGCCGTGGTGAGCACACGAAGCATGACGGCGAGGACCATGGCGAGGAGGTCGGCGATCGCCGTCGCTCTTCCTCACAATGTCGTCGTCAACATCGTCGGCCTTGTGGCCGCGAGCTCGCCTTAGCCCATGGCTGACCTCTGCAGCCTATGAGCCACATACTACTGTTTGTTGTGTCAACCAATCCATGCATGCATGCATGTTGGCCTTTTAATTTGACTAGAGAAACATGTCGCTAATTTGACTAGCAACAATGCCCTTAATTTGGCCTTAATTTCAATTTTCTCTTATGGAGTAATTCTGATGTCTTGAATTGTGTACGTATATTGGAGTTGTAAGACCATGTACAAGGTGTCTAAGGAGTGTGCTGTGGGGGTTGTAAGACCATGTACAAGGTGTCTAAGGAGCGTGCTGTGGGGAGGTGTGTGGCACTTGAGCAGGAGGAGGCGATGAAGTGGCATGACAACGACCACTAACTCGCAGTCGTCAACCACCTGGCCGGCGCTGGCAACCCGGAGGCTTGCTTCATCATCAACCTCACGCTCGTCTTCGTGCACCAGACATGCAGTGCGGCCTCGTATTCCTCGAACGAGGGGCTGTCGCCGGCCACAAGGCCATGGCCTACATGCTCGGCCTCTTCCTCTACACGGCCAGTGAGGCGCGCGGCCTTTGGAAGCAATACAACAGCCAGGTCGAGGGTGACCCGGCTTGGCGGGTGCGAGACGCCAAGAGGACAAACTGGGAATTGCAAGTGGTGCCAAAGGCTCACGCGGACGCGGTCCAGGCGGCGATGTAGAAGATGGCCGGGCTATCGGGTCGGGTCTGGGCGCTGTCGAAGGATGGACACCGGTGCACAAGCACCGACTACGGCATTACGAAAGGGTGGGACCACTACATTGTCTTCTGCTGTGACGACTGTAGGATTAGGCATGAGTACGCCAAGTTCTTTGCACAGATATTGAACTAATTGTAAAATTAATGGGTTTTGAGTGATACTCCTGATTCTAGCAGCCGAAAAACATAGTATTTTTTTGATATGAAGGAACTATCATAGGCGGTTTAGTAGGATAAACCGTCTGTGATATGTATCACAGATGGTTATAAACTACAACACTCTGTGATATATAATTATCATAGACGGTTATTAACAAGAACCGTTTGTGATGTTTATTTATCACTGACGGTTTGTAATTGGAACCGTCTTTGATGTGTATCATAGACAGTTATTAACAAGAACCATCTCGTGATAGCGTGGCTGCTTTGAAGAAGACGGTGAGTACGGCTAAGAAAGCAACCAAGCCCACCACGAAGCAATTTTTTTCAGGGGGTCATCCACGCAGCATGAGGAGGATGAGACAACAGCCACGACCAACCTCATCGAACCTGATACACTCTCCTGACAGCCATGCTTCTTGAACTCGTAGGGGCTGGCCATCGACTAGCCAGAGAATGCTAACGAAGTAAGAGTGTGCCAAGCCGGAATACAATCACGGTATGACTAGCCCTGCAAGTTCAAAAAGTATGGTTGTCAGGAGAGTGTGTCAGGTTTGATGAGGTTGGTTTTGGCTGCTGTCTCATCCTCCTCATGCTATGTAGGCAACCCCCCAAGAAAAAGATCATGCTTCGTGGTGGGTTTGGTTGCTTTCTTAGGCGTACTCGTCGTCTTCTTCAAAGAAGATGCATCAAAGACAAAGGAATACTAACCTTAGATCACCAAGAATAAATAGATCTACAAGCACACTTGAAAATCTACGGTATTTCTTTCACCAAACGCGCCCCAGAGTCGGCCGCCTCCTTCAAAATAGCCGCATATATATTAGAGATATTACTCACTATAGATAGATCTAGCTTTGAGGGGACGACCAAATATTTAATGGTGCATATCACAGACGGCTATTATTAAGAACCATCTGTGATACGTATTAAGATAGTAGTTTTGAACCGACAGAGAACCATTTCCACCACAAGTTGGGCTACTTCGTCGTGGGCTTTCAAGACTTATTTGATCTATTCAACCTCGACGCCCTCGATGCCTCACTTCTACGATGTTGGATACTGTAAGTGTGTACAATCAAGTTCTACATTCATGCAATACTGATAAATGTTATAACTCATTGCTTATGTATAGATACCTGGTGCAATAAGCCCAGCGATCGAAACAACCGGTGGGTTTCGTCGACCCACATTTGATCTCTGAGCAATGCATCATCCAAGACGCATCATACGATGAGAAGTACATAACGAAGAGATTGCTTACTCACCACGATAAGGACTACATATTGGTGCCCTACAATTAGGGGTAAGTGCTTCACCACTTGCTATACAAATTTCATTTGTTCTTTATACGCAACACGAGCTTAGGTTTAATGACTAAAGCGATATACATGAGTAGGTTCCACTGGATCCTTTTAGTCATTCTACCAAAGTGGAACAAGGTAATATACCTTGATTCCCTAGTCAATAAGAACCACGACTTCACCATGTGCAAAAAGTACTTGATAGGTACGCTCATTTCCTCTATACATAACTTTATTGTAGTCTTACTTCGTTTGAAATATCGAGGATAACTTTTTAGAATTACATAGGTCGTTTAGCGCCTATGTTGCTGGGGGAGGGACACACAAGGAACCGGGCACCACACTGCGACACAGAACGTGATTTTTGGTACACGCTACATCACAATAATCCTATATCACACTTCGTAACCTGGCCTCTCGAATTGACTACACCTATATCACTTCGTAACCTGGCCTCTCGAATTGACTACACCTATATCATATATCACGCTTCTATTTTTGTAGTGCCACCAGCAACTACTACATGGCAACGTATGTGCATTCTACGTTTGTCATCATATGCTGGAAATCACGAGTGCTAAGACGAAGGATCCAGAGGTTTGTCAGTCAATCTCGTAATAATTATTTTGTAATTATGAATTTAAATATATATGCTTACTACTTTACTCTTGCTAGCGACAGGGCATGAATATACCAGAAAGTGCCTCTGGACTTACTTGCGGACTTTCAAGGACTGCTCACCACCTTCACCATGCGGGAGATCATTAAACAGAATGGATAGTTTCACCCTAGCGACACCGATTTATTGTAATTCACTTTGAGTTGTAATCAAATCACTTTGTAATTGATATTGAGTTTTTAAATCACTTCGAGTTGTTCTAAATCAAATCAATTGTGATATATTTTTCGTTTGATTGTTTTCAGAGGGCATGGCTAGCATTACTTGAGGCTAGCCGAAAAACCAAAATAATTTGGTATAGAACGAACTATCACATACAGTTTTGTGGAATAAACTGTCTGTGAATGCATACTATCACAGACGACTATTTTTACTAAGCGTCTATGATATATATCTAATCACAGACGACTACTACTAACAACCGTCTGTGATATGTATCTAATCATAGATGGCTACTACTAACACCCGTCTGTAATATGTATCTAATCAAAGACGGCTACCACCAACAACCGTCTGTGATTTATCGGATATCACAGACGACTACTATCAAAATCTATCTATGTTATGTCCCCAATCCCGGACAGTTAGTAAAAATAATTGTATGTGATATCCTACATGTCACATATAGTTTTTGGTAGAAATCGTCATTGATAGTAGGTCTTCACAAACGGTTTCAACAAAAAAATCGTCTGTGTTGTGACTTTTCACATACGGCTCACAAATCGTTTGTGATAACCGTATGTTATCATAGACACATAGATTCAGATGGTTCAAAAATCGTCTATGATGACGGTTTGGATCCGTCTGTGATGACCCTCTGTGTAGTAGTGCGTGTCTACGGGTTTGGGTTCAACTTTAAGGTGATCCTTACTAAGTCTTACTATCTGTATGGTTTGGAACCTACTAAAGTAAACCCGATACACTAGGTTAATCCTTAGCTATAACACTTGCCAATGACTATTTGTAGCTAAGTAGGTTACTGCTACATAATGACTTCTGTGTTTTCATCTACCTACTTCCTGTTCAGTGATTTATCTTATCAGCTCTGATTTTGATTAACTAGCATGAAGTCATAACATGGCTACTGCTAATCTTTGTGACTATCTAATATAATGATTATACCTAACTTAACTACTAGCGATCTATTTAACTACACACTTAGTGTTACTAGCTATTGCATATGTGTTAGTGCCATGCCACCATCCTAGTTAGGTTTTGACTAAGTTAATCATTTTACCTAATTGACAAGTTAGTAAGGGTCCACTTGTAAGTGTATGTTTCTATGATGTATTATTTTATGATAATGGCCTAGGGTCTATTGACCATTGGATTGTGCGTGTATGTACATGCCTTAACATGACTACATCACTGTTTGGTTTTTAATAGCCTTATTATAAATGGTCAACCTACTAATCACATCTGTGTTGGGTCTTCATGCCATTTAAGGTAATTGTATTATCTTTTAATATGACTCCTTATTAAACTTGCCCTTAATTACCTATATTATCTTCTAATTGAACCTTAAGCACTTATTTCCAAGGAACATGGATTACGGAATATTACTATATTAAAATACAATTTGTTAGTTGAATATCTACAAATTAACTAACCCACTAGAAATTCCTAACTAAACTTGTCTTTGCAATTTACTCAACAAAACACTTACTAACCATTTTCCATTAGCCCTCAACTTACCTAACTAACTATACTAAGCTAATCCATGTCGATTGACCTGCTAATCAAATGGGCCACTACCATACACACATACACAAACTGGGGGAAAGAGCCACAGAGATATAGGGGAGGGCCTGTCGGACCCTGATTTCACAAATCCAAATCCTCTGTGAAAACATTGTGTTATTCTCTGGATCAGTAGATAGCACTCACAGATACATCACTGAATAATTTCATACACGATGAAAACCATACCATTCATTATATTACAAAATATCAGAGTCACATAATTATCTTCATGGGGACAGAGTTGTCTTGATGCATAAGCTACAACTTTTCCTTCTTGCATAAGTATGCAGCCAAGACCTTGGCGCGAAGCATCATAATAGACCTCAAAGTCCTGATGTATGTCTAGTAGGATTAACACTAGTACAAAGGTTAATTTCTTCTTCAATTCTTGGAAACTCTTTTCACAAGCTTCTGTCCATTCATACTTCTTTTCCATTTTAAGCAGATGGGTCATTGGCCTGGACAGCTTGTAGAGTCCTTCTATGAAGCATCGGTAGTATCCAGCCAAGCCGGGAAACTACATACTTCAATTACTGAGGTAGGCTATTTCGAATCCAATACAGCTTCTACTTTGGATGGATCCACTTCGACTCCTCCAGCGGATACAATGTGTTTGAGGAAACTGATCTCATGAAGCCAAAATTCACATTTGTTGTACTTGGCATAAAGCTGATGCTCTTTAAGCTTTTCTAGAACCAAACACAGATATTCAACGTTTTCTTAAATGGTCTTAGAGTAGATCAGAATGTCGTCTACGAACACGACGACAAACCTGTCCAAGTTTTCTATGAATACATTGTTCATGAGGTTCATGAAGTAGGTTGGTGCATTGGTCAAGCCAAACGACATAACTATGAACTCATATAGGCCATACCGGGTGGTAAAAGCCATTTTGGGGATATCTTCATTCTTGATCTTAAGATGATGGTATCCTAACCATAGGTCTATCTTGGAGAAAACTACTACTTCTGACAATTGATCTAACATATCATCAATGCGGGGCAAGAGATACTTGTTCTTGATGGTCACCTCATTGAGGGCTCTGTAATCAACACACAATCTGGCGGTGCCATTCTTCTTCTTCACAAAGAGTACTAGCGAACCCCAGGGGATGAGCTAGGTCTAATAAATCTTTTTTAGCAGGTCCTCAAGTTGGGTCTTTAGTTGTTCAAGCTCATCAACGGCCATCCTATATAGTCTCTTGTAGTTGGGGTTGTTCCTGGTTTTAAGTTGATCACTCAACATCTCTATCTAGTGGAATACCAGGCAATTTTTTCAGGAAGATCTCTGGATAAGCTTGGACTATCGGTGTCTCCAGAACAACTCTTCAAGGTGGTGGGTTGACCGATCCACACTAACTCTGATTGTGGTTCCCAGGAACTTGGTGAGCACCACTTTTCTGTTGGCATAATCTATTAGTCCTTGGTATCTGATCAACCAATCCATCCCTAGGATGATATCCACAGTTTTGGATTCTAGCACTAAGAGGCTTGCTAGGAATTCGGAACTTTCTAAGGCAATCTCTACTCTGGGACTTACTGATGTAGCAAATAAGGATCCCCCGGGTGAACTTAGTGAGGTACTCGTTAACTAACATGTGACCCCGCTTCAAAGCTTTGAATTCATTCCTTTTTAACCTCATGGTACCAGCGAGCACAATGTTGGTTCTGAAAGTGGTCTTGAATTCATCCCAGGGAATTGGCTGACTTGCGGGTTCAATCTCGTCTAACTACACTTCAACAATCTCATTCTGCGGCGGCGGGGTCTTGTTGATTCTCAGCCTCAGGTGCTACTGCTCCTTCTACTTCTTCTTCATCGGCTACTGGGCTTTCACCACCTCGAGCAGCGAGGTAATTCTCCCACCAAGCAGCGGCGGCTCCTTTTAGCTGATGGGTGACAAAGTCCACTTTGTCCTCCTCTAAGCATCGAGTGAGACAAAGCATCTTCTCAGTATCTCTAAGCCAATCTTCAGCTTTCAGGGGTTCATTTGCTGTAGCTAAGGTGAGGGGTCTTGTCCCGAGGAAGTCGGCCAACTTTGAATAGTAGTCATCCAGTCCTGACTGCTGACTGGCAAGCAAGGCTTAAAGAATCTACATCTGCTGGAACATGACTTATGCTATTGATGGATTTGTTGGCGGTGGGGGAGGTAGATCCTGACCACGACCACGACCACGGCCTCTGCCTCGGCTTGCTGTAAAGGCACCACGTCTTGGGGTGACTGCTCTCCTTGGTTCCATCTAGAGAAACAATTTAGCTTAGAACTAGAGGAGATATCTGAGGGTGTACTAGCCCTCTAGAGCATACACATAAGAACTTGAACCAAACGAGGAAAAATGAAACAAGTACAATACAATGCCTAGAGTGGTTGCATTACATTAAGGGGGGTTAGGCGTTACATGACTTACAAACATAGCATATAGGCTATGCTAAGCTATGACACAGAATACAAACCACAACGCCTACGAAAGAAAGAAAACGGAGAGTGCTTGCAACCAAAAGACTACCTAGCAAACATTGCTACCTAACCTAGACTAGCCTAAATACTCCTCCATCAGGTGCTGACCACCACAAGCGATGCAGTTGCTTGGGAGCGGGAGCAAGAATGGCTACGACCGACAGTCGACGAACGGGAACAAGAACAATTGCTACCGAGGCTGGGCGAACAGGAATAGGAGCGGGAATAGCTGAGGCGGTGTCCACGGCTGGACTCTCCAAGGTGTTGTGGTTGCAGGCGCCGGATGATGAAGAGGGCAGGCGTAGGGGGAGCTGGGGCAAAGATCATAGTGGCTGCCACAATCTATCCCAACTCTACGACGGCGGCATCCCTCTCTTGTACTGCAGCAAGGTGGGCTTAATTACTCCTGATCATGTTGTTGCGGAGGGTGTCAGAGTGCTCGTAGCAGGAAGTGAGGAGCATCCGAAGCTGTGCTATCTCGTCCGTGGCACTGTTGATGGTAGCTGTCATCTCCTGAGTAACTCTGCACCTGGTGTGTCAGGCGAGGATTGTCATCTCTGGCGTCGAAAACCCCCAGACAACGCTCTCCATCGAGGAGATACGGGTAGTAGCAGAAGGGCGACCTCAGTAGAAGATCCTCGTGCAACCAGCACAAGCTGGGGAGGAGGAACAGCTGAGGCGGTGCCCACGGTGGACTCTCCAAGGTTGATGGCTGGCAGCGGACTAGGGTGTCGCACGCTCTTACGCGCAGTCATCCTGGTGTGGGGTCCTCCAAGCTGAAGCGGTCGAACTGACGTCGGGTCGCTGGGGACAAGGTAGGCGTAGGGGGAGCTGGGGCAAAGATCATAGTGGCTGCCACAATCTTTCCCAACTCTACGACGACGACATCCCTCTCTCGTACTGCAGCAAGGTGGGCTTCATTACTCGTGATCATGTTGTTGCGGAGGGTGTTGGAGTGCTCGTAGCAGGAAGTGAGGAGCATCCAGCTGTGCTATCTCGTCCATGGCACTGTTGATGGTAGTTGTCATCACCTGAGTAATCTGCACCTGGTGTGTCAGGAGAGGATTGTCATCTCTGGCGTCGAAGACCCCCAGGCAGCACTCTCCATCGAGGAGATACGGGTAGTAGCAGAAGGGAGACCTCAGTAGAAGATCCTTGTGCAACCAGCACAAGTGGGGGAGCGGGAACAGCTGAGGCGGTGTCCATGGCTGGACTCTCCAAGGTTGATGGCTGGCAGCGGATTAGGGCGCCGCACGCTCTTGCGCGCAGTCATCCTGGTGCGGGGTCCTCCAAGCTGAAGCGATCGAACTGACGTCGGGTCGCTGGGGACGAGGGTAGGCGTAGGGGGAGCTGGGGCAAATATCATAGTGGCTGCCACAATCTGTCCCAACTCTACGATGGCGGCATCCCTCTCTCGTACTGCAGCAAGGTGGGCTTCATTACTCCTGATCATGTTGTTGCGGATGGTGTCGGAGTGCTCGTAGCAGGAAGTGAGCAGCATCCAAAGCTGTGCTATCTTGTCCGTGGCACTATTGATGGTAGCTGTCATCGCCTGAGTAAGCTGCACCTGGTGTGTCAGGCGAGGATTGTCATGTCTGGCGTTGAAGATGTTGGAAATATGCCCTAGAGGCAATCATAAAGATGATGATATTTCATTATGTTCATGATTTTGATAATATGTTATTGTGTTCCTCGAATGAATCATCAGTTATAGATCAATAAGTATGTGACTTATTGGTGGAGCTCTTTAACTTGTATGATGTCATTCTAAATGTATCCCTGATCAGATGTCACTGGTCGAAACACCAGTGACTCTACGACCAGCACATATATTGATTAATGACCATATTTTACCGGTCATAGATATGGGGATATCGAATCAGTAATGTGAGCACATGTTAGAGAATATGGGGTTGGATAGACCCATCATTGAGACACTATTGAGATTGTTATGAATCTTTGTGTCATTAGTTGGTCTCAAGTAATGATGATGTATAATCCTTAGACCTGAGATCAGCATGGTTCCCTACATGTGTAATAACACTCTTAGGGGTTGCCAAACGCTACTCGTAACTAGGTAGTTATAAAGGTAGCTTTTGGGTATGCTATGAAACATGCGGAGGGATGTGATTGGTTGAGATGGTATTTGCCCCTCCTTGCATAACAGGAGAGATGTCTCTGGGCCCCTCGTGGTGATCGGATAAAAAAGTGCATGGCCATGCCACTAGTGGTCGAAGTGTCGACCACATGATGTTATCCGACACTCGATCGAGAAAGTATTGAACAGTCCATGGATGACACATCATCTCACCTCGAGTTCAACCAAACATCGTGAGGCAAAGGGAGAATGCATGAGTAGGCGCTTAGTTCGATCAGTTACGGGCTAGTCGTATGGAGATACGATCTGGTCGTAGATTGATCGAACGTAATCACAGAATGGTAAGAATCTGGTCGTAAGGAGTTACGAACTGGTTGTGACCAATTACAACCTGGTCGTATAGAGATACGAACTGGTCGTAAGTGATGAGGACCTGATCATAGATCATATTACTTCAAGGTTCGTCCGATATATTCTATGTGTCTTTGGAAATCGTTATGTGCTGCTAGGTACCACTGACTACTAGTGGTCGAAAAAGAGTTTCCGAGTCATAACCGATTACATATGTACATGTGGGGTCGCACACTTAAAGGGCAAGGATCTATTTTGGATGGTGATCCGAATTCGTATAGGCCACGAGTTCCTAATGGGCCTCCAGGTCGAGACCCATCATGGATGCCTATATAAAGAGGGGCGGTGGCATGGGGTGAAGGAGAGGATGATCTTTGGAAGAACTCCCGAAACCCTAATAGCCACGCCTTTTCAACCACACTGCCAGTGCTAGCACTCCAATGCGTGGTGATCCTGCCCCGTACGTGTGGATACCTCGGAGGTGTTGTTGCAAAGTATCAGCACTGGAACGATCCGCAACTTGTGACGTTCACCGGAGTCGGAGGAGAAATCACGTGATGAGTACGACCACTCGGAGGAGCAGACACGCGACGAGTACGACCACTCGAAGGAGGAGACACGTTTTGAGTACAATTATGACTGCATCAACTCACTACAACGACTCTACTTCCGCTATGAGTCGGCGCGTCTGGCGATAATCTCGTGATCTATTACTTGCAGTGGTTCCTTGGTTGCGTGGTAAAATTTTTGTTTGTGCTATTGTAGCCTTGCCGCGTTACCCTTCAGAAGACCCCAGACAGCGCTCTCCATCGAGGAGATACGGGTAGTAGCAGAAGGGCGACCTCAGTAGAAGATCCTCGTGCAACCAGCACAAGCGGGTGGAGGCGAAGCGTGCGCCGTTCTGAACTTCCTCAAAATAGCTGCTCTAGGGTGCTTGGGCCTGGAAGGTGTGAGCGGTGAACTCACCCTCCCTGGCATAGAGGTAAACCTCCATGGTCCAGGACTCTTGGTCCAGCATCTCGGTCTTCCGGCCTCTAAAGATAGGCTTGCGGTGGTAGCTCAGGTGCTGCATGAGTTGGCAGAGAATGTCCACGAACTCATCGCGTTCTCTCCGTGAAAGTGATGGTCCCACGGGCCATCAGACGACGGGTAGCCATCTACAGTTTTGAAACAAGAGAAGGTCGGTAAACACAATGAAAGTAAAGGTAAGTTTAGAACTAAGAGTGATGAGTAAAAGAAAATAAGTACACTATATATTGGGAAAAGCTTTTATTAGTTTGTGCAAATAAGACTCAAGCCCTTAGGTACGCTCAGTCTAACTAACACTCCTACAGTCATATACTCTGATACACATAAAATAGCAAATGAACTCCAATTTACATAAGACCAATGCCATTAGCAAGGTCTTAAATTTAGACAAATTTATAAACAAAATAACTAGAATCAAAGTTATAACTGAGGAGAACAGAGCTTTTGAAGTTCTGGCTTCGAGTACTGTCGGTTCCAAGTACTGTTCATTTTGAGTACTGTTGGCTTCAAGTACTGTTCATTTTAAGTACTCATCATTTTGAGTACTGTTGGCTTCATGTAGTATTTGTGTCGAGTATTGTGGTTTCGAGTACTGCTGGCTTCGAGTTGATGCGGTCGAAGAGATGTTCGACTGCATGGCGTAGTCAGAAGGAGCTTTGACTACAAGACGTAGTTGAAAGGAGCTACAACTACAAGACATAGTCGGAAGGGGATCAACTACAGGTGGTCGGAAGGAGGTATCAACTAGACGACGTAGTCGGAAGGGGTTCGACCACACGATGTAGTCGGAAGGAGTTTCGACTACATGTGGTCGTAAAGGGTAGCGACTAGATGTGGTTTTAAAGGGTAGTGACGACATGTGGTCGTAAAGGATATAGACTTCATGTGGTTGTAAAGGGTAGCGACTACATGTGGTTAGAAGGAGTTTCGACTACATGGCGTGGTCGGAAGGAGGTTCGACAACGTGGTGTGGTTTGAAGGAGTTTCGACAATGCGTGGTCGGAAGGAGTTCAACAATGCGGTGTGGTCTGAAGGAGGTTCGACATTGTGGCTACCTGGTCATGGACGTAGTCGTAGACGTGGTCGGAGACATAGTCATAGACGTGGTAGGAGTCGTAGTCGTAGACATGGTCGAAAAGGAGTTTCGACCGCTTGATGTGGCTGAAAAGGCAAGAGGGAGAATCAGGCACGGAGAAAAGGGACTTACCAAGACCGAGAGGGAGGTTAGAGGTGGTCGAACGGAAGTGGGGGAGCTTACGGTCGACGATGCGACGAAGGAAGGCGGTAGTTCCTGCAACACAACACCGAAAAAGGAGTGAGAGGGCTGCTTCAAAGATCTATAGGGCACGAATTGACGCAAGTAGAAAAGGAGCTGCACTGGTGCGGCGAGAACAAGGAGGCACACAGCGACTTGAACTCAGAGCTCAGAGAAGAAAGGGGCTCTTCTCGGGGGCACTTATCAGAAGCGAAGGAGAGACGAGGAGAGGCAAGGGAAGGATCAGAGCTCCTTTTATAGCCGGCGGGAGGTCAAAAGGAGTCCTTGAGGAGCTTGGGTGGTGCACGGTCCCGAGGTGGTAGTTGCATGGGCGTGCGCAGTGGGAGGTGACGAGAGTGATGACTCGGGTGGGCGACGCAGGTGGCGGGGTTGACACGAGCAGGCATTGGCGACGGGACTAGTCGACGGAGGTGCCAGAGTCAAGGGTAGGTGGAGCCCGTGGCCATGGTGTTGAGACGGCGGCGGGACAGGCAACGAGATAGGACAATGGAGGCGGCGACTTCGAGGGTCAAGCTGGTGGTGGAGGCGACGGGGCACGTGGGCGTTGCAGGTGCCGGATGATGAAGAGGTGCGCCGGAGTCAAGGGCAGGTGGAGCAGGTGGTGGAGGGGATAGAGTCGCAGGGGCTGGCTCGGGGGTTGAGCCGGGAGAGAAGAAAGGCAGGGAAGGAGGAGTTGGGCCAGCTGGGCCAAAGGAAAGGGAAGCTGGGCTGGGGAAGGATGCCAAGAAGGGGGCTACGACCAAGGGAAGGACGGCCGGCCCAAGGGGGAGGAAAATGGGCTGGGCCCGAAGAGAGATGTTTTGAAATTAAGGTGGAAGCTCGACATTTTGGAAAATGCAACTTAAGTTGAAATAAGTTTTTGAAACCAACTGACAAAAGCAAAAACTATTCATAATCTGAAAATGGACTGTTACAAGCCATTGTCAGCTAGTCTACCCAACACACACACACACACAGAGAGAGAGAGGAATAGGAATAGCAAGAAAGTCACTAGGGGCAAAATAGAGGAAACGACCGAGTTTGGGAGGCGAGCGTGGCGTCGACGGGAGAGTCAACGGCAGCTGTTGACAAGGCAAAAACTGGAACCACGGAGGCATGGCGGTTCTAGGAGTAAAGGTTGTGTGGCCGGAGGTGGACAGTGGCGGCCGGGCGGCATAGATAGGCGGTCGGCCATGGGGGAGGAAATGGTGCAACGGTTTCAGAGGGGAAAAGGAGGGAAACGATGGTGCTCATGGGCTGGAGGGAAGTGCGGGAAACCTACCGGAGCAGATAATGGTGGCGGGGAGTGGCTGAGGTTGGCTGGCGGAGCAGACCAGGGGTGGCGTAGGCAACTTGCCATGGCGGTGGCGCTGCGGAGGAAGAGAGCTTGAGTGGGTGGTGGGGGAAGGTAGAGGGAGGTGAGGAGATGCTTCAGTAGCGGGTGATTGAAGAAATGCTCATCGGTTGAGGCAAGACGACGGCGGTGACGGTTTTGGCTAGGAACAGGGAAGATGGTGGCGCATGGCGCTTCAGTGGGGGAATCCTGCAATTGGTCGAGGGCTTTGTCGACGAGGAACACCATGTGACACATGCAGTTGGGGGAGAAGCTCACGGTGTGGCCGGAACACCGATGCCAAGGTGGCGACATAGTGGCAGCGGGCATGGGCACTGCACCTCCTTGCTTGCCCTTGGTGAATAAGGGATGGAGGGAGGGAATGGTGGAGGGGGGAGGGAGGGGTGCACCCAGCTGCGGCTTAAGTAGGCGAGGCAAGCGCGCTGTTGTGAATGCTAGTGTTGTGCAAAGCTATGGGAGTAGGTGGCGTACTAGTGGCATGGCTCTAGTGACCGCGGCACATCGACGGGACAGGAATAGAGGTGACAGGGGCAGGCGCGCAGTCGCTGCACTAGTGTCGGCGAGGACAGAAGCAGGTGAGCATGTGTGGGCATGCGGGGGCTGGCGACATGGGTGCCAGGGCACTCGGGGACATGCGTGATAGGACACAGCGGTGGTGCAGCTGAGTGACGACGCGATGTGCTACAACGTCTTGGACGCAACACAAAGCGCTACTGAGGGACTAGGACGTCGTGGCGGCGACTGGATGGGCATGATGGGGGCGACATCACAGTGATGATGCGGTGATGGAGCGGCTGCAGTGGTAAGGATGCGATGGGGCAGGCGACGGAATTACGCGGCTCGAGTGGTGACGCCTTGCACAGGGGTAGCGGAGGGATGGGGCAGTGTGGAGCTAGGGTGGCGACGGGACGTGGAATGGTTGAGCTAGAACGATGATGACGTGCGCCGGGATTAGGGCATGCGCAGGTCTCCCGGGTGATAGCTGGGCGAGGACGGTGTGGCACCAGTGCGGCATGGTTGGCAGCAGCTGGCGGTGTGGGCACACAGGGTGGAGGGAATGGTGCTGCTGGGTGGCACGGCACACACGTTGGTGCGTGGCGTGGTCGGCGCGTACGATCCGGGAGGCGTGATGCCAGTGGCACGACTGAGGGCATTGTGATGCACGACACAGGAGGAGGCCGGTGGCTAGGCTAGTGGCCGGGCTTGAGACAGAACACAAAACAGAAGTCGGGCTGGGCCAGGTGGTTTCGGCTCAGGCCACACTTTTTGTGGTTGAGGTTTCAACAAACAGCTCAAAAGTTCGAACATCGCCGAAGTGTATCAAAAAGTTTTAAAAATTTTGTATTTTTAACTCTAGAATTTTTGTCCCAATTTTGGTGTGTTACAATTACAACGTTAGAGGAAAGGAAAATTGAAAAAGGCGGCCTGAAGGATTCAAGGAGACAGAAGCGACTTCGATAGTTTTTGGCTGTTTTTTTTGAAGTACTTCTTTGGTATCTGTTTCAGACGGAAGGGGAAAGGGAAGAAAGAAAAGTGACTGCGAATATCTTCAGATGTCTATGTTACATAAGCAATCACGCGTTGATTTTGGAATTCTGAAAATTGCTAGATTTTTTGGAAGTTTCAAATGCAAGGAGAGCTAATGAATGACACATCAGAAGCATCTCTCCTAGATAGACGCTTTCAAGTAATCATTCCTTATGTATCATTCACATCGATTTGCAATCGTTGATCGTTAGGCCTTAAGGCGATCAATCGCAGAACATCTACCCAGCAAGCACAACAATTTCTTCCGATATTACATTAGATCTATGAAGTCATCCACCATCTCATGTCGTCCCATATACGCACAGTTCTTCGGGCGACAAGTCAGAAGTCACTAGAGCATGTAAAGTGCATGGCATTGTATGTTTCCTCTCCTCATTAGACTTGAGTTACATGCAAAAGATTTTGTTCAGCGCTATGTAGCCATGAAGCTGTACCAATATGCTATGGGCTTTATCATGTCCTTGTATATACTGACAGAGCGAGCATGATTGACCAATGCAAATCAAATCCTTGCTCTGCCTCCATACTTTTCTGCTCCGTCCTTGATGCCCCCATTGATGGATGGATCCCTTTCGCACTGCCTGCCTGCCTGCCTTCTCTCGCCATTGTTTGAAATAGACAGTATGAGTGCATCTGCACACCTTTTCCAATGCGCCTTGTCGTCATCGGCGTCTTGATTGCTCGCTCATGCAGGATATATATTCAAATCCCTAGTCAGAGATTCATCTTTGCATCGCCAAAAAGCTTGGATCTTTACGTTCAATCAAGCTCCACTCAAGTGGGATGGTGCTCTTCCTTTTTCTCTAACTTAACTCCATTAACAGAAGGGAAAACTATACATTCTGCATGTAGAGATGTGTTCCATTGGATGCATTGCTTTCTGAATTTGCAGTGCTACGCATCACCACTAGCTAGTACTTGCACGCACATCTATTCTTCTTTAAGGCACAAGTCTTCTAATGCCAACAGGCTATGAGCTAACCTACATTGCCTAAGAACATTTTTTTTTACAAAACGAATGGCTTTAATTTTAGTGGAGCTTACCTCACCAATCACCATGTTGGTCTAAATATCTACAGGTGAAGGTCCAACATTAGCTACATGCCGAAGAGACAAGCCTAGCAAAGCAAAGAGACCAAAGGCCCATCAGATAAAAGAAGGGTGCATACCGAAAGGGCTCATTGGCTTCTCTGATTCCATTTGAGCTAAACTACTGATTTCTTTATTCCTTGTCACAGAAAAGATCCACGAATGCTCTGTGACAAAGTGTAGTCGACTAGTCGTTGTGTTCGTGCATTATGTAAAGTGTAAGCAGTGATAAAGAGCTCTTGATCATTGGAATTATTCTTGCGAGATTGATGAGTTTCGGTGCCTACATTCAACTGGAAATTTCGCCAACAAGATGAATGGCATATCAGCAGCTACTGTTAGTCTGAAACCGGTAAGCATGGAACTACTAGTCTGCTACTAATGCTGCAAGTAAGTTGCAAATTTCTGGTTAATTTGCTTTTATCTTGCTTGAAATGCTCATCTCTTGTTGGAACTTGTCTTGAGTAGCCGCTATAAACACGAAAAATATATATGAAAATACCCTCTATCTAATCCTCGAGTCTTTTGTGAGGTTGATGATTGGAACAGATGTGCAGATGGCCATCGTCAAAAGAAACGTCTCTGACTTTTTACTAGTTCCTAGTATGGTAACTCATCTCCCAGAAAGAGCTCACAGCGACACTTAGGAAGAATGGTTCAGTCCGCAAGCTGAACGAGCAAGACAAAACAGAGCACGAAGCAAATGTGGTTAAGTAATTTACAGAACCGAATCGCTCCATCGATCATGGATGCTCACATAATTAGGAGGCTTTTTGCAAAAGGCCGGCCAGAAAGGTGAAACGTACCCGCCAATGCGCAGCTGAAAGGTGTGGAGACCATGTAGTATGATCACAATTTTAGTGTTGAATAATTGGCATCGGTG
Organism: Hsuehochloa calcarea; assembly: GCA_036346395.1. NCBI lineage: Eukaryota > Viridiplantae > Streptophyta > Magnoliopsida > Poales > Poaceae > Hsuehochloa > Hsuehochloa calcarea. Next base: position 17,028,343 of record CM070602.1, on the reverse strand, counting down.
TCGAGGTTTTTAGGAAGAAACCCTTGGTTTAGCAAATTGTTGATTTTGTTATCAGTGTAGTCGGCAGTAGGGCGGTTAAACCGGCCAGGGCCGGCGGTCTAACCAGTCAAGGGTGGCGATCAAACCGGTGCTATGGGATTTAGAGAATAGCACGCCAAACACTTTATGTGGTAATGTTTAGGGGTGAGTTTGCATCAGGTGCCATTGAAAATAGAGATTAGATATGAAACTAGATAGAATTTTACCGAAAAGTCCATAGATGTTCTAAGATTTGGGAACCAGACTGACCGGTATGATATTGGCGGTCAGATTGGTGGGCGGTCTGACCGGTCCCTTGTTACCGGGGCTAGCGGTCAGACGGACCAGTGGTTGATGGTTTGACCACAAGTGGCCTGGAGGTTAGACCGGCCAAGGGCCAGCGGTCTGACTGGCTAGAGCAAGTTCATGCACAGTGAACTGTGGTGAATTTGCTGATTTGGCCAAAGTCACGGGATTCAATGCTTAGATGTTGCATGACCCATGTTTTGGCTAAAGTGGATCAAGTTGCGAAGAACTTGTGATCGAAATCGATTTATTGGTCTATTATTGTGCAAGAACACTTGGAGTCAACTATGATGGACAACGATGATGATCGAGATTAGGCTAGGAGAGCTAAAGTCCAGAACGATCGAGGATGCGGGCGAAGTGGTTGAATTCAAGCATGGTGCAAGATGGAGAAGAATGACCGAACATGAAGATCGATGCAATGAGTTGCATCAAGTGGCTCGGGGCCAGTGCAAGTGCCATGGTGGTCCGATGGGAGCCGGATGGGAGAGAATTGCCGGCATGAAGAAAGTCATTGATGAACCTACGCGTTGCGAAGCATGCGATTGCTTCACGATGATTGGACTCGGTCATGGAGAAATATCGAGAAGGGGTATTTTAGTATCTTCGTCAAAATACCAGGTTGGTGACCTTGAAGAAACCGCGGCATAATTTGAATTTCCAGCCTTTTCTTTAATTTGAAAATCATTTCTTAATTCTAATTCCGTCGTGGGCCGAATTGGCTCGACCCACTCACTCATTCCTCTCTTCTCAAGCTGATGTCCCCGTTTCACTCCCGCCGCCCCCGCTCCATTCCTCGCTCCACTCCCCGCTACATCAGCCCAGCCCAACTCCCTGAAACCGTAGCCTTCGCAAGACACACCACCGCTCTGGCCCAACCACGCCACCTCCTCCACCTAGTCCCACCTGGAAGCCACTACTGCCGCCGCACACATATGCGATGCGGACGATGCAGCCGCCGCCCTCGGCTTCCATGTCGCCCATGCCCCTGAGGCTATTAAAAGCCTCAGCCATCCTTGATCCACCCCCTCGTGACCCGCCGCCTCCGTTGCCCTGGCCACTGCCGCCGCTCAGGAAGCCATCGTGTGCCGCCGCCGAGTTCATCTTCTTTGAGTCCGGCACCACCCGTCCACGTCTGATTTCCACCGTCGAAGCCTTTTGGGCCGAGTCCTTCCAACCATGACTTCGCCTCCACATCCTCTACCGAATGCATCTACCAGTTGGAGCTCCCGAGCCTCATATCTCCGGTGCCATCTTCTTATTCCCCACCTTTGGCCGGGCCCATGACGGCCGAAACCTTGCCGTTGTATTCCTCGTTGCATCGGTAAGTTCCTTGCGAATCCTCTCACATCACCACCTGTTCCAACTCCCAATCTATCTTTTCCCTCTCTTGACTATGAGTTTTGCTCACCGTGCGCATAGATCAAGTCCATCTCCGGCCGTCCACCTTCGTCGTCCGATTCTGCCGCTCTGGTGAGCCTTCACCGTCCATCTACCCACCATCACCATACCCGCGCCACGTTCTACCCGTGCGCGTGTTGACATCATCGATCCATCACCAGAGCCACCATAGTCGATCCATTGTCGCCTTGTGCTCGCCGCCGGCCAACTCCGTTGACCCTTGGACCCTGCGCCTGTGTTACCATGCTTACCATCGTGTCCTCTCCGTGTCGTACCACAACGCTTGCCCCGTCCTCATTAGTGCCACGCCACCGCCACATCACCGCCCTGTCCATGCCACCTCTCGGCCACCTCAGCGCCATCTCTGCCTCGTCAGCACCCACGTGGCCAAGCTGGGCCCAGATCCAACCTATTCCCTTTGACGTGAGGGCCCCACATGTTAAAGCCTTGTCACCATCCCGTCTTTGCCACCTCAGTGCCACCCATCACCACGTAGTCGCCGTGTGAGTGTGAGAGACCATGTGAGAGGTCCTCCACTCTGAGTGATGAGTATTTGACAAGTGTGTTGATTAGATTGAGAGTTGAGGTTTTCGGTTTGGGATTTTCGGCCGAGTCGTGGAAATCGGAACTACATTTGTGTATGGAGCGGAAGTTCATTAATCGAACTACCGGTGTTGGAAAAAGGAACTTCCGATTTATCCGGTTTTGCTCTCGGTGAAGGAAATCGGAACTTCCGCACAAGGGGTAGCGGAGTGTCCGAAAATTCTGACATTGAGTGTTCTCTGAGTTGCTAATCGGAATTAAATATCTGGAAAGTCGGATGTTCCGAAGATCGGAAGTACCGCAGTGTTGAGTGCGGAACTTCCGATAATCCGACAGTGCGGATGTTAGAAATCGGAACTTCATCAGTAGTAAATCGGAACTTCCGATTGTGTCGTAATCGTGCGAAGAAGAATATTTTGTGTTTTTGATTTTGTATGAGTTTGAGTCTTATACAATTATTGATGCTATGATATAGTGCAATGCTATGTGATGTGTTTTTGTCTGTGTTGACTGCAGGGCATCAAGATGGAGTCGTGGCGAGACACGTGGACCGGACTAGGCGCAGGAGGCGTTGAGGTCAGAACGGTCGGGATGTGTCGAAGACAGCGTGAATCTTGAAGCGGTTAATAGTCGTACACAACAAGGTGTACGGAGGCTTCGGAAGGTGCGCAAGAGGCGAAAGGGTCTTTTCGCAAAGCGGCAAAAGTGGAGGCGGTTCCGTTCGGGTGTAGCGAGCTTAATGGGTTGGAGGCCCATTAGCAAAGGCTATAAATAGGGGAGAACCCTGGAGTTAGGGTTAGACTTTGAGAGAGAAAATTAGGGTTAGCCTTAGCAAAAGGGTTTGGTTTGCTTTTTGAGAGTTTGTTGAGTTGAGAGGATGAACTGAAAATCTTTGTAATCTTTCCTCTGTGTTTCCTCTGTAATATCTTGATTCTATCAATGAAACTCTGAAGTTTTGATTACTCGTTTATGCCTCTCTTATTCCTTTCCCGTTCTTGTTGAATATTTAGGTTTTGATGCATCTTTCGATTCGTCCTATGAAATAGCTTGAAACTTGATATCTAGAGTCGTTTTAATATTGCTAATGCATCCTCAAAGTTTCATGAACTAAGAATCAGAGAATCTTGTCTATCGTGGGTTTTGGTCTTTCTTGCCCCCTCTTCAAGAAATCCGATTTTGGCTTGTTTGTTGAATCTTTGTTTGCGATTCTTCTCCATGAGGTCAAGATGTTGCTTAGGATGATGTCCTGTGAAACTTGACCAGAGAAGAGCATTCAAGATTTAGCACTTTGGATTTTTTGGGAAAACCCGAGCGATTGTTCTTGGTCGGGACAATGGAACTTCCGATTGTCCAAAGCGGAATATCGCAGCGGAACTTCCGCACTTACCCCGAACTACCGGAGTGCGGAACTATCACGTAGAATCGGATCTTCCGATTTTGATGTAATGTAATGAAACTGTTTTAGTTCTCGATTTTGTGTTACTCATCTTGAGAGGGTTTTGTAGATCTTGTTTAAATACATTAAAGGGAGCTCTTAATTTTAAGGCACCATTCACCCCCTCTGTTGCCATTTCGGTCCTTCAATTGGTATCGAGCGGTTAGCTCTTCTTAATAGATCTTAACGGTCGGTTGAGCCATGGCAGCGGACAAGTATTCCACCAAGCCTCCAGCTTTTGATGGTCCGGATTACCCTTCCGAAGAGCCGAATGGAAACTTACATCCGTGCTCGGGGTATGCCATCCGGAGAAAGGTGAAGGTTAGATTTCTTTGTTCTCGCCGATGAGAACATCAATGCCGGAAACATGGTCGATGTTGAGGCAAATGCTAAGGCAAGGAACATAATCATTCGTGGTTTGAGCGTATGAGTTTGATCGCATTTCTCATTTGATTTACGCTACGACATCCGGGTGACCCTCGATGCATACCATGAGGGCACTACCAGATTAAGACGGTTCGACAAGACCGGTTCAAGCGTGAATCTGAGAAATTTGAGATGCTTCTTTGGTGAATCTCTTGACGAGTGCTTTCGCGTTTTCACAAGATTTTGAGCAACCTCCGAGCGGTCGGTCTTACATACCCCGACTCGGATAACGCCGACAGATGCTTTCAGACTTGATCTTCGTGTTTGGGAGATGAAAGTGACTACCATCAAAGATAGCACGGACCTCTCGACTCTGACTCTTGATGCGCTTTACTCGCGTCTCAAGACTCACGAGATTGACATTGTCTCTCGAAGGTCGAAGTCACAGTCGATGGCTTTAGTCACTGATCCTACTCGGATCTTCTTACGAGTCGATCGTGGGTTCTCCTAGTCGCTCTCTCGTGACATAACTGATGATCAGTTAGAGCAGCTTGAGGATGAACAGCTAGCCCTCCTAGCTCGGAAGTTTTCTCATGCTTACAAGAGGAGGAGGGATGGTAAAAGAGGAGGTCCTGTGATTTGTTTCGAGTGTGGTGGCCCCAACCACATCCGAGCAAACTGTCCCAAGCTTGGGAAGGGCAAAGGTGACTATGGCGGTCCAAGCAAGAACGACTACATCGATAAGAACCGCAACACGAAGCCCTCAAAGACTGATCAAGGCAAGAAGAAGTTCGCAACTTTGGGAAGGCAAAGAAGGCGTTCCATCGCGTCCTCACCGCCTCGACGAAGGCCGGACACCGGCGAGGTGGAGGGTGGAGGACGATGATGGGAAGGGACGATCATGATCCCAAGGACGACGGCAACTTCTCCGGCATGTGCTTCATGGCCCTCGGGCGAATCGAGCGACAATGAGTGATACTCGACTCCGACGAGGTTAGTCCCACTTACGACCCGCTTAATGATGCTTTTCTTAAGCTAGGTAGATTTCATGCTAAGTCTAGGGCTAAGTGTTACGTGTTGGAGAAGGAAGTAGCTAGACTATCACGGAGCTTACTTTACTTACATCCGCTCCCTCCCGTGATGATTGTGACACTTGTCGTGCTTTGCTTGATGACATGGAAAAACTAAGGACCTTGCATGATAGTGTGTCCTCTGAACTTGACATGATTAAGGTAGAGAACATTAGCCTTCTTTTTGAATTAGAGATGAGTAGGGTAGCACCTCCTGCATCCACTACTATTGAGGCTCTTGCTTGCACCTCATGTGATGTTAAGGACAATTCGCTTAGAGGTCTTTATACCATGTTGCTTGATCTGCCTGAAACTTGTGAAAATTGTATTAATCTCAAGATGAACTTAAAGCAGGCAGATCACAAAATTGTTGAATTCAAGTCGCGCTACTAGAGCCTATTGTTTCTTGTTTAAAGCGTCCTAAGTTAATCACTTTGAACTAGAATCAGATTCAAGCGGTTTCAAGAAATGATTGATCACGAGAATAAATTGGCTCAAGATGCTTCTAAGGATCTTGTTAGCTCACCATGCAAGCAATGTAATAAACTAAAATGTGATTTGATTGCTTTGGATGAAAAATGTGTGAAGCTAACTAAGGACCTTCTAGAGACACAATCATCTGCTTGTATTGTGTGTCTTTGGGAAGAAGTCTAAGGGTTTGGTAGAGACGCCTAGCAACGTGAACCAATCATAGCGAGGACTGTTCCCTCAAAGTCTTTGTGCGTGCACAAGCCAATCTTTCCTCCGTTGTTGGTTCTTCTTACGCTCCCTTACCTTCTGCTGTCCCTTCTTCCCCCGCTCTTCTTGCACTCTCTCTTTCGGGAGTGTCAGATCTTATGAACACTCTCGAGAGGTTTGTAGGAGGCAAGAAGAAGCTCAATCTCATTCTAGACAAATCTAAAATTTGCAGATTTAATCGGGGTCTAGGATATGATATCCGAGGAGGATATGAGGAAGCATCCACTGTCGTGCTCAAAACCATAGCACTGTGTGTGATCAAAACTAAGCCGGGGATGAGAAAGTCAATTTTAAGTCGGCGGGTTTTGTTCAAAGGATTTCGACGACAAGGTGATTCCACTGCAGCTTCGTCCCTCGAGAGGCGAAGTATCATTGCATCTTCTGTCACGGAAAGATGGACATTTAGTTGATCATTGCTTCAGCGCCAAGATCGCTGCGTAGAGACCGTGTTGAGTTTCTTAGGCACATTCGTGGTCACCCGGATCTTGAGTGCACCTAAGACCAACATGAGGTCTAGGTTTGTTCCATCGATGATTTTGGGCAAGATCGAGGACTTGGTTTTTACGAGTTTTTCGATTTTGTCCTCATGCTCCGTTGGTCGTAATCTCCGCCGTCCCGAGGGTAGATCTCGTTTTTCCTTTCGAGATAGCTACTTGCGGCAAGATCAGCATGTTACTGGCACTTTGACTCGCTCTCCCATAGCGGTCGGATCCAAAGAACAGTGAGATCTTTGACTTGTTGAGTGACAGAGGCGAGGGTAGATAGAGGTCGGTCTTGCTTGACTACTTCATCATTCGCGTGTTACTCAAGATTGGGTGCCAAAATCACCGTTGATTCACCCCGATCGAGACTTTACTCTGCTTGACTCGTGGTCGCCCATTTGGGAAGGGAAAGGTCCGGATTGTAGACTCGGTTGTTCACGTCATATGATTTGGAGATTCTCGTTGGTTTTCTTCCCAGCCCGTGCTCCGGTGATGAGACGATCACCTTGGAGATGCTTCATTTGGGCGTCATCGCTAAAGGTACTGTGAGCATTAATGATTCTTTTATTTTAAAAGATGTTGCCTTAGTAAGTAAGTCTGCGGTATAATCGCTTTCGTCTCTCACCACCGATGACGGTTTCGAGGTGAGCTTTAAGAAAACAATTGCAAAATTCTTGATTCTTGGGTAGTCTAGTTTGCGGGATTTCTCGATATGGGAGGATCTTTCGTGCTGATTTTTCGGATCTTCCGTGATCCTCTCCAATGTTTAATTGCTTCGAATCCCGTGATTTGACTTTACGGCATAGGAGACTTGGTCATATAGGATTTGATCATCGACCGAGTTAGCGGCCACGATCTCATTCGTGGTTTGCGAAACTCAAAATGGTCAAGGATCTTGTTTGTGCTCCTTGCAGCACGGCAAAATGGTTCCGCTTCACATCCTCCGATTCTGATGACTATGACAGATGCACTGTGTCAATCGCTCCATATGGACACAAAGATGGGACCGGCTAGAGTGCGGTCGATGGGAGGAAGTGGTACGACTTGTCGTGGTCGATGACTTCTCGAGGTATTCTTGGGTGTTTTCTTAGCCTCGAAGGATGAGACGTTTACTCTTTTCGTGGTCTTTTAGTAGGCTTCTGTTGAGCTCCCTGTGCATTACGAGCAATTCGACCGATAATGGCACGAGTTCAAGAATTCCTACTTTGAGAGTTTTGTGGTGAGGCAGTGTAGAGCACCGTTCTGTCTCCATACGCCCCCAACAAAATGGCGTTGTGGATAGGAAGAACCGTACCTTGGTCGAGATGGCAGGACGATGCTTGATGAATACTCTACACCTAGGAAGTTTTGGGTGAGGCAATTGCTCTTGCTTGTCATGTTTCTAATGAGTTTTCTTGGGCACTCTTGCATCACACTTCTTATGAGTTGAGATATGGGCGAAAACCCAGTCTCGCATTTTCGTGTGTTTGGTTGCAAGTGTTTTATTCAAGTCCGGGAACCTAGATAAGTTCGAGTCACGATCTTGTGATGGGATCTTTACGGGTTACTCGACTTCTTCTCGTGCCTATAGAGTGCAGGCGCGAGTCTAGTAAATTGTTAGAGACACGTGAGGTGACCTTTGATGAGGCACCGGGACTAGGCACGATATCTCGAGTTCCTAGTGCGATCTGGAGTCCATCTTTGTGGACGAAGAGGAAGACGGAGATGAAGGTTGTCTACGATCCAGTTCTTCCTCCTCCTCTTGAGGTGCCTTCTTCCACCGCACCTCGAGGAGATCGCCCTTACCTTCGCTTCTTACGAAGCTAGTGGCTCTGTCCTATCTCAAATGCGCTAATGAGGTAGAGGCCACTTCTTCATCTCACCCTGGACCTCCAAGACACATTCAAAGGACCATCCTTCAGAGCAGATAATTGGAGATCTTTTGAGCGAGTCACTGCTCAAAAGCGGCATGTCTCTATTCTGTCTCCATTCGCCTTTGTTGCCTCGTTTGAGCCCAAAGACGCTTGTCATGCTCTTTTCGATGAGTCATGGACTAACGCCATGCACGAGGAATTGGAAAACTTTGAAAGGAACAAGGTGCGGTCCCTTGTTGAGCCCCTCAAGGTCACAATATCGTTGGGACCAAATGGGTGTTCAAGAACAAGCAAAGTGAAGATGGGTTAGTTATTCGAAACAAGGCTAGGCTGGTAGCTCAGGGGTACTCTCAAGTTGAGGGTCTAGATTTCGAAGAGACTTTTGCCCCTGTAGCTAGACTTGAAGCCATTAGAATCGCTTGCCTTTGCGACTTCTAAGGGTTTCAAGCTTTACAGATGGATGTCAAGAGTGCCTTCCTCAATGGCCTTATTGAGGAAGAAGTCTATGTGAGACTGACCTCACTGGTTTGAGAACCCCAAATACCCTAACCATGTCTACAGGCTTTCCAAAGCTTTGTATGGACTCAAGCAGGCTCCCAGAGCTTGGAGGCTTAAGTCCTATCTGCTGAGCCATGGTTTTGAGATGGGTAAAATAGACAAGACCTTGTTCATTCGCCGTCTTGGCACCGATCTTCCGCTCGTCTGATCTATGTGGATGACATTATCTTTGGCGGCTCCTCACATGCTCTCGTTTCCAGTTTCCGATGTCATGAGCTCGGAGTTTGAAATGAGCATGATGGGCGAGTTGAGCTTCTTCCTTGGCTTCCAAATCAAGCAGACTCGGGAGGTACCTTTCTTCATCAAGGCAAATACACTCGAGACCTCTGAGCGTTTCGACATGAATGATGGAAAGCCAGTATCAACTCCAATGGCATCTACAGCTGCTCTGGATCCAGATGAAGATGGCGAACCTGTTGACCAAAAGGATTTCAGGAGCATGATTGGCTCTCTCTTGTACCTCACAGCCTCGAGACCAGACATACACTTTTCTGTGTGTCTTTGTGCTCGGTTTCAGGCTTCTCCTCGCGTATCTCACCGTCAGGCGGTGAAGCGCATCTTTCGGTACCTTCGAGCTACCATTGACTATGGCATCTGGTACTCTTCCTCTTCTTGTCTATCTCTTAGAGCCTTCTCCGATGCAGACTTTGCTGGCTGTAGGATAGATAGGAAGAGCACTTCTGGCACTTGCCAATTCATTGGCACTTCTCTAAATCTCCGGTCGCCGAGGAAGCAATCCGTGTTGCGCATCCCACCGCAGAGGCCGAGCACGCGTTGTCGCACCGATTCTTTGTAGTCAAGTGCTTTGGATGGTCTCGACCCTGCAGGATTTCGGGCTATCTATCGACTGCGTTCCACTCTTCTGTGATAACACGTCTGCGATTTGCATTGCCAAGAACCCAGTGCAACATTCTCGGACCAAGCATATTGATATCAGATATCACTTTCTTCGAGACCATGTAGAGAAGGGTGACATTGTGCTCGGGCCAGGAGAGTGAGCACGGTTATGATATCTTCACTAAGCCTCGGGATGCTCTCGGTTTTTTTCATGGGAGAGCTTGGGGTGGTTTGTCCTTACAGACTGCTGTGAGGGGAAGTTTTGTGCTACTATTATATTATATTATATTATATTATATTATACTATTACTCCTTTCTGGTTTCATTTTTGGGTCGAAGTCCTTCCAGCATAGGTTAGAGTGGTTCACTTGCCAAATTGCTTTGACTGCTACTTCTTGTCTTGTGCTTCTAGGATGCTGCTTATTAGCTGTCTCTTCCTTCTCTAAGTAGAGCTTACTCACTTCTTATAGGTTCTAGCAGGGGTCGGGCCACCCTTGGGTAGACAGGGACAGTGTTTGCTCTTTAGTGTATGTGTAGATCAGCTGATAGTCCTAGAATCATATGGGGTAGATAAGAACCTGTCTGAGCGATAGTTTTCTCTATATCTTTTCTATGCTCTAGAGGACTGCCTTTTCTGGTTTACTTATCAGATTCTCGTTTTTGTTCCTTTGGTCCAGGGGGAGTTACTCTTGGTTATTCCATACTCTTAATTTTGTCATAACCCAACCTGAATTAAAAGATGCATCTCATTCTGAAGGGAACCTGGATTTTTGTACTTTTCATCAAGCATTGCATGATAATCAAATGGAGCCTTGTTTATTATCCCTTATGATATGTTTTCACTGTTTTACATCTTGCCATGATTTATGCTAAACTGCTAGATCTATCATGACTTTTTATGTGTAGTTTAGTCTTTGCCATGCTAAGGTGTTTAAAAAATGCTAAACTTGAATTAAAATCTCGTCATGATAGCTCTTGAGATTAGTCTGGTTGAAACTATCCTTTTATGATTTTTGCCATGTCAAGTAGGCTGAGTTGAGTCCTGAATCTCTTTTGAACTTTTGAGTAAGCTATGTCAGTTTGTTAAGAAACATGACTTATCTCTTATCACTGGTCTAAAATCTTCAAAAGCAAAAATGATCTCTTTTGTGCGAAAAAACTGATCTCACCAAATCTTTCTCATGAGACGGCTTGCCATTGCACTAGGCATGAACTCAGGGGGAGCCTTGGATGACCTAAGATCACCTCCTTAAGTCTGTTGCTTGGAGTGGTCGCATAAGGCTTGGGATCTAGCACATGGCTAATAAAAAAAATGGTTGAAGCTCAGGAGGCAGTTGTGGATGGCACCTAGTCCAGAGCTTGCTTTACTGAGATAAAACCATAAAAAGTCTTCAGAAAAAGAAAAATGTGCTAAAATTGCTTATCTTCAAAGAGACCAAGTTCAGGATAAAATGAGTCCTTCTTCAACTGGTAGCACTCTAAAGCTGCTCAAGATGAGTCTTCTTGGTTCAACTTAGATTATTTGACATGGCTTGCATCATCCTTGAATATCTTTAGCTAGATTTCAATCTTGACTTATTTGACCTGCTAAAGAATTGGATCATTAATCAGATTTTGGACTTTCTGTCTTAGCTCTTCTATACATCGATTGTCATGATCTTGATAGCATTCTTCTGTGTTATGGCTTGGTGTAATACTCTAATAGTCATCTTGGATAATCTACATGGCTCCTAATGCTTAAAATGAACATCATATAGTCTTTTCCTCCCTTTTTCTACATATTGATGATTTTATTGCCAAAGGGGGAGGATGATTGTGAGAAAAAGCCTTCTGAAGAAAAGCCTTGAGTTTTGTGCAAAAATTGCTCTTTCATCTAATCTCAAGTCTTTTTCTTTGTGTCAACTTGGTCTTGTGCTTAATTACTCTTGTTTAGACCTTGGTTGACTGTAATCTCAAACTCATCTTATGCTTTTTCGGTAATTGTCAATATACTCATCAAGGGGAGATTGAGAGACCATGTGAGAGGTCCTCCACTGAGTGATGAGTATTTGACAAGTGTGTTGATTAGATTGAGAGTTGAGGTTTCGGTTTGGGTATTTCGGGCCGAGTCGGAAATCGGAACTACCATGTGTATGGAGCGGAAGTTCGATTAATCGGAACTACGGTGTTGGAAAAGGAACTTCCGATTTATCCGGTTTTGCTCTCATTGAAGGAAATCGGAACTTCCGCACAAGGTAGCGAGTGTCCGAAAATTCGACATTGAGTGTTCTCTCGAGTTGCTAATCGGAATTAAATATCGGAAAGTCGGATGTTAGAAGATCGGAAGTACCGCAGTTGTTGAGCGCGGAACTTCCGATAATCTGACAGTGCGGATGTTCGAAATCGGAACTTCATTTGTAGTAAATCGCGAACTTCCGATTGTGTCCGAATCGCGAGAGAAGAATATTTTGTGTTTTGATTTTGTATGAGTTTGAGTCTTATACAATTATTGATGCTATGATATAGTGCAATGCTATGTGATGTGTTTTTGTTTGTGTTGATTGCGGGGCATCAAGATGGAGTCGTGGCGAGACACGTGGACCGGACTAAGCGCGAGGCGTTGAGGTCGAACGGTCGGGATGTGTCAAGACGGCGTGAATCTTGAAGCGGTTGTAGTCGTACACAACAAGGTGTCGGAGGCTTCGGAAGGTGCGCAAGGGGCGAAAGGGTCTTTTCAAAGCGGCAAAAGTGGAGGCGGTTCCGTTCGGTGTAGCGGGCTTAATGGGTTGGAGGCCCATTAGCAAAGGCTATAAATAGGGGAGAACCCTGGAGTTAGGGTTAGACTTTGAGAGAGAAAATTAGGGTTAGCCTTAGCAAAAGGGTTTGGTTTGCTTTTTGAGAGTTTGTTGAGTTGAGAGGATGAATCAAAATCTTTGTAATCTTTTCTCTGTGTTTCCTCTGTAATCTCTTGATTCTATCAATGAAACTCTGAAGTTTTGATTACTCGTTTATGCCTCTCTTATTCCTTTCCTGTTCTTGTTGAATATTTAGGTTTTGATGCATCTTTCGATTCGTCCTATGAAATAGCTTGAAACTTGATATCTAGAGTCGTTTTAATATTGCTAATGCATCCTCAAAGTTTCATGAACTAAGAATCAGAGAATCTTGTCTATCGTGGGTTTTGGTCTTTCTTGCCCCCTCTTCAAGAAATCCGATTTTGGCTTGTTTGTTGAATCTTTGTTTGCGATTCTTCTCCATGAGGTCAAGATGTTGCTTAGGATGATGTCCTGTGAAACTTGACCAGAGAAGAGCATTCAAGATTTAGCACTTTGGATTTTTGGGAAAAACCCGAGCGCTGTTTGTTCTTGGTCGGGACAATCGAACTTCCGATTGTCCAAAGACTATCAGAGCGGAACTTCGCACTTACCCCGGAACTACCGGAGTGCGGAACTACCGCCGGGTAGAATCGGATCTTCCGATTTTTGACAGAACAGAATGAAACCTGTTTTAGTTCTCTGATTTTGTGTTACTCATCTTGAGAGGGTTTTGTAGATCTTGTTTAAATACATTAAAAGGGGAGCTCTTAATTTTAAGGCACCATTCACCCCCCCTCTGTTGCCATTTCGGTCCTTCAGAGTGATGTGTCAGCCTCATCGTCGTCCGCATGGCACATTTAGTCTAAAACCCTAGATCAAATTCTCTCACTTACATACGGGCCCTGTCGTAGTAAAAAGACTAGACAGTGGGTACAAGGTACCCTTTTTATCTTGAGAGAGGACCAAAGGGAGAGGAGCCAAAACAAGAGTATGTATGAGTGTGTTGTCTTTTGTGTGAATGAGAGCCTCCCCTTTGTACATGCCTTTGGGGCTCTATATATAGGAGGGCAAGAAGGGACATTTAAATTCTTGCCCTCACAATATGGAGAGAGAGAGGGGGGTATTTAGGTACATTTGTCCACACTAAACCGTATGGACTTGGTTTACACAGACGCAGTATCCCTGACGGTACAATGGTATTCCCGACGACTCGAGGGTGCGGGGCACCCCCTGGTGCCCAGCTACGACAGGCCCCGGATGTCAGGTCAACCTTGGTCAACCCCTTCTCCATGAGCTCGGTCCACCGTGGACTAGCACCTTTTCGTGGATCGGGTCCATGGACTAGTGGCCCATGTGAATCCATCGTCCTTTTTGTAATTATTTTAATTCCCAAAATTCATTTTATCCGGTTGGTCGCACATGTCATTCTCTCGCCATTTTCCAAAATTCTCAAAAATAATTATTTTAAGAATATTCCTTCGGTCCCACTTGTCAGTGACTCACACTGTCACTGTTAATTTCTTGATTTTCTTTCTCCATCAAACTTCGGAGAGCTTGTTCTTCCTCGTATGAACTCCAAGTGAACTCGTTCAAGTTTCTAAATTTATATAAAATGAAGCCCTACCTTCTATTACCATTAAATTTCAATTTGGAGTTTATTTTATTTGTATATTTGAATTTTTTTTATTTGCGCTTTCTCTCTCATTAGACGTTGACACTCCGGAATCGTCCAAATGAGCTGAAGGTCAAGGAAGTCGAAAACTGAAGATAAAAGAACAACATCATTTCTATAGTAATTCAAGTTGTGCTTTGATCATATTGCACCTAGTTTTACAAAATTACTTTTATTCAAATTATTGCATGCTAATTCGACTATCAAATGCTTTACTATTTTGAGATTAGCTATGCAACCTATTTGATTTATACCTACTTTGTGAATTGTATTATCGTAATCATTTGTCATTGTAGTTTGGTTAACTACTAGTTGGTAATTATCATAGCACCAACATGGGTTGGTTAGACACGATTAGTATGCTTAGCCTTGCAACGGGTTATTGATATCATTTTGAGATGGTTAACTCATACTTGACTATGTGATTATGGAATATCTTTGTGAAAAGCTGAGTGTAGTAAGTTGTCACCTGTAGATGACATATGTTGCACTTAATCAACAGGGTGTGAAAGGATTTAGACTAGGACGAGCGAGAAGCTATGTGTGAATTGGTGGACTATGTCAGGGTGATGTGTGAATATTTATGACTTAGTGTAGTAATTGATAGTCTTACCTGGTAAATTAAGGACTTAACTTTGTGCATCATTGGACTGAATCATATTGTACGACCACAAGCATGGTATGGGACATGCCTAGCTAAGTAAGTTAAAAATGTGTCTTTTTAAACTAAATGTTGTTTTGTTGGGTGGGGGTGGTGTGTGGGATGGAGAGGAGGGGGTTAAGTTAATCCTAGGTGCTGACAGACTTGCATAAGTACGACGCAACGTGTGCTACTTAAGTACTATTAAGACCACCCTTATTGTTGAACTATGTTGCCTATTATTCCTCGTCAGTTTAAGTTTTTTGTGAACTAGTATATGCATGAAACTCAATATAGTACTAGAGCCGGCTAACACAATATTAAAAAAAAATCATAGCTCACTTCGAGTCCATATCTTAGGCCCAGAAGGAGCCTAGACGTGAGGGAAAGTGTTGAAGTATATTGCTCATCTTTCATCATCGACTTAAGCTTTTAGGTGAGCTGGCAGATGCATAAAACTCAATACTTAATTTCATCAAGTTGCTAGTTGTTTCATAGAGACCCGTGTTTGGTTCGGGGTTAAAATAACCAATATACAATTTAGTTAACCTTAGCCATGTAAGTTAACTTAACCCTGTTTGGCTACTAACCTAATTAGTCAAATATCATTTGGACATATTCAGTTCGTTAGCTGGGTTAGCAGCGGAAAAACAAAACTCAGGAGGGTTGGTTGGGGTGATTTAGGTTATTCCATCTTTTTTTTTGGGGTATAGTTAATCCTAAGTTAGAGGATTAAAAGGCTTTGTTGAGTTAGGTTATCCCTCCCTTATCGTAGGTGTTGGGCGCGTTAAACCTCAAACCCACCTCTTAACCTTGAACTAAAGATTAGTCCTCAATAGGTGAAAAATAAAAGGGGTATTTTTTTTACTTGCTATTGCAAAATTTCACGATACCAAATATATCATCCTTTGTCTCACTGATATATGGACATGAGCCCGTATGTTAGTGGCACAAGGGATGACATATTCGGGATTTGTACAATTTAATTTTCCCAAAATAAAAAGATAAACATAGGATGGGCAAAGGAGCGTCTTGTTGATAAATATATATTATCATAATTTAGTGATCAAAAGAGCTCATGTTAGTATAAAGGTAATAGGATGGGCTTGGTTAGTTGTTGTAGGGATTGTTACACTGTCCAATTGCCAATTGGATCACTTCTTTCTTACAACTGGGCCAACGGAGTTTACAAAACTAACAGTTCCAGTCCAGGGTTTTGAATGAAAATTTTAACGAGTCGGGGCAGCGGTTTGTCCGAAAATCGAAAAATTTTGAATCAATTTTTGAGAATAAATTTTGGTACAAATTTATTCTATATTTGATAAAATTAATATAATCGGTCGAAATTTTGAACTGTGCTCCGGCCACCCTTCCGCGACATGCTCGCGCCTTCCACTTCACCCTGGCCCCCGTCCTCCGCTCCTGCGCGCTCACCGGCTCCGCGGTCCTCGCCGCCTCCTCCCACGCGCTCTCCGTAAAGCTCGGCACCCACGGCGACCCCTTCGTGGCGTCCGCTCTGGTGCTCTGCTTCGCCGGCCTGTCCGACCTCCCCGGCGCGCGCAGGCTGTTCGACGGAATGCGCGAGAGGGACGCCGTTCTGTGGACGTCCATGCTGTCCGCGTACGTGAAGGGTGGGCAGCCCGACGCGGTGCTGCGGTTCTTCGATGGGATGGTGGCGGCTGGGGTGCAGCTGGACTCGGTGGTCATGGTCAGCCTGCTGCTCGCGTGTGGGCAGCTCGGGCGGCGCCGCCACGGGAGGAGCGTGCACGCGTGCTGCGTCCGGAGGTTCCTGTGGATGCCGCTGTCGCTAGGGAACGCGCTTGTGGACATGTACGTCAAGTGCGGGGAGTTTGCATTTGCCGAGAGGGTGTTCGCAACGATGCCCAGGCGGGATGTTATCTCGTGGAGCGCGCTGATTCTTGGTCATGGTTTGAATGGGCGTTCTGATGTTGCATTGAAGCTTTTCGATAAAATGGCGGCCAAAGGAGTGGAACCGAACTCGGTAAGCTTTCTCGGGGCACTGTCAGCTTGTGCGCATTCAGGCATGGTGGACAAAGCGTATGCTATCTTCGCGGGGACGAAACGGTGCGGTGTAGAGCCTGAGACGAAGCATTACTCATGCATAGTTGATGCGTTAGGTAGGGCAGACCTTGTTGTTGAGGCAGTGAAATTCATAGAGGAAATGCATTTCCAATCCGATGAGGCCATGCTTGGAGGTGTATTGGCAGCTTGCCGAGTGCATGGTGAAATGGAAGCTGCTGAACGGATTTCGAAGTGATTGATGAGTATGTCTCCTGGAAAGAGCGGCTACTACATGAGCTTGGCAAACATATATTCAGATGCTGGGAGGTATGGTGATGCGGAGAGAATAAGGGGCTCCAAGAAGGAAGTAAAAGTCGACAAGCTTCCCGGATATAGTTCAGTTGAACTAGATGTTATTGTGTCTGAATCAAAATCTGATTAATTAGTTTCATATATAATATAATGGGCAACAGATTTTGAAGCACTTGAGCAGTTGAGCCAGTCTGGTGACATATACTCGTTGTATTCTGAGGGCAATATTATAATTTCTCATTTGAGAAAAGGTGGATTATAATAGAAAAGGGATTGGGGTGGGCCCCACTTGCTTTTGAGTTGGGAGAGGAGATAAGATCTTGATGTGCACTTCAATCGCGAGGAGTTGGTTTCGAAAACAACTTGACCTTCGTCCTGCTCGCCTGAAACGCATGTTCTTCGGCCTGCTCGCCAATGATGCGGACGATGCGGTGCTTGCAGGCGGCTCGAGTGCGATTTGCACGGGCGGTTGGTGGCAGCATCTCTCCTCCCTCTCCTCAAAAAGCCTCAATGCAGCGGTAGCTCCCAGATGCGAAAAAAAAATTTGTGAGTTTCCCCAATTTGTGTGTGATTTTTCTCCTGATTTGATCTCTTGTTTTGGGGATTCTGAATCTCCGAGGCTGCCGTGGGTGACTCAGTGCCGACGGTGGTGAGCTCCGATCCTCTCGGTGTGTGCATCCGGCCGGTTCCTTGTGTCATCCCCTCTGTTGGTGCTGTGCTTGGAATCTGGTGATTTGTGCACTCGGGTGGATCGGCTTTGGTCTCCTTTGGACTGATCTTTGGGAGGAAGGTGACATTCGGTTTGATTGCTGACTTGTGTTCTAGAGAGTACTCGGCCAGTGCTTCTAGGTTGTCTTGTGCGGCATTAACCTGTCCCTCGGCTTAATTCTTTGATCGGTTCCAAAGAAGGAAGTGTGGCATTGTATCTCCGATTGCTTCGCCCTTTTGCTGGGGATTGCAGGGCGATAGTTTTTCTGGGTGAGTGTCTTTGACATGCCTTGCCAGTTTTCATCTTGGTGGTTTTGATTACCACCGCTTCAGTGAGTATTGTGCCTTTGCTTTGCCTTCGGCTGGTACTTTCATATACATAATTGCAGTGCTAGTTGATTCTCAATATCTGTTTTATTTCTGGTATCTGAATCTAGCTCTGAAGAAATTGCATATTGTACGGTGGGCTTTGTTGTCTTGCTCAATGATGATAATGGTCAAATACTGAGATTGAACTGATAATCATTTCATACTTGAGCTCTAAGCAGAATGCTAACTATTGTCTAATTGATCATATGTGAGTCATCCGATTACTTGCAGTTGTGTTTGATTATATCAAACCTGTTGGCTCTAATCTTCTGTAGCAATTTACTTTTCTTCTGATCTGTCATCAAGTTCCTGTTGGAGAATTGGAGTATTGTTCGTGATCAAACTTGATCTCCTGGTTAATCATAATTTTATTGGGTGGTCTATTGGCTTTGCTATCTTTAGACAGAGTAGTTAAGCATTATTTAGAGCTCAAGTTGTGAATTTGTGTTGTTTAGTTCAATTTATGAAGATTATTGACAATGGGGTTGAGATGGCAAAGGCTAGTTCCTTTGCAACTCTCCTTCTGAGAGCACACTCCATAATCAATCGTGTGTGCTTTATGTTGATCTTTGGTGGTTTCCTGCTGTTAAGGTTGAGCATAATGGTGTATTTAAACGACTTAGAAGAATTTCATGAACACATGTTATTATGGTCATTTGCTACAAGCTGGTATTATGTTTTATTGTTGATTTTGAATGCTGGGTTTAATTATGATTATTTGCTAAATCTGCACAATTTACAACATATACTCGGTGTAGTATATACTTTGAAGAAAAACAGAGGTACTTAGTGGAAGGAAAGAGCAAATGAGATGCGTTGGCAACTCAACGTGACAGTTTTGGGTCAGTACTCAATAACATTACAAACATTCCATTGACTGTGTTGGTGTTGGAAATTGGCCCATATGAGTGAGCCATATTATCTATAATTCCAAAGCGTGTATGGTTTAGTAATATATTACTAAGGCAAGGTAGAAGTGACCAATATATAAGGTGTAGTCTTTGCCACTCTTTAAAACATGTGACACATGGATAAGGGTGACACAAAGAGGGCATTGGCTAAACACACACGTGTGCGCGCGTATTCGTATATTTTCGCATGGAAAATCGCGTGACTTGTGACGCGCGACCGTGCCGTGATGTGGCGCACCATTTGGCAGACTAAGTCCACCTTATTTTCGCTAAACCATGCATATGTCTCTCTCTGTGTTTGAATATGAGGCTTTATTGGGTGTTGATGACAGGTAGTTACCAGCGAGTAAATGGCTAGTTAAATGTGTCAGTTATCAATGAGTAAATGACTGTTTAATCAGTTAGTTCACATTCTAAATCTATATATCTATGTCTGGAGACGTCCAGAGCATCGTGTGTAGAACCACTGCCTCCATTTCTTCTTTTCTTTCTTCTACAAACTTGTGCTGTTGTATTGCGCTGTCTGAACCCCGTTGACTCTTCTTCTCGGCGCGCACTGTGAAGAAGGGGGGCGGTATCTCCGAGCCGTTGCTGTTGTGAAGATCTGCACGGGGGCGGCGATAAGGTTTCTGGGCAGCGTACTTCTGCGCGACCGCTCACTTCGCTGATTCATCTACGGTTCTGCACTGCATCGAGTCTGCGTGTGCGCTGCTTTTTGTTCTTCATCGGACCCATCAGTAAATCTTTCGTACGACGGATTGACTTGTTTACATTCTATTTCTGCATATATTGCGAAGTACAATGAGTTGCCTGCTGTTAGCACTGATTTATGCATTATTAGTCATTTGCGATATTTGCCATCTATTAAAATCTGAAATTAAAATATTATCATCATTTTCAACTGTTGGGGCTGCAAGAAATGTGGGGAAGCCACGTCTTGAGCCCATAAGGACAAGGACAAGCGGTTGATGAAACAGAACATGATGATCACATATTGGAAGCTTGGAGTTCTCCTGTATGTACTTAAGAAAAGAAACAGTGTACTATATGTAGCTCTTGTTTGATGAGTTGCCAGTGGGGGTTAAAATAGCTTCTGAAACTGACTAGATGATCCCCAAGTTTGTGGACATTTGACCAGCAAGGTTTAATTAAGCTTGGTCAAGCACTCACAGGAAATGCCAATGTACTCACTGGGAATGGAGGAAATGATAGGGCTTATTCACTGGTACAATATTCTATGTCCAAAGTGCTGTCCTACGCAATGGAACAGGAGATGGGAAAATGATAGGCTTCAGTGGATTCTATTGACTATGTTGGTCATTTATGCATTCGCCAATGGAGATTTTGCTAGGTTTCTACTAATCAACTCTGCTGCTGTTCAAAGTATCCATTGAATCTTAACTATACTATATAATTTCGTCAGGCACCGACGCTTAACAGCTCAACTTAACAACATTTGAACAGTGAAGAGCACTTGTTACCAATGGTTCTACTATCCATATGGTGGTCATATGCCCATCTCTCTGGATGAACTACTGAAGCAACATCCAGCAGATATGTAATATTCTGCGCATAGACATAGCTCAAACCCTTTCAGTTACCCACCGTTCCGGAAATTGTTTCTTGTGGTACTTCAGTTCACACATGTTGATGGCAATCCTGGTATGTCATTCATACGATTTTACAATTTACCAAGCAACTTCTCTTAGAACCCGAAAGCAAACAGATCACAAGTGCCATGTGGGGTCAGCACTACAGCCGCAGGGCACGCACGGCTGTAAGATGAGTTGGTTTCCGACTTGATTTCAAGAAGGCGTTTATGTCTTACTTTATTTTGGTATTTCTTAGTTGCTTAGCAATCAAATCAGGAGATTGAGTTAGGAGCCCTATTCGGATGAGTTAAGTGTCCTAGTCGGTTATGCTAGGAGTCCTATTCGGTTCTGCTGGGAGTCCTAGCCGGCTTGGGTTAGGGGCCTATTTAAAGAGGCCGATTATCAATTAATAAAGCAAGCAAGAGTTGATCAACTTATCTCCCTTCTGATTTCTCTCTTTTTCCAATCTCGTGCTTCTACTCCAATCCCGGCGCAACCTCCCTCCTGCGCCTTCCTTCTGCTACCGAAGCCACACCAATGCCCTGGGCCAAATCTGCCCGTCTTCCACGACTACGCATTGCATTCCGGCACGGGATGTGACAACCTGGTATCAAGTACTGAGATGGAGGCACAGATTGCTGCCTAACTGAGCAAATTGCTCAGCTAGCAGCAACAGCCATAGACACGAACCGGTGGATTGCTGCCATCCAGGAGCAGCTGACCGGACTGCATGAATGTGTGAATACCCTTTAGAAAAGACCTAGCGTTGGGCTGCTATCACTGCCGCTCGGCGTCAGCGGCATGGCCAGTGCAGCAGCTGCGCAAGCAGATGGGGGCCAACCCCTGCATTTCCGTAGGCTCGAATTTCTGATGTACGAAGGTAAGCAAGACCCCTTGGGATGGTTGCAATACTTTGAGCAATTCATCGGGTTCGTGCAACAGTGGTATTTTCAACCGGAGCGCAATAAAGGTGAGCCCAACTTGCAAAATTTCAAGGAGTACGTCAATTTGTGTAACATAATCCGTTTTCGATTAATAAATAGTGTTTACTATTTAACTTCTGTATTCAATTCGTATTTGCAATTTACAATATTTTTGAAAAAAATTCAAACTTCTTTTAGCTCGGATTTGTGTTTCAAATCTTCCCGCGTATTAAAACTCTCAAATTCAAATTCTTTAGCGCCTTTTTCGATTTTGGAGCATCTGCATATTTGAATCCCCTCTCCTCCTCCCCTGGGCTCAGCCCACTACCCTTCTCTACCCCCGGCCCGGCTGCGTTTCCTCCTCCTTCCTTGGCCCGTCCGCCACCCCTTTCCCACCCGCTTGGCTGCTCTTCTCCCCAAAACCGAATTGGCCCAACCCGCACCTACCGCTTCTCCTTCCTCCCCCCTTATTCTACCTCCCATCGGGCCCCCTCTGTTGACTCTTCTCTCTCTCCCGTGCGTGCCAGCACCAACTCCCTGCCACCACCGGCTCCCGTCACTCCTATCTGACCAGCCTCGTCATCACCAGCTCCTGCGGCCGCCATTCCTTGCCCGAGCTCCCCTCTACGCCCGGTCCGAACGGCGCCACTGTGCAGAGCCCCTCCCTCCGCCCGGACCAAGCGCGGCCTTGTGTCGGCTCACAGGCCGTCGTCAAGATCTTGCAAAGAGTTCCCGGTCTCCGCGCCATACCTCCGCTCACCTACCCGTTGCCGGTCGCATCCGAGCGTCGCCACCCATACCGAGCCTCCTTAGGACTCCGCGCCGCCCCACGTTCTCCCCTTCGGCTCTCTTCTCCCCACCGCCTATAAAAGCCCCAGAGGAGCCCCTTCTACCTCCCTACTCCGCCCCCTTCGCCCCAAGTAAGCACCACCATTCTTCCCGAAGCTCCCCCTTTCAGCCGAGCCACTCCACCACCGATCTCCCTCCTCCGGCGAGCTCCCAGCGCCGCCACCCCGTCACCGTGCGCCCTTGCCGCCCAGGAAGTTCCCCTCCAACCCCGTCACCTCTGGAACGCCGCAGCTCCAGAACGAGCTCTTCTTCCTCACCTCCGGCCGGCTGCTTCCTCGTCGTCGTTCTCCCTCAGCCGACCAGCTTCCACCGCCATTGTCGGCCAGGTGAGCTGCGGAGGACCCCACCGACCCTGTGCTCCCCCACTTCTCCGGAGCGCCACGCCTGGTCGTCTTCTCCCGCTCCGGCCGAGCTTTCGCCGCCGCCTCCTCCGGCCACGCCGCCGCTCCGGCCATCCTCTGGCGCCGCCGCCACCACCACTGGGACCGCCTCACCGAGGGGAACCCATTTTGGGTAACCCCCGGTGCCGCCGCCCCTTCCTCCGCCGGCGACGAGTCGCGCCGCCCCCGGCTCTCCCCCTCGGTTCCGTTGTCGGACGAAAAAGTGTCGGCATTTACTGTGCGCGTTAAGCGCTAATCCCGGATTAGCCAGCGCTAAGTACCGCATAGTCTCACCGACGTGTGGACCTGGCCGCACAGTGATGGCAGGGGTTAATGCAGTTTTTGAATTCTTTGACTGACATGTAGGCCCGAGTCACTATTTCGTGAATCGGTGAGCCCGTGGACCGAGACTGTGCGTGATGGCCTTCGGCCCACGCTACAGTCCCCATGGACCAGCCCTATGAGTTGATGACACGTGTCGGCTCCAAGATTTAACCAGCTTTTCTGAATTTCCATTCCATTAAAAATTCCGTTAAAAACTTCAAAAATCCATAACTTCCTCATTATAGCTCCAAAAATTATGAATCGTTTTCCTAAAATTTTCTAAAAACAAGATCTTGCTAATGGCACTGGTCTTGTTTAATTTGGATTTCATTTACTTGGTGATTTATATTTATTTGCTCTCTTCTTCTATTGTGCCTTTTTCCGGTACGTCCGTCCGAGTAGGGTTCGAAGACGCGGGAGACCTCCACCTCGGACAAGCTCAAGAAGACCTAGACCCTTCTACCTATAACCAAGGCGAGTCAACACTTTGATCATTTTGATCCCACATTTTATGCAAATTATGTTCTTTTCAAATATCAAATTGCATGCTTTAATTTCTATGCAAATGTATGTCAAACACCTTAAGATAGTTAAATGTCTATTTGATGATTTAATAATAATTACACCATGTCCTTGATAATTGAACTCCCAAAAATCCTTGTCACCCTAGTAAATATATGGTAACCTACTAGTTATAGGTCGTATTTAAACGCCATGCTAGACTTGTTTAAGTACCGGGGTCTTACCTACCCCAAATCATCATCCTTTAAATCATAACAATTGTTTTGGGCAGTTATTGGGGAGAATGACTGATTTGGCTGTGATAATTTGTTTTATACTTCTCCAAAAACTCTAAACATTTGCTAATACACATCTGGGCGGATGGTAAGCTGGAGGGTATATGGTTGGGTGCTAATGTAGCCCAGGATATCTTTGTGGATGGCATGTGATA
This sequence comes from Hsuehochloa calcarea, assembly GCA_036346395.1. Lineage (NCBI taxonomy): Eukaryota > Viridiplantae > Streptophyta > Magnoliopsida > Poales > Poaceae > Hsuehochloa > Hsuehochloa calcarea. The sequence continues at coordinate 17,004,287 of CM070602.1, read as the reverse complement.
AGAACCGCCCAGATGATCTTAAGGACTTAATCCTGTGATGACCTCCAATTGTAAAACAGTACAACCACAAGTCTATAATGGTGTCGACCTGGCTAACTAATTGGTGTCCACTGGTACGAGTTGCACCATTGGAGGGACGCTCCTTCACTGTGAGCCCACGAAGCTACGGGTTGGGGTATACGACTTGTGGGATCCTAAGCGTAAGTCGCACGACGCAAGAGGGGGTCTGGGTAAGTGGTTGTCGGATCCTAGTAACCGAGACCCTATTCAGGTGAAACCTTAGCGGGTGTAGCAAATACCGAGGGATGCCTTGTAAAGGCCTTGTGATAATCTCCCCTTGATTCACATGCCCAAGGTAACATGTGTATATATCAAGACGATTATCTCTTGTGGGTAAAGATGTACAATTTCTGCAGAGAATAGAAAAAAACTGTTCGAACAGCCGTGCCCACGGTCACGGGTAGGCATGAGGAGCTTACAAGAGTTAGTTCTATTTCAAAACTTTTGTGGGTGAGTTGAAAAATGTGCATGGCTCACCTAGCCCTTGAATTGGATTTCGCTGGGTATTCTTATCCAGTGTTGGTAATAGGTGGGTATGACCACCATAAAAAAGAAGCATGAGACATAGTTTCTGATGGAGGGAACCTTTGCTGTTATTAATTATTGCACAATTAATCTTTTAAAAATGCAATTTGGTTTAAAAGGCTAAGTGACAGGATTTCTAATACTTGTATTTACAAATGTTGCTTTACGCAAATAAAAGAACCCAAGCCATTCTTGTTAAACTATGCATGTATATTATTGCATCTGATGTGTTGGCTCACGAGCACGGTAGTTGTGCTCACCCTCGCTCTCCCAAAACCCTTCAGATGATCTGGACCAAGGAGACTACGCCTATTATGAGGATCCAGAAGCTGATGGACAAGGATGCGATGAAGAGTAGTATAGCTCTGTAGTTTAGGTCTCGCCTCAGTCTAGTAAACATGTCGATGCTTGCATATAACCAATATTACCCGAGCCCTTGGATAATATTAGTTGTATACAAGACACCCCAGTCACTGCCTGTGGAGAGACGAGCCCCATCCCCTTTTGCTTCCGTTGTAGCCACGAATTTTTGTGATGTAATATATTTGGCCTGACGGCCCTTCTGTAAAAACTTGACCTGACGCGGTCTATGTTACCTTGACTGTCTGTAATATATTTGTTGGTCTTATTTCACGCTTGTATGAGATGATCCAGTAATGTACCTGTGAGTGCTACCTACTGATCTAGGGAGTTGCACAGTGTTTCATAGAGGATTCGGGTTTACAAAATCCGGATCCGATAATTTGCGCTTCGGGCCATCAATTAGGCAAAATCCGTTGGGCGAATTGAAGGAGTTACGGTAAATAATAGAAGGAGAAAGAGGCAGTCACACAGAACAAAAGCCGTGGTAGAAAAAAAGAAGAAAAACAATCTTATGCCAAAAATCAGTAAAAATTGGAGGAGCCCTTCTACATATAGCCACAAGCTTGCAAAAAAACATTCAGCAAGTTTAGCCCACGGAATCAAAAGATATAGCAGTTTCAAGATTGGAACCGATAAAACAGGTATAACTTTTGCATACGGTATCTGTTTTAGATGTTCTGGTGCTCGTTGGGAAGCTAACGACTAGGCGCATACTGTCCACTTAGTACACAAGTCTCCCTCCAGGGAACCCAAAATCGGTCATCTTCTGCCCCGAATTCGCGTTGCAAGTTTTCGGTTTCAGTTTTTTCGTTTCTTTCGGTCTTCCATTCGGAATATGGGGTTCGCCTCAACTGCAAAGTTGTAGATCTCATCAAAAATTTTCAAGCGAGTATATATAAGACATATAAAACTTTGCTCTTTCATCTCTCGAGACTAACTGTTGTTTTCTGCTTGAACTAATGGGTTGTTTATGTTGTACGTTATTAAGGTTTTGTGCTCTACATTGTGTGAAGAATCTTGTGCCCTACAAAGAAGTTTGAGTAGTTGGTTAGCATCTCTTCTAGCACTTGTTGTGAGGTTTTTCATTGCTTACATCAAGTCACATTTATCTTTGCGTATGCGTACATACACATCTCTTAGTGGGGCTTTGATTAGGCTAGGATCAACAACATTGACTAGTACTTTGAACAATTTTTCAACTTGCATTAACTGATTTGATTATTGCTGATCCTTACTACCGTATTGAAGTCTTCCAAGCTCCACTTCCTACTAACTCAGCAGGTTCCGTTCATTGCAAATCGTTGGGCTAATCGCAAGTGAGGATATCACGAACCAGCCACCGGTTGTACCACTTCCTTGCTGCATTGGTAAGAACTAGTAAGAACTTGGTAAGGCGTTGTGAGAGAGCAACTGTTGAAATGCCAGAACCTAGTAGTTGAGAGGAGCATATACTTGTGATTTGTTTTCTTGTTTTCTACTAACCATGGCAGGTTCGTGGGATGATTATGAGTTAGATCCACATCTTGAGCCATTGAATGGGAGCGCAAGAAAGTTCGCGAGAAAGATGCACGTTTGAGACAAGCTTCTTCACCACGGGAGGTATATGATCGTGATAGTACGTCCAGTAAAACTAAAATCACTTTGCCATCCTTTGCTGGTAAATTTGTTCCTGATGCCTACGTTGACTGGGAGATAGCTTTAGATAATGAATTTGAATATTATGAATGGTCTGATAGGCAAAAGATTAGAGCTGTCACTAGTGTTTTTGTTGAGGATGCAACGCTTTGGTGGAAGTATTTACATAGACATCGAGAGTGCCTTAAATTTGGCATGCATTAAAGAAACTTTTGAGAGATGAATTTGTTCCTAAATATCATGCTGATTATTTGCCAGCTAAATTGCAACACTTAAAACAACGTAGTAGAAATGTAAGGTCATACTATCATGAATTGAAAAATCGTTTGTTGCGTTGTGGCTTAGAGGAACATGCTGAAGCTACAGAGAATAGATTCTTAAGTGGGCTTAATCAAAAATTCAGGATCTTTTTGTTCATAAAGAATGTAATTCTCTCTCTCATTTGTTTATAGTTGCATGTAAGGTTGGAAGTCAAATTAAGGAGAAATTGAGAATGCTTGATGTTAGGAAACATGATAACAAACCTGTGTTTGTATCTTTTTCTATGACTAACAACATGCAGGAAGTTGAGAACCATACTGAAGAGGAGAATGAGCTGATTAACCATCGACTCCATTGGTTGAGAAGGAAAATGAGGAGATGGATGCACCTACATCATCTGAGGAGAGCCAAAAAGGTAAAGATCATGGTGCTATCATCACTCAAGGTGAGTATGCTTGTGAAGAACTATAATTGTCCACTCTTCATGCTATTTTAGAGCAAAAATTAGTGGAAAACAATTCTGATATGCACATATTTCATGAAGAGAATTCAGACTGCATTGATTTTAGTGCACCGTGTGATAAACTTGTTGATTTACCTGTTGACTTGAGTACACCATATGATAACATACTTGAATTGCCTGCTATTTTGAGCGATTCATATGATGAGTCAATCACATATAATGATCATGTGGAATTGGTTAGATATAAAGAAGTTTTGACTAGAATTTCTCCCACTGATTCTTTATGTTACATTATGTTGAAGCCACCGATGAAATTGTCACATGCTATGGAGAAAGTTTCTGAAATCGCATGTTTGAAATCCTTGTCTAGTGCGTACACCCCTGGATATAAGTTTAATTTGATTTGCAGATTATGGTGTAGATAATCAATTTCATGTGTATCGAATATGCATAACTTGTGATCACATAGATGAATTAAAGCTTACTGTTTTGAACAACAATTCTTGTGTACCGAATCTTGTTCATTATGAGAGGAAAATAAACTTTAGTGATCATCCAATGCTTATGTGTTCATCTCTTATTGTACCATCTAGTATTAACAATCTGCATAATAATGTTGAAGTATGGAAGAACTTTCAAATCTTTTCACCCTTGCTAGATGAAATTTCCTAATACTCAATTGAAATATGATTATATGGATGAACTTTGTTTGATTCCAAAGGTTGTAGATTTGCCCATATGTGTTACCACTACAAGTTTACAGCTTCATAGATTTGAATTGTATAAATACTTCACTTACATTTTAAAACTAGTTGCAATAATTATTGTGTGAGAAATTTTGTTTTGCTCATTAACATATATGATTATTCTTGGGCTAATAATACAATGAGCTTTTATGATCGCTGCTGTTTTATAACATTAATTGTGCAACAACGAAGAACAGTTAAAACAGATGACATATACATATACCATACATACACCTTGGCTTCTTTGTTACCCTATTTTCAGCTTATCGAAAGCCGAGGACGGCTTTGTTTTCAAGAAGGGGAGGATTTATCAGGTGAGCTCGTTTTTAGGAGTGTATTTATATTATATGAACTATATGATGCTACCTAATAATGAAAATGTATATTTATGTAGAATCATATCACTTTTTGTCCAAGCTAAGCAAGAGTTCGAGCTGGACACGTTTTGGAATCAAATTCGGCCTCCAGAGACAGCACCGACTTTAAATGCACATAACTTTTGCAAACGGAGTCCAATTCGGGTGTTCTTGGGCTTGTTGGAAAGCTTATTCTGAGAACTTTCCAACGTATCTAGCTCACCTCCAAAATATTTCTGTAGACTTCGGAATCGTCAAAAGAATATACTATATCACTTATTTGGGCCTTGTAATCGTACCTGAATTGGCCCATATGCTAGTCGGCCTCCCAAGGAAGCTCGTACTGTTCATGTAAACAGTAACCCCTCCATGAATACTGCTATAAATAGTATCACCCCCTATTTTGTTAGCTATGTGCGACTTTCATTTCCCTATATAAGGAGGTCGCACCCCTCTAGTTTCTTTGGATTTCGTTTGATTAGTTTCTCCATTGTGAAAACTCTCGTTCTTCGCTTGTGTCGACTAGACCAACCGTAAAGGACCTCTACGGAATCCCACCTTTTGAACTCAATCATATATTTGCAATTCAGATTGCTTTTTACCTCGTTCTTGCTTGTTCTTCGATTGCTTGCAGGAATTGATCCTCGTGATCAAGTCAACCAGGTCTTTGGCACGGTTGATAACGATTTGGTGGTTAGTTCGGCGATTACTTGGTTCGTACGTGCTGCGTTCGTAGCCTGGATCGTGAGAGTTGACCGTCATCTAATCTGAATTTATCCTTCTCATCGAAAGATCAGGACAACAGAGTTCATCAGAAATGAGCATACCTGTCGAGTATTTCTTTCAGAAGGGTGAAGTCGTGGTTTTTGTTTAGTAGGGAATCAAGGTATATTACCTTGTTCCTCTTTGGTATAAGGACTAATTAGATCCAATGGAACCTACTCATGTATGTCACTATAGTCATAAACCAAAGTTCATGTTGCGTATAAAGTAGAAATGAAATTTGTATAGCAAATAGTGAAGCACTTACTTCTGGTTGTACGGCACCATTATGTAGTCTTTGTCGTCCTGAGCAAGCAATCCCGTCATTATGTATTTGACGACGTAGGATGCGTCTTCGTTGATGGTTTGCTTAGAGATGACGTGTGGGTCGAGGAAACCCACCGGTTCGTTCTGTCGATGGACATGTTTCATCATGTATCTACACATAAGCGATGAGTTGTGATATTTATCAGTATTACGTCAGTGTAGAACTCGATTGTACACACTTACAGTGTCCAAAATCGTAGAAGTGATGCACCGAGGGCAGCGAGGTTGAATAGGTCGAATAAGTCGTCGAAGCCCACGGCGAAGTGGCCCGGCTCATGGAAGAAATGCTCCTTCATGTATTTGGCGGTTATTCCAGTATCGCACCCCTCATGTTGGGTCTTTTGCATGTACCAGGCATGTAAAGACTGACAGGCTACTCCAGCGCGTGCTAGCACTGTGTCGGGGGTCAATGGGACTTCCAAGGGAGTATTTCCCGGGCTTGGGAGGCGCCTTAATGTTCTTTGATTTCGATTTGGCCTTAAGTTTCCTGCGGCACATCTTCCCATGAGATGACTCAGAAACCGATACGGTGACACGTTTTTCTTATTCCTTCAGCGTGTTCTCCACGGGAACTGATGAGACAGCCTTCTGAAGCGAAGGATGAGGTGGAGTCATCGAGGGTCCAGATGGAGAGGCATGATCGAGTCGAGATTGCAGCACTGCAGGGTGCAGGGCGATGTCTTCTTGGGCTACTGGATAAAAGTGTGCATGGCATCCCCTGGTGTTATGATGTCTTCGTTCGGGCGAATCTCCAGCGGGATGGCCATGAAATTGTCATGTACCATGTCCACCTGGACCCTGGCGTAACCCTGCACCAGTTGGGCACCGTGCTGCACTGCCCCTTCCTGGTATGGATACACCATCCTCCGCCCATCCTCAATAGGAATGATCCCCACCATCCTCACTTGGAGCTTGCAGGGCGTCGGCTCCTACAAAATGATACATAATTGGCTAAAGCGTCCTATAGGTCTATCTTTGGAGCATTCCAGAGATGTACATTACCTTGATGTCGTCGATGGGTAATTGGACGTCGTTATGTCTAGAATTATGTGTGGACGCGACGCTACTCCGATGTTGAGGAGGACTGGCTCCCAAAAAAATAGGGGCGGCTTGCGACTGGTTCAAGAGTTGATTTATTTGATCCTGCAATCTTGTTATCTGTCCCTAAAATTTTTCAGTAAGCACTTGTTCCAACCGTGCATCGTGTTCATCCTTGGATCTCTTCCTACTCCTGTACGTGTCGGAGTCGTGTCGAAATCCATCCCTCCAAGGTACGTAAAGCCCAACGCCTCACGTGCGACCCGGGTGCTCCTTGTTTCCCAGGGTCGTAGATAGTAGATCCTTCTCCCTGTCCGCTTCGAAGGAACCTTCGGAACACACAAAAGTCAATGCTTCCTGCAAGAGGTCATTATGTTATTATAGACACTATGTAGTTCGACATATTTACAGACGTTGGGACACTGCCTCGTCTGCCTGGTTTGTGAAAGAGATGCCGCCCAAACACATGGCTGATGCCCTCACTGTTAACCAGACTCGAGCACGCTCATCTTAGATCTCAGCAAATGGTCTTGTAGCGCTGTCGTCCTCCGCAGCCCATTGCGTGGTTTTATCAGCGTACCCAGTGGTGCCGAGTTTGTAGGGGTGAGTGTTTTGTGCTTGGAGAGCTTTGTACGCCGCACTTTGCTCTTGAAATTCAGTTGTCGTCTTCATCCGCACAAAGGCGTCCCATATATCACACGACAAGAAATGATACTTCATTAAGGGCGTCCGACCCATGGTCACGTACTTCGTGACAAGCGTGCTCTTGAAGGTCCTTCACGCGTGTCCCATCGCGAGCAACGCCTACCGTTGCACATGTGCCTGGTCTGCTTCTGGGATAACGAACGAGCCTGAAATTTCAGTCCACAGCTGGCCTCTCTCTACATCTGTCAGAGACTTCCAGCTTGGTGTGGTGATGGGGACCCGTTCCCTTCCAAGTATCCCGCAGATGGTCTCGAATCTCACCGCTCCTTTCTCACATGGGTAAGCATCGGCAGTGCTGCATCATGGGTCCTAATTTCTCCAGTAATTTAATTCGGTGACGAAATTAATATGTTTTGTGGAATAACTGGAACCACTTCTGCGGGATCAGTGAGGAGATCATTAAGGAAACAGTACAAGCTATGCTTTCATGGTATCTTCCTTTCAGTTCTTCAACTCAATATCAAAGATAACTGCATCAATAGAGAATCAATCCCGCATCGATAAATTCAACTATTGCACCACAGACAAGTAGTGAAAAGTAAAGATGATATTTTGATATCCTTCATTACGGGCAAGGGCTATTGCACAACGAAACACCAATGTTTCTGCTAACTTCGGCGTAGTGATCCCATCAAGGCACTCACTGAAGGCAGTCAAGCATTCACCAATGTGGTTTCGGACTACCATGCCAACCCCCATCCGATGAGAATTAGCAAATAATGCTACATCGATATTAATAAGTACTGTACCTGCCGGCGGCGAAGTCCATTTAGGGACTGAATGCAAGGACTCACACCTATGACCTGGATCCGGATTGAAGATATGCAACTGTAGGATCGATTCACACTAAGATAGGCAATCAGAGGGGGGTGAATGATTGCGGAAACTAAAAACAAATTTTAATACTCCCCTTTTAACACAAAACCTATTTAAGCCTTATTTAAAGTTCTGGACATAACACTGTATCCTTAGTAAAACTGATCTCGATAAAAATCCGTAACTCCGATCAATCTCAAACTTTGTCAGAATAAACTAGAGAAAGTTATTGAACTAACCCAACTGGAATTATGTCAATCGGAGGTCTAGAACTTTAGATATAAAATAAACAATATCGCTGATCCAGATAGTGACGAGAATAAATTAAGCCCTAATTATGCAACTAAGCAAAATCCGTAAGGAATTAATCAACCAAGCTTTCCAGATCACAAACTTAATGCCCTTACGTACAAGCACAGCAAGAAGACATGATGTGATGTAGTCCTCACACAAGTCATCAATTCAATCGAATCACTCCTAATCTTTACTAGCTTCCAGCCAACATTTCACATGCACATATTCAGTCAACCCAACTGTTAATACCTGCACACATCCATGTTCCAAAAGAGTAACAAAACAGACCTATACTATCACCAAACAATAAGCTGAAATCAGCCCCAAAGCACACGCCACCTCCTGTCAAAAATCGATTCAGCCGAATACAACTTCTACCAAGAGTCAAAGAGTTAAGCACAGCCAAGCATGCACATCAACCACATCTACTTTTTCTCATTAATTTCACCAAAAGTACCAGCTCAATTACCTCATCTACCAACTGAAAAACTATCGGCTGCAATTCAGCGCATCAGCAAAACATCAAGCTGCCTCACCAACCGCCACCCTGTTTTCCCCTTTTATTTGACACGCCACACACGGCCGCCGCCGCCACCGAAAAGCTCCAGGTCTCGGCCACGCCACTTTTCCGTCCTCAATATCGATCGGTTCGCCCTCGTCTTTTTTTTATACCAGCACACCTCCAAACCCTAATTACTTACATACAACCCAATTACATGGGCCTAATATATGGGCTTAAAACTTGATTACAAAATATCATATTTTAGACACCCTAAAATATGTCACGTGGCGTATCCTCCGGACCACACCTCTGTAGCTCTAACATGCTTCATCCATCTTTAATCTCCATGTGCTCCAACTCGAGCTCGACCGCCTCCTTCAGCATCCTCGACCCTCTGGACCATGACTTCGTACCAAGCCATCTCCCGGTCACTGCCGTAGACCATGATCGCCTCCGAGTTACCCTGCACATGCAAAGACCAAAACAGCATATTTTTCCGGCACAAGTTCTTCCCAACTTGACCGACATAAGTCCACACACCACGATGCGCCTCAAATAATATCAGTAAATAACATTGTCAATTATTCATCAGCTAAAATATATTAGACTTAGCTACATGATCTAACAGCAACACTATCAACTCAACATAAGCTTTAACTTTCACAGCTATCCTTCGAGGATGCAACAAACATTAATCATTTCGTGCACATAACGGGCCTCCCAAATATGCCACAGAGTAACAGCAAGAACTGTTGCCTCCCGAGTCGAGGAACATCCTAGGAAATCAAACAGTCACTACTTAGCACAATTCAACGTCTTGTGGCAGAGATGGAAGCCATACTCCAATTTCACTTCACGCCAAATTTCATGGGCAAACTGGCAAAAGAGGAAGGAATGTTCGATACGCTCCTCCCTCCCATAGAAGACACAAGTATCATTCGTTGAGATATACATCTGTTTCAGCTGGAAACCACACAAGAGGCAGTCATGTGCGAAATGCCACAACAGAATTTTTGTATTGTTCGGTGCCTTTATAGCCCAGAGTAACTTCCAATGTTTTTCATCCGCGCCATACACCGAGTAGAGAACACACCCAGAGTTGCTTCAAGAGGAATAAAAGCCCTCTATCCAAGCAAAACAAATATGCAGAACATACCGTGTAAGACCCATGTCTTGTATATGGCCATGAAGCAACATCCTCACTGCCTTGCGTACTAATGGGCACTTGGATAATCTAATCAGCTACCACCTCAGAGAAGATAGAACGAACCAGGTCAACATCCCAAGAACCATGTTCCTCCTGTATAAGAAAATCAACTGTTGATCCGCAGGTAGGGGCACCAGCGGCTGAACCAAATTGGGTGCACTGCCGGGTATCCAGTTATCAAATAAGATTTTAATACTTTTGCCATTGCTGACTCCCGATCGTACACCCTCCCGCGGCAATTCCTTCCTAAAGCAGATACTCCTCCAAGTATACGAAGAAGATCTTGGACGAGGGGTATCCAAAAAATCACAGTTAAGAAAGTAACGACTCTTCAACACCTTCGCACAAAGTGACCCTAGCTCCATCATTAGCCGCCAGCCCTGACGACCTAACATAGCTCGATTGAATAGCATAAGATCACGAAAGCCCATGTCTTACCCCATCAACCATCTATTCAGGGTTGATCGAGAGGGGTCAACAACTCACAGTGAAGCGCTCTCCCAACAAATTTCCGTCCGGACGCTGCCCAAGAGGCAGAGACCCTCGCTGTCCTTGCAATTTGCAATTCTGCACGCCTTGAGCCCATGAGACCCAAGTCGGCCGGCACAAATTACAATTACTGCGGGGCTGTCATGAGTTGTTATAGCTTGCAAGCAGCAAGTTGTATGGACCAAAGGAAGAAGACAACCAGAGTAGCTGCACTGCTCTGCACAGCTTGCAACCAGGGAGCACCGTTGGCACGGACGATGAGGTCCGGTCCAGAGTGTCACGTTCCTGTAGTTTTATAGTGTTATTTTTATCTTTAATACACGAAAGAGATTAAATTTGCTATTTCTCACACCAACAACAGTGCTATTAAAAAAAACTCAGTCCCACCGCCAAAGTGACATAGACTATTAGCTTGATTATGTGACCTGAGATATTTCTGAAACAAGTGGTTTACAAGTCAATTCAGCATCTTCTTCCTTGCACTAGAAACAAGCTTTAGACACGTCCCATCTGCTTGTTATTTTTTTTCAGTACCGAGCATTTGGCCAATTAATACTAACTAGCCTACCTTAGCCTCTCATGCAATTTCCCCATATTTTCGGGGAAAGGTCAGGTCAATTGAACAATGATTCGCTAATCATAATTTGCACTGAGAAATTATTGAAGGTAAGGCATCTTGTTTTTTCCCATCAAATCGCATACATAATGCGTCTAGCAGGAATTTGACTTCCAAAATGGCACTACAAAGTGTTTGCAAAAGCAAGCGAAAGTTTGCAAAGTGGTACCGTGAGATCCCTTTCAATTAGGAGCAAACCCGTGCCAATTCGCGTGAATGTTATTGTTGACAGGTTTGAGGAGGGTATTGTATTTTTCGGTGTTCACTGTCGGTCGTGAGCCTCACTAACATATCATTTTCATAAACGTGGGTCTGTTTCGTCTTGTACATCGAAAGAAGGGAACATGAAGTGAAAAAACTATTTGTGCAAGCTAAAATTAAGGTATGTGATTTTATCTGTAGTACTTTTTTAACGCAGAACAAGCAACTTAAAATCTGAAATCAGGGAGGTACGATTTCTTGAATCAATTCTATTGAACTTTTCATAGTCTATTAGTGATCATTGTTTGGTGTGCCGAGCTTTTCAAGAATTATGCTATAGGATGTATTGTCATAGCGTACAGTATGCGAGAAAGATATCATGGAATGCAGGTGAATGAAAACCAATGCTGACATGAAAAGAGGAGGGAGCTTGAACATCGGCAGTGTAAAAAAGCAGGTGCTGTAGGAACGAAAACATGACGTAAAAAGACATAAGGTCTTTAAATAGCGCAGCATATATATATACAATAAAAGGGAATGTCTTCAGGAGTACGCAACATACCAGCTATTCATACGTGGAGTACACAAAATGAAGTGCAAGCATTAGACCACCAGGGTATAGTTATTGGTGGGGTGGTAGAGCCGAGGAACATAGCTGAGATGGAAACATTTACAAAATAACTTCGGAGAGCACCAACAGTAGTACCAAAAGGCTATAAGAACTAAGGGGAGAAGTGAGGTAGAGTGCTTCTATCACTGCCTAGCCTGTTTTGTGGGTGAAATCTTTTTGGTAGCGGGTGGATCAGCTGCACATTGATCAGATGTTGATGCAGATCTGCATACTTAATTTAATTAATTGCAGTGTTATGATCAAGGGAATCAAAGGAAACATTTGAAGAAATGTGTGAAAGCACTTGTGAGAGAAGCGATGGAGGGGGTGAACCTCTTAACTGGAAGAGTCTTTGTAGTTTGATCAGGTAATATCATTGTTGTCAGGGAGAAGGACAAACAGTAGCAAATCTATATGGAAAAAATAATTTACAGCAAATATATTCCCCTGAGTGAACATGAAGCAGGTTTAAGTGCATGAGATAGACATTTATCAGATGCTCAATATTGTGCCAATTTCAGTCATGACAACAGCAACACAAGCAATTTTGGAAAGAACATCAAGTAACCAAAAGTAAGTACATATAGCTATGTTTGCATACAGATGTATGGGTTGAATTGGAAGGGTAGAAATAAGAAGATCTATCATTTGTAAATATATAGTTAGGGTTTCTGTAACTATTCTCTGTTGAAAATGGGGATCTATGTGCAGAATCTCTAGCTTTACCTGTGGATTAGTAGTGTCTTTTGTAGTTGTTTGGTCAGCAAATAAGCTTCTACTACGCATGCTTTGTGGGACAGGGCTGGACTTCGAACTGCAAACAGTCACTCGTAGTGATAAGTTCAGTGGTAAAGATAAGCATGCTAGTGAGGTGTGCCAAATAGAGGGAAATCAACTTCTTAAGATAGAAAGGTGCATACCTGGAGGAAGTGATAGGCATAACAACTTGTTTTGTGGTCGAGAGCGGCGTGCTCCAAGGATGGTCATCATCGAGCTATTATGTTGTGGAGGAGTAAATGTAGTACGTTAAAATAGGAATTAATGGAGGAGAAGAATAACAAATGGTGGTGATGGATAATGTTGAAGAGCAAATCAACGATGGTAAAATAGGAAAAGGTAATGAAGCAGAACCGTAATAAATGGTAGCGAAGGACTATGCTGGCTGTAGCAACAAAAAAGGGAAACATAACAATGGAAACACTGTCAATGGCGGTGACACCATGAAAGATAGCGTTAAAGAGAAACTCTAGATACATGGTTATGTTGTCAATGGCTAATAGTACCAGCGAAGAAAATGCATAGTTGGAGTACTAAATCTAACGGTCTACTATAGATAAACATAGCAGTATTCTATACAGGGATTCAACTAAAACTATGCCAAGGAAAGTGAGAGTATAAATGTACCCACATGTAACATATGACAAAGGCAATAGGCATGGTACTGCCGCATATGTAAATAGTAAAGCATGCTCGTTTATAATACATAGAATGAGAACAAAAAGGACGTTTGTATGATAATGGTTTACTTCATTTAAGAAGAGTAAACAGCTGTATTAAATAATAAAAGAAGAAAGAATGGAACCGTAAATGACAGATTAGTCTAATAATAAGTTACCTCAAAAGCGACTGTTTTTTGTGACTGACGCTCTGTTAATCCAGGTGTTCGTGTGTCTTCATGTGTAGAAGATGACGCTCCTTACTCAATACTGGTGGGTGGAATGGTTTGTTGACAGTGGCAAAGCCAGGATGAAAATGGAGGTGGTGCTCATGTGTCAAAACTAACATAAGACAAGCATACAAAAAATGCATCTATCAGTCTTTTGCTATCCAAATGCATACATATATAGAATGAAAACAAAGTGAAATCAACAAATACAATAATTGAAGTACCTAGCTAACGGAAGGTGTGTCCTAATTGCCCGTAAATATGTGAGTACCAACCTGTAGATACAAAATATCAAGTTTAGTGATACAATAGTAATTATGAATACTTATAAACATAAAATAGAATTCGAAACATACCACTAAGGCACTACATTTGATTACAAGGCTTCTTTGCTTGAGTTATGCTCTCTATGGTTCAAGGGTTGCTACTAGTAGCATTATTTGAGATAATTGCGCAAAGCTCGCTTCTCCATTTTTGCAATCTATGAACAAATCAACAATAACCATTCAAACAAAATTGTTATTGTCTATAAGTGATAAGTCTATTTTGTATGAACAAATCAACAGACACCATTCACGACCAACTGAGAGTCTCGTCTCACGAGTAGTCATTGAATCCTGAGTATTTTCGCTGCTCATATGCCATCCAATAAACTTTTGTATTTTGCCACATTATTAGTAGTAGGAAAGTTTAATTCAATAACATATTTTAAGGTTTCTCTTGTAGGAGATACCAAGACCACCCCAGCTCCTAAGCCACTTAGCGTAAGTGACCCATCAAAGTACATTGTCCACTAGTTGTGGGATTGATACTTGGGTCCTTGAATAGGTTCAGGATTTGTCCATTCGGCAACAAGGTCTGCCTAAATCTGGGATTTAATGGTCGTTCGAGACAAAAAAAAATAGAGGTTGAACTTTGCGCCCCACTACTTCCCTGTTCTGGAGGACCTCTCCTAGGAGAAACTCAGACGACACGATTAACTTGTACGCCTAGAAATAATGCATCAATTTCCTCGAAGACACAAGGAAGTCATATAGAAGCTTTTGGACCTGAGGGTAAAGCTCTTTAGGCCAATGTAAAACTTCACTTATGTAGTAAATTGGTCGTGGAACATTTTCATGTTCTGCGACCAGCATTGCGCTCACTGCTTGTGGCATAGCAGCTAGGTACATTAGGAGTGTCTCTTCTGGTTTCGGAGAAACCAGAACAGAAGCACTCGTAAGATACCACTTAACTTCCTCAAAGGCATTGTTTGCCTCCTATGACCACGCGAAACCCTCGTGATTCCTCAGAAGTTTAAAGAAAGGAAGACATTTTCTCCTAGTCATGCGATGAAACGACTTAAAGCCGCCATACATCCTATGAGTTTATGGACTTGTTTCTTTGTGGTCAGAGGGCGCATTTGTTCTGTGGCTATTATCTTTTCAGGGTTTGTTTCGATTCCTCATGCAGAGACAAGGAATCCAAGTAGCATTCCTGAAGAGACTCTGAACACACACTTCTCAGGATTGAGCTTCAAATGGTGTTTTATGAGGTTATCAAATGTTTCTTAATTACAAGTCAAAAATATGATTAAGGCGCTTGATGCTTTTTACGATCAGATCGTTAATATAGGCTTCTAAATTTTGGCCTAGTTGAGGAAAGAATGTATTTTGCATCAAGCATTGAAAAGAAGCGCTATCATTTTTTAGACCAAATGGCATTTCAACATAGAAAAATATTCCAAATGGTATAATAAATATGGTCTTTTCTTCATCATCTAGGCACATACTTATTTGATGATAACTAAAATATGCATATCGAAAACTTAATATTTCACAACCAGTAGTAGAATCAACTAACTGATCAATACGATGAAGGGGAAAATCATCCTTTGGATAAGCTTAATTAAGATCAGTAAAGTCTACACACATGTCATTTAGCATTAGACTTTCTAACTATTACAGGGTTAGCCAACTAGTATGGGTGGTTGACTTCTGTTGGGCCGGTATGGCCAGCGAGAGGGGGTGAATGGTCCCTTCAACTTTTCTCCTTAGTATTAGTAAATTCGTCACTCCAATAGCTATGAGAAGTTATGAAGATCATGAAGCCAAAAGTCCAAATGAAAATGCACTGCTACAATGTTTTCAGGAAATGAACAGTAAGAACATAATTGTACAGTTCAGTTTCAACACTATTTCAGATATGAAAAATGGCAAAACTTCTGATCCACAAGTCCAAATGACTTGAAACTTTACCCAAGGCTAGATCATTACCTTAGGAACGTATCCCAATAGAAAAAAATCTAAAAGGACTTGAGAGAATTAGGATTTTTTGGTTCGAGAAGCTTTGCTGCACAAAAACTAGGTCAGAACCTAAAACTGAGCTAACTCTCAAACCAAATCTCCAAATGACTTGAAATTTGGTATACACATTGTCTAGAATGTTAAGAATCTATTACAATCAATGATCAAGAAAATCATTGCAAAAGTTCTGACGTTTTTTCATTTGAAGGTAGATTGCACAAAAAAGGGTCAAAAACCAAGAGCGATGAATATAACTTGATCATAGGTGAATGATGGAAAAGATGACTTTAGATGTATTCCCACATGTCATAGCAAGATAGAACACCAAAGAAATCAAGCCAAAAACCCTTAGATCACGAAATCACTTGATGAAGCCAAAATCATGCCAAAACTGGGTTTCTTCATGAACTTGCCATCAAAATGCCTAGATGGGTGTAGATTGATTTTTAGAGGTTATCTCCATCTCTTATATGTCCTTGGCCCAACAAGATCAAGAAGAGGGAAGAGGAGGGAAAAACCAACCAAATGAAGAGCAAATCAATCAACACAAGAGAGATTCATGGAGATGAACAAAGATTGATGTATTGCTGCTTGAGGAGGAAAGTTTTACGGCCACTCCAACTTGGAGGACAAAGAGCACACCACAAGCACTCCACTTCTCTCAAACCCTAACCCTAGAATTCATGAACCCATGGTCTCAAGAAAGGATGGTTGGATGAATGACCACAAGTCTCCTTCCCAACCCCTTAAATAGATGGGCTAACCAGCCACATCTAACCCTTAGTGGATACTATCCACTTAGCACAATGGGGGAAACCCGATAACCCCCAACTCACGGGTTTTTACTCACACTCTGCTCTTATGCACGCTTTTCAAAGTGCATAAGCCCGAATTCGTTAAGTTCTTAGCCTTGATCCAACTTCATCATACCAGCTTCTCCATGACCTAAACCGTCTTCCCAAACGCCGCTCAAGCGTCGCGGTTTTCTTCCGACGTAGTTTCTGTTATTTTGGTCAAACTACCTAAATACCCTTTTTTGACCTGGTCTTCTCCATCCATTGCAAGCAATCGCCATGCTTGCCAAGAGTAGATGCACCACTAGCTTGCCACGCATTGGCAAGTCTTTCCCGTTCCTGTTCCACCGGACCACACCTGACTTGGACCGGCAAAGCCACATGGTGCAATCCCGCCATTCGAACATCCCTTCAACTTTTCCCGTCTTTCTCGTGCCATGCTTGAGCTCACCACCTCACCTGGCATCCTCGATCGTTCTGAGCCTTAGCTCCTCCATGAGCTTCGCCTCGATCCTTGCCGTTGATCGTGGTTGACTCCAGGTGACACTGCACATCCAAACAAAAATAAATTGTTTCCGAGCACAAGTTCTTTACAACTTGACCTACGTTAGGAGTAACATGTCTCATGCAACCTATAAACTCTGATAAATTTACAAATTAATTTTCTGACCTTCCTAAATTGCAATGGTTTTTCACAACATAATCCAAGACCCTCTCACATGGTCCTTTAATCAAGTTCACCAAATGAGTCGGGAAATCTCACTCTAAGTCCTAAGTCCATATGAAAGAATAATTGTTCTATTTGACCTTGGTCATGGTGAGAAGAAATCAAAAGATTAAGAGAATCATAGCAAAACATTAACATTAAAACTCCAAATAAGCATTTTTACCAATCTCCCCCTTAACAATAGAGTCATCAAGATGCATGGAAGAAGATAGATCATGAATGAAATAGAGTGGCTGCAATTTATTCTTTTTTAGCATAAGGAGCTGTGAAAATTATCCAAAGTGACTCTACAAGTATTACACCAAGCCATATTATGTGAAGTAGCTATTTGAGATCATGACAAATCATATATAGTAAAGCTGAAGCCAAATGAGCAATAATCTGAAATTAAATGGATGTTTAGCATGTCAAGGTGCTCAAGATCATAGTTTAGCCAAAGGTACCCAAAAATGAGCCAAGCCATGTCAATAAACTAAATGGAACCAAGAAGCTACAATTGAATCATTTTGTTTAAGCACATGGAATTAAGCATATTTAGCACATTTAGCACATTTAGCGTTTGCTGAAATTTATTTTTGGTTTTATCTTAGCAAAGCAAGTCCTGTACTAGGAGCCATCCACAACTACCTCCTAAGCTTCAACCATTTTCCACAATTTTTGTTTTATTAGCCATGTGCTAGATCTCAAGCCGTGTTACGACCAACCCAAGCAATAAGCTTAAGAGAGTGGTCTAGGTCATCCAAAACTCCCCCTGAGTTCATGCCTAGTGCAATAGCAAGCCGTCTCATGAGAAATAATTGATGAGGTCAGTTTCAGAAGAGATCATTTTCCATTTTCTTGACTTAGTTCAAGAACAAAATTTAATACCAACTCATGCTTCAATAAGGAACTTAGCATAGCTCAATCTAAAACTCAATTTAGGTTCAAGACTCAACTTATCATATTTGACATGGCATGAATCATAAGAGGATCACTAAAGCAAAACTAGTAACAAGATCCGACAAGTCATGATCTAATTCAAATTTCTCACATTTAATAGAGCTAGCATGGCAAAAGCTAAGCTACACATAAAAGGACATGATAAATCTAGAAAACTAGCACAAGACATGGCAAGATATAAAGCAAGATATCCTGTCACACAAGGATAATAATTAAAGCTCCATGTACTTAATTATATTACAATGCAAATTGCTGATTTTAAAATGCAATATGGTACAATGGATGAAAAAAAGATCAAACTCCCCCTCAAAATAGGCCAAGAGGACTAATAACCCCTAACTCTCCCTTCAAAGAAGCAAAACGAGAAGAATCAAGAGCCTTAGTGAAAATATCTGCAACCTGCTGCGCGGACTCTACAAACTGAAGCACAACATCACCCTTCTCTACATGGTTTATAAGAAAATGATATCTAATATTAATGTGCTTGGTCCTAGAGTACTGCATTGGGTTTTTTGCAATGTTTACGGCACTAGTGTTGTCACAAAAAGAGGAACACTATCTATGAGCAACCCATAGTCCCACAGAGTAGACAAAATCCAGAGAACCTGAGTGCAGCTACTAGCTGTAGCTACATATTTTGCCTCGGCAGTGGACTGTGCAACAGAGGACTGCTCCTAGATGACCAAGAGATAAGAGAAGTGCCTCAGAAGTGATAAGTTCCAGAAGTGCACTTCCTATCCCCTCTACACCCTGCAAAATCAGCATCAGAAAAATCCTAAATGGAGATAGCAGAATCAGAAGAATACCAAAGTCCAAAGATAGCAGAATCAGAAGAATACCAAAATCCAAAGTCAAGAGTGTTTGAAGGTACCTAAAGATGTGACGCACTGCTTGATGATGTGAGGGGCGAGGGGAAGCATGAAATCGAGCGCACAGACACACAACAAACTGCATGTTCGGACTCGACACTGTGAGGTAGAGGAGGAAGCTGATCATGCTACTGTACTCCTTCTGGTCCACAGGCTCTACATCCTGATCAGGATCCAGCACAATAGAAGTGGCAATGGGAGTAGACAAAGGCTTGCTGCTTCCCATGTCAAAGCGACGAAGAAGATCCTTTGTGTACTTGCTTTGATGAATGAAGGTCCCTTCTATCAGTTGCTTGACTTGAAGACCAAGGAAGAAAGTCAAGAATATGCTAAACAAAACAAAGGAGAAACTTGATCGTCACCCTTGGAGATCAAGACGATGAAAACACAAAATCCCAGCGAAATTCTTCCCTTACTCCCTTCTTTTCTTCTTCTTTCTTCTTCATTCTCCTTCTTGGTTCTCTCTCTCTCTCTGCTATTCAAACCACCATGCTTCCATGCATCATGGAGCATGATTATCTAGTGCAAGCACAGATTGCAGGGGAAGAAGATGGCACACGGGAGGCTTGGGGGTGGCGGCTACATCAAAGGGATAAAGGGGTGGCGCAAGGGAGGCCGGGGGCTAGGGTTGGCTACCCCGCCCCCGCCCCCCGGACTCTTAAGGCAAGCTCCCCCCTTGGACCGAAATGTCATGGGTCGAGAGCCCGCGGCCCAGGTTTTCCAACTTAAGCAAAACCCCCCTCTAAACTCTAGTTAAATCCATTCTCTGAATCAAATAACTTCTCTAAAGTGAAATGGGATATTACATGGAAGATTGCAGTCCAGAACCGGATTGCTACTGGACGCAGTCGTGGGAAAAATATTAATTTGAATGAGTTAATAGCATAATGGAATTTTGGACATAACTAGGAAAAGGTAGATAATTTCTTATAGTTTATGAAAAGTCATAATTCAATATTTTTGCATTTGTAGATTAAAAGATATAAAAATTATTATGCCTGTTGTCTAGAAGATGACAAATATGTCTTCTGGGTTAAAAAAACGGGGGTTTGAATGATTTAATTTGGACATTTGATCACCTGAGAAGTTGTAGGAAATTTTGTATAGATTCCATAAATAGTATGATTTACCATGTTTCGATGTGGGAGTTGAAAGTTATGATGATTTTAGTGTCGGAATAGCAGGGGAACTGTTTGGTAAAGGGGGAAATTGTGGAATTGGAGAGCGCGTAAGAGCATTGTCGATTAAGTGTTGACTTGTATTGTTGTAGCTTTTATTGAGTTGGATGTTTACTGTAGGCATGGCTTCGAGATTGGTGTCATCTTCAAATTATCCCGGTCGTAGCAATTAGAAAGGAAACTGCATGGTAAAATGATATTTGAGACTTTCAAATTATTATTTGGTTAAGTGATTACTTGCCATGATTATTCATGTGAATTATACCTATTTCATATTGCTCACATGCCTTGGATACCTTGATGATGATGATGTTTATAGAAAAAATGATGATTATGTCAATTGCTAATGAAGAAAGATAATAATTATTGCATTGCATGTTGAGCATCATGATGGAAATATGTGATCCACGGGAGTGGAATAAGGTCCCCATATATAAGATATGGGCAATGAGGTCCCCGTATGAAAAAGGGCGGGCAATTGATTCCTAAATTAGAGAATGCTGGTATGAGTGAACACCGACGGGTGTTACACTCCGCTATACCGGTATAAGCAAAATAGATGAGTCGAGACATGAGCATAATTCTTGCATTGCATTCATGAAGTGTGAAAAGTGGTTTGAGATATTAAGAAAAATGAGAATGAAATGTTATTAAGTTGTTGCCTTGTTTATTATTCTATATTGTACTTGCTAAGTCGTGGACTCACTCTTGCTTATTTGTTGTTTTAGGTGAATGTTGAAGGCGACATGCATTGGGTGGAAGTAAAACATAGAACAACTACACTTTTGGAGCTCTTCACTCCACCTAGAAATTCATCACTTTTGGTCATGAATAATTTAACAACTTCTATTGTAATAATTGGATAACTCGTGGTTCCCTTAGTCCTTCATGGTTCATAATAATGTTAGTTGATGCATTCCCTAGTTTCATCTTACTAATAATGCCTTTTGGTAATTACTTGGTTTATATTTAAGTTCAATTTATGGACTATCATGTTTCTGAAATTTATGTTTAACCTATTGTTGGATGTTTATTTTTGAAGTTTAGATGTTGGTAATACTTGATTATTGGTTAAAATTGGTAGCGAAGTAGTTGTAAGCGACATCTTGGGCTTTGGTTAAGCCGGGTGTTACAAAACTAATAAGATAATTTACCACACACATAATCAACATATTGCTTAAGATTTAATAGAGGTACATGTGCATGCATATATTTCGGAAAAGAATAACTAATAGAGGAAGAATATCGGAATACAACTTACATGGTCTATGTATGATAGAGAGTGGTTACGTTTCTAAGAACCCTAACAATTTATTATACTCAATTATTTTTTTCCCATCAAAACTCATACTTACGTTCCTCAAGTTGATTTTTACTTTAAACTTCTATTGTCATTTCTAATGTTTGGAATATCTTTAAAATCTAAATAACCTACAAGATATATAAATATTCTCAAACATCTAGATTATATCATTTGATACTACCATCTTTAAAATAAATCTAGCCGCACATTTACCCTGCTAGTTTTATTATAAAAAAAAAAGATTCTATTGATGAACAGATTAAAAAAACAAGTGAATCACGCTCCTCTCCCCGGGACGCAAGTACTCGTGAACAACGCACTCTACTGTCATAGAGTAGCAGGTTGGCTGATGGCCCGACTGACATGGTATGTATCCTGATACGATACTTACTGTAGCCCCAGTAAACCCTGCTGCTGTTCCGGCTCGTCTATGATCTAATCTGGAGTGCTCAGGAGGATTCAATCCTTTCACATTTTCACCTGATCATCTGATCCTAGGCTTAGCCCAAAGAGGCAGCAGTTGCGCGCACACAACTTGCTTGACCTGGCTGAAGCCGCGAGCCCACGCGCTTAATTATGTTCCTAAGCTAGGATTCAGCTCACATCACAACAAGCCGGCTTATTCTCCGGCCCGATCCGACCATGTAGGAAAAATACTCTAGTCCGAGCCAATGGTCATGAACCCTAGCTAGTTCATACGGAGATGAGATGCTCCCTTCCCACACGTTTGAAACAAGAGGACGCAAGACCCCTTGCAATTGGGCCGTGTAACCAACACGTTCGCCCCTTGTTCCCTTCACACAAGTGTACACGACTTTCCACCGCCGTCGAGAGAATTCTGCTTGAAATTGCGCTGCTAATCGTTGCGGAACTTCTCTTGTTCCAGCTCCTGGGGAGAATTCACTTATGGTTTACTTCTTTTCTTATGTGTTTCTCACACACACTCAAGTGTAAGGAAGAAGAATACAGTATGCACAGTTTTTTTTTTGTTTTTGTTTTTTTTTTTTGTGACGGAAGCTACAACCTCACGTCGAACCTGTTTTGCTTTTCTCTTATTCATAGCTGATTACATGAGATTAGTTACATGCAGTGATGACCCTGATTCTTTCCCAGACTAACTCCACGATCCGGAAAGCTCGTTCCACGTAGAATCAAAACGACTACAGTCACTACATACGGTCTACTCCCTATTTCTATAAAACGTAAACATGCAGTGCAAACTTCAACAGTAAAGCAGATTAACAAACTCAAAACACCTCCATGTAAGACTACAACTCAACCACCATGCCATACCCTGCCTTCCGCTGCCTATAAAACTCCACCCGCGCCGCTCCGTCCAATCATCGCATCCGACACACGCGTTGCACCCGCATCATATCACATACAACTATACAAGGAAGGCACTTGCTTTGCTTCCGGCCGCGTGAACCACGCACGGTGTAGCTACAGACGATGGGCACTGCCACTACTGAGACCCAGCAGCAGCAGCAAGCGGCCGTCGTTGCGCCGAGCCGTAGGGTGGTGGACGAGGTGTCCGGGTGGCTGCGCGTGCTGGACGACGGCACCGTCGACCGCACGTGGACTGGCCCGCCGGAGGCGCTCCCGCTGATGCAGCCGGTACCGCCGTACGCCGTCCCTCGTGACGGGCACACGCTCCACGACCTCCACGGGGAGCCCAACCTCCGCGTGTACCTTCCCGAGGTCGTCGAGGGCGGCCGACGCCTTCCCGTCGTCGTGCAGCTCCACGGCGGCGGGTTCTGCATCTCCCACTCGTCCTGGCTCATGTACCACCACTTCTACGCGCGCCTCGCGTGCGCCCTCCCCGCCGTGGTGGTCTCCGTCGAGCTCCCCTTAGCCCCGGAGCAACGCCTGCCCGCGCAGATCGACACAGGCGTCGCCGCGCTCGGCCGGCTCCGCTCCATCGCTCTGTCCGACGCCGGCGCTCTCCACGACCCGGCGGCCGAGCTCCTCCGCTCGGCCGCTGATTTCTCCCGGGTGTTCCTCATCGGGGACAGCTCGGGCGGAAACCTCGTCCACCTCGTGGCCGGGCGCGTCGGCGAGGATGGCGCGGTCAACTGGGCTCCGCTCCGCGTCGCCGGCGGCATCGCGCTCCACCCGGGGTTCGTGCGCGCCACCCGGAGCAAGTCAGAGCTGGAGGCGAGGCCGGACTCGGTATTCTTCACGCTGGACATGCTGGACAAGTTCCTCGCCATGGCACTGCCGGAGGGCGACACGAAGGACCACCCGTACGCGTGTCCGATGGGCCCGCACGCGCCGCCGCTTGAGTCCGTGCCGTTGCCGCCGATGCTGGTGGCCGTGGGCGAGAACGACCTCATCCGCGACACCAACCTCGAGTACTGCGACGCGCTGCGCGCCGCCGGCAAGGAGGTGGAGGTGCTGATCAACCGCGGCATGAGCCACTCGTTCTACCTCAACAAGTACGCCGTGGAGATGGACCCCGCGACCAGCGAGCAGGCCCAGGAGCTCGTCGACGCCATCAAGCGCTTCGTCGCCCGCCACTAAGTGCAAGAACATGATGATCTCGCACGCGCCGCGCTGCCTATTTGTCTTGTGTTGTCTTGTGCGTGCGTGTGTCTGCCATTGAGGTCGACCTACCTGTGATTGTTGGGTCCGTCCGTATAGCTTTTGGATTGGACTTGACCATTCGTGCCTGTTAGCTGTTATCTATTTCGACAAGTACGCCGTATCGATCGTATGCCACCACAGCCGTTCGATGTCACCTAAGCCACTTGCTGTAGCATTCGTGATCAGACAGCTGAACTGTTTTAAGTCGCTGTAATAACTCCGTTAGTTCTGGGATATTTTCTGCGTCGAATAGTTCAAAATTTGATCTGTTTGTATGAATGTCCATGATGGTTTTTTCGCTCTGTTCAGATATGTACATATGATGCTCTTTTTTGAAACATAGTATGTATGATATTATTAGTATATCGAGTTTTCTAATGATACGTTTGCAAGAATGTATAAGAGATTGACTGTACGTAGAATCGTTAATCACAATCAGAGAGGGTGAATAATTTTAAATTACAGTGAAACTTTTTTTTCTCAAACCTGATAGTAAGAGCAAAAAACTAAAGACAGCAGAAAGAGGGGAAATATTTTTTTGGGGGTACTGTAGCAAAACAGTGTAATGTACTGTGCATGTAATCTGTACTGTACCAGATTACTGTAGCAGACTAGAAAGAATTGAAGCCGTCGCAGATTACTGTAGCAGATTAGAAAGAAATGAAGCCGTCGCTTTCGGTCACTGGCCGATGCTTGAATATGAATTTTGCATGGAAAAGACCCAAGACAATTGACATTGCTAATCTGACCGAGAGAAGAAGACGCGCATGTGATTCTCTAGCCCTGCGCGAATCAAAGAACTCGCACTGCGAACGAAGGACGCCCGCATTGCTGTTTCCACTCGGGCAGGTGCAGTGGTCCAGGAAATCACGCACGGATCGAGGAAGGAAAACAAAGACGATGATGACCACGAAAAACAGCGAGAGGCGAGACGCGCTGCCGCCACTAATCAAGAAAAGCCGCCACAGCCAAAAACTTTCTCACGTAATAATTCTCAAAACCTAAAACCGTGACCTTCACTTTTTCACAGCCACCACCAGCGCGCGTGCATATATATATATATATATATATATATATATATGCTGGCACCTACACCTAATCAGCCGTGTACGGCCTACTAAAGTCTTAGGGACCAATACGTGGTCTTTTACACTATATTACAAAATCAATTTTGGATACCCCAAAATTATCACGTGTAGTAGCCTCCGGATCATACCTTCATAGCTCTAACACGCATCATCCATCTTTGATCTCCACACACCCCCAACTCGAGCTCGACCGTCTCCTCCAGCATCCTCGACCATCTGGACCATAACTTCGCACCAGACCATCTCCTGGTCATCGCCGTAGACCACGATCGCCTACGAGTTATCTTGCACATGCAAAGACCAAAGTAACATATTTTTCCGGCATAAGTTTTTCCCAACTTAACCGACATAAGTCCACACAATACGACACGTCTCAAATAACATCATTAAATAACATTGTCAATTATTTATCAGATAAATATTCGTCCATGATATTTATTTCGTTTCGAATGGATACAACATGTGATTTCAGTTAATGGCATTCATATTCATTGATTCATTCCATTCATGTTGTTCTATTTCCTTCCACGGGAGTGGAATTTTGTAAGTCCCATCAATTCCAGTATGGGCACATGATACCCACCATTTCAATGTGGGTATGTAATGTTGGATTGATCTCGGCTAACTGCCGAGACCGATTCTAACGGGGCATTGCCCACGCGCCCTGATCGGGGGCGATACCAACTGATTTAGTTTCGGTCCCGTCCACCAGCGCCATAAAAACCTAAAGAGGGTCTCGGCACCTTGCTCGTGTGTTGTATGTGAGTAAAGGCCAAAAGAAAACCGTAACAGAACCGATCTCTACGGGCGCTCAGGTGTGCGAAGACCGACGGCCACTGAAACACCGCCGCCACTTCGACATCACCGCGACTCAGGCCGACGCCACGGCGCTTAGATCTGCGCCGACCCCGATCGAACCATCAACCACGATTACGTCTTCATCATCGGGTATGTGTTAACGCTTCCGCACTAATGTTTTAAGTTAGGTGTTCTTTGATTGAGCTAGGGTTCATGTTATTAGACATCTTCAGGCTTAGATCTACTCTAACACTTGGTATCAGAGCCACCCTAGACTCTTTCTTGAACCCGTTTATCCTCAGCCGTTGTTTACCCGCCCGGATCTAAGTCTCGGCGACTCAGGTTAGCAAGTAGAAGGAGGGGATTTTTTAAACCCTTAGTGAAACCCTAACGAAATCCCGCCCCAAAACCCTCAAACTCAGATCGGAACCCTAAGAACATCTAAGGCGGCGGAATACTTACGTTTTTGGTAGATCTGGAGCTCGCTCCGGTCTAGGGCACCGCCGTAGCTCCGCTCGGCCATTGCTGCGCGACCTCGATCGCACGCTGCCCGGCGAGAAAAGCTGCGGGCGCCGCCTCTTGATGCGCCGCCGCCTCGCTCTCCGCCGCTTGCTCTTCTTTGAGCCATCGGCGATGGAGCTGCGGCGCCGCTCGCTCGCCCTGGCCTCACGCCGCTGTTTCGCTCGCTGCGCGTGGAGTTTCGGAGGAGACGAACAAAATGAAGTTAGGGTTAGGGTTTCGCCGATCCGCTGGTTTTTATACGGCGCGTTTTTTGATCTCGGCCGTCCATTCGAATCCGACAGCCCGCGTCCTTTTCACCCAGCGTAATAACGATGCGCGAAGATCTCGGACGTTCATTTAGATCCAACGGCTCTCGCCTGTTCGGATTTTTGGGCCAAGCTTCTTGGGCCGGCGTAGCAGCAGCGTGGCGGGCCGAGCGGCGTGGTAGGAAGCGGCCGTGGCGAAAATCGCTTTCGGTTGCACGATAGTTTTTCTATTTTGCAAATTGATTTTCTGATTAAGTTTTCTGATTATTATTTTATTTATTTTTTGTGCACTGTTTTATTAATGATAATTGCTCAAATTTCGGTATGAATTTGTGATTAATTTTTATTTTATTTTTGTGCCTTCGTTTTTTATTAATGTTAATCTCTCATGTAATCGTGATAATTATCTCTAATTAAAATTGAACTAACGAGATATTTTAATTAGAGATTTTTATGTTTTATTTTTTGGCATTATGTATACACATGATTACATACTGACCAACGTTGTTTGTAGTCATGTGTCGCCACATTAATTGTCAAAGTTCTTTTTATTTTCGCTAACGGTGATATAAACTAGAAGCGTAATTTTGCATGTTATTAATCGGACCAACGTAGGGTTAATTGCATGCAATACTTTTATGTTATTTCTAATTTTTCCTGTATTTTAATGTTCAGCAATGAATGCTTCAAATGTTGCCGCTACCATTGACAACATTGAGCAGCTTACGGGGAGCAACTTCCCCGCTTGGAAAGAAAGAATTTCAGTTGTCCTTGGAGTTTTAGATCTTGATTATGCATTAAGGGTGCCCGCTCCCGTTTCCCCCACCGTTGGTGAGGACAATTACGATGAGAAAAAGAAAATATATGATAATAATGCTGAAAAATGGGAGCGGTCTAACCGTCTATCACTAATGATTATGAAGACCTCTATCTCAGTTGGAATCAGGGGAGCAATCCCAGATTCTGAAAATGCTAAGGAGTATCTGGCTTCAGTAGAGGAGAAATTCAAAGTCTCCACTAAGGTTTATGCCAATACATTAATCCAGAGGCTTCTATCCACTAAGTATGACAGGTCCAGCAGTATAAGAGAGCATATCATGATGATGACCGATATGGTGGAAAACTCAAGGGCATGGACATGGAAATATCGATGGTTTCTAGTCCACTTTATTATGACTTCTCTTCCTTCTGAGTACACTGCTTTTAAGATAAACTATAATACTCAGAAAGATAAATGGAGCATGAGCGATCTTATCGCCATGTGTGTCCAGGAGGAAGAAAGGATTAGGACCGAAAAGAAAGATTTTGTGAATCAAGTTGGCGGTCCTAGCAAAGGAAGTTCTCGGGGACTTCAAATCCAAGAAAAGGCACTACTCTCCTAATTCGGATAAATCGGGGCCTAAGGTGCAAAATACACCTAAGCCCAATGTTGCTCCTGCTAAAGCACCAAGTGGGAATGCATGTCACTTCTGCAAGGAGCCAGGACATTTCCAGAAGGATTGTGTTGGTTTCCTAAAGTGGCTCGCCAAGAAGGGTAATGATTCTATAACGTTCGTTGATGAAACACTTTATACTAATTTTTCCTTAAATCTTGGTGGATTGACTCGGTGCAATCGTGCACGTTACCAACTCTTCTGAGGATTCCATACCGTGAGAACACTAAGAAAGGGGCGAAGTCTTAGAGTCGCGGATGGAAAAGAAGCCAAGTGGAATCGGTTGGTTCTGTTTCCTTAGTTTTAGATAGCGGCTTCACACTTCGTCTTAATAATGTAGTATTTGTTCCTTCCATTAGGAGGAATTTAATTTCAGTATCTTTATTGGACGATGATGGATTCAAATGTAATTTTGGTAACAATAAGTGTGTTATCACATTTAATTCAAATAATATTGGTCTTGCTGTTAGACAAGACAAGCTTTATATGCTTTCCTTAATGAATCACCGATGTCTTTGAATGTGTGTGATACTATACGTAAAAGAATAATGAGACTTCTTCAAAGCGTGGCCACCGTCGTTTAGGCCACATTTGAAGGGAGAATGGAGCGTCTCATTAAGGAAGAGATTCTCCAACCATTAGATTTCTCTGACTCAGACCACTGCATTGATTGCATTAAAGGAAAATATGTAAAGAAAATAAAGAAGGGAGCAACTCGCAGCTCAGGACTATTAGAGTTAATTCATACTGATATTTGTGGTCCTTTTCCTGTGACATCAGTGGATGGTTTTGATTCTTTCATTACATTCACTGATGATTTCTCCGTTATGGCTATATTTTTCCATTAAGGACCGATCCGAGTCACTTGATAAATTTAAGATATTTAAGGCTGAAGTTGAAAATCAGCACAACCTAAGAATTAAAGTGGTAAGATCGGACCGTGGGGGAGAATATTATGGGAGACATGCCCCTTATGGCCAAATTCCTAGCCCTTTCGCTAAGTTCCTTCAGGAAAATGGCATTGTTGCCCAATATTCTACACCTGTGAACCTCGGCAAAATGGGGTAGTGAGAGACGCTGTAGTACACTTATGGATATGGTAAGGAGCATGCTTAGCTACTCTAGTTTATCAACCGGTTTGTGGATGGAGGCACTAAAGACAACAAAGACATATTCGAATAGGGTTCCCGAGTAAATCAGTACCTAAGACACCTTATGAATTATGGATGGGAGAAAGCCGAGTTTGAAATATTTAAGAGTATGGGGTTGTTGTCGCTGAAGCTAAGATATTTAATCCACATATTGGAAAATTAGATCCTAAGACAGTAAGTTGCCATTTTATAGGGTACCTGAAAGATCTAATGGGTATCGGTTTTATTGTCTGATAGAACAACTAAGTTTGTAGAAACAAGGCATCTTTGTGTTCTTAGAAAATAATGAGGACACGGAGCCTAGGAAAATTGATCTTGAAGAGAAGCGGGTTTACGTTCCTTGGCGCTTATCCCGAGATTTTTATTCCTGCACTTGGTGGTTGCACCTCCAGATACCAAATCGTTGATGCACCCTTTGTTGAGGTCTCTGAAATTCCTAATGTCATACCTAATGATGAGCCTCAGCAGTCTCCTGTGCCTCAGCAGCCTTTTGCAATAGTTGCTGAACCTATTAGAAGATCACAGCGGGAGAGAAGATCTGCCATCCCAAATGATTATGTTGTTTACATGAATGAGGATATTAATGATATAGGGAAGGTAGATGATCCCACCTCTTATAAGGAAGCAATGATGAGTGAACATTCTCCTAAATGGCTTGATGCCATGAAGGATGAACTAAAGTCTATGAGCACTAATGATGTATGGGACTTAGTAGAAATTCCTGATGGAGTCAAAACAGTAGGCTGTAAATGGGTCTACAAAACCAAGCATGACTCTAAAGGAAATATCGAAAGGTTCAAAGCAAGGCTCGTAGCAAAAGGCTTCTCTCAAAGAGAGGGGATTGATTATAATGACACTTTTTCTCCTGTCTCAACTAAGGATTCGTTCAGAATCGTTATGGCACTTGTAGCTCATTATGATTTAGAGCTACATCAGATGGATATTAAGACGGCATTCCTTAATGGCGATTTGCAAGAAAATGTTTACATGACTCAACCGGAAGGTTTTGTCGTGGAAGGCAAGGAGCATATGGGATGTCGACTTAAGAAATCTATTTATGGCTTAAAACAAGCATCGAGGCAGTGGTACCTCAAATTTGATAAAGTTATAAGGAATTTTGGATTTAAGGAAAATGAAGTTGATAATGGCATATATGTTAAGTTCAAGGGAGTAAATTCACCATCTTAGTGCTTTATGTGGATGATATCTTATTGGCTAGCAGCGATAAGGATATGCTGTTTGAGACCAAGAGATTTCTCTCATCCAATTTTGATATGAAGGATCTCGGTGATGCCTCTTACGTTCTTGGCATTGAAATTCACCGGGACAGGTCCAAAGGAGTATTAAGTTTATCTCAAAAGGCATACGTTGACAGAGTACTAAAGAGATACAATATGCATAAATGCTCTGGCTCACCTGCTCCTATCGTTAAGGGCGATAAGTTTGGGATATTTCAATGTCCAAGGAACCAATATGAAACTGATCAGATGAAGACAGTTCCTTATACTTTAGCTGTCGGAAGCATTATATATGCTCAAGTAAGCAAACGCCCTGACTTAGCTTTTGTAACTGGAATGCTTGGTAGATATCAGTCAAATCCAGGACCGGACCACTGGAAGGCCGTTAAGAAAGTTTTGCGTTATATGCAAGCTACCAAGCATCTCATGCTCACATATAAGCATACTGATAACCTTGAAGTTGTAGGTTATTGATTGATTTTGCGGGATGTGTTGATACTAAGAAATCCACGTCCAGTTATATCTTCACACTCATTTGGAGGAGCTATCTCGTGGAAAAGCTCCAAACAAACCCTTACGGCATCTTCAACGATGCAAGCTGAGTTTGTGGCATGTTATGAGGCTACCGGGCAGGCTGTATGGCTTAAGAACTTTATTCCGGGCCTTAGAGTGGTTGTGACATTTCTAAACCACTCACCTTATACTGCGATAACGAACCCGCAGTCTTTTATGCGAGTAACAACAAGTCAAGTGGTGCTGCCAAACACATTGACATTAAGTATCATGTTGTGAAAGATAGAATCCAGGATCAAACTATTAGTATCAAGCATATTAGTACTAAGTCAATGCTTGCGGATCCGCTTACTAAAGGCTTACCACCCAATATATTTCGTGATCATGTTGCCGGCATGGGTTTATTGGATAGCCTCTGATTCTGGATAAAGGACCTTAAAACGAACTAACTCCCGTTAAGTATTATGAATATCCATTTTAAAATGTAATAGTACACTATAGGTACTGAGGTTGTATGGCATTTCATTGGCCATACCACACATTACCTTGGTATGCTGTTTTTCATTTGAGGATGGACTTATAATGTTAGCCTTACGATCAAAGGGGAGAATGTTGGATTGATCTCGGCTAACTGCCGAGACCGATTCTAACGGGGCATTGCCACGCGCCCTGATCGGGGGCGATACCAACTGATTTGGTTTCGGTCCCGTCCACCAGCGCCATAAAAACCTAAAGAGGGTCTCGGCACCTTGCTCGTGTGCTGTATGTGAGTAAAGGCCAAAAGAAAACCCTAACAGAACCGATCTCTACGGGCGCTCAGGTGTGCGAAGACCGACGGCCACTGAACCACAGCCACCACTTCGACATCACCGCGACTCAGGCCGACGCCACGGCGCTTAGATCTGCACCGACCCCGACCGAACCATCAACCACGATGACGTCTTCATCATCGGGTATGTGTTAACGCTTCCGCACTAATGTTTTAAGTTAGGTGTTCTTTGATTGAGCTAGGGTTCATGTTATTAGACATCTTCAGGCTTAGATCTATTCTAACATGTAAGACCCACCATTTCAATGTGGGCGGTTTCGGACACCCGTATGAAACGTTCTTCATACAGTATTTGGGTCCCCGGACTTTGTTAAGTACGGGCTTAAGTGAACACCGACGGGTGTATCACTCGCTATACCGGTATAAGCAGTTGAGTAGTCCTTTTCCTTTGAGTGCATACATCCATTCCATTTATCCTCACAACTTTAAAGCGACTTGTGTATAACTTGTGAGATTGTTGCCTCGTTCAGTTATGTCATGTTTAAAAGAACATTGTACTTGCTGAGTTTCGACTCACCCTTGCTTTTCTGTGTTTATTTAGGTGATCCTTGTTGGTGATGATGTTAATGGGGGGGAGTAGACCAGCACGTTCCACACAGATCTTCACATTATATTTTCATTAATGTTTTCAACTATGTTTTTCTTTGATGAGAGATGAATGTAATGAGTATCGTTTAGACTTCATGTCATGTCGTTCCACGTTTACATTCTTGAATATTCGCCATTGATGAATTGGTTATTTACATCTCGTTACCCTGTTATCGTTAATTGGTTAGATGCATATTGAATCTTATTCCGTAAATTTGATGGTATGTTGTGCTTTTAGGTAACATTTTGGCTTCTGAATAGCCAGGGTGTTACACCCCCCTTGGCCGGCCCCCCTCTAATTAGCTCCTTCTCCCGAATTCTTTTCTAGTTTCCCGATTCAATTTCGGAGTATCACACCGATCGTCTGCAAATTCAGATTCTTCTTAAATTGATCTGTCTCCAAATGCTGATACGAAAACAAGTAATATTTGTTGAGACAACACAAACCCTTTTCAGCATCGAAAACATTCTCTGGCTCTTTCTTTCGGCCGGCTGTGATACCATCAGCACACTCCAATAATTAAAGCTGACAACAACGATCCAGACATGGCCACATTATATACTCTATTTAATTATCGTAGTTACTTTTTGCTGCATGATCATGATCATGATCGTGTCACAGTTGGATCTTGTAACACCAGGTCTAAAATCCGCTCAATGTTCATCCCATTGTGGGGCAGATCCGAGCACATGTAGTACCTCACTATAACATCCCAACATTTTAGCCTTTGAAAATCTTTTAATTAGTTGCTAGTTGAAAATCTCACCATTTGCATTTTATTTGAATTTAAATTAAAAGCTTAATATAGACTTTCATGATAAAATGATTTAATATGATTAATCCCAAAATCAACAATTGTCAAAACTATTTTATTTGGATTCTTTGGGCTCAGATATACTTTCTAGAATTTTTTGGAGTTCATTTGCTAATTTCTATTGCTTATTTGAATTTCTGGTAATTTATAAAATAGGAAAAAACTATTTTAAATTCTCCATTTGGCTTTAGGCCGAATCTGTTCGGCCTAGCTTCCTTTCCTCCGCGCGTGGCCCGCTTGCGGCCCATTCGCGTGTGCGCTCGCCAACCCACCTCACCATGCCCCTGTCCGTGGCCGTTCGATTAGGTTGGACGCTCAGATCACCGTCGTCGCTCGCGCGCGTGCACTTGCGTCCGTTGACGGGTGGGCCCGCCCGAGGCCGTCGTCCCCAAGCTGCCTTCTTCCTCGCGAAGCCAGCGCCCGCGTCCGCCATTCACGAACTTCGGAGTTCCGTCCGATAAATGCGCAAACGGCCTCGATTTTGTGCGCGGACGACGCCATCTAGAACTTATCTCTCCCGCACTCGTTCCGGTCGTTTTCAAATTTCGAATCCACCTCAATCTCCTATTCCTTCGTGTTTTCATTGTTGGGTTGTTTCGGTCTCCGCCGTCGTTACGCCACCTCGAGCCCGCCTTGACCCTTTTTATAGCTCTCCGAGCTTTGCACTGCCACCCGCACGAAAACCCCTCACCAAAACTCCCCTCCCAAACCCTTGCGCCGCCGCATTTCCTCATCTAGGGTTTTCGACCACGTGTCGTCTTCTTCGAATTGCACCGCCGTCTCTGCCGCCGCGTCAACGCCGAGCACACCGTTGAGTCCGTCGTCGCCACCTCTACCTCTTGAGTTTCTCTGTGCCGCCGGAGCGCCGCCGGAGACCCCGCCCGACAAAACCCGAGGCTACCTCGCCGCCTCAAGCTCGCCACCGGCCATCTCCGACAACCTCACGTGCTCAAACCGGTGCCCGCATGCACGCAATAACCCCCTCTACCCCCTGGTACCACTCCCTCTCACCGGCGAGCCACCGTTCGCCGTTGTCGGCTGGTCCAGAGGTACTCGCCGCCGTTGCCGTCCCCGCCGACGTGGCCTCGCCGCATCAGCCACTCCCTCAGTGCCTCGCCTCCGTGTCGCTTGCGTGTCAGCCATGTAGGCGCCAGCTCGACCGCCACGTGTGCAAGTGCGCCACGCCAGCCAAACCAAATCCCACAGTACCGGGTGGACTTAGTCCACGGTACACCGAGCCGTCGACATGTGGGACCCACCTGTCAGGTGTACTCCTGTGCGGTCAACCTCCTTGCTGACGTCAGCAGTTGCACAAAATTCTGATTTTCTTTTAAGAAATAATTCGGCTTATTCTGAAAATAGGATTTCTTTTAGATTCAATCTTCCAAAGCCCATAACTTTTACATCCGAACTCCGATTGAGCCCATTCAAATTTATAAATTCATATAAAATCAAGATCTATTTAATGGTAAATTTTATTTGATTTTTAGAGTTTGTTTTGCCTCTGTTATTTATTTATTTTTATTTCTTTTGTCTCGTTTGCGAGTAGGCGTCGATACTTGGGGAAATTTTGGAGAAGAATGAGCACCTCAAGATCAAGACCAGTACCTAGACCTATTCCAATGCAAGTTATACCTTTGATCATATTGAACTCAGTTTTCAAAATACTTTGTTTCAATGTATTGCATTATATTTCAAGTATTTATTTAAATGCTTTTGGGATAGTTATTAATCCAATTTGTTATATCCACCTTGTATATTGTATGCCATGATCTTTTGTCACCCTAGATTGGTTCAGTACAAGTTGGTATTATCGTAGCACCAACGTGGGTTGGTTAGATACGAGTAGATTGCTTAGCCATGCCACGAGTCCTCATTTCATGTGAGTTGCAATTATAAAATTGACTAAGTGATTATAGAACTATGTGATGAAACTGTATGTGATGTGTGCTATTACTCGTTGATGGCATGTGTTGCGCTTAATCAACAGGGTGGGAAAAGATTTAGACTGAGGCAAGTGGTGGATCTGTGTGAATGGTGGAGCTGTGTGCTTTATAAACTTTATGATTTGGGTTAAAACTGGAAGTCTTGCCTTGGTCAATTAAGGACTTAACTTTGTGTGCCACTGAACTGGGCCTTACTGTACAACCACATGCCTAGTATGGGCTGGGCCTAACTTAGTAAGTTATGGAGTCTTGACATTGACAACTCAGGTTGTATTTTAAGCTATGTGATGGGCTGGAGGTGTGATATGACACATCGTGGGACGGTTCGTTGCATCCCTGTCCAACGATGTGTGTCGTAACCAAACGCTATGTGTATCGGTTGGCCGACAGGAAAGCACATCGGGAGTGTCATTGCTTGAGATGAAGTCTCTGAAAGGTTTTGTTATGACCAGTGCTAACTACACTGATTGTATCGTGTGGGTAAAGTGTACAACCTCTGCAGAGTGTTAAACCAATCTATTCGAATAGCTGCGTCCTCGGTCATGGACATGCTCGGGATTTCACATAAGGGTAGATTTTCATAAAGACATTTGGGAAGGGTCAGCTGTGTGAGATAACTTGTACAGCTGTGTGAATAACTTGATTAGACTTTGTGTCCTTTGTGAAATCAAATATTAAATTAATATTCTTTATTTGTTTTCAATTATGTTTTCAATCTAATATTTGTATTCAATTGCAAAAGTTGCATTTCTGCTAAACAACCACAGAAGCCAACTCCCTTGGAATAAGCCATCATGTATAATTGCATTTTGGAGTATGACTTGCGAGTACGGTTGTGTACTCAATCTTGCTAAACAAATCAACAGAAGTGGAGGAGTCGTCACCAGCTTTTGAAGAGTAATTCTACGAAGGTTGATCGTTAAGGTCTCGAACCCAGCCAGTTGCGTGTGGTAAATTGATGGGAGCCCGCTCCGCTGTAGTTTATTTCATTATTGTCAGCATTGCATGACTTAATAATTGTAAAACTCGACCTTAAGGTCATAACAGTTATTTGTTATTCAAATCACTCGTTTATTTAATATTTCGTTGTATGGAGTTGATATTTCATCAATGTTGACACTGTGTGCACTAGCGTGATTCTGGACTAGTGCAGAATACACAGAGGGTCCAGATTTGCATATTTGGGTCCCAACACTCACTTACACATTCGTCCTCCTTTGTGTAAAAGGGTTAACCCGGGGGTGCCATGTTTGGATCCAACATGTATTATATACTACTACAACTCACTTTAGACAAGCAATGTGGGGCTAATCCTACCACATAACTACTCATGAGCCACATGGGCCGTACTACGAGTAGGCTGAGGTATTACATTTCACCCCCTTAAGGCGTCAAGGGCTGACACCCTTGGCAGCATACCGCATATGCGATAAATGCCCAAAACCACTCCTCGGTATACGTTTTTGCGTCTAGTGCTGGCAAATATGCCATGTCGTGTGTCCACTCTGCGCTCACATTGTAACAACCCAGCCCAGCATAGAGCCTAGGGTGCTACCAACCTAATATACAGAACCATTTATTTCAACTTATTAATCAACTTTCAGCAAATCATTCAACCGAAAGACACAGTTGTAATCATTAAGATCTAGCACCATCTACAAATAAACATGATAAAGAATACCATCTAACCATTGTAATTAAGCTAAGCATGGAACTTTATCTTTACAATCCAAATCCAAATCCAACGTCTTTACTACACCATAGGAAATATTTAACAAGTAAATATAAAGCATCAAAATTCAACAGATTTACGAGGATGAAGTCTAATCCAATCAATCTAGTTATTCGATCAAACAGGATTAAATGAACCACCGGCCGAGGTTCAAAAGCATAACCAGTTCACACACGACTACAAGTGAATCAACCACCATGAAGGATGGACACAATCGAAACTAAAAGCAATAACAAGACCTTTAGATTGTATGTAAGTAATCTAATTTTATCTGTCATGAATAGTGCAAGCGTGATGTGCATCAAGACTACCCCTTCCCATGCATATCGCTACCTCGAGAGGTACCTAAAAGCACAACAATAGCAAGTGTGAGTCCATGACTCAACAAAGTATAACAGTAATAATAAACAAAACTCCACGAACATCCAAAGAGGATATCAAGTCCTCGTATGAACATCAGCAAGGAACCATAATAAATCTTTTATGCTTGAATGCAATGCATATGACAAGAATGCTCTTTCTTTCTTCTTTGCAATTACGGTAATGCCGAGTAGTACATCTGTCGATGCATACTCAAGCATGTGCCCTTAGGCATGGGCATGAGGTCCCCGTCATGTATTGGACGGGCATGGGGTCCCCACACTCGTGGAGTGTGGGCTTGAGGTCCTTGTGCCTGCTCAGGCATAGAGACCTCAAGCCCACACTCCACGAGTGTGGGGACCCTATGCCCGTCCAATACATGACGGGGATCTCATGCCCATCCAATGTATATGGCGGAGATCTCAAAAGAAACAAGGCTTGGTTACCAAGTAGTCCAAGAATCAGAAGTGAATGCCATGATGCAAATGAATTTCATAATCTCATTTCAACATGAGAGAAATAGCATTCCACGACAGTAGCATAGAAATAAACTCATAAGTAAACCATAGCATTTATCATGAATACGGCATCCCAATTCATTCAATACTATTTGTACTTGCCTCAACCGCGAGAGGAATGATGACGACGGGAAGGCTTTAACCCCGGTGCTCACCACTACCTGGCAACCAAAAAGTATACTAAATATATAATTCAAAAGTGCATAGTATATAAATGGAACAAAATGAAATCAATCGCCCGTAATCGCAACCCGAAACTTAACCGATACACTCCCAAATCCCAATCTATCCAAACAGACAGCTATCAAAGAAAAATCCATAACTTTTGAGTCAAAACTCCAAAAGTCATGAATCCAACTTTCCTGGGATCTACACAAGCATAGCTACATCTTCTCAGCTGACTGAAAGATGAAATCATCTCATCTAAGCCTTTATTTTTAACCTCGAAGACCGTTCTGTCATCTTCGGTACTACTAACTTGGGAATTTCGTAACTTTAATTTGGTACATCCAAATTCAATGTTCTAAGCCATTATGGAAACTAAAGAAAACTAACTTCCTTAATAAATTTATCACAATTATCTCCACTATGCAACAAAGGTTGCAACAGTCCAGTATTTCTCTACTGTCAACAACAGAAGGACAGACAACAGCATTAAATTCAAAAATTCGTATCTTTCGAATGGCTGAACTAAAATTCATGATCTTTATCAATATGGAAAGCTTAAGAAATTTCCTACGAAAGTTGTGTTGGGAGACCTCTCTGAATCGTCCATTAACAGAACATTTATTCTTAAACAAGACGACTGTTGTAATATTGTTAGGATTTCTGGACAGCAGTAAAGAAACTAACATATCTCCCAAACTACAACTCCGAATTAGGTTATCTCGGTGCCTATATAAAGATGAAGACAAACCCCACAAATATCTAGGAGACACTAAATTCTAGATCCGCTTGCATCTAACTCAAAATTGCGAACTAACAAATCTGCAAAAACATCGATCTACGACAGTAGGTACAATCTGCCTATTGGAGACAATTCGCATATGAAAGTTCTACAAAATCTAACGGAGAACATGAAATTACCCACGAGATCAACGTGGGACGTCGCTGAAGCACTCACGAAGACTTCCCCATCCTCTACCCTTTCCTCTTCCTCTCCCTCCTTCTTCTCTTCCTTATGGCCGGCAGCAGCATCAGGGAGGATGGCGCCGGGGAGAGGAGGAGAAGCAGGGTGTGGAGGTACTGCAACACGCGCTACTGTTGCACGGGGGGCTGCTGTAGCACAGGGACTACTGTAGCAAATAGTGGCTAGGGTTTGGTGCCCCCTTGCCTTCTAATGGGTTGCCAGCCCACTCATGGGCCTTGGGCCTCTATGGCCAACTTATCTCCTCTCAAATAT
The DNA here is from genome assembly GCA_036346395.1 of Hsuehochloa calcarea. NCBI lineage: Eukaryota > Viridiplantae > Streptophyta > Magnoliopsida > Poales > Poaceae > Hsuehochloa > Hsuehochloa calcarea. The sequence continues at coordinate 16,964,786 of CM070602.1, read as the reverse complement.
GGGTTGGCGGCCCATTCCTCTCGTAAAATTCTGAATTTTCTATCTTATTTTCTTTAATTATCTCTTTTTTTTTGCACTCTCAAATGATAGTCATGGTATTACACACACGCGCGATGCACCATATGCCCATGCCGTGCAACGAAGGTTGATACTCTGATACCATCTATAACACTCTGGTCCAAAATTCGCTCAATGTTCAGCCCACCGTGGAGTGGACCCGCGCACACACAGCACCTCACTTACACTTTCGTCATCATTTCGTGTAAAAGGGTTAACCCAGATGTGCTACGTTTGGATCAACAAGTATTATATACTACTATAACTCACTTTAGACAAGCAACATGATACTATTCCCACCATACAACTCCCCGTAGGCCCAGGGGCGGACCCACAGGGTATGCTGGGTGGGCCACGGCATACCCTGGGGTCCAGCAGTCATACACACATACCCACAGGGTGTAACGCAGTTAATACTGATCTTGGCTCCTCGTGTCTTGGTCTCTTGGAAGTTGGAGCCACCTTTCTCTGAAGTCTGAACCGTTTCCAGAGTCTGCGTGCGCTCAGGGAGGAGGAGGAGGAAGACGAAGAGCCAGGAATAGGAAGAGGGGGAGGATCTTCTTCTTCTTCTTACCAGTTACCACCACGGAACCACCTGCGCTCGCCGCTGCGTGACTTGGCCTTCCTTTCGCGCCCCGCTCTCGCTAGCTCGCGCGCGCGTGGCCCCACGATGGGCGCGACGGCGGACTTGGTGCGGAGGTAGAATAGTTTGCGAGGTCAGAGGCGCCCTTCTCCCGGCCGATGCCGCTCATCTAGTACCCGCCGAACGGGATGGCCACGTCGAAGACGTCGTAGCGATTCACCCACACCGTCCCCACCTCGGCGCCGCGCGCGGTGTGTTGGCGCCTCCGGGCTCCTCGTGAACACCCCGCCGCCAACCCGTAGGGCGTCGCGTTCGCCCTCGGATCACCTCGCCTGTGTCGTATGACGTGCTCGCAAATAAGCAACGCGCATCGTCGATTGTTGTCACACTCGTTCGGTGCATGTTCGTAATCGAGATGTCACTCTAGGACTAGGAGTGTGTCCAGTTGCTCACCTGAACTTGAGGATGGACTGGACCGGCCCGAATGTCTCCTCCTGAGCGATCTTCATGTCGTCCTACGAGAAGGACAGCAGCTGCAATAATCCCACTAGGGCGCCGTCGAGAACGCTCCCCCTGAAGCTCCTCAAGCCGCTGCTCCTCTCCGCCGTTCTCGCCACCGGCTTCCTCGCCGTCGTCGTCCTCCTCCTCGGCGGATTTGATTTGATGCCGGAGATGACCAAACAATCATGCGCATCATGATGAATGACTAGAATTTGGGAATGTGAATGTGGTAGCTAAGCAAGTCAACTAGTCAACTACGCAATTTAGCATCAATCCATCAAAGAAGGCAGCATGTGAGTTTTTTAATAGTAACATGATTCCATCATCGCATGTGAGTTTTGATATAATGCCTAGCTAGTTGTCATACTTACATTACATAATTTTTTTTTCGGAATTGTTCAATTATGAAGAGAAGTGGAGACATTGCGTCTCTTTTTCAAAACACGCAAAGAAAGAAGGCATTGCGGCTTCAAACATTGCCCCACCTCCGGTTGAAGAGCGTAATCAAGAGCAAGATAGAGTGGTGGTTGAAGATCCTGTGCCTCGCCCTGTCACCGCCACCGCCCGCATCAAAGCCGCGGTTTATGACATCAATCGCCTTCCACATGATCCAGGTGAAAGGCAACCCATTATAAGTTATCATGTTAATGATCAAGATACAATCCGAAGAGCATATATTATTAAAGGTCCATGCAAACCTTATACACATGATTTTCCATCAAGATATATTGGAGACAAACCTCTTCGATTCAATTTAGCATGGATGTATAATCATGAGTGGCTTGAATATAGTATAAAGAAGGATTCTGCATTTTGCTTTATATGCTACTTGTTCAAGAAAGGTATTGGGTCGAATACATTTATTGTTGATGGATGGAATAATTGGAATATAGGAAACAAAGCACTTCTCAAACATAGTGGTTCTGTGGCACACAATGCAGCTCAGGAGAGATACATTGGTTTTATGAATCCCAAGGTAGCAATTGATTATCACATTGAGAAGTGGGTGATGAGGATCTTCGTCGTTACAAGAAAAGGTTGACATATTCACTTAGATGTATCAAGTTTCTTTTGCATCAAGGATTGGCATTCCGTGGACATGATGAAAGTGAAGAGTCTAGCAACAGAGGCAACTTCATTGAATTGTTGAAGTTTCTTGCGTGAAATAGTGATGAAGTGAACAAGTATGTCTTGAACAATGCTCCGTAATTGCACTTTAACTAGCCCAAAGATACAAAAGCAAATTATTCATTGTTGTGCCATAGAAACTAGAAAGAAAATAATTGAAGAACTTGGTGATGAGCCCTATGCAATTTTAGCCGATGAGTCTAGTGATATATCACATAAAGAACAACTAGCTCTTTGCTTGCGTTATGTTGATAAACTTGGAAGGCCTTGTGAGCACTTCATTGGAGTTGTTCATGTAGATGATACTACCTCTTTGTCACTTAAGGAAGCTATCGAAGGTTTACTTGTTAGTCATGGATTGAGTATGACTCAGATTAGAGGTCAAGGTTATGATGGGGCTAGCAATATGAAAGGAGATATTAAAGGGCTGAAAACATTAATCATGCAAGAATCACCTTCTGCGTATTATATTCATTGCTTTGCACATCAACTCCAACTAGTTCTTGTTCTTTGTTGCAAGGGAAATCTTGATTGTAAGACTTTTTTGATCAAGTATCTATCTTGTTGAACATTGTTGGGGTTTCTTGCAAGCGCCATGGTATGCTTCAAATGCTAGGCTTGAGAATGTCAAGAAAGCACTAGAGTGTGGTGAGCTTGAATCGGAGTGGATTAAATCAAGAGATGGGTTTGCCTAGGCCCGTGAGACTCGGTGGGGCTCTCATTACAAAACTATATGTAGCATCATCACTATGTATTCCTCAATCCATGATGTGCTCATTGATCTTGGTGATGATATTTCACATAAAGATGATTGGACAAAGATACATTTTGTGCTTGGAGCATTTGAAACCTTTGAGTTCGTTTTCTCTGTGCACTTAATGTATGTTATTCTTGGATACACAAATGAGTTATCCGAGTGTTTGCAGAGAAGGGATCAAGATATTCTTAATGCAATCTCACTTGTTAATGTGGCAAAGAGTAGAATGCAACAGCTGAGGTCTGATGGTTGGGATAATTTTCTTGAGAGGGTCATTTCTTTTGCATTACACATGATGTTGAAGTTCACGCTATGGATGGGGCTTATGTGCCTTATGGAAAATCAAGCAAGGTATGCCCGTGCGAAACCAAACAAATGATGACCATTTCAAAGAGAAGTATACATTGGTGTCATTGATCAAATTAGTCAAGAGCTTGATAATCGGTTTGATGAGATCAATATGGAGCTACTCTCTTGTATGTCAGCCTTTAGTCCTTCCCACTCCTTTGCTTCTTTTGATGCACGGAAGGTACGTAGATTGGTGAATTTTATCCTAAGGATTTCTCCAACAATGATTTGCTAAAACTTGAATTGCAACTTGATAATTATATTGATGACATGCAACGAGATGATCGCTTCCAAGGTCTAGACAACATTGTTGATCCGTCGTTAAGCTTGTTGAAACACGAGGCATAAAGTGTATGATATGGTTTACTTGCTTCTCAAATTGATATTGCTTTTACCGGTGGCAATCGCTAGTGTTGAAAGGGTTTTTTCGCATTGGTTATAGTGAAAACAAAGTCAAGGAATAAGCTAGGTGATAGTGTTTTGGATGATTATCTAGTCACATTCATTGAGCGGGATATTTTCTTCCAAGTTGATGAAGATGATATAATTGAGACATTCATGTCATTCAGAAAGCGGCGGATAAACAAGTAATATTGTAAGTCTTTTCTATGGCTATATTTCGAATTATTTGTATTTCATTTGAACAATTTATATCAAGATTTGTCGTCGTTTCTAGCTTAATTTTTGAATTTAAGGCTTATCATGTTCTTTAATGTATTTGGTTTTATCGAATTAGAATATGGTTTTACCGAATGGTATAAGAAATTTTTTTTGGCATACCCTGTGGTAAAATTCTAGATCCGCCACTGCATAGGCCACATAAACCGTACTATGAACAGATCGAGGTATTACATTGCCCTCCCCTACTCAGTAATTAGGCCGGCCCCCTCATGGGCTGAACACCATGGACCAAAGGTCCAAGGCCCGAGATTTCACCCTTTTGCGGAAGACACCTTCTCTTCTAATTCTCCCTCTAATGCGTTTTCCTCCCTAATTCATTCGGAATATTACAGATCTTGTCACGGGATGCTTACAATAGTAGCTCCAAGAAACTAATTAACACCCTTTAGAAATTGTAACCATTGTGCACGCATGTGCAACTACTTAATTAGTTATTAATAACATACTTCCTAATTAATTACCCTTCTAATCGATCTTATACTAATCCACCGGCACCGGCACCGGCACCGGCGCCACCGCCGCCGCCATTTTTGTGGATGGAGGAGAGCTCACACTCCTTGTCGTGGTCGTCGTCTTCCGCCACTTCCAATGGCTTCATGGTGTAGAAATGGAAGCAGAGGAGGTAGTAGCCAAGGTTGAGCACCATGAGGCAGGTGACCAGCCAGTAGTAGGAGTCCAGCCTGCCCCAGTTGATGTTGTCCTGGAGCCACTCGCCGCCGCCCCGCGTGGCGCGTTGCACCGCCGTGACGAGCACCGTGCCCATGTAGTTGCCGAGGGAGCTGGAGAGCCAGAAGAGCGCGGCCGCGGTGCTGCGCATGCTCTCCGGCGCCTGGTCGTAAAGGAACTCCATGTGCCCCACCGACGAGAAGCCCTCCGCCACGCCGTGGATGGCGTACTGCGGCACCAGCCAGAACACGCTGAGGGGGACGGCGGCGGTGGGCCTGTCCAGGAGCCCGTGGTCAGCCGCGGCGCCGCGGCGCTTGGCCTCGACGAGCGCGGCCGTGGCGACGCCGAGGATGGAGATGGCGAGCCCGACGGCCATGCGCTGGAAATAGGTAATCCCGGACGGAAGACCGGTCACCCGGCGCGCCAGGGGCACGAAGGCGCGGTCGTAGAGGGCGAGGGTGGCGAGCATCGCGGTGGTTGTGAAGATGGACATGGTCGCCGGCGGGATCTCGAAGCTCCGGGTGACGTGGCGGTCCATGGTGCGCGCCTGCTGGATGGTGAAACTGTTGTTGTGCGAGCCGGCGGTGGCGAGCAGGATGCCGGCCGACCAGATGGGCAGCATGCGGATGATGGACTTGAGCTCCTCCACGCGGTGCACCGTCGACAGACGCCACAGGTCCGGCTTGCCGGAGCCGGTGATGTCCCCCGGCGTCACGATCGCCGCCCGGTCGAAGAACCTGAATCAGTTCGCATGCCCGCGCGTGCATTGAACAACAGTTAAAAATTCAATCATCCCATCTCTCAACGTTAGCGAAAATGTGTGTGTGACGCGCTTCCAAAAATGACAGAAAACAGTGGGCACAGCGAGGAATCTACACAAAAAAAATTGGCAGTAAGAACTAAGAAAGCCGCACTCTCGCTTTAATTTGTGAAACTCTTTTGTGCACTGATCGATAATGTAACCACCACCAAAAGTACCCGACATGCTATGCCTAGTAGGGTCCCATTCATGCACGCAGACGCCGATGCACATCACGTCACGTGCACGCTACTGTGTTTTACGGTGTCAAGAGAAGGAAACGACGTGGCAAAACATGCAGAAGCGAGGCGAGAAGGCGCTTACGTGAGCTGGTTGGTGTGCAGGAGCCTGCCGTTGGTGGAGATGAGCGCGTCGAGCTCCTTGTCCTGGTACAGCATGTCGGGGTCCTCCGGCACGGCGGCGCTCCGCTTCTTGAACGCCGCGGCGGCGACCTGCGCCAGCCGCGTGAACGGGCTGCCCCCGGGCTTGAGCCGGACGTAGAGCGGGTACCCGACCACGAACACCACGATGGAGACGAACATGCCGATGGCCGGGATCCCGAACCCCCACCCCCACCCCACGTTCTCCTGGATGTACACCACCACCGTCAGCGCCAGCAGCACGGCGAACCCCATCGTGAAGAAATAGAGGTTGAAGTACCTCCGCTTCCGCCCCGCCACCGTCTCCGCGCCCCCGCCCCCGCCCCCGCCCCCGCCCTTCTTGTTCTGCTGCTCTAACTGGTCGGCGCCGAAGGCCACCACGCACGGCCGGATGCCGCCGGAGCCGAGGGACGTGCACAGCAGGGAGAGATACAACACGGCGAGCTGCCACCCGGTGGCGCGGCGGCACGGGGCGGTTGGAGGGGAGCAGGGCGGGGGTTGGAGGGAGGGGAGGAGCGTGGACACGACGAGGCCGAGCATGCCGAGCTGGTAGAAGAGGGAGCCGGCGATGATGGTCCAGAAGCGGCCGGCGAAGGAGTCGGCGGCGAGCGCACCGAGGATGGGCGTGAGGCTGGACGTGCCGCCGAAGTTGGTGAGCGTGTTGGACGCCTCCACCAGCGGCAGGTGTAGCTGCTGCGTCAGGTACGTGATCAGGTTGGCGCCGAAGCCGGCCGTGGCGAATCTGTCGCAGATCTCGTTCACTGCAACACAGACCAGTCGATCGTCATGAGACTCTCAACCATACGATCGATCTGTTCGTTCTCTCTGTGGAGGGTGTGATTTGTAACTGGTGTAAAACTCTTGGCTTGCCTCGTCAAGTTTAGCCATTTCTGGTTTGTCAAGTCATTTGTGATCAAATTAGCCATCATTCAACTTTCGTTTACCGTGCGAGTGTGACAATAAGATTTGGGTGTAACGATGCTCCTTTTGGCAAAACAAAGAAAAAAGGGGTTTAAAAGCTAGAAAGAAACAAAATATAAGGCACTGGATCCAGATTTCCCACAACGGCAAAGCGTACGTCTTCGTGCACACAAATCATATAAAATGCAAGCCACGTACGTATAGCTCGTATTCATCGCTAGATGTGTACAGCTAGCTTTGGACTGAATATAATTACCGCCCAAAATGGAAATTTTATATTAGATTGCAACCATCTTTGTCCAAGAAACTCTACAATGTGAGCTTGTTTCCTCAATTTATTCAGAATCTACAGAATCTACAATGTAAGTAAACTTCTAACCTAGTATGAACGGCATGGTCTTGAGGCCTCCTTGCCTCCTCTTCTTCTGATCTCCATCTCCATGCTTATCCCTGTCCACCGTTGTGGTCGCCATGGTGGCACTAACTCCTTGCTACAACCTATCAAGTATGGTGGTGCTCAGCTCTAGCAGATGCAGAGCATGCAGGCCAGATGCTACTGTGGCCTTCACATGACCCTATATGTGATGTGAGGACGAAGCCACGTATATATACACACAGAGCCTGCAGGCAAGGGAGTCAGGGAGGCCGACCACCCGTCACTGTACAGTTCTCCTGCAGCCCAAGGGGTTAATGCAGATCCGGATTGTCGGTTACACCGCAGAGAATCACTGTTTGGACAATACTTCTAGTCTGCGTGAACAATACTCGGCAGCAGCAACCTAGTAAATACCATAGAAAAGTAAAATATCTATGATAGTAAAATACATGGTAGCAATTCTACAGTTTTTATTATTTATTTGTATACTGTAGTACACTCGATCTAAACCGTTCGATTTCGGTTCGAATGCGAAGAGGAGCTAATACACGGACGATCCACTTCCGGGTTAAGACTTGGTGGGCGTACGGTTTGGCCTTTTATCAGATTTAAATACAAAAGAAAAAGGAGTGCTCTGCCTCTCTGGGGATCAACGTAGTAGTGGTCTGGTCAGCATTATCGAGGCCAGGTTCTTCTAGTGCCAGTCGATTGATTGTATCGAACTAGGAAAAGAGTTTTTCCAGAATGCTCTCGATTTGCCACTGTAAAAGCTTATTCTAAAGCATCTTTTCGGGGTAGTAGAGGCGACTAGCTAGGGCGCAGGGAGGGAAAGCACGGTTCTTCCGATTTGTATGCTTCATGGGTATGCTTTGCTCTTTTCTTTTTAGTCAGGTTTGCTGGTACGTACGTCGAGCGAGGCAGCTAACTGTACAATGTAAACCACGATTAGGTTAGAAAGAACCCAGGATCGAGGCATGCCAGGTCCAACCCAACTCGTCCACCAGGTATTCGCTTCCAAGCCTAGCCCGGGGCCAAAACGCGAACCCGGGCGAATGATTCCGCTCCGCTTGGAACAAAGCAAAAGTGAAGGGTTTTTGGAGGATTTGATTTTAAAGGAAAAATTCCTACAAAACCGTTTGGAACATATCAACAAATGAATAGCCCCTAAGAATTCCTTTGAAATTCCTATGGAATGATGGGCTATTCCACGGGAGTTTATCCTGTGTCTTGAACCCATGTGTTTTTCATGTCGTGGCAACCAAACAACGCTTTTGAAGTATGGACCAAAACCTACTCATCTCTATCGTCTGACACATGATCATCGACCGGACATCCATTGCTGCTGCAGTTCCCTTTCTTGGGCTAGCTGAACTAACACCAACCGAAAGGGCCTCCCAAATATGCTCCAAGGCTTTGAGGCAATAACGGACGGAAGAGGTACAAAATCCGGGATCTAAAATTGAACGCGCGCACCAATTTCACCGCAGAAGAGCAGACAGCACAAATTATGCATTCACGGCGATGATGGAGACGCACGGCACGGCTGCGATATTTTACCGTTTCCATGGAGGCCTGTGACATCCAAATATGGGAATTGTTGAAAATAAAAAAAAGAAATTTAAATCTTTATTTGATTTTCCTTGCGATTCAAAATTTTCAGTGATTATTGGAGAATCTTGTGTTGGTTTTTGCCAAGCAAATCTTGTAATGAAAATGAAAACCGGGAAATCAAGAGCCAAAATAATTGGAATCTGATTTGAGCATAATCTGAAATATGTTCTTGTAATACCCCGGCCTGCTCGTAGTGTGGCCCATGTGGCCCATGAGGAGTTGTGTGGTGGGATTAGTCCCACATTGCTTGTCTCAAGTGAGTTGTACTAGTATATAATGCTGTTGGATCCAAACATAGCACCTCCGGGTTAACCCTTTACACGGCGGGGCGAAAGTGTAAGTGAGGTGCTATGTGTGTGGTCCGCCCCACGGTGGTGGGCTTTGAGCCGATTTTGGATCGGTGTTACAAATGGTATCGAGCATCAACCTTGTTTTGCACGCGGCGTGCGGGGATGGGCGCGGGCATATGGCGCATGGCGCATGTGGGCCCGGAGTGGACACATGGCATGGCATATGTGCAAGACTTTGGACGCACGGGCGTACCGAGGGGTGGTTCGGGCATTTGCCACGTATGCGATATCTTTGCCGAGGGCGCCACCTTAAGGGGGTGAGTGTAATACCCCGTCCTGCTCGTAGTGTGGCCCATGTGGCCCATGAGGAGTTGTGTGGTGGGATTAGTCCCACATTGCTTGTCTCAAGTGAGTTGTACTAGTATATAATGCTGTTGATCCAAACATAGCACCTCCGGTTAACCCTTTTACACGAAGCGAGGACGAAAGTGTAAGTGAGGTGCTATGTGTGGCGGGTCCGCCCCACGGTGGGCTGGGCTTTGAGCCGATTTTGGGTCAGGGTGTTACAGTTCTCGAACCGAAAATCAACATCTGAAAATAAAATAAATGAAGAGCAAAAATGTTGGAATATTAACATTCGCATCCAAGTAATTTGAGAGTTCAGATTGGAATTCAAATTCAAATCTCAAATGGGGATTTCAATTAGTTTTCAAAATCCAAATCTTGCTGGTATTTTTCTTTTTCCTCCTCTCTTTCCTCTGTCCAGCGCCCATGCCGCTGCCGCTCATGCGGACTGGCCATCCCTCGCATGTGCCTACGTCCTCCCATCGCACCACCGTGCTGCACACTGCACGCGCCATGCACGCCCCGCACAACCGCCCTCGTGCCGCTCGCGCCTGCTTCCCCTATCCTGTCGCCTTGTCATCAACGCCTGGTCGCGTCGCTAGAGCACGCTCCCGTCGCATCCCGTCTCTGCCCGCGCCGTGACACCAGGTCTCGTCTTTGTCGCTCTGTCGTGCCTGTCGCCCAGTCGCGCTCCCCCGTCCCCATGTCACTCCACCACCCCCCCGTCTTTCCACTCTCCTGCCCATGCTGCCGCCCCCGTGGACCGAGTTGCAACGGCTCTCTCCATCCCCTCCCACTCCTCTCTCGGCTATAAGAGGAGCCCTGAGCTCCCCTCTACCTTCCCCCACCACCTTGCCCCTTTCTTCCATGTAACCAGAAGCACCGAAGAGCAGAGCTCCCAAGTCGGCCGTCGCACCCCCTCCTAGCTCCTTCATCGCTCCGGTAAAATCATCCCCATGACATCCACGACATTCTATGTTCCAGGATCCAATGAAGTGTTCCTCGAAGTTAATTTCACTCTTGAACCGCAGGAGGCGATGAATCTCACCTTCTACCTTGGCTCCGCCCGATTCGGGCTCCATCGCCGCCCTCTCCTGCTCGACGCCCCTCGAGTCAATTCCTCGGAGCTGGAGCACCCCCTCGACGTCCTTGGCCTTCTCCCAACCGCTGGCCAAGACCCCCTGCCACCCTAGGCCGCCGCCACCGCAGCCTCCCAACGTCGCCCCGGGTGCACGTCGCTAGCCCAGTCCGGAGCTCCTCTGCCTCCATGGACTACTTGGTGAGCTTCTCGACACCTCCCTTGTGCTCGTGCTCACCTCCTTTTTCCTCTGCCCTCTCCCCTCCCTCCGGCCCCCGTCACCCCCGTTCGGCCCCATGCCCAACTGCTCTCGCCGCCGCCAGCTCCTCCTCGGCACCACCCAGGCCGCAACGCCACCATATTGGGCCACCTCCCCTCCTCGGCAACCCGTTTTGCTGGTCCCCGCTGCCTCTCCGGCCGCCGGCTAGCCTACCGCCGTGCGCCTCCCCTGGTTCCTCTATTTCTCCTGTGTGCTGTGCTAACACTCCACCCCTCTCTCTATCAATGATTAGTGGGCCCAAGAGTTATGTAGGCAAACAGTTTATCAAAATCATGTTTCAATTGAAGATCATGCAAAAACTTATTTGATAAATATCAACCCCTCTGTAACTAATGATTATTTAATTAATAAAATTAATCTAAATAATTATCCACTAATGTTTAAAAATATGAGATGTAAGAACTTAAATTACAAATTACTGGAAATAGAAGTTTCTTGCTCTAGACTCTTGAACTATTCAAAGATAATTATGATGCTCTCAATTCTTGCTCTAGACTCTTGAATTTTAATTGCAGATGCTATCAAAATATTCTTTGGTCCAAATGAAAGCTATTTTATCTGTATCCCCAGATAAAAAATTATCAAGTATAATTAAAAAATAATTAGTGTAAAGATAAGCCCGGTAAAGATAACTAGTAACATCTCCATATCCCAAAAAAATAATTAAGACTTCTAAAATGGTGATTTAATATTTAAGGAAAAAGAAATCATTTGAATTTCAAGTCTCCAATATTTATCTCAATCATAACATATGTATGGATACATGCTCATCCTTGTGTAAGCGGCGAATAAGTTAAAGATGAAGTAATTAACCAATAGGCCCTTGCCATCTAATTTAAATTGCATTTTAAATTTGAAGTCTTTCTAAAAGTATAATCTTGCCCAAATCTCATTTGTTCTGTCTTTATCTTTGGATTTAAATCACCAATGGTATTTAAGAACAATTATGTATCAACAATTCAAGGTCGAGCCATGACATTCCCTGATCGGCGATATCTTACCATCTTCCAAATCCGAAGTGGAATATCCCCATAAATATTCCTTCAACACGGATCCTTCCTTATTTTCCCTCCTAGCAGAGTTTCTTCGTAATTTCCCCTTTTCGCTCAAAAATCGTTTGACCTTGTCAAACATCTCGCTTTCGCTAAATCATCTCATTTCTCAATCATCGCAAAACTTAAACTCAATTGAATTTTTTTTAATCTTTTGAAGTTCTTTGGATTTATTTGGTTTTCAATCGGTTATTGTGTAATTAGAAGTTAAAGTCCTGAAGAAACAATGACCCGAGCGGGATCAAGATCTAGATAAAGACGAAGATCAAGAATTCAAGACCACTAACAAAGAAGGCGTTGAGTAAGATCAGGGCCGCGGTAAATTAACCCAGGCGAGACAATATTTTGATTATTTTGAGCCTACATTTTATGCAAATTATATTCTTTTAAAATAGCAAATAGCATGCTTAATTCCTTATGCTAATGTATGTCAAATCCTTAAGGGTTAGTTACATACCTACTTGGTAATTATCTATTAATATACCATCCTTGACAACTTGAATTCCTTAATCCTTGTCACCCTAGATATTAAATGGTAACTTACTAGTTATAATATCTGTCGGTGTATTAGAACCGATCTTACGTAAAGATTGTTTGATTCGGGGGGTCTCCTAGAGATGAGATCACGCAAAGTGGATTGACACGGGATGTTTAGACAGGTTCAGGCCTTCTCCGGAGAGAATAATAACCCTAATCCTGTGTGGTGTGGTATTCTTGATGATCAAGTAAAAGACTAAGACTATTACAGAGAATAGCACTTGTGTTCCTACTTGACTAGCTCTTGTTCGCTGTCCCCCCTTTATCTCTCTCATTGATGCCCTTATATAGTCGTGAAGAAGTAGCCGCTTTGTCTGCGGAGATGCGCCTAATTAATCCGAAGAATCGCGCATGATGGCGAATTACCGACGCTCGGCTTCTTCACGCCGTCCGCAATTATCTTCCGAGATAATGGGGTAGTTACACACCATTAATAAGCGGAATAATAGTGCGTGTAGACCGCTCGGATTCCTTAATCAATTGGACCCACTCTTTGTAGGTTTGATTATAAGGTGGTGAAGTTTACCGGTCGTAGAAGAACTTACGACCGGTAGCGATCGTAAAGGACTTACGACTAGGTAGCAAATCGTAGAAGGACTTACGACTATGTAGTGGTCGTAGAAGGACTTACGACCATGATATAGTCGTAGCAAGACTTACGACTATGGGGGTGATTGTAGAAGAACTTACAATCACTTGTTGAGCTTCTCCCTTATAGATAAGGGGTACCTCTGGGGACTATGTGACATCATATTTACCCATAATAAGAATTATAGATAAAAGATAAAATGAGGATTATTAGATCCTCGTCATCTAGCCCCGACTTCAAGTGAAAATAACTTACTTGGTAAAGGTTTCAGAATGGACTTACGACCATGAGAATGTCGAGAATGATAGTCGAAGGAAAAACTCTTCGACATTTGAGTCTTTTTGACCGAAATTTGCTTGGTCGGGAAGGTTGCTTACGACTATCAAAACGTCATAAAAACCCCTACGACCGTCTGGTGGTCGTAGTAGGGGAATCGGAGAAAAAACTCTTCCGATTGATACTTCCTTCGACTAGAAAGACTTGGTCAAGAATGTAATTTCGCTTGGAGGTGACAATACGCACCTATTTTTCTCGAACGGACCATCTGGGAATTGCAACCGCTCTCATAGAATTGTCCGATGAAGCGGTTCCGGCGGTACAACCATCTATCATAGACCTATAGCCGAGACGGTTTCGAGGCGGCGGAGATCGTGGTTATAAAACTTACCAGAGGTAGACTTGGATTTTACTTTTCCCCAAATCACTCATTGTTCTTCGAGCTCTTGCTTTCTCCATCCTCGACTAGGTTTCATCTTCTCCGCCGCCAACCCAATTCAAAAAAACTTCTTGCTTCGAGCAAAATGGCCAAGAGAGTTTCGAATGGAAGGAATCGGAGATGGATGCGCTAAGATCAAGATCTTAGTCGATCCGGAAGATTCCGAGAAGGCTCGTGAAGTGGATTCCACTATCGGGCAAGATCGCCATCGGGGAAAATGGGCAAATCCGCCTTCCAAGCGTATTGTGAGTGCGGCCTTCGATTGCTGCCCACCCCTTTCTTACAGAGTACTCGAACACTTTGGGGTGGAACCGTGAACTTAGGTCCCAATTCCATTACCATGTTGAGCGTGTTCGTATATGCGTGCGAGGTACACTGGGATTCCGGCGGATCTCGAGTGTTTCAATATTATTATGGGATGGCTCGACAAACCGAATCGCCGGAAGTCTGCGATCAAGCTCCATGACTCAAGTCGAAGGAGTATATTCAGAGTTTCACCCGGTCTTCGTGGTCGGGCCGAGGAAGAGGTGGTTCTACCGAAGGTCACCTCTGAAGACACCTTTCTTTCGCGGAAGGTCGCTGAAAAGAAATCTTCATGGGACTCAACCCCTGAAGATATCAGCCGGATTAGCCCTTATATTCAAGCTATTAAGGACTTGAAGGAAGAAGGGCTGACCGGATGGCATGTGGTGAAGGATTTCATCACACGCCGAATTAGTCCTCTGAAGAAACGAGCATCTCCTATGTGGAGGTACTCGGGGAGAGGAGACCCCACCAGAGACTACGAGGAGGGTAAGCAATTGTCGACTTAGCTCTCCGTTTGGTCTTTCTCAACCTTGTCTAATATTTTTATCTGCTTATACAGATCTTTCACAGCCGAGGTTGACTCAGTCGACTCATCTGTGAGAAGTCTCCGCCACTCCGAGGGGCGGTTCCTCAAGTCATTGCGGCTTTGTCCGCAGATGAAAAGATAGAGCGCCTAAAGGTAATCAAAAATCTGATTTTTTCTTTAGGACTTTATAGTCGTAGAAGATACTTACGACTAATGGTTATCGTAGAATATCTTACGATCAAGAAAAAGTCGTAGAAAAACTTACGACTTGGTACTAGTCGAGAAAAACTTACGACTAATTAGTGATTCTTCTTTTTCGCTTTGCTTTACGTAAAGTAGGCATGGAAAATCGCCGTGACGACGAAGAAGTCGCTCGATGATTATTGGCGCTGGGTTGTCGAAGACAAAGGCTCGGCTCCTCCTCAAGAGACGCCGACTTGTAAAATATGTCGATAAGGGGAGCAAGCTCGAGCTCGGTCTTTCGACGGCACTTTCTACAAAGCACTCGCGTTGTGTAGTTGTATCGGCCGAGGCCGCAATTGCCGGCCGAGGAGGTTGAAGCGGTGAACCTCTTAAGCGCAAACCTCGCAAGGCTAAGCTACCCTTCTATTATGACACGGAATCTTTCACGATCGGTGCCACTCCTAGTTTTATCAAGCAACCTGGAAAGGAGAAGCGGAAAGATTTTATGTCTTTATGAAGGACGATCTTTGATCAAGACAACACGCAATCGAGGGCGATCTTCGCTCGAATGGTCGAGACCGATCTCGCCCATCCAGAGGATCGAAACCAGAGCCCCGATCCTCGTTCAAACTCTACGACGAGCACGTGGTCGTGGTGGACCAATTATTGAACCTCGACGGACGTGGTCGTGGAGAAGAAAAGGTCCTCCGTAGGGAGGATTGCTCCAAAATTCTGGTTAAGACCGAGTGCGAGGTATGTGAAATGTACTAAAGTGTAAGAACAACATTTACCTTTTTCTTTTCACAACCTCGATTTGCTTTTCTTTATTTCATCAGACTCTTCAAACCCGGGAATGCTTCACGAGAAGTCCATTGCTATCCCTTCATTCACCGGAGAGGTATCAATGGAGGTGGTCAAGCATCACCCTTGACCTGTGGTCGATGAAGTCGAGACTCTGAGTGACTTCCACATCTGCCGAGGTCGTAACTCACGACCCTTGAAGTAGCGGTATTCATTGTTGAGGTGGCCGCTACGACCACTGAGGTTGTGGAAACAACAGAGGCAGTTGTGGAAGCCTCTGGTCAAGGTGGTGACCAGCCTGCGCACCGCTCTGGGAAGGAAATCGTAGGAGGCGTTCCTTCCCCTACCCAAAGAGAAATCACAGAACCAGAAGGAGAAAATTTCAACTTCGTGGTGACTTCTTTGGGCCGCCTCCGTCGAGGGTCTTACGCACACAGATCTCGTGACCGAGTCCCCCATCCCAAAGATATTCCTAATACGGAGAATACTTTTGATAACGAGCGCCTCGAGAAGGTGTGGTGGGACAAGGTCGCGAGGATGGATAAGCTGCAAAACCCGGACCTTGTATATTCAATGTTTGCTAGGACGACTATGAATGTAAGTATCTTCGAAATACTTATATATGTGGCTTTCCTTCTCTTCTCCTTTGTTCTCTTTTGCGTAAAGCTCGAGCAAATTGTCGTTGTCGGTGAGTATCATCGACAACTTTTAGAGCTAAGACAGAGAAAGAAATACTCTGCAGAGGCGAGAGAGGTGGTAAGTCACTTATCATAGTAGTTGTTTTTGACTTAAATACTGTGATAATGTTTTACGAGAATAGTCATGGAAGAAACTCATGACAAAGTACTAGTCGTAAAAAGCTTACGACTACTTACAACTGTGTAGTGGTCGAGAAAGACTTACAACCATATCGTAGTCGTAGAAAAACTTACGACTAGGTCGGTAGTTGTAGAAGTACTTACAACCATTCGGTGATGTTTATCTTCGTTCTCGTTCTTTGTAGGTTAAGCAAGGATACGAAGACCTTAGTGACTCACTCGACTATGAAAAGAAGAGTCGAGGAGGCTAAGGAACGAAGTATTAGTCCTCTCGGATAGACTTGAGAGACTGTCTCTGCATCTAAAAGATTGCAGGAAAAATAAACGAGAAGTTCGAACTTAAGACGCTTTTGATCTTTAACCTTTACGACTCTCCTTTCTTCTCCGGATAAAGAAAAGAGATGCGGAAGCTCGGCATCAAGTTCAAGAAAAAGCTTTGGTCATTCAGGAGTTTTCCCGTATTTCCGCGAATAAGGATCAAGAACTCGAGGGTTTTAGAACTCAATTAACAGGTAAGTAAATCTTTACCTATTATCCTTTTTGAGTATTTTCCTTTTCTAATGCCAATTTCTTGTTCGAAATTGTCGCCCAATTGAGAAGCCTCGAGGTGAAATCCAAGCAAAGACCTTAATCGCAATGAGTCCGTCCGCATTGCTAAGATGAATGCAGAGGACATCAGAGCGTGGGAACAAAAGCATGCTGAAACCGTTGCTTCCCATCGAGAAGAGGTCAAGAAATTGGATTCTCAATTAGTAGGTAAGAAAAGCTTTTACCTATAATTATCTTTGTGTTATCTTCCTCTAGAAGTATATTTTTGTTTGACCGATATTATTCTTTTCGTAACAAGTGGTCGAAAACAAGAAGCTTCGCGAGGCTTCGACTTGTACCCAACAGGAGATGGAGTCGATGAAGACTAGTCTTCAAGGCAACATCACTCTCCTGAACAACGTGCTTAGTGAGCTACATTCTGAGGGAAAAACTCCTCGAGAAGATACCATAGTCGCTCACACAAGTACCATTGGGGAACAAGTCGGAAAATTGCAAGAAATGGTGACCACTCAAGACTAATCTGTGAATCAATAAGGGAGGCAATGAGCTGCGATGAAGTTACGCTTTGGCGAAACTTAAAGCTCAAGATCCCCGCCTTAATGTTAAACCAATCGGCCGACTTGATCGTATCCGAATCGAGGCAAGTCGTCTGATTGAGGAAATGATCGATTGGTAAAAGGTGGCGGAGGAAATGCACTAGGCTCTCCCCTTGAGTAATCTTGTAACTACTTTGTAAGGCGCATAATTTTTGTTAATGAGTAATATATGATCCGCCTCATTTCCTGAAAATCATCTTGTCGAGTAGTTAGTAACTCAAAAGATAATAAACGAATGAAAGACTAAGAATTGAAGTCAAATTAATAACTTTATCCTAGCCCTCGACTATTTGCTTAGATTGTTTAGACAATCTAAATAAATAGTGTTTAAAAATGGGGCTTCTGAAAACAAAGAGAGGTTTATTTAACTTATAGCTTTTGTTACGGTTGTCAAGTGCACTGGTCGAAAAGAGTAGAAACGACTCGATACTAGGAAGTTCCTTCTAGTGGGCAGGACCACGTGCGCAGAGAGGAAAGGCTTCGACTAGGTGATGTTCCCATCTCCAACTAGTTTAATCAAACCAAGAACAAAGAACTTGAGTTAAACAAACGCCTTAGAGGACTTTAGTCATTCGCTCGTCCTTTTTGGTGGACTTGATAAGTCTCTTCCAAAGAGCAAAAGTAGGAGACTGGCGACACTAGAAAGTTTCCTTCTAGTGGGCGGGACCACATGCAGAGAGGAAAGACTTGACTAGGTGTGTCTCTTCCTTCGACCGCTTAAAACAAATCGAGTACACCAAAGGTGGTCGAACAAATGTAAGAAAGTGCACTCTACTTAGAATATTTTTTGAATTTACTGAAAAAATAGACTAAGATTGAGAGAGTTGGCTTTGAGAACATTACGACTAGATAAAACCCGAGCTCTTTGTATTGGCAGAAAAAATAAGTAACGAGTCGATGCTAGGAAATTCCTTCTAGTGGGCAGAACCACATGCAGAGAGGAGAAGTTTCGAACAGATGACGTTTCTCGCTTTTCGGCGGTGTAAAGAAAGCGGGTGTTTTCATATCATAGTCGAAAGATTAAAAAGCACTACTCAAAAATAAGGCAAGAGAGGTAGAAGGAACCTGGACTTTTATTGCCTGAGAAATCAGTCACACATAGAATTTGCGTAACTGGTCGATGTTCCAAGAGTTTGAGAGAACCTGTCCATCTTCCATTGCTAGTCGTACCGACCCTGGCCGAGTTACTTCGACCACTGTGTAAGGACCTTCCCATTTAGGGGAAAGTTTATTCCGATTAGACTTGGATTGGCAGAGCCTCAATACCAAGTCACCTACAGCAAGGCTGCGAGGTTGGACCTTACGATTATAGTATCTGCGCAGGGCTTGTTGGTAGACTGCCGAACGGATTAAGGCTAGGTTTCTCCTCTCTTCGAGTAGGTTAATGTCATCTCGCTCGAAGTTGTTCTGGTCCGAGTTGTTGAAGGTTTCAACTCGTGTCGACCGCAATTTTAGCTCCGAGGAAGCATGGCTTCGACTCAGAAAACTAGAAAAATGGTGTTTCTCTGTTGCTCATTGGTGGTCGCATTTAACCGCCCATAATATGGAGGGTAATTCTTGTACCCAAGCCCCGAGCGTTTAACAATGTGGTCGAAGACTCGAGTTTTAATTCTCGCATTATTTGGCCGCTTGCACGCTCGACCGCCCCATCGCTTTGGGGATGTGCAATGAAGCATAGCATAGCTTGGTACCCAACTCGCCGCAAAATTCTGAAATTTTGCACTTGCGAATTGTTTACCATTGTGCGTAATTATCCGACTTAACTCCAAATCGACTAATTATGCTTCTCATCATGAACCTTTTGTCGCTTAGCTGTTATCGATTCTGAGTTCACTCGATCCATTTTGTGAACGTGTCAATAGCCACAAAAAGGAATTCGAAACCTCCTGGAGCTTTGGGAAACGGTCCTAGGATATCAAGCCCTGTGTCGCAAAAGGCCAAGAAAGAGGTATTGTTTGTAATGCTTGAGTGGTTGGTGTATCTGTCTACCATGGAATTGGCATCGACACACTTTTAACCACCTCCATAGCATCGCATGTGGTCAGAGGCCGATAAAAACCTTGTCGAAAGGCTTTACCAACCAATGTTCTGTAGGAAGCATGCGTCCCACAGATGCCACTGTGTATATCGTGAAGGAGTGTTATTCCTTCGTTTTGCGGAATGCATCGCATGAGTATCCCTTGGGTTCCTCGTTTATAGAGGACTCCTTCAACCAAAGTATACATTTTGGCTTTTCGGGATAATCGATCTGCCTCAAGATCATCTTCGGGTACGGAACCCTTGTAAAGATACTCGTAGATGGGAGTCATCCAGGTATCCTCGTAATCTAATGAGGCCATCTCAAGAGGAGGTGTTTCTGGTTCTTCGACCAGAGACGGTTTTGGAGTTGCTCCAAGAAAACTCCTTTTGGTACTGTGGATCGGGAAGAAGCCATCCGAGCAAGTTGGTCTGCGAGGAAATTATCCTTTCGAGGGATAAATTGTACCTCGAAACCTAAAAAATGTTTTTCTAGCTTACGTAATTCTGATAAGTACCGAGCCATTGTTGAGTTAGAGCACCGATACTCTTTCCGATTTGATTCACGACTAGTTGAGAGTCTCCTCTCACGAGTAGTCGATTTAATTGAGAGTGCTTTCGCGCACTCGTATGCCGCCTAGCAAACCTTCGTACTCGCCACATTGTTAGTGGCACGAAAGTTTAATTGTATGGCATACTTTAAGGTTTCTCCGTAGGAGATACCAGACCAACCGAATTTCGAGCCACTTAAAGTAAGTGACCCGTCAAAGTACATCATCCATCGGTCGGGAATCAGATCGGGATCCCGAGCAGTTCAGATTTGTCCATTCGGCGACAAAGTCCGCCAAGATCCGGGATTTTATGGCGTTCGGGACACGAAATGGAGGTCGAACTCCCAAGTTCGACCGACCATTTTGCCATGCGTCCATTGTTTCCTTATTATGGAGGATTGCTCCCAAAGGAAACTCGACGGACACGCCTATTTTGTGCGCTCAAAATAATGCCGCAGCTTCCTCAAGACATGAGGAGGGCATATAGAAGTTTTGGACCGAGGGTAACGCTCCTTAGGCCCGTAAAACTTCGCTAACGTAGTAAACCGGTCGTTATGCGTTTTCACGTTCTACGACTAGTATCGCGCTTCTTCGCTCGTGGCGTGGCGGCTAGGTAAATTAAGAGCGTCTCTTCCGGCTTTGGAGAAACCGAGCAGAGCACTCGAAAGATACCTCTTGACATCCTCAAAGGCGCGCGTTTGCCTCGCTCGACCACTCAAAACCTTCATGTCTCCGAGAAGTTTAAAGAAAGGTAGTCCTTTTTCTCCTAGTCGTGCGATGAAACGACTTAAAGCCGCCATGCACCCAAAGTGAGTTTTCGACTTCCTTTTTGTGTTTGGAGGACGATCCGAGGATGGCTTTATTTTTTCAGATTTGCTTGATTCCTCGCTCGGATACTAGGAATCCAAGCAATTTTCTGAAGAAATTCCAAACACACACTTCTCTGGATTGAGTTTTAAGCGGTGCTTTACGAGGTTGTCGAATGTTTCTTGTAGGTCGCTGATATGATTAAGTCTCTTAATGCTTTTACGACTAGATCATCAACATAGGCTTCCAAATTCGGCCTAATTGAGATGAAAAGTCGATTGCATTAGGCGTTGAAAAGAAGCACCGCATTCTTTAGACCAAATGGCATTTCGACATAGCAAAAGGTACCAAATGGAGTAATGAATGCGGTCTTTTCTTCATCGCTTAAACACATATTGATCCGTGGTATCCGAATATGCATCTAAAAACTTAATATCTCACAACTGCAGCTTGAATCAACCGGTGATCGACACGAGGTAAAGGGAAATCATCTTTTGGACAAGCTTTATTAAGATCGGTAAAGTCCACGCACATACGCCATTTGCCGCTTGACTTTTTGACCATTACAGGTTAGCCAACCACTGCGGGTGGTTGACTTCTCTTATAAAGCCCGCTTTAAGTAGCTTATCCAACTCGATTTAATAGCATCTCGTCGATCGTGGGCAAATCTCGTAATTTTTGTTTTACAGTACTTTATCGGCCGTAAAGCTAGCCTCGTGCTCGATCACCTCCACGGGACTCGGGCATGTCGGATGCTTGCCACGCAAAGACATCCGAGTTAGCTCTGAGGAAGGTAATGAGGGCGTCTTCCTATTTGGGGTGGAAGTCTCCCCGATGCGAACAGTCTTCGAGGGTTCTTCTGCGTCCAGAGGAACCTCTTTGACTTGGTCGTTCGGCTTTGGTGCAGCTTTAGGCTTCGACTTGCTAGTCGAAGGCTGACTTTCATCTCGAGTTGGTATTTGACCAACCATCTCGAGGATCGACGGCCGCAGACTATACGCCATCTTTTGTCACATCGAATGGTGATCACTCCTTTGGGACTCGCATCTTAAGACATTGATACCCGTAATGAGTAGCCATTAAGAATTTTGCCAAAGTTGGTCGTCCGAGTATGGCGTTATATGCCGATCGAAATCGACCACATCAAAGGAGACTTTCTCGTCCGAAATTACTTGGTGAGCCAAATGTTAAAGGAAGAGAAACTTGGCCAATAGGTTTGGTGAAGACCCGATGACGATTCCATGAAAGGAGTATCGCATCGCCTTACCTTTGTCCCGGTACTTGCATCTCGCCCGTGGCATTAGTAAATAATATGTTCAAAGAATCGCCACCATCAACCAACACTCGATTGACCCGACGATTGTTGATGGTGGGTTCGACCACAATCGGATATCGACTGATCGACTCGTAGTGATTGGGCGATCATCCTTCTCAAAAGAGATGGTAACTTCCGACCACTTGGTAATTTATTGACGAGAGGAGTATGTATAGAATTTACCTCTCGTCCGTGACTTTAAGTTGTCGCTTGGAGTCGTATGTCGATGATCCTCGTAGATGTGCTCAACGGTATGTTGCGGATCTTGAACGGCATCTCCTCATCATCCGACGACTTTTGGCCACTCGTATGTCCTACCCGCCGAGAGTAGGGAGTGGTGCTTCTCGTTGTAGTAGTCCTCGAGCTTTCTTTGGAAAACTTCAGCTATGAGGTCATATCCTTCCTTTTTATGAAAAGGACACCACCTTGGTTTGTCGCTCCTACGATCGGGCGCTTACCTTTGCCTTGATCGAGTACGACTTGGTGGTTTGGGGCTCTCCATCTTTACGGCGGAACCTCCTTGGAACCACCGGTTTGTGGTTTTGACTTTTATTTTCTTCTTGGACTTTTTTGCTTTTTTATCCTTACTAACTTCACCTGGCTCTCGAGGAGTATATGTTTCTCGATCGATAGTGTTGTTCCACTCGACTGCCTCAGAAGCAGTTGCATATCGATCGGCCATCTCGAAGAGTTCGAAGCGATGTTGGGAGGATTCAAAGCAATGTCCTCCGTTATTCTTCTACTGCGGACTCCTTGCTTAAAAGCCCTGATCACAGAGGAATCAGAAATTTCCGGGATTGAGTTACGAACCTGACTAAAGCGTTTGATGAATTGACGCAAAGTCTCGTTGTTGTTCTGTTTTATCCGTGCAAGTCGCCTTCTTTTCGAGCGGTTGTATGTGCCTTGGAAATTCGCTGTAGAAGATCACGAGGTGTTGCCAAGAGTAGATCGACTCGAGTGGTTAGTTTAATAACCACGATCGAGCGGATCCTTCGAGCACAGTCGGAAGGTAATTCGCCATTACATGCTCTCCTCCTCCTGCTGCTCGGACAGCTGTTGTATAGATCTGAAGGAATTCGATAGGATTTTGAGATCCATCAAATTTCTCCATGTTCACCGGGCGAAAATGAGGTGGCTAATGAATCGCTTTCGAGGTCGGCGAGAATGCCCGGCATCCGGTAATCACTTCTTGGCGCCTTCTTTGTAGGAAAGAAGGGTTAATGTCACCAGGTGATCGTATACGACGATACCCGTAGAAGTGACGAATTGCTCGTAGTAGGTCTTATTTCTACGAGGAATACTCCTCGTACTCCACCCGCTAGAATTTCTTTGTCGAAGTGGTGAATGATCACCTCTCGAGGGGCTTCTTGATCTTCGCTGATCGAAATGTATTTCTCGAATAGGGATCGATTCGACTTATGGCCGTGTCGATTCCTACGAGAAATATTCGATTGATCGGTAGTGAGGAAGTCGTATTGCTACGACTACCGAATGTTGTCGATGAGGTACCTCGGTCTTGTCATCACAGTCGAAGTCTTTGCGTAATCGCGAGTCAAACCAAGTTCTCCTCGTTCCATTCTCCCGCCATGATTGCATGAGATTGGAAAAGAGAGTATGTTGACAAGAGATTACCGGAAGATCCCCACGGACGGCGCCAACTGTCGGTGTATTAGAACCGATCTTACGTAAAGATTGTTTGATTCGGGGTCTCCTAGAGATGAGATCACGCAGAGTGGATTGACACGGATGTTTAGACAGTTCAGCCTTCTCCGAGAGAATAATAACCCTAATCTGTGTGGTGTGGTATTCTTGATGATCAAGTAAAAGACTAAGACTATTACAGAGAATAGCACTTGTGTTCCTACTTGACTAGCTCTTGTTTTTGTCCCCCTTTATCTCTCTCATTGATGCCCTTATATAGTCGTGAAGAAGTAGCCGTTTTGTCCTGCGGGAGATGCGCCTAATTAATCCAGTAACGGGCGCATGATGGCAGTAATTACCGACGCCTCGGCTTCTTCACGCCGTCTGGCAATTATCTTCCAGAGATAATGGGGTAGTTACACACCATTAATAAGCGGAATAATAGTGCGTGTAGACCGTTCGGATTCCTTAATCAATTGGACCCACTCGCCTGTAGGTTTGATTATAAGGTGGTCGAAGTTTACCTAGTCGTAGAAGAACTTACGACCAGGTAGCAGTCGTAAAAGGACTTACGACTAGATAACAGTCGTAGAAGGACTTACGACTATGTAGTGGTCGTAGAAGGACTTACGACCATGATATAGTCGTAGCAAGACTTACGACTATGGGGGTGGTTGTAGAAGAACTTACAATCACTTGTTGGGCTTCTCCCTTATAGATAAGGGGTACCTCTGGGGACTATGTGACATCATATTTACCCATAATAAGAATTATAGATAAAAGATAAAATGAGGATTATTAGATCCTCGTCAATATCGTACTTAAGCACCATGCTAGTCTTGCTTAAGTACCGAGGCATTAAATGCCCTAATCATCATCTTTTAATTATGAAAGTGGTTTTGGGTAGTCATTGTGGGTAAATGACTGGAATGTTGAGATAATGTATTTTGCTCCCCCAAAATCCTATTAAATTGCTATCACCACATCTAGGCAGGTGGTATGGTGGTAGGTGCTGACGCAGCACGAGAGTGGTTGGAATGTGGTATGAACCGCCCAAATGACCCTAAGGACTTAATCTTGTCATGACCTCCCATTGTAAAACAAGTACAATCACAAGTCTGTAAAGTATAACTTTGTTTAGTAAATTTATTGGACCCTGAAAGTCATCTCGCTGGTGATGGAGTAAAGTAGTGCATGCGCGGGATACATCTCGGCTTGATTGGGACACAAAAGGTGAAGTTACCAAATGCGCTAGTCGTTGTGGAACGTCGTAGTCCATCTGCGCTGGTGTTGTGGTGAACATCCCGCACAACTTATAGGACCCACCATAAGTGGAAGTAGCTCATATGGGTGAGATGACGGAAGGGGCGAGATAATTTGAAAGGTTACTGTGATGATCGCTCAACTACATGACCAGGAATCATGTGGAGCAACAAGTTGATTGTCTCTTGTGGGTATAGTGTACGATCTCTGCAGAGTGTAAACTATTTAAATAGCCATGCCTACGGTCAAAGGTGGACATGGGAACTTACTAGAGTTAGTTCTATTTATAAAATTTTGTGGATGTGATGAATAATATGTCGGGCGCACCTAGCCCGTGATTTGGATTTTTCCTGGGTCGTCGCAGCAGTGATGTTAATAAGTAGAGGTGACTCTAATCAAAATTAAGCATAGGTGCAGGTAACCTTCGCCTGTTATAAATATTGCACAATATCTCTTTAATAAAATGAGATTTGGTTAAATTGCTAAGTCATAGAAATTTCTAAATATTGTAATTGAAAAATGTTGCTTTTAGCAAATAATAGAAGCTGAGCCATCCTTGTTAAAGCCTTGCATGTATATTTATTACATTATGTGTGTTGGTTCGTGAGTACGGTTGTTTGTGCTCATCCTTGCTCTTTCCCCTAAACCTAAGAAGCAGGAAATCAAGGACACTACGCGTATCTCAAGGATCTAGATGTTGATGGCCAAGAACTAGGTCACGAACCCCAGTTGGTTGCCTGTGGGCGTGTCCTGAGGGTCCCATCTGTATGAAGTTTTCCATTTCCGCTGCTACTTTTAATGATTTTGGCCTGATCGACCCATGAGTAAGTCCACTATTATATATACGCTTCCGTATGATATGTATTTGATGTTAGTAATGTAATTATGAGCACTACCTATTAATTCAGGGAATAGTACAACAAAATTAAAGAAGATTCTGGATTGGTAAGATCCGGGACCGACAAGGCCGTGTCACGGGGACCGCAGGTCCACAGCTCACGGGCCAAAGTAGTGCATGGTACAGACAACACAAGCAGTTTTGGAAGCTGTATGTAACCGACTGATAGGTTATATTTTTTTGGTATGTGTCCGCATCAACTCTAATGCATTTATTGGCACATCAATTCCGTAGTGAAGCTAGTCAGGCTTGGCAGTAATACTTGTTTTGAACTAAACTGCTAAATCAAGTTGTCCTCTGATCTAAATTATGTAAGAGCACCAAAATGAAAGGCTCAAGCCTGAACCCAAGAACTTAGAAACCACAAAAACACACACACACAGGCTAGAGAGAAACATAATAACAGAGCAATAACAGGACAAGCAATAAAGTACTCTGGAATACAGTCACTGGTTTAAAAAAAAATGCCATAACTCGACACCTAAAATTAAGAGCACTTCACATTCCAATGGACTGAAATAGCAGGCTCCGAGTCCGAGTTGTATGGTGTAGTATGTGTAGAACCTATAGATTTCCTCAATGTAGTCAACCACAGCCAGCTGGTTGTCATTGTCGAGCTTATCAATGTCCTCGATGAGTCATTTTGGTTTTTTAGTTAGGCAACAGGCGAACTGACGATAACAAGGACAGGCGTGCAGAGGTTATGGTGCAGAACCTGTAGATGTCCTCAATGTAGACATCCACAGCCAACTGGTTGTCGTCGTTGAGCTTCTAGTTTTCATTGGGGCCGATCCCAGTGACATGCTCAGGATGGGGGTCGAGTTTTGCAGCTGCCTTCCTGGCCAGTTTCAGAGCGGCTATGGCATTCTGCAAACCATCACACCAAAGTGGCTCGTCTCTGTACCTTGTTCACCGCAGTGGCATCCACCTGGGCTTTTTGTAAGAGCTGGGAGCGGAAGCTCCGGTTAATGGGGCATTTGATCCCCTTCGGCAGCTTGAACTTCTTGTTACAGCGAAGAAAACGGGGTTCAGAGAGGGAATGGAAGGAAGAAACAGCTACAAAAGTCTGCGATGGTTTCTTGTTTCTTACCCGACGACCACTTGGGTGCACACGAGGTTGCCGATATCACCCAATGCTTTCCGGTTAGGTCAGGCGACGGCGGCGGCGGCGGCGGCCTTCTGCTTTTCCGTCGGGACTTTAGCACCTGGCCATTGCCGAAGAGAAATAAGAATAGATGGAATTTGTAGCATGGGATAAGTTTCACACGAAATCGACCTAAACCTCACCAAAACATAGACAAAAGAACAAAGATGTGAACTTTCATCAAATCGTATTACGTTAGACATGAGAAACCCAATCTCGACTAAGGAGCCACATCGAAAAACTAGGAACAGATCGAGAAATCGAATCGAAAATAGGCTGGGCCACATCGGAATCCATTCTTGATGCACGAATCGGGCAAGAAGGGCAGGGAAGTTCAAGAATTCGTACCAGACGGCCCTGGCAACATCAAAAATATGTTCTTGGTGAAGGATTTGAACGAAATAGGTGGCAAAAACAATATGGACTACCCGAAAACGCAATATTTTCTCAGCAAACGTGTAAAACAAGTCTTAGTCTACACAAAATTCCACTATTTTCTCTATAAAGAACTTTCATATTATGAAAATTTATTTACAACTCTATTATACATAAATTACAGTAAATTATTTATTTAATTTTGACTCTTTGTCACTGTAATTATTCACATGTACTTTGGGAGGTTGAGCAAAAACAAAGATAAAAAATAAAATTATATACCAATAAAATACGACAATGTAGTGAACACGTTATGTTCTCCACATGTAAATTGAGAGATTGAGCAAAAACAAAGATAAAAAAATAAAATTATATACCAACAAAATATGGTAATATAGTGAACCCGTTATGTTCCGAAGAAAAAATCATAATAAATTGGACCCAATTCACTAGATGGGAAAAAGTGCAAATCTCAAAGCATATCGGACGAATAAAAAATCGACTATTATAAATTTTTTTTCTTACAATATATCAATAATACGAATTTTATAGCACATCTAACGAACAGAAAAGTGACAGTTTTAACTTCAAAAAACTATCAAAAGTTATATAGAAATTCCTAAAACAAAACACCGAATATATCAAGAAGATCCTGAACCCTAACAATCCGATCCGCATCACATCCCCGAAATCTTGGCCCCAAGCACCCCACAATGCAGGCTAGGATCAAGTCAAGAACACAAGCAGTGTCAGAACCCTCAAGATCCAACTGCTCACCTATGTTCGTCGACTACGGAGGGGCATACGTGCACTGGTGCCTTGTAGCCAGGCGGACGGTGCAAACATAGGAAACATTAGGGCGCGCCAAGAGCACACAAAAAGAAACAACAGCAAACAATCGAAAACAAAATCGAGTATGGCGCAACATAATCACCTCGACAAGATAGCGGGATAGGGACAACGGTGGAGGGATAGAGAGGAAGACGAGTTGTAGAAAAGGGGCTGGCCCCCCTGTAACACCCCAGCCCAGCATAGGGCCTAAAATGCTACTCAACAACCTTACAACAATATTTTACCTCAATTTACTAAAAATATTTTTAGTAGAACATGCAACTACAAATGACTTAATTTAAATCAACAAGAACTAACACAAGCTTCAAATAGACAGGAATATGACTACCACAAGTCAACTAATGAATACTTAGGCACAGCTCAAGCTATGCATCAACCAAACCGAACACTAAGCATAGAGGAACATAATGAGAGTAGCTCCTTATCAGTTAATTCAAAAGTTATCAAGACTCACTAGAAAGACGAGGGATAAAACTAATCAAGACGTTCATGATATTCTATCGAATGGAACTAAAAAATCAAAAGCTAATATTAAGGCATCAATTGAATCATCCGCCAAAAATCCTTGGCTGCTACAAGTACAAATAAATCCATCACCGCGAAGGGTAAACTCAGTCCGAAATATAAAAGTACTAGCAAGAATATGAGACTTGGGTAAACAATCTAAATTATTTGCATGAGTAAATATAAGTGAAGTGCACCAAACTACCCCTTCTCATGCATGTCATTGCCTTGAGAGGTACCTAAAAGAAAAACAACAACAAGCGTGTGTCCACGACTCAGCAAAGTACAACGGGGATAATAAACAAAACATCATGAGTAACCAACGATGATATCAATTCATCACATGAACATCAGCAAGTGACCATAAACAAATCTCTTACACTGGAATGCAATGCATATGTCATGAATGCTCTGTTTTTCTTCTTTGCAATTACCGGTAATGCTGAGTAGTACATCCGTCGATGCATACTAAAGCCTGTGCCCTCAGGCACATGGACCTCAAGCCCACACTACACAAGTGCGGGGATCCATGCCCGTCCAATACATGACGGGGACCTCATGCCCGTCCAATATATGATGGAGACCTCAAAAGAAACAACCCTTGGCTACCATGTAGTCCAAGGTTCAAGAATGAATGCCATGATGCGATTTGAACTTCACAATCTCAATCCATCATGAGAGTTTAATATTCAACAACATTAATATGGAAGTAAAACTCATAAGCAAACCATGTCATTTATTATGAACGATGCAAACTAATTCATTCAATACTATTTGTACTTGCCTCAACCGTGAGAGGAACGATGACGATGGGAAGCCTTCAACCCCGGGGCTCACCACCAACTGGCAACTGTAAAGTACGAACTCTGATTCCATCGATTCAAATTCTTATATTCATATAATGTCAATATCTTCCTTCTAGTATTTATTTCATAATTTTTGGATTTTATTTGGATTTTGTTTGAATTTGGCTTATGTACGCGTATGGATTTCGACGACTTCGAAGAGTCCGATTTCGACGCCATTTGAGAACAACATTTAACCAAGCAAGGCAAGTTATACTTTTGATCATATTTGATCCCATTATTTCAAATTATTTAAATTCTATTTTAAATTATTATTGCATGCTTATTTTTATTCAATGTAATTTAAATACATGTTTTAAATTTATAGTTATGCCTAAATCCTTTGTATGGCCAATGTTGATATTTGAATCAAATATATTATCACTGTAGATAAAAACCTAGTTGATACAATAGTATGAACTGGGATCATTTGAAAATATTACGCAAAGACATACTTAGACCAAAAATGTTTAGTTTGGAAAATTTTAGCCAAATGATTAATTATTGTTTAAAAGTCTATGTCATTGGTTTGTCATGGAAGATTTTGCAAATGATTTTGAAAAACAAAAAGGAAAAGTTAGGTTGTAATTGGGCGAAATGAATATTTGGTGGGTGCAGGTTTATGCACGGGCTCAATGTAACACCCTGGCTATTCAGAAGGCGAGATGTTACCTAAAACCTCTACCACAATTAAACAAATTAAACAATTTCGAACATCCTACAATAAAAGGGCAACTAAGTTCTGCTCAGAAGGGATCTAGCATGATAAACAGCCTAATTTCAGCATTTCATAAGTAATTCGTACGTGATGTTCCATACAGTATAACACTATTAAGAATTATATCTGGAGAACACGAAACCATAACTCGCATAAAATAAGTATAACGATAACCATCAACAACAAGTGCAGAATAATAATAAATGATTATCTCAAAGGGTGTATGCAACTGTGTGTCTACTCCCTCCCATGAAAGTCGACATCATGGTTCACCTAAAATGGGAAACACAGCAAGGGTGAGTCCAAGACTCAGCAAGTACAAAAGACTATTTTGAACAAAGAAAATACAATTCATCAAGAGCATAATGAGCCAACACATGAATTAGAAATAACACATTAATGAATGAATATACATTCCTTCAATTCTGCTCATACCGGTATAGCTAGTGAATACCCGTCGGTGTTCACTTATGCTCGCGTTATCCAAAAGTGGGCATCCAAGGCCCGTTTGAAGAATATTTCAAAACGGGGATCCAAATTGCCCACATTAGAATGGTGGGTCTTACTTGCCCAGGTTGGAATGCTGGGACTTCACTACCCACTCCTGTGGGTGTAGCAAGATCAAAACTTGTGTGCATGAATGAACAAGATGAATAACGAAATAATAGCAACTGAATCATAGTAATCCGATACCACGTTGAACAAGTACACATCACCATTATTCATCATATAATCACCAAACAAAGAAAAACACATATCAATCACAAATCATAAGTTTTTCTACGACAATCCCCTGGCTGTAAGTCCTTTTCGACCAGTATCTAGCCATAAATTTTTCTACGACAATCCCCTGTTGTAAGTCCTTCTACGACTAGTATCTAGTCATAATTTTTTCTACAACAATCCTCTGGTCATAAGTATTTCTACAACTATGATATCCTAAAGAAGAATTCAATCTTTAATTACCTTTAGGCGTTTCATCTTATCCTCTGCGAACAAGACCGCTAGGATTTGAGGAGCCTCCCCAACGGACAGGAGTGTAAGAGTCGATTGGAATTTTTAAATCCATCTTCTCGAGAAAACCGAGTATGTCTTTACACCTCAAGTGAAACTACCTCCTTGACCAAGTCCTTTTCTGGTTAAATGAAATATTCGTCGGAAAGGTTTTACTTCCGATCACCATACTACGACCACCTTGTAGTCGTAAGATTTTCTATGACCCTCTTTCCAAGCAAGTTATTTTCACTTGAACATGGGGGGCTAGATGACGAGGATCTAATAATCCTCATTTTATTCATTTATCTATAATTCTTATAATAGATAGCATTATCTTTACACTTCTTGTAAGTATACCCCTTATCCATAAGTGAGAATGTCGTAAGCTTTAATACGACCATCCCCTGGTCGTAAGTTCCTCTACGACCATCCCTTGGTCGTACCAGTTCCTAGTCGTAAGCTTTTCTATGACTATCCCCTAATTGTAAGTCCTCCTACGATCAGTCTGTAGTCGTAAGCTTTACTACGATCACACATGGTCATAAGTTCTTCTACGACCAGTCTCTAGTCGATGGAGCCTACAGACATGTAGGCCTGGTCGATTAGGGAGTCTTCTACACTATATTTAAAGATATGGGGTAGTTAATTATGATGTTATTTCTTAGAATAACTGCATGATTAAACTATATGTCCTGATGATAACCGCCTGGCGATGTGGGAACGTTACTACTCCAACAATAATCCCCAGTAACCGCTTCATCATATGAAGTGTTGAGGCGCCGTTTGGATTGGAGAAACCGCCACCCTCTTCGAGTACTATATAAAGGGTGGAATCAGCAGACGACGGAGAGAGACGAAGAGATCAGGAGCACAAGGCATTAGGCACTAGTCTTCCTCTTGATTGTGACTTGTACACTCATATTCAATATAATACACACAGGAGTAGGGCTGTTATTCTCGCAGAGAAGTCCCGAACCTATATAAAATCTATGTGTCATCTCTCTGCGTGGTCAATCTTAAGAGACCCCCAATCAAACAATCATATATAAGATTGGTTCTAGATCACTGACACATCTCTTCTCACCTGTTCCACTAGATGCATCCCACTCAAATGGCTCGTATATTGGTATTTTCATATGAAAGCACCCCCTGGAATACATCTGGACCAAAATAAAGCACCCAATTTCCTCATCAAAATGCATAAAATGCAACTAGCCAGCAATACAAAAAACCAAATTTCAACATCAAAATCAAAATCAAAATCAAGAGAAAAGGGAGTTTATTACACCGCTGCGTTTTTAGGGCATTTGTAGTACTCTTTTCCTCGATTCTTCGAGCTCAGACACGGCCCAGATCATCTTAGCATGAAACTTTGGGCATGGCACGAGAGGTAGCCCACCGCTAGGCGCTGTCATTGACCACTCAGAGTGCGCCTCCGCGTGAGCTTTCTTCTTCTCCATAGTGCGGCAACGCCTGGGGGAAGGGTGCTCAAGGGCGGAGGCGCAGAGGGTCACCGGTTTGTCGATACGTACCACAGGCCCTAACCCTAGACTCAATTTGGGGAGGAGGCCCTGGTGGGAGCGAGGCGGAGGCGCACGGAGCACAAGGGGGAGGCGAAGAGGCGCTCAAGGGCTAGAGGAGCGGCGGCACCATGGTCACCTCGGGCGATTTGGGACGAGGGCAAGAGGACTTGGGGATCAAGAGTGTTGGGGGCTGAGGGATTCAGGATCGAGGTAATGGAAAGCAGTGCACTCGCTCACTCGTTCGGGGGCGAAAAGTTGCCAAAAGTGTGCGCTCGCTTGCCCTGCACCGCTGCTTTCGCGATGGAGCACTCGGATCGCTTATGTCCACATGTGCACAGATATGCTCATGTCCACCAGATATGTCGCCCAAGTCATGCATCTATATAATTGCATTCGGTGTGAGGTCTTACTGGGTACTTTTGTATTCATTATTGCTCGTATATGTGGATTCAGTGCCCGAATATGCCAACTAGTGAACAATTATCCCTACCCACCGGGAGTTGAAGATGGCATTAAGTACTAGGTCGCTTAGTCAATTGCTTGTGGGCATATCATGTGGGTCACTACAACTATTTATTTTTTCATGCGGGACTTCATCTATATTTGGCATTCCCAACCCATGATGTAAGACTTCGACAATGTGATATATTTACACTTATTTATTATCATTTTTAGTCATTTGTATAAATGTAATATTCATCGATGTTGTGCTGTATGAGCTAGTTACTAATTATAGAACTAACTCGGTGGTATACACAGAGATCTGGATGCAAATCCGAGTGACGTATCCCACTAAGCACGCCCCGATTGAAAGATCAGTGCTTGGATTTCTACATGTGTCGATATTTATCAGTGCTGTCAGGAAGACAGAGAACGGTGTAAATTATGGCAGTATTTCAAGATTTGACTGATGCAGCATCACGAGCAAACCAACCGAATCGTTAAAGAAGCAACGGAACTGTAGAAACTCTGAATCTGATAGTACTGAGACCAGTGAATCACTTACCGGTTGGAAATTTTTCGGAGGGCGACGGTAACTCCGGTTACCGCTGGTAACTGGAAATTTCGGTTAAATTTTGATCAAAATTAAAAAAATTGAAAAAAAAACAAATTCAAACATAATTCATGCAAATTCGATTTTTTTTGACAAATTTTATCCAAAAGTTTTAAAAAATCAAATTCAAACATAATTCATGCAAATTCGTTTTTTTAATAAAATTTATCAAAACCGAAATTTCGCCGACGGTTTAAATTTCTACCGGTTACCGGCAGTAACCGGTGAAATTTCGCGATAAGTGATTCACGGATTGAGACAAGACTATCCTGGACTGAGCTTAGCAATTGGCAATGGGGTCTGTCCAGCGTATGTATTGGCGTGCAAATCTCGATCAACAGTCTGAGTCGAGCCTAGATCACGTGCATCTTATTAGTAGTGTTCGGATTTTTCATTGCCATCTTGAGTCACAAGACGCACGAATCTAATGGATTTAGTTTCATTCCAATTTCTGTTTGCTTGCTATATTCTGATTTGTGGGCTTGTGGCTTTGTGCATGTGCCCTGTATGTAATAGACTAGCTTGTTCTTTTCACTATTTGTCTATGATTGATACGGGTGTTGCGATCACTCGAGGCTCGACAAACACGAATGGATTGATTTTGTTGCCCATGCCGCATTGCTCGGCGTCATTCTTAGGTTAGGCAGCAGGTCGGCCGCTCGAGTCGTGACCGTCAGCAACCGGAGCTTTGATCCTTGTCCGCCCTCCGACAAGGCATCCGGGAGAAAATCCTGTCATGCAAAAATCGTCACGCAGCGGCTATCGTCTCCAATCCAAAATTAATCTTGTGGCAAATCTGATCTCATCTTGTATCTTAATGTGTGCTTAGCATCGTATATTCTACTGGTACTATGTTACCGGCCCGATCCAAACATGATTTGTAGTCTGCAGACTACTGTAATCAAGTAATCAATCATTCACCAGCACGAAGATAATCAATGTATATCCACGCAGGTGTCCAAATTACCGATCAAATGCAGTGCTGGTAGTGCGTCACAGCAGGTTCCTGTCGGCCGCGATAGCGACTATGCAATACAGCGAGGTTGGAAGGCATGCTTGTCCAACGTTTCTTGGCATCTCGATCTCGGTCGGTCCCGTTCACGAGGCTTTCTCATCTCAATGATTGGAGCACCAAACTCGCTTTGCAAGTGTGCAGCGCGCTGGTAAGTCTAGTGTGGCGCTGTGCCGGTCCCAATCCAGTATCCAGACACCCGGAATTCCCGCTTGTTCGGCTCCGGCGCGCGCGCGGGCTCGGGTGGGTGGCCCTTTTCCGACGGTTCGGTCCGGCAGTAAAGAGAGGATAATAGCGTGTTGGCGTTGGTGCGTGGCGACTGGCGAGGGGGCAAGGCGGTGCACGCGGAATCGAAGCCTCCCTCCGCGTATTGACCGCACCGCGCGGATGAGCTGGAGGAAACGTTTGCTGTTGTTGGGCTCGCGACGCGCGCGTGGGA
Organism: Hsuehochloa calcarea; assembly: GCA_036346395.1. Classification (NCBI taxonomy): domain Eukaryota; kingdom Viridiplantae; phylum Streptophyta; class Magnoliopsida; order Poales; family Poaceae; genus Hsuehochloa; species Hsuehochloa calcarea. The sequence continues at coordinate 16,929,360 of CM070602.1, read as the reverse complement.
GGCGGCACAAAATTGGTGGCGTCCGGCGTGACCTCACCACGGCCCGCGGTCACGGGGTAGGACCCGGCCGAGGGGCAGTTTTTGTGGCGATTCTGCCCGTGCGGCGTGCGGCGTGCGGCGTGATGATATGTGGTTGGGGACCGGGGCGGAAAGACCGGAAGCGCTTTTTGAATGACTTGGAGACGATAATCGTGCTCTACTTGATCAGTTCTAGGCTTTAGAGCAGATATCTGGCCCAAACCGCATGTGAAAAGGCCCTGAGCTGAGCATGCGTATGGTGCGTGATTGTCCAACACTGTGTCAGTTTCGGCATTTAATTGACATGTCATGGCAAGTATCGCGCTAGTTTCTTTCGATAAAAGGAAAGTAAGAACTTCGGTCGTAAAAAATTTAAAAAAAATTGAGGTTGAGATAAAACTATATATATAATACTTTCTACTACCGGGTGTAGTTACTCCCACTTTTGATATAACACCTAAAAGAACTTGACATACTCCTTTATCACTTTGGATACACTTATATACTAATTATAATATACTCCAATGCGAACCATATGAAAAATTTGTAAGAGAGTCCATAATTTTTAGCATATTTTATAAATATCTTCATATTCGCACTAAAAAGGAGTATATCTTAAAAAAATTGTACATATCACCTCTGAAAATATGTGAATACGAGTAGGAAAAGGGCTTCCTATATATATATATATATATATATATATATATATATATATGGGAAAAATATAACTAGTGCTAATGGGTAATTGAGTGCTAAGGTGTTAATGGTAATCTTAACCGTTTGATTTGGATTGAACAGCCAAGATTAATAGGGCTCCAACCTCCAAACTATTTAATCATCATGCATACTCCCACCTTCAATGCGCTTTCATTAATGCGTCTGCATTAAACACTCTGCATGCTCCCACCACCAATGCTCTGCATTAAACACTCTGCATGCTCCCACCACCAATGCTCTACATTAAACACGCTGCATAATCCAACTATCAAGATTGTCATTAGCACCTTAGCACTCAATTACCCATTAGCACTAGATATGTTCCCTACACACACACGTTTCTTTACTATTTTTGCTCTACTAATCATAATAGGTTATAAACTTTTTACAAATAGATAAGTTGATTACATTTTAAAAACTTCTCACAATACAAAGGCGATGAGAACCACTAGAGAGTTTAAAGACTATGCTTATAACTGGTGGTAACAATTCATCGAGAAACTACTCATTACATCTTAGTATCAGAGCTTCGTTGGCTATGTAAGATTTTTATCTAACTACATCATATTTATTTTCAATCCTATAATCCAGAAAATTGTCCGATAAAAATACCATCGTATACCTAGGCCTTTTGCTTAGATTTGTTCTTAGTTCTACATTATCAAATTTTAATCCATGTGTTAATGCGTCATTAGTTTCTATCTATTCCGTGTTTCCGTCGCATCTGTCTTCTGTTCGTGTTTGCATCTACCGAAAATCAAAAGAAAAAGAAAAAGAAAAGAGCCGCACTACCAGATTTACGTCGCCATGTAACCCAAGCCACACTACATCGTGATCCGCCATCCCAAAACCCTAAATAATAAATAAAAAAATCGCATCCACAACCACTCTGCCGCCGCCAGCTCCTACCTCACCCGTCTGCCGTACCATTTATTAGGTAACTCTGGGCCCGACCCATTGGCTAGTCCATGTATGGACACCCCACCGAAACTCTAGCAGGATCAGGAGGCTATAATAAGGAGGGACCCCCAACCATTTTAATACGATTACAGAAAAGCAATAAAGCGAAGTCTGAAGTCCCATGATATCTCTGTGTTCAATCTACTGTTGTGTTCTTGTATTCTTACTTTGTTCTTACGATTCTGAGTTTGTCTACGAGGTAATCGTTCGGACTAGACTCGTCAGCGACGGTTTCTCAACACGTTATCAGCACGGTCGACTCTCCTCGGATCGAAAGGTAACCGTCGTAGCACGACACTCGTAGATTGAATCACTTTTTATAGATTTATTTCAATTCTGCAAATTTGGATTTCTAGATTGGTTTTTGTACGGTGCAAATTCGCTCTAATCTACCGCGAGCCGACTTGAAGCCCCCGGCACAATGTCAATCGGTAGATTGCATGAAAAAGTGGATGTCGATTATACCGTAGATTAAAATTTACAAATTCGTTCTAATCTACCGCGAACCGACTTTAAGTCATCGCCAAGCCGATCGGTAGCTGCATGAACGCCAATTGCATCGTGTGAACCAAGCGGCGCACGGCCGCGGCCGAGCACGGGCGGCTGGACAGCCCCAACGCCATCATGTCAGTCAGCGTGTTTTGGCTGGTGCCGTAGTACGTGCTCCACGGCGTGTGGGACGCGCTCTCGGTGGTGGTGCACATGGACATCCTGCACGACCAGTCGCCGGAGAGCATGCGTAGCTCGGCGGCGGCGCTGTTCTGGCTCGCCGGCTCCCTCGCGAACTACCTGGGCACGGTGCTCGTGACGGTGGTGCAGAGCGCCAGCAAAGGAGAGTGGCCCCAGGACAACATCAACAGGGGCAGGCTGGACTGTTAGCCAGAATCAGAGAAGGTTCACACACAAAAGCTATCTGGACACACGATGAAGAAAACAAACAGAAGAGTTTTGCGACCCAGCCAATTCAACTCTCATCTTCTTCATTTATGTTATCTCTCCAAAGCAGATATGCATAGAGAATACAAGGGCTCAACACAAACACGTCGTATAACTGCACAATCCAAACTTGACGCAATGTTTCCACGAGAAGCACTCTACTAACCGAAAGGGAAATGTGCACCTACATGCAAGCTACTACTCAGTCAAATAAGCATGCACAGAGCCATGTAGACGTGTACAAGGCATGCAAATACAACGTGGAAAGAAGGACCAATAAGATTAACACAACATTCACCCCCTTAATCTTGTTGTCACTAGAGCAGCACCGGTTCGTTGTCGTCGTCTACCTCAACGAAATGCGCCTGTGCCTTCTCCTCCTTCGACTTGCGGCATTCCGAAGCAAAGTGCTCCTAATCATTATAATTACAACACATCACTTTTTCCTTGTCAAATTTTTTATTATTACGGCATCGGCCACCACGGCTGGAGGAGCTCTCACCATCGCCTTTCGACGATTGGGCCTCCCACTCGGTGCGGGTCAGCAGTACAAGCTCATCATCGTTGTCCCTGCTGCCATGTGTATGCTCCTCATACGCCTTGAGACGACCGATGACCTCCTCCTGGTCATGTGCTTGATGTCGCCAAATTGTTCTATGGTAAAGGCAATTGGAAGGAACTTTGACGACACGGCTCCAAGGAATTTCTTCACAGCATACACCTCCTCCACCTTCTCACCGAGCCCTCGGATTTTGTCGATGATTGTCGCCAACCGGATGGCGAAATCGTCGATCGATTTCGTCTCCTTCATGTGCAGCCCCTCGAACTCGCTCTTGAGGGTCTGCACTTGTGCCTCCTTGATGCGATCGGCGCCAAGATGCATCATCTTCAATGCCTCCCACGCAGCTTTGGCTGACTCCTTTTCGGCTAGTAGGAAGAGCATTTCCTCTGGGATGCCTCCATAGATGGCCACCAGGGTCATCTGATCCTTGCACACATCAACATTGCCGTCCTCGACCGCGCACGCGTTCCACGCTCCTTGAGCGTGTATGTACACTTTCATCTTGATTGCCCAGAATACATAATTACTCTTTGTGGGCATTAGATAATGTAGTGAGACAACGGAACTCTCCTTCACCATCGCACCCGACATCGCCTCGCCATCGGTAACACCACTTCCCGAAGAGCGTGGCATGATCTTGGGCATACACAAATCAAGAACTCAGGCTCTGATACCCAACGTTAGCCAAAATCAGATAAAGTTCACACACCCACACTATCTAGACTAACGAGGAACAAAACAAACAGAAGAGTTTTGCGATGCAGCCAATTCAGCTCTCGTCTTCTTCGCTTCTGTTATCTCTCTAAAGCAAACATGCATAGAGAATACAAGGACTCTAACACACACGTCGTGCAACTGCATGATCCGAACTCTATGCAGCGTTTCCACAAGAAGCGCTCTACTAACCCAAAGGGAAACACGCACCTACATGCAAGCTACTACTTAGTCAAATAAGCATGCACGGAGCCATGTAGACATGTATAGGGCATACAAATACATTCCAACGTGGAAAGCAGGACCAATAAGATTAACACAACATGGACTACTACTACTACTGGCTCGTGGCCTTCCTCATGGTGCTCAATCTTGTCTAGTACATCGTCTGCATCCATTTCTACACGTTGAACTCATTCGAGGTGAATGCGGGAGACCAGGCACAACGTCAGCAAGATGGCGGTGCGAGGCAAAGTGAAGAGCGCGAGACAATGCTCTGTGCCGGCGAGGTTGGGGCTTCAAGAAATGATGGGGGTACCATGTAACGGTGTAAGTTTAAGGAGCTTTTGAGTTTGGTGATCGTACTCTAATCTACTAGTATTTGGAGATGTGTGTTACAACGAAAGATATATGAATTCTAATAGGATTAGGACTCCTACTTCTCTTTGGAGTAATATTATTATTTCTCTTTGGAGAAGTAATAGGACTATATAAACCCATGATAGCTGGCCATAGGAAAAAAAAGTAGCTAAGCAAGAGGAACTCATCCAAAGATTAGATGCTAGGTTACTCTTTGACACTAGATTTTTCTGTAGGGCAAGGATCCGAGAGTCCTAAGAGGTTCGAGAGGATTGTGAGAGAGCGACGATCCCATGTACTCTTTTGAGGTCGTGTTTTAAGGAATTTGCGGTCGGCTTCGCCAAATCATTCTCTCTCGTCGTGGCTTAGAAGAATTGTATATGGCAAATCGCTGACAAACCGATAGGTGCTAAAGCGGCAACTATACAGGTTGTGCACGAAGAAAGGCATATGGTTCATTGATCATCTCAATGTCCTCAACAAGCTTGTCATGCAACCGATTAGTGCGGGTGAGAAAATTAAGGAGAATCGCAAGATTGTCATACTGACATCATCTCTACCACCATCATGGGATCATCTGATTATGAATATTCTCATCGATAAAAGCACTCTCAACTTCAATGTGATGGTTGCATATCTATTAGAGGCGGAGTCCTTGAGGAAGCCATTGGAATCTTCATCCTCGGGTAATCAAGCATTGACTGTCATAGGTGTTGCAAGCAAAAGCAATAATCATAGGAAGAACAAGGGCATACGTGTATGCTATCTATGTGACGAGGAAGGTCATATGATAATGTATTGTCCAATTTTAAAGCGAATGAGGGCAGTATGCTAAGTGACGGTAGCGAAAGATCGATGATTCTGGCGTACTAGTCGTTAGTCAATTAGGTACTTCTCATAGATGGATATTAGATTCAGGTTGTTGCTTCCATATATGTTCGGAGAGAGAGAGAGAGAGAGACGTTTGACGAAGGATCTCTACACCCGGCACATGGAACTGTTCATTTAGAGGATTGTAAGGAGTATGCAATTACTAAAGTGGGAATAGTTACATCAGAGATGTATAATAGATCACATCACACATTGACGGGAGTTTGGCATGTTCTCGACTTAAAGAAGAATCTAATATCTGTGAGGTCACTTGAGCTCGAAGGTTGTGAGGTACCACTTCGAGGTGGAGTCTTGCGAGTTACTTGCAAAGGACAAGTAATCATGAAAACTATTTGGAGCATTGGAGGATACCAATTAATGGGTAATCATAAGGGAAGAGTAGCCAATGAGAGGTCCGATAAAAATCCTGATCAAGATAAGGAAACCGTGTCATCAACGGTAGGTACCCATATCTCATCTATAGTTATTTGCAGAACTGTAAAGACGGTTGCAAAATCTAGCAAGCGAAGGTGAAGGTGCGAGCTGTTGGAAGAAAGAAGATGTGGTAGTACCAACCACGTAGTAGTGACGAGCAAGTAGAGTTCGGAGGCGGTACAGACCTATGGCATGGATAGTTGTAGGAGAGGGTGTTATTAACCAAACTACATTAGGAAAGGGCTCTCGGTGGAGTGTTCGGGGGGCCAAGATCGACACACATATTACGGTGATGTGCATGAGCCCTTATGGTAGGGGCACTCCTAAAGGTGGGAGGAAAACCCCCCCAGAAAAAACAAAAAAAAGATGGGGCCGATTTAGAGCGAATTCTTGGAGGAGCATGATGACTTCGAAGGATAAGAATCAATGTGGAGATTGTTGATAATGGTGACTCATACCCTAATCTACTAGGACTTGGAGATATGTGTTATAAGAAAAGCTAAATAAATCCTAATAGAATTAGGACTCCTACTTCTCTTTTGTGTAGGATTCCTACATCTCTTAGGAGGACTAAGGGGACTTTATAAATTCATGAGAGGTGGCCATAGAAAATAAAGAAGCAACAAAGCAAGAGGAACTCATCTAACATTGATGGCACGAGAGGATTAGAGACTAGGTTATTATTTAGTACTAGATTCTTGTGTAAGGTAAGGATCCGAAGGTTCTAAGATATTCGAGAGGGTTATGAGAGAGCGACAATCTCTTATACTATTTTGAGGTTGTGATTATAGAATTTGCGGCCGATTTTATCAAATCTTTTTCTCTCTCTCTCTCTCTCATCGTGATTGTTTCGTTGTCATTATTTTGGTTCTCTTCATGAGATTGATGTGACGTATCTCGTAACTCTAATCCGATCCAGGAGTTGCTGCACATAAAAAGAGGTCGCAGAATATGAGCAATTAATTAACATCAGCGTACTGTGATTTGGGTGAGGACTTGCATTGAGAACCGAGCTGGCATTGCATGGTATCCTTTTCTATCTGAATGTGTTGCTGTAACAAAATTGGCAAGAGGAAATGGGCATTCAGTTTTTTTGGACTCGAGATTCAGGTTAATTTGATTGTTAGACAATTGTCCTTACAACAATTAGACCTGAACACAAGTTACAACCTAATGTAAGCACATGCAACAATTAGACCTGAACACAGGCAACCCAGCTTAGCAGGCCCAGCACAACGTGCTTTAATTAGGTTTCGAGTTGTGCTGGGCTTGTAGTTAGACATGCATGGTGTTTACTTATTTCAGGCCAATCCCAATATGTTTTGATACTATAGCTTTGTTGACTTGAGGTTGAGCCACTAATTTTGGCCCACAAATAAGTAAACTACAGGGCCCAACATGAGCTCAATGTAATTTTATTAGATCTGTCAGCATCTATTGGGATTAGCTGTCACTCAAAATACTATAATTAAAAGCGAGAAAACACAATTTTTAAGAGAGTGGATTTTCTGCAAGTGCTTGGTACTACAAGCATGGTCCTGCCCATTCATTTGCCTTGACATTTGTGCACCTCTCGCCACCTCCTCCTTCGGTGAGGCTCACAGCCTCTCTGTCCTGACACGCCGTGGCGGCGGCGAGGTTTCCGGCCGAGCCGAGCTGCCGGAGTGTGTGAAGGAAGAGAGAGAGAGGCGCGAATCTCAGAGCAGTACGTGCATGTAGCTCCCCATGCTTGTAGAGATGCATTTTCGAATTTTTAAAGTAAATTTAGGGCTTAGTCTACAAGACTAGAATTAGCCATTAACATACTAGTACTAGCTATACTATAGGATTTGTGCAATTTAGTTGTTTCGTACTGAAGCACTACTCAAAACTGCTACGCACTAAGTGGTGTATAAAGATTACATATCCAAATCAAGCATATAATCCATTTAGGACATGAACATGCACATTTCTTGAAACATTACGTGCCCAAAAACGTACTGTGTGCCAAATATTTCTTAAAATCTCCGCAATATTATAGTAAGAAAAGATACATAATCTAATCATACCATTATTCCATCCCAGCCCAACTCTTCTAGTTGGGGATAGAGAACAAAACACACACACTAGCTACTTGAAGCTTGCACCCTTCTTGGCGTCCTCGGTGCCATTGCCTTGTTTTAGCTCGACCTCCTTCTCACCCCCGACCGCCTCCAATGGCTTGAAGGTGTAGTACTTGACGCAGACGAAGTAGTAGATAAGGTTGAGCCCCTGGAGCCCCACGACGAGCCAGTAGTAGTGATCCAGCTTCCCTCTGTTGAGGTTGTCCTGGAGCCACTGCCCGCTCTGCCGCGTCTTCTCGTGCACGATGGTCACCAGCAGCGTGCCGAGGTAGCTCCCCACCGAGATGTTCAGCCAGTAGAGCGCCGCCGCGGTGCTCCGCATGCTCTCCGGCGCTTGGTCGTAGAGGAACTCCATGCGGCCGACGTCCATGAAGGCGTCGGCGACGCCGTGGATGGCGTACTGCGGCACCAGCCAGAAGACGCTGATCGGCAGGGTGACCTTGGGGGCGTCGAGCAGCCCGCTCGCTGCGGCCACGGACTTGCGCCTCCGCTCGACGACCGCGGCCACCACGTTGGCCAGCATGGCGATGGTCATGCCGACGCCGGCGCGCTGGAGGTGGGTGATGCCGTTGGGGCGGCCGGTAAAGCGGCGGAGCACGCGGACCAGCACGCGGTCGTAGAAGGCGAGGGTAAGCAGCATGGCGAGGTTGGTGAAGATGAGCATGGAGGCCGGCGGGATCTTGAAATGCGGCGTGATGTCGCGGTCCATGGTGCGCGCCTGCTGGATCGCGAAGCTGCTGTTGTGGGACGCCGACGTGACGAGGAGGATGCCGGCCGCCCAGATGGGCAGCATGCGCAGGATCGACTTGAGCTCCTCGACGCGATGCACTGTCGACAGCCGCCATAGCTTCGGCTCGCCGGACGGCAGGACGTCTCCGTCCGTCACTATGGCTGCCTTGTCAAAGAACCTTACCAAGAACAAACTAGTTAGCTCGTGCAGATAAAACTGTCGAACATTTCATCGCATTGATCGAGTTTAACTTACTTTAGCTGGTCGGTGTGGAGAAGACGACCGGTGGTGGAGATGCCGGCGTCGAGCTCCTTGTCCTCGTACAGGAGGGTCGGGTCCGGCAAGACGGCCTTGCGCTTCTTGAACGCGGCGGCGGCGACCTGCGTCAGCCGGACCAGGGGGCTGCCGCCGGGCGGCATCTTGACGTACAGCGAGTACCCGGAGACGAAAGCGATGACCGCGACGAGCATGGCGATGGTGGGCACGCCGAGCCCCCACCCCCACCCGATATTCTCCTGGATGTACACGACCACGGTGACGGCCGTAAGCTTGGCGAGCTCGATGCCGAAGAAGTAGAGGTTGAAGAAGCTCCATTTGGGGGCCTTGCCACCGCGGCCCCGGCGCCTGTGCTCGTCCAGCTCGAGCTGGTCAGCGCCGAACGCCATGACGCAGGGGCGCGTGCCCCCGGCGCCGATGGACGTGCAGAGCAGCGAGGCGTAGAGCACGGCGATATGGAAGGAGGACGCCCGCTGGCAGTCGGCGGTGTGCTTGGCGCAGGGCGGCGGGCGGAGCGAGGGGAGCGCGGCCGAGAGGGTGAGGCAGACCATGCCGAGCTGGTAGATGAGGGAGCCGAAGGTGATGGTCCAGAAACGGCCGGCGAAGGAGTCGGCAATGAGGCCGCCGACGAGCGGAGTGAGGTTGGCCGTGCCGTGGAAGTTGGTGAGCGTGTTGGAGGCGTCGACGAGCGGCAGGTGCAGCTGCAGGGTGAGGTACGTGATCAGGTTCGAGCCGAACCCCACCGTGGCAAGTCGGTCGCAGAAGTCGTTCGCTGTCATCGTGCGCAAACATGGCGGGGAAATGTTATGCTTCAAAATGATTGCAGGTTACTGCCATCGCTAGTACTTCTGATACGACTGGTTTTAGAATCATGATATTTAATTTATCAGGTTTGCTAATTTTTAGTTGTTTGAATTTTTTAATCAACTAATTACTTACAATTGTATAGTACTAAACCTAAAATTGTACTACCAAGTAATGTACAATTTTAACAAATCTTTACTATAACTTTTAGTTTTATTTGTAGGATTCACCTAGATTTACTTTTTTCTGATTTAGAATTTTTGTTTGTTTGTTTCTGTATTTGTATGGTTAGTCTAGATTTACTTTTTGTCTCATTTAGATTTTTTTGTCTTAATACATAAACTTGTGGCATCTATTAGATCAAAATCCTAGGGTTAAGAAAGGTGACTGATGGATAAAAAATTTCAATCACCTGAAGCTTAGATGCTCGCTTAATTTATTTTGGATATATGCTATATGCTCTAAAGATTTGAAAATGTGATTGTGATTTATATCAACAAAAACGATGATAACACAAATGGATAATATGATACTCTCAGTGGCGAAGTCATAATGAAAATAGAGGTGATGCTCATGTGTCAAAGCTAACATACGACAAACATACCAGAAATGCAGCAGGAGTAAGAACGGCGCTCTCCCAGCCTCCTCTGCTCTCCAAGCCGCCGCCGCCGGCCACCGTACCCGTGTGCCCTCCTGGCCTCTGCTGTCCAAGCTGCCACCACGCCCGTGCTGCTGCATGCCTTCCCGACCTCCTCCGCTCTCCAAGCCGCTATCGCGCCAGCACGCCCTCCCAGCCTCCACTCTCCAAGCCGTCGTCGTGGTCGCGCGCCCTCCCGGCCTCCTCTAGGGTTCTCGTAGTGGCGACTGGGGTTGGGGGTTGGGGTCTGGCTGCTTGGGCTTCCATTCCACTTCTGGCCTTCCGCTAGACATGAATCCCTAATGGGCCTCCAAGATGCCAGCCCAAGAAGGATGCGCCCAGCCGGTGGTACATGGGAACCGAAGTATTCGGTTGGGGAGTCCGTGCTCGAGCATATACGAGCATGGACACTGCTGTCGCCGCTGGATACTCCCTCTATCTCACAATATAATTCCATTCTCTCGCCGTTTGGTTTGTGCTGACTTAGTGCAGGACGGAGGGAGTATAAAGGGTTGACAAGCTGAGATATCTATATAGCTTCCATATTCAGAGGCTCAAAGGCGGATGCTTCAACCGTTAAACGCTTTCGATCGTACGCCAAGAAGATAAGAGGTGCACAGGGGCACCTTTTCGTATTGCAAGACAAGAACATTCGAAGCTGTGTCTGCATAGTTAGAATGTATGTTTCAAGGAGTATGTATGCTTCAGGTTATTGAAAATTCTTTATTATCAGTTATCTTTTCTCACTGTTCGATCAATATTCTATGGATTAGATTGTCTTTTTCTAAAAATAGACAAAAGTAAATGTAGGTGAACCCTACATATAAAAAAATATTCTAAAATAGACAAAAGAAAATCCATGTGAACCATACAAATACAAAAATAAATCGAATTAAAAGTTACAGTAAAATTATGTTAAAATTGCACATCACTTGATACTGTAATTTTAAACTTAGTACTGTGTAATTGTAGGTGACTGATGAATAAAAAATTTCAGACAACTAAAAATTAGCAAATCCGTTCACTTAAAAGGGAGGTCGAGAGTCGGAACTCTGAGTCGAGTCCCCTCTATTTTCTCATGTGTGCCTGGTGAAAGGGCATTTCATTTGTACCCAAGTGTGTGTTTGTAGGGTGGGAGTATGTTGGGGCGGGTTGGAGACTTGCGGTGTATGTTCACCGACAGAACAAATATATAGCCCGTTCATAACGAAAATTCCTAACAAGACAAGAAGGAGCGTTCAAGATTTGATTTGTTGTAGCAACGCACATAAGGGGGTTTTTCTTGTCCTACATTGAAGTAGGAACTTGCAAGAGGAAAACCATGTTACAATTGGAAATTCGTTGGTGCATGACCAGGGGTTCTCACGTCCCCATTTGCAAAAAGTTCCAAAAAATCAAACCTGCAAAGTCTAAAAAATGCCCAAAAAATCATAGATGTAGACATAAAGTTATGCAAATCTGAAAAAAAAAAAAAAAAAATTAATGGCAAATTCATCCCTTGTACAGAGAAAAAAAGAAGTCATTTCTACACTACTCATATGCAAGTACTGCTTGTCCTTTTTTTGTTCTCATTGATAAGAGATGAATTTGATGTTGAAAATTTAGAGGTTTTCATGACTCTATATGTTCTATATGCATGATTTTGTTTGGAATTTTTGAAACAGTGCATCATGCTCTTTTGCAAATGGGGACATGGGAACCCTTGGCATCGGGTTACAGACTTACAGTTTAGCCCTTCACTCATAAACCAGTTGCTTGCATTTTATATTCGGCATCTAAAACTCACCTACCAGCTAGAGTCGTCATGTAAGTTTGCTGTACATCTGATTCTACATATTGCAACAATATTGATATTGTTTGACAACGTCGCTAATAGCTGGCACCACCGGTGGCGGAGCCCAGAGTTGACGACAAGAGAAGCTGAATAAGCTTACATAGTGTAATTGTACTATACAAGGTAGGCTAAATAATAGAAATTAGCATGGTGGTCTGCGTATTCAGCTGTTAGATTTGTTTCGAAGTTTGTATAAATACTTGAGAATATATTTACATATATTGTAAGCATTTAGACTTCCAATACATCCTAACCATTAGAAATGGCAATAAAAGGTTAAAAGAAATTACAACATAAGAAACATAATTGAAGTATGTGTTTTGATGGAAGAAAATCATTGAGCATAATAAGTTATCGGAGTTCCTAGAAACTAACCATTCTCCATCATGTAGCCGCATGCCCTTATTTTTACCATGTTAGTTATTTTTCAAAATTGTATACATGCACATGTATCTCTATTTAATATCAAACAATACGTTGATTATGTGTGTGGTAAATTATTTTATAAGTTTATATGGTACAATGTATTAGAGTATCTTGCTCACACATACACCGATGCACCATGAGCGATCTACCTTGAACTTATGTTCCCTCATACACCGGCTACCCTAGCAAACCATGTAGCTTCTATCTCTTCTCGTCATCACAGTTTGCTTCAACCTCCAACGGTAAGCCCAAATCTTAATCGATCTCTCTCAACTTCTACCTCTTCCAATGTAAGACTTTACTACATATTTATCTTCTACTTCTCCCTAATTATAGCTTAATATTAATCATTACGACATCAATGCGTGTACAGAAGCAACCGTCGTCGATCCTAGCTGGAGACATGTGTCACGCTCTTTTCGATGATCCCGAGCATATTCCCTATGGCTTCGTCGTCTCTAATCCAAGCTTTTTACTTCTATGCCTCTGTACATCCGCGCTTCAATTCGTACGGATGCATAATACATGCTCAACGTCATCTTCTCTCATGTTGGTCGCTCCTCTTCTTCAACGTTGGTCAAATCAATGTTGTGGCTTCCTCACTATCAATCCCTCTCAGCTGCTACCCCTTCCAATGCAATACTTTACTACATAGATATCTTCTACTTCTCCCAAATTATTGCTTAATGCTAACCATTCCGACATCAACAGACATACACATGCAACCATCGTCGATCCTAGCTGGGGGTACATGTCACGCTCTCTCCGATGACCACAAGTACATTCCCTATAGCTATGTCATCTCTACTCTAAGTTTTTTTACTGCTCTGCCTCTGTACGCCGACGCTTCTATTCGTACGGATGCATGATGTTATACATGCTCGACGTCCTCTTCTCCCGTGTCAATCACTCCTCTTCTTCGACGTTGGCCAACTCAACATTGTGGCTTCTTCACTAACCGCGACGATCTCGCATATTCACTAATAACGATATGTTTGATTTAGTCATTGTCTAAGGATATTGAGAATCTTTTCACTATCACCGGTAGTGACGTGCTTCTCACTAGTGCTGACACACTCCTAGCTACCCGATGGTCCTATATCGCCATAGATTGTATTCAATGCAAAGCTTCATCTCCTCTCTACTAGGACTTCTCCATCATCGAGTTTCTTTGACCACTAATTTCTTCAATAACGCCGGCACCCACCACTTACCATCACGATCCTTGGCTCCTTCAATATTGGATTTTCTCTTCGATAGCTCCGACGAGCAACATGACATTGTCCTCATCTCCATCATCGCCCACCTCGGCTCTTCACTTCCTCGTGGGTCAATGTCTTCGTGCAAGACAGATCGATGTCATCACACTCTTTTGTTGTGTCCTTCGACACCATTCGTGCTATTCTAGTTACAAATTTTATTTTTAATCAAAATTTTAGTTTTTTTTTAAAAAAATTTATTCCATATGAAGTAATAACAAAAACACGTGACCTTCAGAGCGAACGTTATGGTTTATTTTGTGTCTCCTTCAATACCACTCGTGTCATCCTCTTTATAAATTATATTTTTATTCAATATTTTAGTTATTTTTATTGAAGTTCTTATACAAGCCAAATTGCTACATTTATTTCAGTTGTTTCAAATTTTAGTTATTTTGGGATTTTATTTTGGAATTCGTATATAAATCAAATTGCATTTTTTATCCGAATTTCAATTTTTTTCTCTAATTCGTATATGAATCTCATTTCTTTCTCTCTCTCTTTTCTTTAGGTTTATTCCAAATTATAATTATTTAGTGATTTTAATTTGGAATTTGTATTGAAATCAAATTGCTAATTTTAGTTCTTTTTATTGGATTTTGTATGCAAATCTAATTGTCAATTGTTATATAACTTTTACTCTGGGTTATAATTATTGGAATTCGTATCGAAATTAAATTGCTAATTTTATTTTATTTTTATTGTGAATTTCAATTTTTATTGGATTTTGTATACAAATCTAATTTCTATTTTTAAAAATATCAAATCATAATTATTTATGGATTTTACTTAGAAATTCATATTGAAATCTAGTTGCTCATTTTATTTTTATTTTTATTCGAATTTCTGTTTGTTTTGTATTTCGTATACAAATCTAATTTCCTTTTTTTATTCCAAATCGTAATTATTTATGAATTTTACTTTGAAATTTGTTTGGAAATCAAATTATTGATTTTATTTTATTTTATTATTATTCCGAATTTTAGTGTTATTGTTCTTGACATGAACTCTTCTACTTAGGAATTTATATGAAAATCAAATCGTCTATTTTATTTTATTATTCCAAATTTAATTTTATTGCACTTGATATGGACTATTTCTTTTAATCTAGACCGTTATAAACTGGACCCACTACGATCGATGGTGTAGATATTTCTCTTTTTCCACCGATTAACGTGGGAATTTCTAACCCTTGAGAACAAATGTGGTGACTTCTTTTAACTCTGCTTTAATTAGATAATAGATTTAGATAATATTCTACGGTTTGGCTAAACAACATTCGACTGTTTTCTTTTGCCAAAATAATCAAATATTCATCCGCCCAAAATGCTTTGAGATTTGCACTTCTTATCTGATGAATTGTGTCCGAATTTATTATGTTTTTTTTTCTTCAGAACATAACGAGTTCACCACGTCATCGTATTTTGTTGGTATAGAAAAAAATTGTCTTTGTTTTTGCTCAATCTCTCAAAGTATATGTTAGATTTTGAATTATGGGATGGGAATATGAGTTATTAAGATTTTTGAGAATAATTACAGTAATCAAAAACATAAATTACATAAATAATTTATTGTAATCTATGTATAATGAAGTTGTAAATGAACTAAAATTTAACTATTTTGAACCGATAAAACAATCAAATCTTGTATAGATAAACCCAATATCCTACGTATCACAAAGAAATATATTGATAAAGTTTGGATCATAGGGAGCCTTGGCCTCTACCAGCCCCCTCCCTCCGCCTCGGGCACCACATATGAGAGCTACAGTTTGGCAGTTTAGAATTTCACTATTCAGAAAGGCGATCCTTGGTACGGTTCGCCAGGTCGAGTTCTTGGGTGTAGTTCCAAAAAAATTTCGTCGCCTGCAAGTGCATGCCTGCATGGAACGGTGCAATCTGTCTTGGCGTGTCTTTTCAGCAAAGTAGCTAGACTGGGTTGACTTCAGGAAAACAGCATTATCGTGTGGCCCTGATAGAAATTAATCTCATCCTCCTTTCTTGTGCCACAACTCATAAGCACTAGGTGATTTTGTACTAATTCGCCTATCTGGAGGTCATGGGTTACTCTTTTTTTTAAAAAAAAACGAGTTACTCTCTTAATTGTCTGGTGTGCGCCTAACAAGGGCTCCTGTTCTGGCATTTGTTTGTGAGTTGGGGCATGCATCGCCAACAGAACAGATACTACACGCTTGTAAGGTTTAACGAGTCGGCTCTAAAAAGAATATTGATGAATTCATCTATTCTGGTAGATATGAATAGTCAACAACGAAAACATCCTTCAGATTTTTATTAAGTGGAGTAACGAAGCAAAATTCTTTTTTGAAAAGAATAACTATGATTAAATTAACCTCGAGAGATGAGTAGCTCATGTGCATAGACTGATGTGCTCTCAGGTATTGTTGAACAATGTTCAGACATGCAGCATTCTTTTTGGCTACAAATTCGAAATGAAAAATGCAGGGATTTGTATTGGAAATCAATACGCTATAAATGAGATACTGAAGAAGTACTCTAATTACATTCTAAAAAGAAGTAGTACGCTTTTTAGGGCTATGGATCATGAGTGCTGCAAAATTTTCTGATCAGATACTTAATCAAGTGTTATGAAATTTTTCTCAAACTTGTTTCATGGGCAGCCTCCCCTGAATCAATTAAGGAAAAGTGAAACTATCTGAAGGCATCCAGCCCAAGAAACAAACAAGGGAATTAATAAAAATCTACTGTAGTAATACCGGGAATCTAAGGCAAACCATATATATACGAAGCTTAATTGGTATGAGCTTAGTTTAACCTTACTTGCAAATATAGCTTCATTACGCGTTTTTTTAAAAAAACTAACAGATTAGAAATAAGGAATGCTAATAGTAGCAGGAAAGGCTCAATCACCTAGGATAAACGGCATGGTCCTGAAACCGCCCTGCTTTGCCTTCTTCTCGGCCACACCCTTCTTCTCCCCTCTGCCATCCTCAGCCATTGTTCTTGAATCTCGATCTCCTTCTCCTTCTTCAGAGAAGAAGCCACAGTCGCCGCAGCAGCTTCTCTCCACTGGATCAGTGGAGAGCTATGAGCTATGGTTAGGCACTGGCTACCTTCGTTGCGTGTGTGAGAAATGGAGATGGAGATGTCTTGTATGCACGCTTTTATAAAGGCATAAGGTTAAGATTGGATTCGGATATGTCCATCCCCGGAAAAGCCTCCGGAAATGGGAGGCATCCAGCGGGCCCAGGCTCCACCACAGGATGGGATGTGACGCCGTTGAGGATCTCCATCCACTGCAGTCAGATCAAAATGACATGAGGCTACCATTTGGTAATCTTGATCTGTTGTAAGAGTAGTAGCCACCACTGGTTAGTAGTTACTACTTAATATTCCCGATTTTCTCAACCATTTATATGTAGTGTTATTATTATGTCGTCCAATCCAGATTCTGAAAATCTGATACGAAATGTGAAATCAGCATGGGCAACCATTTTCTGAACTTAATCCCGTGTCCAGCTGCAGCCAAGGCAATCTGATGGGTTTTCTTTTTTTTTTCTTTTGATATCGCGATCGTATATAATGTCACACTCGTCATATTTCATGAAGTAGGCAGATATAAAATGTCTCTGCGGATTTAAGAATGGAAGGGTTAAATATCACCTTGTCGGCTTGTCCTAGGACTAAAGCGCTCATGTGAACTGGTGTGTGTATGGGTAGATATCGAGCTAAGTTCTCGTCTTATCGAGTTTTTTTCTTTTGAAATTGACATGGTTTAATTTAATATCATTTTATTTTATAGTTTGAAAGTATTTTAAGAATCAAGCTAACGAGTCGAGTCAAGCTTAAGTGAAATCCAATTTCAATAGAAATCGACTCATTTCAATATTTAACAATTTTAATGAGTGTAATTCTAAACAGGTGATTGGAAACTAACCCCGTGCCGCTTGTTCGGGTGACCCAGGAGGCGACGCCCCCCAAATCATGAGAGCCACCCACTCCTAGCCCCCTGCCGATCGCCGCCGCGGCTCCGACACCAACGGCGGGTCCCCCTCCCTTCGAATCTCCCCTTCTTCCTCCGTTCTCCTTCCTTCCCTCCCTCTCCCTCCTCCCCTCTTTTCAGATATAGCCGCGAGAGTGCGGCCAACGTGGTGGCGACGAGATGTCCACGGCCGACGAGGTGGCGGCGAGACCCTGGCGGGCCTCTGGAGGCACGGGGCTACCGCTCTTCTCAGTCCTCTTGGCTGGAGCTCACGACCTGCCGACGCATCCCCCTTGGAGGCTTAATTTAGATCCAGATCTAGATATGGCCCCCAGTAGCCGCGCCACCCCCGCCCCCCCCACGTGAGCGCTCCGCCACGACTTGCCGATGCTGGCGTCGGCTGGCCGCCGTGGACTCGGGGGCGCCACCGAGGAGACCCTGACGGGCCACACATGGAGCCACTATGCAGTCCGTCTTGGCACTCGCTGGGAGGATCCTGTGGTCCATGGTGCTCCACACCAAGAGGTTGCCAACGTCGACAGGTTGTTGCCGGGAGCCTCCATCGATCGACGACCACATCAAGATGAACGACACCACGCACAAGGGCATGCAAGGTCAAGGGTGAGGTGCAGTTCCACCAGCGTATGGTGGAGCGCCTCACATGCGCGCACACTGCTCCAATGCCTGCATCGCGTTGTCCCATGCTCACCACCGTCTGCTCCAAGGGCACACCGTGCGCGTCTTCATCACCACCGACGATAAGTTGATCTAGAGCTCAGTGCATCCTGTCATAGCTACAGAAGCCTCCTCACCCCGGTCCTAGAGCCCCCGCCTTTCCCCCCACTACTACACAAAACCTCATCATAGATAGTTATAAACCATCATCACAGACGGTTTTTGAAATGTCTGAATTTATGCGTCTGTGATGACATGAGATCATCACAGACGGTTTTTGAACCGTCTGAATTTATGCGTCTGTGATGACATGAGATCATCACAGCCGGTTTTTGAACCGTCTGTGAAAAAGATTATCACAGACGGTTCTATTCACGAACCTATCACAGACGGTTCGTGAATAGAACCGTCTGTGATAGTTTATTTTCACAGACGATTCTGAATAAGAACCGTCTTTGATAGCTTTTCTATTGCAAAAAATAGATTTTCACTTCATCTGGAGCCTTCTGAGCCTCGCGAATGAATCTGATATGGATTTTCGGATTGAACTTTTATTTAGTTTTCCCACAATAGCCACAGCAGTATCAACTCAATCCATTCACAGAGCACTAAAAACAACACGACATCACCCACATCACATTAGCATCAACTCAATCCATTCACATAGCACTAACACATCACAGTAGTAATCCACATCACAGAGCAAAGGGGGGAGTAGAGAGAGTGAGGTCGTGGGAGGCCGGCGACGACGAGGCCAGGGCGAGGTGGAGGAGGCTGCGGGCGACAAGCTCAGGGGAGGACGGGGAGACGAAGTGGAAGAGGCCAGGGGCGACGAGGTCGTGGGAGGCCGCCGACGACGAGGCTGGGGCGAGGTGGAGGAGGCCGCGGGCGACAGGATCGCGGGAGGCCGGAGCGCAAGGTCAGGGTGAGATGGAGATGGAAGAGGAGAAATAGCAGAGGAGGAGATGGAGATGGCAAAGGAGGAGATGGAGGACTCTGTTAATATAAAGAGATTTTCGGCAGCCCGCTCATTAAGTGTAAA
Source organism: Hsuehochloa calcarea (assembly GCA_036346395.1). Lineage (NCBI taxonomy): Eukaryota > Viridiplantae > Streptophyta > Magnoliopsida > Poales > Poaceae > Hsuehochloa > Hsuehochloa calcarea. The sequence continues at coordinate 16,909,824 of CM070602.1, read as the reverse complement.
TTTTTGTTTTCCCGCCCAACAAAACAAAAGTATCATAGACGGTTTTATACAAAAACCGTCTGTGATGACATATCACAGACGATTCGTATAATGAACCGTCTGTGATAAGTGAATACGAACCGTTTGTGATGAGTATCTCATTACAGACGATTTTTGTATAAAATCGTCTGTGATTTTAGATTTTACCATGGTTTGGAAGGAGAATTCCTAACTATGGTAAAAATCCAAGCTATAGTAAAATCAAAGAGTAAGAAAAATCCAAACCATGATAAAAATCCAAGTCATGGTAAATCTAAAATCACAGACGGTTCTAACCACGAACCGTCTGTGATATTCTCAGTATCACAGACGGTTTCCATATCAAAGATGGTTCATCTTGGAACCGTCTGTGATTATTTTATCACAGACCGTTTCAAAGAACCGTCTGTGATGAGGCGTTTTCTATGGTCTGTTTTGTAGTAGTGCTCGTCTCTCGTCGTTATCCGTTGTCGATGTTTGAGCTATCGGTTTCGCCAAGTGTTGTGTGTTCACCGGATTGTGTGGATGTGGAGAGGACCCACCCATGTTGCTATGTCGGGCGCCCCGAGTGTAGGTTGTTGTCTTGAGGAGTAGAAGGTCGGCCGTTGGAAGAGCCCCGAGTAGTCAAGCTATTGATGTGGAGGTGTCATCTTGAGGCGCAAGACAACTGTCCTGGAGGCCCCGTTTGTAGCAGTTGGCAGAGTCCACCATGAATGAGACACGTGGGTGGAGGGGGAGAGGAGTCAGAGTTGTCGTCCTTTTGTTCTGCATCATCTACCGTTGTCGCTGAGTGGAGGAACCGCTTACTCACCTAATTCATCTAAAGCTCCTTGTTGGTTGCCCTGTCAGTGTGTGGATTCACCTTGCCCCTACTTCTATTCTTCTCTCTCATGCTTGTGCTTGGACGATCATCTACACTGCCCCGATTTTAAATAGTTCGAAGTTTTAATGCGTTGGATAGGAGGTGTTGCCCTTCCTGTGTGTTCGGTAGAGCTAGTTGGTGTTATGGTGTGGTTAGGTTTTGCTAGTTAGTGCATCTAGCTTTGGTGCTGTTGCTAGGGTGCTGTGAGGCGTGTCTAGTTGCGGGTTCTCTCCCATCCGAGTTATATATTTTTATCTTGTTTTCTCCTACTTTATCAATACAAAGGGCATCTCTACCACCTCTTCGTTGCAAAAAAAAAAACAGAAGAGTATAATTGGAACAATATTGAATCGAGTCAACGAGCTTTTTTTCCCACCCCCAATGTGTGTGTTGGTTGGGGGGGGATGGTTTCGCTTGAGCTACTTCATGTTCGTTTGCTTCTAGTTCAACTGAACTACTGCACAAGTGCTGAACTCTAGCTTAGGCTGGACTTCAATGTCGCACCTCATGCTACAATACTAGTAGATCATCGGCTTTTCTTCAACAGCCTAACAATAATTCGATGAACTGGTTGATGCATGAGACTCCAACACCTAAGGGTATCTCTAATAGTATCTTTATTATCATCTCTTAGCTATATCATATCAACAAAATACTATATGGAGGAGAGGAGGGAAGAGTACAAGTCGTTTCTTCTAGTTGAAGTAATTCTATTTTTTTTTAAAAAAAAATTATAAAATTTAAATATTAAAAAGTATGTTAGAGACTATCGTGCATACGAAATAAAGCATAATATATTAATTTACTTTAGTTGATATGTAGTCCATTTTTATCTCACGACGTGTGCATACACGTAAATAATTTAATTTCCGACGCAGCCGGCCGGCTCCCCTGTTTCCAAAGGATGCGCGCGCCGCGCATGCGTGCAGATCACATTTCATTCAGGGAAGCAATGCCGTTGCCTTAGAAAACGCCAGGTACTATGCATGACACGCCAGCCGGCAGCCGTTGCACACCACCGGCTCGGCAGGTCAGAGCACAGTGGCGGCACCACTGCTGCGACTGCGTGATCTTTTCCTTCTGTTCGCCTTTCAGCTGGTACAACGTATAAAGAGACGGACACTATTGCTGCTTGCTGCTCCTATCAATTGCTACATGGTGTCCTCGGCATCGTGCGCTGCCTCCCTTTGGCACTTCCGGCGACCGAGAAGAATCGCTCGTACCACTTTTCTTTTTTTTTGTTGAAACGGGGTTACCAATGATTGGAAGCGAAGATATTTCTGCAGCGTTTCTGGTGGCAAAAATGGTTAATTTTATTGGGAGGTAATTGTTTTTTAGCCTTGATTTATGACTTCCTCAGAAGGGTGATTATTATGAAGGGTGATTTATTACTTCTCAGAAGGCGTAATTTGTGTTATGCTTTTGCCGTTATTGCGTAGTAATTAGTTAGTCTTTGTTAGCTAGCTAATTAGATAGTTTATGGGTAATTAATTAGTAATTAGTTAGTCGAGTAGTAATGAATTAGTTTAGTGCTAATTAATTAGTCGTAATTAGTTTAGTAGTCATCGTTGACATATGAAGTAAGTGGAAATAAAGTCATGGTATTTTTAGTGGTAATTAATAGTAATTAGTTAGTTTATAGATAGCTAATTAGTCGTAATTAGTTAGTTCACTAGTAATAAATTAGTTTAGTGCTAATTAATTAGTAAGTAATTAGTTTAGTACTCATCGTTCTGACATATCAAGTTAGTGGAAATATCTTTGGTATTTTGTAGTGGAGTAATAGTTAGTTTAGAGATAGTTAATTAGTTAGTTTAGTTAGTTGGTAGTAATGAATTAGTTTAGTGCTAATTAATTAGTCGTAATTATTTAGTGGTTGTTGTGGGTTTAGGTATTTTCAACATGCAAGACTTGATTGTATTTCTGGCGATGGCCTTATGAGCCGGACACGATGGGTTGGACTGTCGAGATGCCGTACAAGGTGGTCGGGGCGGAGGGCTCCACGCGATGAATATTCACGAGTGCTGAAGTCTGCATCCGGAGGAGTTCCTCACGGAGCCAAGGACGAAGAAAGTAATGATTGAGGCGATCACTGCACCAATTATGTGTGGGAGCTCGTAAAGGTGGATGGAAGCATAGCATGGAGGCGTTACATGGAGATTGTCTCCACCGAGGCGGCCATTCACGGGAAGCCTATGGTGTACGTCAATTTCGTATATAGGGCGTCTGGAAACCACGATGATGCCGAGGGCTGCATAAGCGGCAAGCGCGGCGAGGAGTGAAGATGGCAAGACGGAATGTCTTTGCCCTCGGAAGAAATCCGTGCCTAATTTTGAGCCAAATGAGGCGGAAACATGGTGGTCGACCGCATCGGCGCCACAGTATCTACGGACGAGACTCTCGGGTTGAGTCGACGAGGACACCACCCAAGCTCGGATGGTACAAGCGAGGGCGCACACGGCGGTGGTCCTTACGTGGCATCGAGACTTGATGATATCGCGGTGCGTTCGCTCGTACTACCGCAAGAAGAAGGCTCCTGGGGTTTGAAGCCGACACCCTCTTAGTTGGGCGGCGCTTCGAACAAGGTGGGCGTGCAACAAGCTATAGCACGCGATGCGCTTTGTCCATCGGCCGTGTGTACCGAGTGCACCGGTCCAACCAGGAAGTACTGCGGATGAAGTGCATAGTAGAAGGCGCCCGGCAAGGTCAAGCCTCTCCGAGCAAAGATCTTTGGCTCGGTCTTCACGGCCAAGGAGCCGATCGACCACACTGCGAGCTCAACGAGCCCTGGCGACATCGGGCGTGACTTCGCATATGTTGCAAACCTCATCACGCACCTAGTTGAGGCGACGTGTACATCTCCCCAAGCCGATGATGTCGGAAGTCGCCAATCGGGTTGGCTATCCGATTAGCTTCTGACAAGGTTCGACGAGCCAAGCGTAAAGTCATCGAGACTATATGCGGGACATACGTAAGAGGCGTACAACCTTGTGCCGAGATTGCTTCACCAGATTGCGGATCAAACCCGCACGTACATAAACAATTTGGGCCGTGAAGATCTTTGAAAAAGGGCCCAACCACTTCATCTTGGATAGGGTGTTACGGGCTTTCGCTCGGGCCATCGGGGCTTCAAGTTCTCGCCGTCCGTGCTAACGATGGATGGCACTTTTCTCTTCGGGAAGTACAAAGGCACCATCCTCACGCGGTGGCGGCGATCACGAATGACCAACTTCTCCGGTTGCATTTGCCATTGTCGAGGCGAGAACACATCCGGTGGCCGTGGTTCTTGGAGAACGTGAAGAGGGCGTGGTGGGAGGCCGCCAGCGTCTGCGCTAGTCACGCATCGCAATCTTTGGGTTGTTGGCGGCCATCAACATCATGCGCGTGGGATGGATCCATCTCACCGGTGGAGCGGCGTGCAATCCGGTGGTGCATGAGGCATCTTGCATCTAACTTGTTCACACGGTTCGCGATCGAGAACTCATGAAGGCGTTCAAGGCATTGTGTATGCGAGAACCGGCGGAAGTTTGAGTCTATTTGGAGAGACCTTGAACAGGACTACGAGACATACAAGGGAGTCCACTCCGGAGAGGAGCAACCTAGTAGCGCCATAACCTTCTCCCGGTGGATTAACGACCACGCTCCCGAATTGGAGAAATGGTCCTCCTCTATGACCACGGACGGTGCGTAGTGCGGCGTTATGGCGACCAACATGTCCGAGGTCTACAATAGCGTCTGAAAGGTGTGCGCGGGCTCCTATCACGCTGCGGTTGTCCAGAGACATGGACTCGCACCGTTGGTTATTTCGTGAATAGAGCCACCGCGACCAAGCGGCGGATGGGCGAAGGCAGCGGTGGTCCGAGAACATGCGAGAGACACATGGATCGGAAGATGGAGAAGGCCCGAATGCACGACATTCGGTGATCGGCGGCCTCAAAGTAAAGTACGAGATCAAGCTTCGGCGTAAATACGTCAATAGTCATGCTAGGGGAAAGAAAACAGCATGCACCACGGGTGATGTGGCGACATGCACTGCAACAAGCCAAAGCTCTTCCACAAACCATGCTCGCGACGTGTACAAGGCATGTGCACAAATGCGGCAGATGGCTACACCATACATCTCTGAGTACTACGACATGCAAAGACCTATTCGGTACATGGAGCGGAGAGTTTCACTCGTATGGTTTGGAAATGAACTACAAGGATCTTTGGCCCGACATGGTGCCTTGGGGTCCCAACAGGACTTGAAGAGAATAGGAAGGGCGACGGCAGAGCAAGCGCTTCCGAATGACATGGATGCTAGTCAGCGTGCAGTATTAGCCGCCACAGTGAAGTGCGAGGATATGCAAGACCCCAGGCACTCAATGAAGGATTGTCCCAACAGACCTAGTTCGTCAAATTCGTCACTCGGTGTCGTAATTTAAAGTTTTTCTGTCTTGCTTGTTATGTACAGCGCAAAATTATCGAGACCGGCTATGGACTCTTGACAAACTTCTACAAGAGGATGTTGCGAGCGCAATCGCTTCTTGCAGAAGAGGAAACAAATAAAATACCCAAATTTTTCAATGAAAGATGCTCCAGTGCCACCACGTTTGCGGTCGAAGTGTGTGTGTGGTGAACCGCAGAGATCATTCATCCACACACCCGCATACACGCCGGCGGGCGTACTCAAAGTCGGCCACTACATGGTAAGCGTTTCTTTCGCGCGCATCGATTTTCCTCCCAATGTTTAATTCCTTCAATTTTTAACTTCATCCCCACGTAATGCAGCCCGAGATGCTGCCGCCACTTCTTCAATGGATTGACGGCCCGAGATATGCGACATGGCATTCATCCAAATAGGAGTACATGCTAAACTACTCGGTGCGGGCGAGAACTTCTCCGCAGTGGAAACCTTACGTGCGGATGAGGAGGCACCAAGGACCCCAATAAACTCCCGGCGTAATCCATATCGGCGACAAGGAAAGGCTCATGCAAGCGTCGATTATGAAGAAATTACATCCTTCTTATGATTTTCACTATACGGTGTACTTACATCATGCAAGCGCAGGACATGGGCGACTCGACACACCACCGAGCGTGGACATTCCGTAATAAGGGCAAGGGAAAGGCTCATGAGGCTGAGCCCGGCCGCCACAGCGTATCCGGTCGCCCGGGCGTCATCCGTATCCACGACGTCAGTTATGAAGAAATTACATCCTTCTTATGATTTTCACTATACGGTGCACTTACATCATGCAAACGCAGACATGGGCGACTTCGACACACCGTACCGACGTGGGCGGTCCGTGACAAGGGCAAGGAAAGGCTCATGCGGCTATGCCCGGTCGCCATAACGTATCCGGTCGTCAGGGAGCAATCTACATGGACGACGTGAGTTATGAACAATTGACATTCTTATTACGTTTTATCTTTGACGATGTACTTACATCATACAATCGCGAGAATGCAGACGACTTGACATACCGGAAGCGTGGAGAGTCCGGCGATAAGGGAAGGCTCCTCGGCCGAGACCCACCGACGTCGAGACAAGGCTCCCTTGCTATGGCGCCATGGAGACAAGTAGCACACATCGTTAAGTAGTTGCTACCCACATGTTGTACCAAGCATCTTCATAATCGCAACAAGCGGTCTCCCGAATTTTAAATTATAGCAAATGAGGTAAAAAAATGAAAAATTTTGTGTTTGACAAAGTGTATTTGATTATGTAATTTTTCTATTATTTTATTTATTAAGAATCTTTTGATATAACGTTGCTTTAAATGCAGATCAATTAATGTACTTCATACAAAGGAGGTCTCAGGAGGCCACGAGAGGTCTCGAAGGTTTAATGTAGTGGAATCATTATACAAAAAGTTTGTACGTTTATTGATTAATCTGAACAAGACACTCATACTGAAATAGCGATAACAAGCATGTAGTACAATGAAAATAGCATAACACGTGAAACTATACGGCCACTCGTCGAGCCACTACTCTCTCCTGCTGCAATTTGCGTCGCGTCGCGCCTTGTTTTGCGCCGAGCATGACCCGTGGAATCGTCCACCGCTCACGGATTACGCGTGTCGGTTCGGGAGGAATACGGAGACCGTTGAGGCGGAGGTGGACGATGGACCGAGTCCGGGCGAGTCCGGTAGGCGTACATGTCGTCTTGATGAGGCGTGCAGGGCACAGGGGACACTTACGAGGAATTCATCCACGGCGGAGGCTAGAAAACCACTCGAGGGCCACTGGGAGTGCGATGCCCGCAACTCGCTTCGCGGATGAACTCTCGCACGAGTATACCGTGGGGCACGAACCGGGAGGAGCTACGCCTGCGACGCTAAAAACCCTGGCTGCCATTGTCCTTGCCCTGGCGTCGTGTACTGCTCCCTGGTAGGAGTTGGGAGGCCCGTATCGTCGTCATCAGTCGATGTGAACTGGCCGTCACCCCCAGGGGCTGAAGGCTGCAAGACGAAACGATGTTAGTACAAATGAACACTCTGGATGTAAACTAAGAACCTCGTACCTCCCGGATGTGCGGTCTGCAGATGACCGAGGCGGCGGTATGTCTGGTCCGGACGGACGAGGAAGTGATTCATCCCGACGGACCTACGGCGAGAGAACGGCATGATGTTAGCGGAGCGTAAGGCATAATTACAAAACTTGATGTAAATTTGTACATAGCGACTTACGTGCGGCACGGCCCGGAGATGACCGACGGAACTTCGGCGACGTCGGACTCGCTAGGTCGTGGTGACCTAGCGGGTGAGCACGACCCCAGCCGTGCCGTGCGCAAGGCGTCGTCCCTCGAGCGACCAACGCTCAAGTTCTTTACTATCTTCTTCATCTCCGCAGAGATGTGCTTCAAAACTTTTTATATGCCGACGGGTTCTATCTGGTGCGAGTTGGGCCTCGTCATCACGCGCTCTGACGCCGCACTCGCCCGCTCAAGCAGTAGTGACATATGTACGAGTTCATTAACAAAAATACGAATATCGTCAACAAAGCTGCGAACCCGAGGTTGTAAGTGTAAATGCAGTGTCGTCATGTCTTGAAGCCTTTGTGGACGGTCGTGCGTCTGCGGCGGAGGCTCTCTTGGTGCGTCTGAAATGTCACCTCCTCAGGCGCCCGGAGAGAGAATGGTGAGTCTGCACGCGTTCGTGGCATGTACCACTCCATGTCTGCAGCTGCACGGACCGAGGGTCATATGGGCGCGGCTCATGCCATACATCCACGTGCACCACAGTGAAGCCATGTCTCAATCCACTTGGTCTGTGGTGCATTTGCTACCCAAAATATGCCCACCCGAGCCTCGATTACTGCATTTTGGAAAGATTAATGTTACAAAGAAGGCGTAAGGACGCAAAAATTACTTGGATGAAATTTGACTCACGTGTACGGCTCGCTCCGAGGGCCGGACGTTCGGGGGCACGAGTGAGTATCGACAAAGCTGTCGCATTCTGTATTGCGGCGCGTAAAACTCCACCATATGTGAGAACACCGGTGGCGGTCGTCATCCACAAAAATCGATCCACGAGGCATGAAACAGAGCGGCCCGTGCGGCGCAACGCGAGGAGAAAATCAGCATGCCATGGACACCGGATGATGTCGCTCTCGTGCAATAACTTTCGAACTCGTTGTGGTACAACGAGTAGCACCTGTCGGGACCCAAATATGCAAATCTGGACCCTCGTATTACGCACTAGTCGGGATCACGCTAGTGCACACACAGTGTCAACATTGATGAAATATCACATCCATACAGCGAATATAAGAATAAGCGAGTACATTTAAATAACAAATAAGCTGTTGGGACCTTACGGTCGAGTTTTACATTTATTAAGCCATGCAAGGTGACAATAAAGAAATAAAGCTGCAATGAAGCGAAATAAACTCCGGTGGCTCCATCAATTTACCACAGCAACCGATGGGATCAAGACCCTAACGTTCAACCTTCGTAGAACTCTTCTTCAAAAATGACGACTCCTCCACTTCGTTGATTTATTTAGCAAGAGTGAGTACACACCGTACTATAAGTCATACCACAGAATGCATTTATACATGATGGCTTATTCCAAAGGAATGGCTTACGTGGTTATTTTGCGAAATGCAACATTTGCAATTGAATACAAATAATAGATTGAAAGCGTAATTCAAAACAAATAGACAATAATAAGTTAACAATTGATTTCACAAAAGACACACAGTCTAATCAAGTTCTTTCACACAATTTGAACAAGTTATCTCACACAGTGACCCTTCCCATTTGTTTTATGAAAATCTACCCCTCGTGTGAAATTCCGAGCATGTCCATAGCAGAGGACGCGGCTATTCGAATAGATTGATTAAAACACTCGCAGAGGTTGTACACTTTACCCACACGATGAAACCAACCGGATCGAGTTGATCACAACAAAACCTTCGAGAGACTTCATCTCAAACAATGACACTCTGGTGTGCTTTATGTAGTCAATTTGTACACAGCCCTTGGAGCGACACACACCATTGGGCGGGGATGCGTGAACAGTCCGCGATGTGACATATCACACCTCCACCCATCACATAGCTTAAATACAACCTGAGTTGTCAATGTCAAGACTCCATAACTTACTAAGTCAGGCCCAGCCCATACTAGGCATGTGGTCGTACAGTAAGGCCCAGTTCAATGGCGCACAAAGTTAAGTCCTTAATTGACTAAGGCAAGACTTCCAGTTTTTCCCAAATCACAAAGTTTAATAAGCACACAGCTCCACCATTCACACAGAATCCACCACTTGCCTCAGTCTAAATCTTTTCCCACCCTGTTGATTAAGTGCAACACATGCCATCAACGAGTAATAGCACACAGCACACACAGATTCATCACACAGTTCCATAATCACTTAGTCAAATTTATAATTGCAACTCTCACATGAAATGATGACTCGTGGCATGTCTAAGCAGTCTAATCGTATCTAACCAACCCACGTTGGTGCTACAATAATACCAACTAATAATTAATCAACCTAGGGTGACAAAAGATCATAGCATACAATAGACAAGGTGGCATAACAATTTGGATTAATAACTACACCCAAAAGCATTTAAATAAATACTTGAAATAGAATGCAATACATTGAAACAAAGTATTTTGAAAAGTGGGTTCAAAATGATCAAAGGTATAACTTGCCTTGGAATAGATCTAGATATTGGTCTTGGTCTTGAGGTGCTCCTTCTTCGAAAAATTCCCAGAAGTATCGACGCCTACTCATGAAACGAGACAAAAGAAACAAAACAAATAAATAACAGAGGCAAAACAAACTCCAAAAATTAAATAAAATTCATAAATAAATAGATCTGAATTTTATATAAATTTACAAATTTGAATGGGCTCAATTGGACTTGGATGCAAAAGATATGGGCTTTGGAAGATTGGAAAATCAATAAAACCCTAAATTAGATTTTCTCGAATTTCCCGAATTAATTTTATAAAGGAAAATCGAATTATTGCGCAATGCTTGCGTCGTAGAGAATTTCGGAAAAAGAATTAAATTTAAAGAAAAGCGACAGTGGGACCCATCGTCGACCTCTCGACTGGCCGATTAATTTGGGTTCACCGAGCCGAAGAGTGAGGTGTGGCGGTGGATCGAGCCACCTTGGCGATGTGGCCACGCAGTGACACGCCAAAGACCGAGGATGAGGTGGCTGACACCGGGGGCGCCACGGAGGCAAACGACCAGCGACACTCCGGCGACCACGGATCGCGGCGGATGCGGCGACTTCGGCGGATGGAGGCGCGCTCTGGACTCGGTGCGACTGGCGGTCTGGTGGCCGGTCGCTTCTTGCCGGAGATGACGAGCAGCGGCGGCGACACGAGGAGGCGAGCGGTGCGGTGATGGCGGACGGCGAGGTAGGGCTTCCCTGGGGCAACGAACGTCGCGCGTGAGGTTGCCATGGCGAGACGAACTTCGTGGAATGGGCTCGGTGGCGGTGAAGCTCACCGGTGGGCTGCGCAATCGGCGAAGAGGCTCACGGCGGTGCCGAGGTTGAAGCGATTCCGTGAAACGACGACGATCTAGGGTTAGAGGCGTAGGCGAAGGCGGAAGTGGATGCGATCCTCGTGACACGGCGCGGCTTTAAATAGGGCCGAGAAACCCTAGAATCCATGTCGAGGACAATGGCGGCGTGGAAGATTCGAACGAAGTCCGACGGAGGCGATGAAACGATGTTTGGTGGGACCCACTTGTCGTGGTAGCTTCGGACGAAGGGGTGTGGCAAAACGATGCCTCGGCGGTCCAGCAGATGGAGAGGCGAGGCGATGGCGCATGGCGAAGCGTAGCCGGACGATCGGGATCCAAGGGGTGGGAAGCGGCGAGTGCGAGAAGGCGTATGCGTCTTGATCGCGCTAAGGGGACAGCGGCGGAGATCCAGAGCTCAAAGGCGGGAATGGGTCGCGGAGTGGGCGAGGCGAGGAATAGTCTTGGGCTTCGCCCGATCGTTCAAGGATTTAAAATATGTTTTTCTTTTAAATAAATCCAGAAAATGCAAATAGCAATTAGAAAATAGCAAATGACTTTGGAAAAATTCCAGAAAATTCTATAAAATATAACCAAGCATATAGAATCTAAATAAAATAGTTTTGACAATTGTTGATGTTGGGATTAAGCTCATTAAATCAATTTGTCCTTAAAGTCCATATTAAACTTTTCAAATTAATATTCAAATAAATCCAAATGGTGAATTTTCTCACTAGTACTATTTAAAAGATTTTTAAAGCTCTGAAATTTGGGATGTTACAAACCTCCCCCCCTTAAACGAATCTCGTCCCCGAGATTCAGGCTAGCTAGAGAAAAGGCTAGGGAACTCGGCTTTTAACTCTTCTTCACGTTCCCACGTTGCTTCTCCATACAGTGGTTACTCCATTGGACTTTGCGTAAAGCGAGCAGTCTTGCTTACAGTGCGGGCTCTGCGACATCAAAATCTTGACAGTGCTCTTTGTATGTGAGATCTTCCTTGATTCAATTGACTCCAACGAGGTCTACTCTTACGCACACGAAGACACTTCTTGGTGAGAGACATGAAAGACATCATGCACTCACGCTAACGATGCGGTAGCTCAAGCTGATACGCAACTTCTCCACGGCGTTCCAAAACCTTGAATGGACCCACATACCTTGGAGCAAGCTTCCCTTTGGCATGGAATCTCTTAACACCTCTGGCGGAGTAACTCGAAGATACACAAAATCCTCGGTTCAAAGTCGAGGTCACGGCGACGATTATCGGCATAACTCTTTTGCACTGGGTGGGCTATCTTTAACCTCTCTCGATCATAGCAACTTGTTCTTGGCTTCGAATAATATCGGCCCGAACACTACGTTCAAATTGTCTCGACCAATTCAGCGGAGTTCTGCGAGCACGGCCGTCTGAGCTTCAAATGGTGACATTTGCAAAGCGGCTTGATAAGCTGTTGTACGAGAATTTCGCATCGGCAAACTTTTATCCCAACGGGTAGCATTAGCTAAGGCACGGGCTCTCAACATATCTTCTAATATCGATTGACTCTTTCGATCTGTCCATCATGCTGGGATGATAGCGATCTTGAAATTTAGATGAGTCCCAGGGCTTCATGTAGACTCGCCAAAAGCGAGAGGTGAATTGAGATCCTCGATCGACACTATCTTCTTAGGCACACCGTGCGGTCGACGATTTTGACATATACAATTCGCATGGCGGTCTCTGAGTAAGTGGTTTTGGTGGCAAGAAATGGGCAACCTTAGTCAAGCGATCCACTATTACCCAAATCGAATCATATCACGATTGGGTCTTGGGTAAACCGGTAATAAAATCCATACCGATCTCTTCCACTTCCATTACGGTATCTTCACGGTTGTAGCAATCCTGCTGGTCTCGATGTTCGGCCTTTACTTTCGACACACGTCGCATAAAACAACGAACTCGCAGCGTCTCGCTTTAAGTTTGGCCACAAAACTTATTCTTAACATCTGATACATCTTAGTGCTTCGAGGTGAATTGAATACTTTGAGTCATGGGCTTCCTTCAAAATCATTGTCTTAATCCATCCATATCTGGTACACAGATACGTCCATTGATCCACAGTATATCCTGATCATCTATGGTGAAGTCTTTAAATTTTCCCTCTGCCATCTTCTTCTTGAGGTCGACAAACTCGAGAATCCTTAGGTTGAGCTTCACGAATCTGTTTCTCGAGTAGATTGTACTTCCAAATTGGCCACAAATCCTTAGGAACAACTTCTAGGCGTAGCTTCGGAATTCCTCTGAGTTACGAACACAACTCTTTGCTTCGAGCATTGCGGTAGCTCTTGCGACTCGGTGCATCTGCAACTACATTAGCCTTACCGGGATGGTAATGGATTCCAAGATTATAATCCTTTATTAATTCCACCATCTTCTCTGTCTCATGTTCAAATCGGTGAGTGAATATGTACTTCGGGCTCTTATGATGCATATAGACTTCACGGCGATTCTGGGTGAGATAATGACGCCAAATCTTCAAGGCATGCACTACGGCGACTAGTTCCAAATCATGGGTAGGATAGTTCTCTTCATGAGGCCTTAATTGCCTTGGCGCATAGCGGCAGCTCTTCCTTCTTGCATAAGGACACATCCTAGTCCTTGACGCGAAGCATCACAGTAGATATCAAAATCCTTACTAATATCCGGCAAAACTAACACTGGGGCTGAAGTCAAACGTTTCTTCAATTCTTGAAAACTCTCTTCGCAAGCTGGGGTCCAAATAAACTTCTTCTCTTTCTTCAACAATTGCGTAAGAGGTTTAGCAATCGTTGAGAACCCTTCAATGAAACGACGATAGTATCTGCCATTCCCAAGAAACTACAATTTGAGTAACCGTCTTGGTTGCTCCCAATTCATTCTGACTTTAACCTTTCCGGTCAATTGCTACTCCTTAATTTGTCATTACATGACCGAGAAAATCAACTTTCTTCTTCCAAAAGTCACACTTGCTGAACTTGGCATACAACTGATGTTCTCTGAGCTTCTCTAGGATTAATCTCAAATGTTACAGTATGTTCTTCTTACGACTTTGAGTATACCAAAATGTCATCAATAAACACTACCACGAACTTATCCAAATATTCCATGAATACTTTGTTCATCATGTTCATGAAATAGGCGGGGACATTAGTCAATCCAAAGACATGACTAAAAACTCAAAATGTCCATCCGGGTTGAAAGCGGTCTTTGGTACATCCTTAGGACAAATCTTTAGCGATGGTAACACGATCGTAGATCGATCTTGGAGAATACTCGGCTCCTTTCATCAGGTCGAACAAATCATCTATTACGGGCAATGGGTACTTGTTCTTGATGGTGACTTCGTTGAGAGAGCGATAATCGATACACATTCTCATACTTCCATCTTTCTTCTTAACGAACAAAGCAGGTGCTCCCCATGGCGACGAACTAGGTCTTACAAAACCTTTTTCGATGGTTCTTCTATACGCTTCTTCATTTCCACAAGTTCATCGATTGGCATCCGATAGGGTCTCTTGGAAATTGGTCTTTGTTCACGGCACTAGATCGATGACAAACTCAATGTCACGGTCGGTGGCATTCTGGTAACTCTTACGGAAATACATCGGGTAATCTCGACTCTGTGCGTCTTCCAAAAAAGCGTCTTGATCGTTGACCACCAAATGTCCATCACGTCTTGAGGTGGCTAGAAATTCTACTTTCTTTCTGTGGTATCCTCAATTGTCACGGTTCTTGACCACAATCTAGCTTTGCTTTATGTTTGGATAACCAATCCATACCAAGGATGACATCTATGGTGCGAGTGTCAGAACTATTAGGTTGGCTAGAAACTCAACTCGACTATGAGTAGCCTAGCTCCTAAACATCCAACTTTAGAACTTAGCTCTGCTCGGTATTGGACTAACAGTATGCTTAAGATGCATAACTTCCAATTTGTTCTTAGTTGCAAAATTCGAGAAACAAAAGAATGCGAAGCTCGAATCAAAGCAGGCGATGCAGTCTTGAATTTACTAGGAACTTACCGATTACAACGTCGGTGCTTCTTGGGCTCCTTCGAGTGGCGTGGTTGACCGCGGCCTCGACCTGCGATGGCGGTGCTCCTCCGGATTGACCGGTAGCTTGAGAAGTTCCTTGATGGTTGCCTTGTCTTGGTGTCTTGGTGGTGTGTTCCCAAGGTTGAAGCGCATTGGGTGATAGTCCCATTCTGCGGACATCGGTTGGCGAAATGCCTGGCCGACGGCGGGTAAAGCAAACTCTGGTTGTGATACGTGGGTTGCTTCTTTGGATTAGGGTTGGTAGTGCGGGGTTGCGAAAGTTACGAGCAAGCGGGCGAGGTTGAAGTTGGTGCGGTGGTGCAGCGAGAATGCATGTGGTGGAAAGCGGCTAAGCTGCGGTGGAATCATTCTTGCCCTTAGTGGGGTTGGTGACTTCCTTCTTTGAGCCATTCTGCGCTACGATGATCTTCCAATTCCTTGCGCTTATCCTCTAGAATCAAAGCCTTGTTGATCAACTCTTGAAAATCGGGAAAGGTGTGGGCGATCAAGTTGACTTGAAGTCCGTGTTCAATCCTTTGTAAAACGACTCGACGAGCCTTATCGATGGCGACATCTTCTGCAAAGATATCGAGCAAGTTGTGAGAACTTGTTGAGGTAATCGATCAACGACATTCCTCCTTGCTTGAGAGCACGAAATTCATCCTTCTTGGATCCATGATTCCTTCGGTACATGATATCTTGGCGGCGATTGTGAACTCTTCCCAAGTAATATCTTGTGGCGTTCCATGCGTTGCACAAAGTTTTCCCACCATTCGCGGCAATGCCTTCCATCGGTGAGAGGCGTCTGAACTTTTCATGATCGCTGCATTGAGTGATCAGCAGTTTTCTCTCAATAACACGAAGCCAATCATCAGCTTCTACTGGTGAGACATGTCCAGAAAAGGTTGGTGGACGGGTCCTCATAAACTCCGCCAACTTGGATGATCCATTGTGACCATGAGCAACTGGGGCTCCATTGTAATGCTGATTGTTGTTGTTCTGATTATTCATAGCCTGCATCTGATTCATCATGGTGTACATCAGCTGGGTCTGAGCTGTCATGAATGCTCCAAAATTCTGCAGATCGACTGAAGGTGCTTGTGGTGGAACTACTTCTGCGGGGATTTGTTCCTGTCCTTCTGATACTGGAGTATCAGAACCACTTGCAGCAGCTTGACGAGTTTGAACCATCTGGTGAACCTCCAAGGGTTAGATAAGGTAGCAAGCACGAGATAAGTTGTAGAACTAAGCGGGGTAGGTAAAACCCAACAACATATTTTAAGAAAGCTCAACTGAAACTCTTATATTGATTAAGATAATAGTATGGCTTGCAACAAATGCCTAAGGGCCTTTGCAGCTCATACTTGCACACAAAAATAAGGACGAACTTAAACACACCAAACTACCGCCTAAAGGGCGACTCAAGACATAAAACTGGCTAAGCCTGAAACAACGCGAACAGACTACTCAATCAAATAGCCTCCATGCCTTGGCGGTGCTCCGCTTTGTAGACTGAAAGTGGTGGCATCCTCGCGAACTGATCTTGATGTCCCGGGGATGGTGCAATAGGAGCAGTGTCCACAGTGCAGTCTTTGCTGGTGCTTACGGCTCTGACCTCTGCTGGCTCTTCTGGCTCAGCCGGTCCATTAGCTTCTTCTGGGTCTTCCTCTTCAATGTCTTCTTCGCGTCGTCCATAAAGAGTTTCTTCTAATATGGCGATCCTTTCTTCAGCTCTCTGAAGAGTCTCATAGGTACACTCCAGCTCTGTAGCGGCTAACTCCAACGATTCCTCCTGAGCAGCGGCGAACTGGGCGAGATGCACGACGGTGGCGTTGTCTTCTCCTCCGTGAGCGGAAAAGCGCAAAGCAAGATCCACGTCGGAAGTGCGGGGATGATAACGGAAAACTGTGTCACGAAGCTCTCGAGAGTAGATGTTGCAGATCCTCAGGATGGCAAGGCGTGAAGACTCCTGGATTGCTTCAATCCAAATACTCCTTCTAGCTGAGATGTGCAGTGGTTTGCTTGCCTTGGTGTGCTGCCTGGCGTAGATGGTCAAATGGCAGATCACTCCACGATCTCGGCCGTTCACGATCCAAGCATTGCCACGGTACAATGGACGATCGAACCCTCCAAGTACTTGTAGCAACTTCCAAAGCTCGGCGGCAAGTCCTCCCTTGCGCTCTCCATAACTCTGAAGACGAGGCATCTGTCAAGATGGACAAGGATATGAAAACAACTTTAAAACAGCGGGGAGAGAAAGAATTTCAGCAATAGTTGAGTCAAGAGAGACATGAGATGAGTTAAAGAGTTCAATTAATCTTGCAAGTTAATATTTGCTTTAGAAAATAGTTTTGGACTCACTAAGAACGGCCAATCTAACTAGGGTCAAGACCTACAGTCAATATGGCTCTGATACCACCTCTGTCGGGACCCAAATATGCAAATCTGGACCCTCTGTGTATTCTGCACTAGTCCAGGATCACGCTAGTGCACACAGTGTCAACATTGATGAAATATCACATCCATACAACGAATATAAGAATAAACGAGTACATTTAAATAACAAATAACTGTTGGGACCTTACGGTCGAGTTTTACATTTATTAAGCCATGCAAAGTGACAATAAAGAAATAAAGCTGCGTGAAGCGAAATAAACTCCGGTGGCTCCCATCAATTTACCACGAGCAATGGCGGGATCAAGACCTAACGTTCAACCTTCGTAGAACTCTTCTTCAAAAGCAAAGCGACTCCTCCATACATTGATTTATTTAGCAAGAGTGAGTACACACCGTACTCGCAAGTCATACCACAGAATGCATTTATACATGATGGCTTATTCCAAAGGAATGGCTTACGTGGTTACTTTTTAAATGCAACATTTGCAATTGAATACAAATAATAGATTGAAAGCGTAATTCAAAACAAATAGACAATAATAAGTTAACAATTGATTTCACAAAAGACACAGTCTAATCAAGTTCTTTCACAATTTGAACAAGTTATCTCACACGGTGACCCTTCCCATTTGTTTTATGAAAAATCTACCCTCGTGTGAAATTCCGAGCATGTCCATAACCGAGGACGCGGCTATTCGAATAGATTGATTAAAACACTGCAGAGGTTGTACACTTTACCCACACGATGAAACCAACCGGATCGAGTTGATCACAACAAAACCTTTCGAGACTTCATCTCAAACAATGACACTCTGGTGTGCTTTCTGCCGTCAATTTGTACACACCCTTGGAGCGACACACACCATTGGGCAGGATCAATGAACCGCCCCGCGATGTGACATATCACACCTCCGACCCATCACATAGCTTAAATACAACTGAGTTGTCAATGTCAAGACTCCATAACTTACTAAGTCGAGGCCCGGCCCATACTAGGCATGTGGTCGCACTGATGAAGGCCAGTTCAATGGCGCACAAAGTTAAGTCCTTAATTGACTAAGGCAAGACTTCCGCTTTTCCCAAATCACAAAGTTTAATAAGCACACAGCTCCACCATTCACAGAATCCACCACTTGCCTCGGCCTAAATCTTTTCCCACCTCGTTGATTAAGTGCAACACATGCCATCAACGAGTAATAGCACACAACACACACAGATTCATCACACAGTTCCATAATCACTTAGTCAAATTTATAATTGCAACTCTCACATGAAATGATGACTCGTGGCATGGCTAAGCAGTCTAATCGTATCTAACCAACCCACGTTGGTGCTACAATAATACCAACTAATAATTAATCAACCTAGGGTGACAAAAGATCATAGCATACAATAGACAAGGTGGCATAACAATTTGGATTAATAACTACACCCAAAAGCATTTAAATAAATACTTGAAATAGAATGCAATACATTGAAACAAAGTATTTTGAAAACTGGGTTCAAAATGATCAAAGGTATAACTTGCCTTGGAATAGATCTAGATATTGGTCCTGGTCTTGAGGTGCTCCTTCTTCTGAAAAATTCCCCGAAGTATCGACGTCTACTCGCAAACGAGACAAAAGAAACAAAACAAATAAATAACAGAGGCAAAAAAAACTCCAAAAATTAAATAAAATTCATAAATAAATAGATCTGAATTTTATATAAATTTACAAATTTGAATGGGCTCAATTGGACTTCGGATGCAAAAGATATGGGCTTTGGAAGATTGGAAAATCAATAAAACCCTAAATTAGATTTTCTCGAATTTCCGAATTAATTTTATAAAGGAAAATCGAATTATTGCGCAATGCTTGCGCCACCGAGAATTTCGGAAAAGGAATTAAATTTAAAGAAAAATCGGCAGTGGGACCCATCTGTCGGCCTCTCGCTCACGCGTGGGTCGGGTTCACCGAGCCGAAGTAGAGTGGCGGTGGATCGAGCCACGGCTACCGATGTGGCGGCCACGCAGTGACACGCCAAAGACCGAGGATGAGGTGGTCGCACACGTGGGCAGCCACGGAGGCAAACGACGGCGACACTCCGGCGACCACGGATCTGGCGGATGACGGCGACTTCGGCGGTGGCGGAGGGCGCGCTCTGGACTCATCGACTGGCGATTTCGTGACGCGGTCGCTTCTTGCAGGAGATGACCGAGCGGCGGCGGCGACACGAGGAGCGGCGAGGCGGTGCGGTGATGGCGCGCGGCGAGTAGGGCTTCGAGGCAACGAACGCGGCGCATGTGGTTGCCCTTGGCGAGACGAACTCGGGTGGTGGGCTCGGTGGCGGTGAAGCTCACCGGTGGGCGCGCAATCCGGCGAAGAGGCTCACGGCGGTCTTGAGGTTGAAGCTTCGATTCCGCGAAACGACGGCGATCTAGGGTTAGAGCGTGGCGAAAGGCGGCGGAAGTGGATGCGATCCTCGTGACACGGGCGCGGCTTTAAATAGGGCCGAGAAACCCTAGAATCCATGTCGAGGACGGCGGCGGCGCGCGCGGAAGATTCGGAACGAAGTCCCGATCGGAGACGATGAACAGTGTTTCGGTGGGACCCACTTGTCAGCGGCAGCGGCTCGGACGAAGGGGTGTGGCAAAAGACGATGCCTCGGCGGTCCCACTTGACAGAGAGACGAGGCGAGGCGGCGCGGCGAAGCGAAGCCGGACGATCGGGATCCAAGGGTCGAGCGGCGAGGCGGAGCGCAGCGTGACGTCGCGATCGCTAAGGGGACACGCGCGGAGATCCAGCTCAAGGCGGGAATGGGTCATGGAGTGGGCCGAGGCGAGGAATAGTCTTTGGGCTTGCCCAAGATCGTTCAAGGATTTAAAATATGTTTTCTTTTAAATAAATCCAGAAAATGCAAATAGCAATTAGAAAATAGCAAATGACTTTGGAAAAATTCCAGAAAATTCTATAAAATATAACCAAGCATATAGAATCTAAATAAAATAGTTTTGACAATTGTTGATGTTGGGATTAAGCTCATTAAATCAATTTGTCCTTAAAGTCCATATTAAACTTTTCAAATTAATATTCAAATAAATCCAAATGGTGAATTTTCTCACTAGTACTATTTAAAAGATTTTAAAGCTCAAATTTGGGATGTTACAACCTCACGGTCTTTCTGTTGGCCAGTAGCAGACGACTCCGCCGCAGATCACCGTAAGCCCATGGTGGGCGCGTCTTATGGGGTCATGTGGTGGGTCGCCATCCGGGAGGAACAGGTGCGCCATTGTCTCAATGGTCGAACGCCCATGCAGGAAGTGCTCCCAACTCCACAAAGTGCAGGAGCACGTAGCACACGACTAGGTTGCTACAGAGTCGCCTGCCGCGTGGCGTCACACAACCCTCGGTATGTAGCGCAAAGAACTACCGATCCCCACCAGAGGCAGCATCGGCTCGGCCCCGTGATCGCCCAAAGACTCGCGACGCGGATGAAGGCTGGGTTCAAAAATCGCCCTTTGTGGTTGGAAACAGGACCCAACCAAAGAGCTGGAGAAGGTAAGCAACGAGATGCGTCCTAACGACGCCCTCAGGTGCACCCTGCGGGCATTCGCTGAACTGCCTCAGCCAAGCCCGAGGGACGCCACGTGCACCCTCCGGCAGAGGTTGGCCAAACCGCTGCTCCAGTCTGACCTTCCAGTCCGCTCTCGGAGGGCCCGGAACAAGCGGCACACCGGATCGGGAGACCAGTCAAGAACGAGACATCCTCTAGGGTGATCGTCATCTCACCCCACCGAAAATGGAAGGTGTGCGTCTCCGGCCTCCACCGGTCCACAAGTGCGGACAACAGGCTGGCGTCTAGGGTGAACCCCCGTTGGAAGGACACCATCCTCGCAAAGGGCAACAAGCCCGTCTCCCAGAGGAACGGGACGTAACGATCGTCTAGCGCCCACCAGTCCCTCCCGCCCGGCGCGCCCGGCGGAGGGCCATCCACGCCCCGTGAGCCACAGACTTGCACGGTGGTCCTCATCGTAAATTGTTCTAGTAGCTCCGGTAGAGACATGACTAGCAAAACATACATAGCGAACATTACTGACAATGTGGCTAATTAAACATAGAAGAATGTAGCTAAATTAAAAATTACGATAAACCTACTGCGAACAGCGGCGGCGGTTAATAACGTTGAAATATAATCGAGGGAGCAAGCGAATGAAAAGAAAAGAATGAGCAGAGGAGCGAGCGAGAGTGACTGAATATGAACTTAGCAGAAGAACGACTGCGAAATGAAATCGCGCGGTCGCTCTCCAATATATGCGGCGAGCGCGGCTCGAAGTCTTGGCGCGCTCCCGCGTGGCGTGGCTGGCGTGAGCAGGCGGTGGCGCCAGGCGTGGCCAGCGGCGTGGCAGCGCGCCAGCACACATGGGCATGCAAGGCTGGCGCATGGCACAGGCAGCGGCGCCAAATACAAGCGCCAGGCAGGCGGGAAGCGCTGCGCGCCGCGTGGCTACAGCGTGGCGCGCTGCCTACACAATAAGGCCATGGGTCAGATGGAGCAGCGCAGCGCCAGCCGCCTACATGCTGACGCTGTCAGCCCCCGCTGTGTTGCAAGCGCGCCAGGCGGCGCCAACTCGGTTATTTTTATAAATTCAACCATAAACTGGTCAAAACCGTAAATACGATATCAAAATCGGCCGTATCGGCCAAAAATTCGAAAAAATGGCCCACTCTGATTACCCAGTACTACCTCAAGCGCTACTCTCTCTCTCCGTTTTTTTACTCACGTTTGACCAAAATCTTCTACCACGAATATTTGGCATTTTGCTGTTCTAACTTTCCCAAACTACCCCTATCGATGCTAGCCTTCACCACTGCTTTGTTGCCTCGTTTGACGTGCCTAAGATATTATTGGAGAGCAGTTTTGCCATATTTTATTCCAATTGAAATGACCTTAATATGTGTGCACTAGTCGTGAGTTTAGCTCTAGCCAGCTGTCTAGCTGACTAGAACCACTTCTGGAGGCATGTTTTTTTTGGCAGCCAAAAGGGTTTATACAGCCACTTCTATGGAAATTCTCTGGCACCGATAAGCCTGAAACCAGCTGGTGTTGTTGGGTCCAAGTTGCAAATTCCTCTCAAACAGCGTGAACCTATCTCTAATGACATCCACTGGTTTATTCAATCATAGCATATAGCCTATATCTTGTCGATTAGTACAGAAAAGGGGTAAAAAGCCACAGGCGAGGAAATATCTAGCCACTGAGCCAGGAAGAGATACAATGGTACAGTCGACAATGATCAGAATAAAGATAGCACAGTTGGTGACACTCTCTCAAATGTAACACGCACCCAGAAATATCTATTGCAACTACAAACTAGATAATAAAGAAAGGGACATCCCTTAGGTCCGTAAAAATGGGAAAACGTAATTAATATGAGTAAATATGTTATTTTATTCCCAACAGTCTTCACCTTTTTCACACGGGAAAGAGACTATTTATAATATTATACCAAGGATACATAAGATTACATTTATACTTCTAAAATAGTTCTATAACTATAGGGGTCTCACGGTCTTTGCACCCTCTCAGGCGTAACCTTGGTACGCGGTGGACCTTGCCCATCACGTATGTGCTCCTAGTCCACGAGTAACATGTACTCCCTTTACTCCATGCGAAAGCGGACCCGGACCAAAGTCCCCTGGACCCCCTTCGCTCCGTACAAGGTGGCTTGGAGTGAAGGCTCCTGAACCTCTCGCTCCAGGGTGTGTTGCACTCTTCAACCAATGCCGCTATGGAGGTTTTTCGGTACCCCTCGCTATGTACGAAGTGGTACTTGGTACCTTTCGATTGGATCGAGGGGTACCCTTTGCTTGATGTCTTCGTCAAGTTGTTGAGGCTGATGGACCGCCCCTATGAGAATCCTATAAGCATTTGGTGTCTGTTGGACCGAAACGACGACTTGAGGGAGGGGGTGAATAGGAGCATTACTCTTTTTTTTATACCTTAATTGGATTCAACTCGATTCTCACTCCAATAGCTATGAAATTACGAAGAACAAAAGTATAAGCATAGAGGAAGTCTTGTGTTGAATCCAATCAAAATCTCGAGACACAACAACTAAAATCACCAAAAACTCAAAGAGGAGAGAGTTGGGTGGTCAGATCTCTGATGGTGGGCAGTCAGACCGATGGCCAACTGGTCAGACCTATCACATGGGCGGTCTGATATCTCGTATAATGAACTGTAAAATTAGTACGAATTCAAAATCACAAATCGACTCAACTTTTGATCCAGTGATCCAAATCTCCTCAAATTTCAACCATAGATCATCAAAAAGGTTAAGAATATATTTCAATTGATGATCGTGAAGAACAAGGCTAAGATTCCACCAATTTCTTAGATGGGAGCAAAAGGGCTCAAGAACCGAAGAGATTCAAACTTTGATCCAAAAACTTGGAAACCCAAAGGAACACCAAAATCTCAAAAGTCGTCAAAGAGAGAGCAAGAACAAGAAGAGACTCAACTTGAAGAAATCTTGCTTAGATTGATTTGAGATAGATGTTGATTTACACCCACTCCACCATAGAGGACAAAAGCTCAATACTTTAGAACACAATCAATTCATCTCTCACAAACCCTAGTCTCAACTACTCCAAAATACCCAAATCACAAATTAGGGGTTTCTCTCTTGGAAGAAGTTGAGAACTCCACATCTAGAGATTCTCCTTTTATAGTGGAAGCTAGGCTGAAAGAGAAGACCCTAACGGGCACCCGTTAAGCCTACACACAAACGAGTCTACACTCACGTACGCTTTTCAAAGCAGATGACGAACCGAGTTTCCTGAATCTGTTTCTTCGTGATCTTTATCTTCACTTGACCTAAACCACCTCTCCTTGCGACGTCTTGCGTCACGGTTTAGCCAAAGGTCACCAAGACGGTATTTTAGTGAAGTTGTAGGACCGGAAAGGCGACTAGGGGGGGTGAATAGGCGCTTTCTAAACTTTTTCGCCTAAATCAAATTCAACACGAACTTTACTCCTTTAGCTATGAAAGCTAAGAAGATCAGTAAGCGCACAGTGAAAGCCTTGTGCTGAATTCGATAACCCCGATAACCACACGTCACAAAAGTGGAGACTTAATCTCAAAGGGCGATTCGAGCACAGCGGTCCGACCGCTACCGTGGGCGGATCGACCGACGCTCAACCAATGGTCCGACCAAGAACTAATCGGCGGTCGGACCGGTGGACAGCGGTTCGACCAGCGATGCAGATGAATGTCGAAAATACGGCGGTCGGATCCACACCGGTCCGACCGGTTCGATCCCAAGATGAAAAATGAAGCCCAAAACCAAAACGAAATTTGATCCAACTTTTGATTCAACCAATGAAACTTGACCAAATTTCGAGCACACCTCCCTAATGATATTAGAGACCTATTTCTAGCGACGATCCTTCAGATCCACTTCCCAGAATCGATCTCTCAAGGATTTAACAAAGAAGTGCACAAACCCTAGAAATATGAAAATCTTTGATTCAAGGCATGCTTGTGGGGGTTGATGGTCCAAAAGATTCTAGGAGTACTCCCACACATCAAAGCAAGACAAAGTGGGTCAATAGACCAAGTTTAACCGCTTGAATCAAGGAAGCACCAAATCCATCTAAATGAGAGAAGAACACAAAAGAGAGACAAATGAACTCTCAAGCAAGCATCACAAGATTGATTGATCTCACAAGATGCTTACAAAGTCACTCCCTCTAGGAGGACAAGAGCTCACCAAGGAGCAATCACAATCTCTCCCTCTCTTCCTCTCCAAACCCTAACCCTAGAAAAAGGAAGGGGAAAACCAAATGGAAGCTTCAAAGGGGTTTTACATCTCCCCTTCTATTTATAGGAGAGGACTAGGTTACACTTTGGGACCCATTCACACATGGGACCCACACACAACATCTGTTGAAGCAATCGATGCGTGTAGGTTGATCAACGGTTCTCATCGCGTCGCCAAGCCTCTCTTGTCCGAATCCCATCGGAACCTCCCGAGACTCGCACCGATATCGATCCAACCAAATGCACCGAACCACCCGCTCGATCCATCTTGCCCATCTCGCACCATGCTTGAGTCACACGAAACCGCAGATCCATGACCGTTCGACCTCACTCTCCAAGCGTAGTCCCGCGTTGACTCGCAAGCCACCGCACAAAGAATAGACAAACAAACCGTTTCGGAACAAGTTCTTCACAACTTGACCCACATTAGTTCCGCAATGCAATATACATCAATAAAGCATTGATAACCAAACATTAATCCCAATCAAAACACATCAATGCAAACTTGGCTCACCTCCAGTCATCGCCGGCCGATCATTTCACAAGGTCGGTCCGACCGTCAATGACCGGCCAATGGGATTTAGCCAAATTTCCAACTTGAAAATCCAAACCTTCGAATTTTCAACTCAATACACTTTTTTAGGAGCTCCAAAATGATGCAACCACATCCAGAGACTCCACCCTACACATCCTATTTTTGATTAGCTCCAAAACCAATTTTAGGTCAGCCGGTGTTATGGATCTCCCACGGCGGTCGTGGTCGACAAGCCTCAAAACGCGAGATTTTGCAAACCAACAAAGCCATTGCCAATTGACTCATCATCCCGAGATCATGCACATATCCTCACGATATCCACAGAAGTTATCAAAATACCCCTTCTCGATCCTTCTCCAAAAAACCGAATCCAATCTTCATAGAGCAATCACATTTAAGCCTCATGCACAACAAGTCAACAATAGACTAATAAATCGCTTTCCAATGACTCCACCTAGTTCTTTGGAACTCCAAGCCTAGTGCCGATCATACTCGCTGTTGACCGTCGTTGACCTTTAAGCCTCATGCACAACAAGTCAACAATAGACTAATAAATCGATTTCAGACATAAGTTCTTTGCAACTTGACCCACGTGAGTTAAAATATGCATCATCCGACACATATGCACTGAAAACAATGAATTTGACCTAACCCACGAACATTACCATCTTGCCGGCCATCGAACAGGATAAAATCAGTCAAACCGCCACTCATGGCCGGTTTGACCGCCAGCACAATGACTTAATAAGATTTTCTCCTTGAAAATCCGAACCTTCTCTGGAAATTCAAAATGAATAGAACTTTTAACTCAAAGCTCCACAAATTATAAGACCAAGTGCAGACGAATCTTCTCTTTTGCCTATACCCTCTATTTTTGGCCCGACCAAAAACTCAAAAGACACCTTTTTGGCCGGTCTAAGCACCACCCTGGCTGGTCTGACCGCTTACAACCTGACAATGTATAAAATTTGCCGAAAACACGTGTTTGGACAAACCCTTACTACTATTGCTAATTGTATCATCATCCTAAGATTATAAGCATATCCCCGCAATATTCACATTTTAGGTAGTAAATAGTCTCTCACTCTCTGTCGTAACGTCCCAACTATCATGATTCATGAGCAGTAGAGATCAAGCGAAGTGAAGGAACTCCTACCGTGCCTAGCTACTGCCTACTGCGTGAAAATCCTGGCTGTGAAGCAGGAACCGGTTGAGAGCTGTTTGCTGTGAGAACTAAAGGGATTTTTTGGAACGTAGGAATTTTGCAACAAAAAGTGTAATTACGGTACAAAAGTGATATGTAATTCATATGTTTAGGACGGGGCTTAATCGTTTACTGTGAAACGGCTGCGAAATTCTTGTAAAACTCATATGTTCCAAACACATATATACTTACTTAAAAGCTATGGCATGCTATACTTGGCTCGACAAAATGTAGTTGACACTCAAAACGGTCCCTCGATCTACAAGCTGTACATGATTGCCCCAAGCATCTTCATAGGAAGTAGGTCTATGTTGAGAGAGCTTCTGTTTGGTCGATTGCATTACGGCGTCTCTAAGTGTGGTGAATATGGCGTGTCGTACTCAGCTAAGTTGTGTCATACTTGCTTCGGTTATAGCGTGGTATTCATCTAAACACAGGAGTACGACCACGAGTACGTGTAATCTACAAAGCACCTTTGAAGATATATACAGTTAATCGCCAAAGTGACAAGACCAATGCCGGATTCTACTTGTTTTTGACCACCACTTGCGTGGCGCGTTCAGGATTGGAAATAGCCACCTCTTGATTGGCTAATTCATATATTCTCTAGCGTTGGCTCCTCTGATTTTGGACCAAAGCTCCGCCACTGGATCAGGGCTTAATAAAGGTTATGGTGTTTTTTTTTGGCTTCAGAAGGACAAGTAGTGTCAGCACTCAGCAACGATACAATAAAATTAACTAAACGTGAGGGGGATACACGGCCACCCTTGGATGTGTTTTTGCTACATTTCAATAGAACTTTCAACTCTAAAAGTTTCAAACTGGATTGAGTGAATCCCATTTCAAACTTTCTACTGGATTGAAAAGATATGTCTTCACCTGGATTGTGAAAACTTTGTACGGCTAGGATTTTCGGTGAATCTGAGGAACAATTATGGTAAGTATGGAGCGAGGAGAGGCAGCACGGAACTACCAGATCGGGACAAGGCCCAAGCCGACAAAATTGTATTGGACGTTAGGCGCAAATCGAACGGCGTGAACGGGAGCTTCCTGCAGACGACCGCGTAAAAGCATTTTCGATTCGAAATCACTGGTCATCCACCCGTTCGTCTACACGGACTAGCAATTTGAAAAAAAATATTCGTTTATTTTTACACAAAATTCAAACAAACTACTGAAAAACATGGCATAATCTCTACACCACCGTAGGAGCAATTGATGATAAATATGATAATATCGTCGCTCTCCTCAATTTTCTCATCCATACTAATCAGATACGGACTAGCAATTTGGAAAAATATATTCTTTTATTTTTACACAAAATTCAAACAAACTACTGAAAAACATGGCATAATCTCTACACCACCGTAGGAGCAATTGATGATAAATATGACAATATTGTCGCTCTCCTCAATTTTCTCATCCATACTAATCAGATGTGTGATAAGCTTGTTGGAGATATTGGGATGATTAACAATCTGTGTGTCTTCCTCTATGTGCAACTTGAACAGTTGCCACTTCAGTACCCATAGACTTGTCAGTGACTTTGTTATATACAATTTTTCTAAGTCACTCCATAATTTCTTTAGTGATTTTTTCTTAATCACGAAGTACTTTACATCACTAGAGAGATATAGACGATTGTACCCACAGCCTTCCGCTTCATTACCTTTCATTCTTCAACGGACGTCTTTTCCGGTTTGTCCCCTTCAAAAACATCTATTAACCCTTACTAGACAAGAACAACCTTCATCACACAATGCCACACGCTGAAATTTCTCCATCTTCAAATTTCTTAACTTGATTCTGCATCATTGAAACCGATCTTGATTTTGAGCCACCCAACGCCTCACCGATCTTCTCACAAATTAGATTAATCTAGCCTTGGCTTTGATACCACTTATTATACTCTGATACACATTCTTATGCGCAGCAACCTTTAGATCGGATCAGAGTTGAGAATTACGGCAGAAGCGTGCACGATATCAAGAGCGAAGTAGATGAATAATGTAGAGAGAACCAAATAATGACGACGAGAGAGAAAGATTTGGCGAAGCCAACCGCAAATTTCTTAAGCACAACCTCAAAAGAGTACAAGGGATTGTCGCTCTCTCATAACCCTCTCGGATCTTTTAGGACACTCGGATCCTTGCCTTATATAAGAATCTAGTATTAAAGAACAACCTAGGCCCTAGCCTCTAATCCTCTCGTGCGCCACTTGCTTTGGATGAGTTGGTTTGTAGTTTGTGTTCTCCATGACTATCGCTCATGGCTTTATATTGTGCTCCTTAGTTCTCCTCCAAAAGAAAGTAAAATTATGATTAGGATAGGAATTCTTGTAGAACACATCTCCAAGTCCTAGTAGGTTAAGATATGAGTCACCTATACTCAACAATCTCCACCTTACTCATATATGTTGAAGTCACTTTGCTCCTCTAAGAACTCGCTTGAAGTTGGCTCCGCTATTTTTGTTTTCCATTTTTTCTCCCATCCTGAGGAATGCCCATACCATAGGGGCTCATGCACATTACCGTAATCTGCGTGTCGATATCCTCAACTAATGAAGTTGTTTGTCTATAATATTTATTGTAGATAATAGTATTCTAAATAGCCCTCGAATATACCCTTAGTCGGTGATACTTGCAACAACCAGTGAGGATTACAACCAGTTTAGGTTACGATCATCCTATGGTCGAAAGGTCTCTGTAACACTCTGACCCAAATTCGGCTCAATGCCCAACCCACCGTAGGGCGGACCCGCCCACATATAGCACCTCACTTACACTTTCCTCCTCGCTTCATGTAAAAGGGTTAACCCGGAGGTGCTACGTTTGGATCAAACATGCATTATATACTACTACAACTCACTTAAGACAAGCAATGTGGGACTAATCCCACCACACAACTCCTCATGGGCCACACTCGGCACATATGCCAGCATGTGCCATGCGCCATATGCCCGGGTATTACGACCCAAATTCTTTGTTACGCCCTCGCCGTGTAAAAGGGTTAACCGGAGGTGCTACGCTTGGATCAAACAGCATTATATACTACTACAACTCAATTGAGACAAGTTGAATCACGACCACCCTATGGTCGATAAATACTACGACCGAAGTTGAATCACGACCACCCTATGGTCGATAAATACTACAGACACACAGACCTTATCAACTAGGGACCTAGTACACTATGCTCGGCTATACGTGGTAGTTCATACACGTGCATGTATATGTCTTTGACATAACTGTACGCATCTCTTTTCGTCTCTAACAATAACCGCTCGGTGAACGCGCATGGTGTCTCACTGACTACAGTCGTCATCAACGTGTGTATTCAAACAACTATCAAGACATCTCCTGACACACAACAACTGCCACCCTTTCAAATGGTTAATAAGGGGTGGTGTGCGACAGACAAAGAAAAGACGAAGAACAGAGTCAAAACACACAGATAGAAGTCATTGATCCTTAGATTTAGTTTTGGTACAAGAACATAGGAATAGGGTTATTATTCTTTCCGGAGAAGACCTGAACCTGTCTAAAAAAATCCATATCTCTTCTTGCATAATCTTGAGAGCCGTGTCCCCAGCATTTAACTCACAAATATCGATAGTGATTCATCGACAATTGGCGATGTATGTGGGACCAACGGCAATCTTCATTGATTCTACTCAGATGCTTCCATAGTAAACGAGTGGAATGAGGAGAATTGTTTCGATCTCGTAGATTTTGCAGGAATCGACATGGATGCCTACTACGACTACGAGATGGGCATTTTTTTTTCATTCGAGGGCAATGCCTACTCCAGGGATCATTCACCGAGCCCATGAGACCATGCCACGGACATGTCGCAGGAGGGCGCGCTATCTCTGACGCTCTCACCAGCACCACTACGCCTAGATGGAGACTCAAAATCCTCACAGGGCAAGGGTCCGAACAACCACAACCAGTGCCGCCCGACGACAAGTACTAAACGCAGCGATGCCCCTTCCTCCGAGCGCTCAAGCTCGTCCGAGGATAGCTAATTACCTTTGTCGGGTCATGGAACACATGATTCCGGGGCTCAATCACCATCTATTAACCATCACTGCACAATTACCACTGCCTTAGGCACAGTCAAACACCTTGCAGTTGCAAGTCCGACCACATACCTGGAGAATTCGCCTTCGACCGGAGATGGTTATAACCCAAAATTCCCCTTCTTCGAAGGGATTAGTCCGAGTCGTGAGGTATTGTCTTTCGACTATACATCGAGCTAGAAGGGCTCAACCACAAGCCGTGACAACAACACTAGACTACAAGAGGATATGAATTAGACCCAAGTATAACAAGAATAATCTTCAATAAAAATCACATAGTATCGATGACCCTTTTCAAAATGAAAGGAGTCGTACCCCCAAACATCAAAGTGAACAAGATCAAAAGGATGAGTAGAAATAGAATCACTAGAGGGATAGGGGAGTTGTAGTTGCTTGCCAAGTTTGCAACACATACAATGTAAAGAGGTATCCCCATAAATAGATCCAAAAACACCATGACCTACTAGTGATGACAAACACGATTCACATAGATGACCCAAACGATGGTGCCACTGAGAGAAGGAAGTAGTAGAGGACACAACAAAAATAGAGGTTGTGTTAGTGGCTGATAGCGGCGGTGGAGACAGCGGAAGGAATGTGCAGCCAGTCGAGCTCCCAAAGACACTACAAATCATAGCGCCGAGGGCCAGTACCACATAGTGTCCCCGTGTGGCGGTCTTGGGCACAACAAGAGCCAGACTTAAGAACAACACGATAGTTGTGATCAGTTATCTAACCAGCTGTGATAAGCTACATAGTAAGCCGAGGAACATCAGATACTGCAGGAACATGAAAAGAAAAAGTGGAAGGGTGTCTCGGCCTGCAACAGGGATAGAGGTTTCATAAAAAAGGAAAAGAGGTATCATCTGCAGTCTGAACTATGGAAGAAAGAACTATGAGACCCACAGAAGTGAGGCACGTAGAATCTGGTGTCATGTGAAAGGAAGCACCAAATTCAAAGATTCACGGAGACAAGATACCTGACGAGGGAGAAGACAGAGGCATGGTGGATTACTAAGAAGTAAGAGCAAGACGAGAAGAACCCGAGGAGTCTGGGAACGAGCCGACACCAAGGCACTAGAGTAGGGAGAGGAGCTGCTGTGTGGCGTCACCTAAGGAGCCCTGGTGAGAGACACCAGCTCTTAGGCAGGAAGACCCCTCCAGAGCCCTTCGGGAGACGTAACGTCCCAAAAATTAAGTTTTCAAAAAAATTGTGTAGTTTAGGTCCCCGAAAAATTTCACTAATTTTCCTTGAATTAATAAAGATTAATTGGGAATTTCCAAAATTAAAACTATTTAATTTGATTAATACAAACTTCAAGTAAATAAAAACAATGTTAGTTGGGTTCCTTGTGTTCCAAGGAATTTTTCTGAATTTTCTTGGATTTTTTTGAGTTTATTTGGTATTTATTTGAGCTTATTTGGATTTTTCAACTTTTTCTTTAATTCAAAAATCATTTCTAAAACCTTTTCTCTCGTCGGCCGAATTTTCTCACCCCATTTCTTCTCTCTTTCGACCCATCCATTCCCCCGGCCCGGCTGGTCTCCCCGCCTCCAGCCCTGACTCCCATCCGCGTCTCCTGCTCTCTTCTCGTTCGTCCCCGGTGAAGAATCTAGACCTGTCATTTTGTTATTATGGAGTATTTTTGTAATTAATGACAATCGTCACGTGGACTAATATTTTCATGAGTTGGTGAAATATATTAAGTCACATGATGATGAAGACTTTTGGTGGCATCATGAATTGATTATCATCAAGTCAAGATTCGGGATGAAGAATGTCATCATGTGTTGATGAGCATCAAGACAAGATCCCGAAGTAAAGCATATCATCATGTGTTGATAATATTCAAGACAATATCCCAAAGTAAAGAAAATCATCGTGTGTTGGTGATATTCAAGATAAGATCCCAAAGTAAAGAAAATCATCATGTGTTGATGATATTCAAGTTAAGAACCCGGACTTAGAGTGAAGATATTCGTCATCAAGTGATCACTCCTAGATGGATGCTTAAGGCAAAAGTATGACTAGCATAAGCTAAGAATGCATTTCTAGTCTTTTACCGGTCTCGGTGTTTGGTTGGAAAACCGGATTGCTAGTATAGGTTGCCGCGCTATTAAGAGGAGTCTTGACTAGTAGCTTAAGTGTGTCTTGTGTTGATAGCTCTTAGTGCTTGCTCTAGCTCTCTTTAGTATATTTCCTATATTTGCGAATGTGTTTTAAAAATAGTTGAGGCCCATGCATAATCCTAGTAGTATATGATTTTTGTTTGCAAATATGTCTTGCAAACGGTTTAAAGTCAATGTACCCAATTACCTTTTGGTGTGATCCAAAAACGTTCCCGTTGTGCTCCCCATCGCCTCGGTGAGTTCTTTGTCAATCCTCTAGCTTCACCAGTGTATTCTGGCCCCTGATCTACCCATCCCATATCTTGATTCCATGTTTCGTCCTCCGTGCACCGAGATCTCCTTCTCTCGTCATCGCCGCCGCCTTTCGCCGGCCGATTGTGTCGTCACCAATCATCCTTCGCCTTCATCAACCCCACCATCTTCAAGCTCGTGCCGCATTCTACGCCGTGCTCCCTTCCTTCATCGGAGCTACGTCAGAACCCTGTGGGCACCGTAGTTGAACCGCTGCCGTAGGCCATCTTCGGTGACCCTTGGACCCCACGCCTGTGTCATCATCTTGGCCTTGTCGTCCTCTCCCCCATTTTGCCCCTCCTTTGCCTCCGCCGTGGCCGCTGTCGTTAGCAAGCTATCGGGCCCCAAGTGCCATCGACACCGTTAACGCCACACTGTTGCCATGTCATTGCCACCTCACTTCTCCGCCTCCGTGTTCGCCTCGTTAGCGACGCGTGGCAGCCCCCTCATCAGCCGGTTATGCCACCATGTCCTTGCCACGTCAGCACACCACTTCGCCACATGTTGCCTCACCTGTCACCTCGCTGCCAACTCACCTCCTTTGGATGACGTGTTAGTCACGTCCACGTCCACGTGTCATCCACTCGTGCACCAACCAAGATCCAAACCCGCATGGACGTATAGTCCACTGTGAACCAAGTCTATGACCCATGTACCCTACCTATCATTGCACTATGTCGTAGACCCAATACACCATGAACCGTTGACCTTGTTCCATGGACCTAGTTCATAGACTAGTGGCCCACATGTCAGCCCCTCATTGATTTTCTAGAATTCTTTTCATTCCAAAAAATCCTTTTAAATTCCAGTGGGTCCCACATGTCATTCTCTCACTCTATTTCCAAAATTCATGAAATAAAGATTTCAATAATATTCCCTTGGCCCCATCTGTCAGTTTCACATTCTCTCTCTCCTTTTCTTTTTCGGTAATATTTTTCCAATCAAACTTCTGAGAGCTTGTTCTTCTTCATACAAACTCCGATTGAACCCAATCAAAGTTATAAATTTATCTAAAATCAAGCCATACCTTCCCGTATCATTCAATTTTAATTTGGAGTTTATTTTATTTATCTTTTTGAATTTTGTTTGTTTTGACGTTTCTCCCTCGTTAGGCGTTGTCGCTCAAGTGTCCGAAGGAGCTGAATGTCAAGGAAGTCGAAGATTGAAGATAAAGAACAACAATATTGCTATAGAAAGGCAAGTTGTGCTTTGATCATATTGCACTTAGTTTATCCTAAATTACTTTGATTCAAATTATTGCATGTTAATTCAATTATTAAATATTTTATTATCTTGGGATTAGCTATGTCCACCTATTTGATTATGCCTACCTTAATAATTGTATTGCCATGATTACTTGTCACCCTATATGTGTTAATTATTAGTTGGTATTATCATAGCACCAACGTGAGTTGGTTAGATACGATTAGTATGCTTAACCATGCAACGAGTCATTGATATTATTTTAAAATGTTAAACTTATACTTAACAAAGTGATTATAGAATATCTTTGTGAAAAGCTATGTGCGGTATGTTGTCACATATTGATGGCATTTGTTGCACCAAATCAACAGGGTGGGAATAAGATTTAAACTGAGGCGAGTGAAAAGAATTTGTGGCATGGTGGACTAAGTGTGCTTGGGAAATTTGAGTTATTGTAACTTAGTTAGAAATTGGCAGTCTCATCTTGGTCAATTAAGAACTTAACTTTATGTGCTATTGAACTGAGCCTTACAATACAACCACATACCTAGCTCATTAAATTATGGAGTCTTAACATTGACTACCTCAGGCAGTAGGTTAGCTATGTGACAGGGTGGAGGTGCAAACTACTTGCTAGGGTTACATTGATGGGCGATTCGTCATCTCCAAGTCCAACGGTGTGCGTCGGTCCAACGAGCTCTATGATGTTTGGTTCCGGTTGTATAACATCAGGCGGGTCATTGTTGAGATGAAGTTTCCGAAAGACTTTGTTATGATTGCTCAATCGCATACTTTCGTATGGTGTGTCATGACAGACAAGATAAGTTAATTGTATCTTGTGGGTAAAGTGCACAACATCTGTAGAGTGTTAACAATCTATTCGAATAGTCGTATCCGCAGTCATGGATATGCTCGGGGATTTCACACGAGGGGTAGATTTTCATAAAACAAATTGGGAGGGACAATTGTGTGAACAAACTTATACAATTGTGTGAAAGAATTGATTATGATATGTGAGCTTTGTGGAAATACCTGTTAAATTATTATTGTTATTTGTTTTCAAATATGTTTACAATCTATTTTTCATATTCAACTGCAACGATTCCTTTTAGCAAAAGAACTATAAATGCCATATCCATGTACTCACCTTGATATAAACAATGTTGTTCAGTTGATGAAGACTACATCAGTTCATCGTTGGTCAACAAGGTCTACTTCAAATATTGTAGAGAACTAGGTCGCACTACCCTAATCGATTGTCTGTGCGCATATGGATAAGCTTCACTAAAGTTATTATGTTTCCTTCTGCTGCAGCTTAATTGAGATGTTCGCCTTCCGAGGCATTAATTGTAACCTTTAACCTTAAGGTCACTACTATGATAATTATTGTTAATTACCTATTTATTAGTTACCTTTACATATGGAATGATATTCATCGATGTTGCTACTTGTGCACTAGCGTGATCCTAAACTAGTGCAATATACATAGAAGGTATAGATTTGCATATTTGGGTCCCGACAGACGTTCACCCCACCGACCCTAGTCCCTCCTCCGCTTGTAGCGCCCCGATACCGATGGATCACACTTCGTAGTAGGTGCAGTGAAGACCCGCAGTAGAGACAACAACCACTGGTACAATGGGGGCTGGAGAGACCATAATCGGTGCTGGAGGAGTCGACACTAAAACAGACAAGACAACCTATATCTGAACCGTGCCACGATGACGAGTCTCCTCAGCACAGACAATCGCGAGGGTCTCCACCAAGCTCAAACGCAGGTGGTAAGTCAGGAGTTGAGCACGCATAATCTCAAACTCAGGCTGGAGACGTGTTAGGAAGTCATAGAGACGGTGAGTCGCCTAGTGAGCACAGAGCCGCACGCAGTAGGGACAGGTTCGACAGACATCCGGCCCCAAAGAGTCGTGCTGATGCCACACCTCATATATTTGCTGGTAGAAGTCGTCCATGGTTGCATCAAGCTGCTGAAAGGAGTGTGCCTAGTGCATGACAAACAAGTATATAGCATCACTCGTCGATTGGTAGTGAGATCGGAGGCACTTCCATATCATTGAGTCGTCGGCAGCTCTGTCACATCCATGGAGATGGCTATGGGCATGTCATCCACCAAGATGGTGCTAGCACAAGCTTCAACATCCTGCCATCTCTCGTAAGCGTGTAGCTCAGATTGTTAGAGCTTTAGAGCCTCCTCTAGAGCATTAGTGGCAGCCTCCTGAGCAGCCTGATTCGCACTAGCAAGAACAGGCAGGAGCGGCGGTGTAGGGTGAGGCAGACAAGGATGCTTGTCCATGAGGTGACCCAGAGGCGCTGGCTGTTGAGGTGAATCTTAAGGTGAACATCCCACTCCTGAAAGTTAGTCCTATTGGACCGAACAGGAGGCGGCGAAGGAGCCGTCGGCGGAAGCCATTAGTGGAGACTCGATCCATGTGGGGCGGAGCAGAAGCGGCGTCAAGACAAAGTCGGGGTGTCCGAATCCGAAGCAGAGTTGGCTCGACTCGGCTCGTCTTGGAGAAGAGGAGGCAAGCTCCAGTGGCAACATGAGCTCCAACGGCGACAGTGGCGTGAGCTCCGGGCAACACGCTCGATAGCAGAGGGTCCGGGCGGTGCGCACAAAAGGTGGCGCGCTGGGGAGCCCCTGGCGGCCCGCTTGAGAGGCAGTGCACACAGCAGGCGGGAGAAGCAGGAGATCGGCTCGGACTCGGGTGCACGAAGAGCAAAGGATTCGCCTCGGGGCGAGTCCGTCGACGGGCCAGCTCGGATCCCGAGGGGGGGGGTCAGCGGCAGGAAGTCAGCTTTAGGCGTGCGCAAGGAAGAAACAGAGCAAATGCACGTGGGACGACGGCGACCGGCGGCAAAGGCAGCCGGCGACAACGGTCACATAGAAAACCCTAACCCTAGCTCTTATACCATGTTGGAATAAAACCTTGTTTGTTCCAATGGGCCTAAAGGCTAATATATACATGTTACCTATGTATATCAATATGCAAAGAACACTCTATACAAATCATATCTAACAGGATGAACTCCCAACCTGTAGCTGGATGGTGGGAGAGTTGTAAACGGAGCAAATAACAAATTATATGTACCATTACTACATGATTAAACCGTAGCATATCGTTAGTACCTGACAATTTGTTACTGATAAAATCTGTCACACTGCATGGAGAACAGAATTCCCTCCCCCGTGACAGCCGCTCTTCTTTCAAATTCTCTGTGTTTTCAAAGTGTACAAAAAATTCGTATGCTTACAGAAGGGGGCAACTGTCATCA
The DNA here is from genome assembly GCA_036346395.1 of Hsuehochloa calcarea. Classification (NCBI taxonomy): domain Eukaryota; kingdom Viridiplantae; phylum Streptophyta; class Magnoliopsida; order Poales; family Poaceae; genus Hsuehochloa; species Hsuehochloa calcarea. Next base: position 16,871,981 of record CM070602.1, on the reverse strand, counting down.
AAGTGCGGTACAAACAAACAAAAAGGTGTTGTGCTAAAGACAGACACGGCATTAACCATTTATGAGTAACTAGATCATGTATCAGCGTACAAGCATGGTAAAGTTAAATATTTTCATCGATTACATTGCAGATTCATTTTCTCCACATATTTATTCACCTATATAATATCGTAATTGGGTTAATATTTGTAGGTTGCAGCTCAACAGCCTTATCTACCATGCCTCATTGTCATAACCAATCTACTTGACATATTTGAGAGAAAATCTGTGTTTTTAACCCACTTGTATATTTTGCATTAGATATAGAAAAAAGATCATCAGCTTGTGACAAATAATTTTTTTGTTTTAATTAATGTGATGGTCTACTTAACATGGTAGTTTGGAAATACATTCCATAACAGAAAATTAGCAAATCTAACCCTCTAAAGTCTAAATTGAATCCTTTCATACCCCTCCAAAACTGTTAACAATTCAAATATTTATCTTTTGAATTAAAATCTAGATAAATTCCACGCACTATCTGCAATAATAGTTAATAGTACTCTCTTTCATACCCACTTTGGATACATCATTGCTACAACTACAAGCACTACCCATGCACAGTGTTGACATAACCAGAAAGATAATCCTGTATCTTGTTGGGCCTACCTCCATCTAGTCACAACTCACAACTCCTTGCTCACATCATGTTACACCAAAACCCTTGCTATTGTACCACATATAACCACCTAGGGCCTAGGCCCAATCCATCTAGCCTTTGTTGGCCAAAAAATGTTTAGCAGAATCAGAAAAGGCTGCCATTGTTTGCTAGATTAGCCAATGTAACTATAATAAGCTCAAACATTATGCAGCGGCAGTTTGGCTACCCTACCTAGGCAAGGTACTGGAATGGGCAATAGCATGAGCCAAAGGCAGAACAATTAAATTATTTTTCCCAAAAGTCAAACAGCAATATTTTTTATTATATAATTCTAAGCAACAAAGGCGAACATCTTATCTAGCTCTGAACCAGTGCAGCAGTAGTAAAGGAATAAAACCTTAAAGGAACCAATTATGTCCAGGTGGATATATTTATACTCTTGCAATGCAAGTGGTTATCTTCCAGAATATTATCTACAGCATCCTGCATACCTTTGTAAATCTATCATACCATTCGTAACAGCATACTTTTCAATTTTAAGGCACATAATCCAGAGGGTTAGTGTAGCCAATTGTGCATGGTGATGGCAGTGCAATTAATGAAGTATTTCTGTTGCTATCTAAGATAATTATAACAAGTACCTGGAATTCAACACCCGCAAGAGAACCGTAGGATTGAAATGGTTTAAAATCATGAGATGACACAGTGACCACGAGAGCCGAGTTTGCCCACTTGGATGCACGCCGTGAGAATGACATGCCATTGATGCACAATTCTAATGGGTTTGTGCTAGTTAGAACAACCTGCAGGCATGTCTCAGTATTTGAAGAAATAGTATTGCAATACTCAATAATATATTAAAGGAAGAGGCATGTCTCAGTATTCGAAGGAATAGTATTGCAATACTCAATAATATATTAAAGGAAAAGGGGTAAGTAAAACAACAAAAATTGACTGATCTGTCCACCAGGACACATGCAAAACGAGTAACAACTGCGATTTTGTTCCAATAGCTCTATATAATTCTCTGCATCTCCTTCACCAACAGACTTCACTATCTTGTAATCTGCTACAGGTATCCGCCCACATCCTTTATGTACTTCAGCAGCCAATTCAGAGTACTGCAATTGATAACAATAGCATACATCATATAGGTGGTTTTCAACACAATGTGAATACATGTGATTTTCAACACAATGTGAAAATACAGTATGATACTACAACCTTCTACTCATAGATGTTGTAGCTGTCATGGTTGTCACGCCGTCGCCATGGCGTCGCCTAGTCGACAACACGTCGTCCAGTCGGCCAGCAGTGGACGACATGGTTGCTCGCCTAGACTGGGAGTGGTCTACGAGAGAGGGGCTCGGATCTGGCTTCTAGGCGACTCGAGAGAGAGAGAGAGAGGAGGAGAGAGGGCTCAGGCCTAGGAGGGATCCCTAGTTGCCGCCACCAGTTGTCAACCCTCTCCAGCTCGCATCAGCATCCGCCGCCGCTGTCCGCAGCACATCATCGCCTCCCTGCCTTACGCCATCGCCTCGCAGGTACTATGCCTTCCTCTCCTTTCTTCTCTGCTCCTCCCTCTCCCCCTCTATGCTCTGCTGCTCGTCGCCCATCGCAGCCTCTATGCTCTGCTGCTCGTCGCCCATCGCAGCCCTCTATGCTGCTCGCGTCTCTCCTCTGCAGCTCGGGATGCAGGATGAGTGGATGGTGCTGCTCGCCCTCCTCTGCTGCATGGACAGTATGAGGTGGCGGCCTGGTGCTATTAGTACACAGGAGGAGGGAGTGAATGCCTTAGATGGGCCTTTGGGCCTAAGTGAAGTTGTGGTCTGAGTGGGTAGTGGCGCATCTGTCATCTATTCTTCTTCTTTTTTCTGTTATATGTGTGTTATATATGCTGATTTGTATAATATTTGTTATTGTCTAATCACTGGCTAGAGCGTCGTGACAACTTGGTAGCTGTATCAAGCTGGCAAATAAGTGAGTGCTTACGACATGGTTACTAAACCCTGAATAGTTTTATACATCAAAGGAGCCTGGTAGCAGCAACAACACAAACCTCTACAAAAGATTTTACAAATACTACAAAATATCACTGTTATCACATGATAAACAGTAATTTCGTGAGCATCCATGTTGTAGAACGGTAGGATTTCGGGAACATTGTATTCCTTTTGAGATTTTCACATCTTTTATTTGTTTATAGTGTCAATTATTACTGTCCGACTTCTCTGGTATAGTTAACAAAAACTGCTGGTGAAAGCAAGGCGAAGGCCCTTGGCGATAGTCCAGCAAGTGAGGCTCAGTGCCATGCTTTTTATAAATGAATTGAGAAAGAACTGAAATAAGTTCTTAAACACCAAAACAGCTCTTTCTCGTCTTCTGCTCAAGCTTCTATTTCTATCATAAAACTTGAATAACTGGCAGTTTTCCTTTTTTTTTTTTTTAAATCACAGTTCATAGATGGATTGCTCCAATAAATAATGTCACAGTAATATCCTAAACCTCGAGTGGTCAGTTTCATTTTTTTTCCTTCAACGGGAGTTCACGGAATGGCGGAATACTAAATTACAGAAAATCAAATATCATGAATGAAATAAAATTAATCACATTAAGTGAGTATCATTCAGCAAAAAAATGATGTGAACAAAGGAAAAATGTCTTACTTGGATGTTGTTTATCAGTTCTTGTGGGTGTTCAATTCTTAAACCAACCTGTAAGAACAAACTATGTTCAAGTCACATGGACTGCACAGAAAAGTAATTTACTATTGTTTCCTCATAAACAAAATTTAGTAATTGCAAAGATGAAGTGGCAAAAATACATAATGCTACAAGAAGGGGGCTATGTCCAATCATTTCAATTAATGTTCGATTTTTCCTTTCTACAACTCCATTTTACTCTGGAGTGTAGGTAGAGGATAGTTCATACTTTATTTCAAGTTCATCACAAAAGTCTTCAATTCTAGTGTTTTTGAACTCGGAACCATTGTCACTTTGAATTTTCTTTAACTTGAATTCAAATTCATTATGGACCTTTTTTGCAAAGCTTTTGAAAATACCAGAGATTTCGGTTTTATCATATAGAAAGAAAACTCAAGTGTATCTTGAGTGATCATCCACGATCACAAGACAATAACTATTTCCTCCGATGCTCTTATAGGTTGTTGATCCAAAATAATCCATATGTAAGAGCTCCAATAGTCTAGAGGTGGACATGATACTCTTAGATGGATGAGAACTTGTTACTTGCTTGCCGGCTTGATAGACACTACATAGCTTATATTTATCAAAATTTATATCTTTCAAGTCCACAACTAAATCATGTTTGAAAATTTTTTTGAGTTGAATCATACCTACATGAGTAAGCCTGCTATGCCAAAGCCAACCCAATGAGGTTTTTGCAATTAAACAAATTTTGAAGCAAGAATCACTTGAGAAAAATCTACCAAATAGAGATTGCCAAATCGAAATTCTTTGAAAACCAAAGAGTCATATTTTTCATTTGAAATAGAAACACCTTCTTGGGAGAAAGTGCAAGTTGGTCCAAGATCACATATTTGAGCAACCGGGAGCAAGTTAAAATTAAATTATTCAACTAGAGATACATTAGAAATAGAAAGATCATTAGATATAGTGATTTTACATAATCCTATTACCTTCCCTTTGCTATTATCACCTAATGTGATCTTATCATTATTTTCTTTTCCATTTTCGAATGTGGTGAATATTTTCCAAACTCCGATCATATGTTAGGTACAACCGCTGTCAAGTACCTAATATTTTCCACCGGTCTTGTAGTTCATCTACAAAACAAAGTTATACTCTTTTAGGTACCCAAATTTGTTTGGGTCCTTAGAGGTTAGAGATCAAGGTTTTGGACACCTAAATGACATTCTTTTTATTTCTGAGTATAGAGATGCCAATAAACTTAGCTACTATTCTACCATCCTTAAATTTCTTGAGCATATAGCATGAATCAAATACAAAGGATTTAGATGAGCTATCAATTGGGCAATCTTTAGCTAAATGCCCTACATCATGACATTTGTAACATAAGTTATCATTTTTCTTTACAAACCTTGTTGCATTGTAGATAGGCTTTTTTCCTTTATTAGGAATGAAACCAAGTCCCTCCTTGTTGTGTAAGCACATTTGCTCACTCAAGATTTTGTCAAGGGTGGCTTTTCCCTTAAAACATTTATCTAAGCTCTTACTTAGCTCGATTACTTGTTATTTGAGCTCATGATTTTAATTAACAAGAGGATGATCAATTTTTATACCCATGCAAGCAATATCATCAATTTAGAGCTACATGGCATGGCAATCAATTCATCACATGAAGTGGATATGCTTGTCTTATATGCAACATTTAAGCAACTTTTATTATCAAGTAATGCCTACGTCTACCTTGGACTTTGAATGATTCTTTACAAGGAGAGTCTCATGAGCTTCCTTTAGCTTCTCATAAGAGTCTTTGAAAGAAAGAAATTCTTTCTTCAAAACCTTAAATTTGGATTGCTCCTTGCCGAGATATACATTCAAGTCCTCTAGCGTATCCATTAGTTCATCATAAGTAGGATCATCATCATCATTTGTTACCTTTTGTTCCCCTTTTGTCATGAGACAATGAGGTGTAGAGAATAATGATGGAGCTTCTTCGATAGCAATTCCGGCAAGCTCTCTCTTTCTTGGGGATCCGTCTTCTTCGGAGTCGGAGTCCAAAAATCTTTAGCGGAGTTCCATTCTCCAATATGAGCTTCACCCTTACCATTTTTGTGAAGCTTCTTGAAAAGTTTCTTCTTGCCATTGTAGTCCTTCTTCTTGAATAACTTGTATTTTTCATCCTTCTTATTTGGACAATGAGATGCAATGTGACCCTTCTCTTCACACCCATTACATCTAATGTTGGTGTAGCGATTTTTTGCTTGAGAATGGACATTTGTTGCCTTTGTCGAAATTGAAGCTACGACTTGAGCGTCTTTTCATGAATTTGCTCCTTCTTCTTACAAGGAGAGCCATTTCTTCATTAGAATCATCATCATCTTCGTTTTCAACTTTTTCATCAATTAATTTCGCTTTGTTTTGAAAGCAATATTTTTCTTCTTGAGGGCAACTTGCTCCAAGAGATCTTCCTTGTCTTTTTTGTAGAGCTCATTTGTGATTAAGTTACCCAAAAGACCGATATGAGTCATTCTTGGCAAATCAGAAGAATTTTGAAATAATATCATTAATGTATTATACTTGTCAGGTAGAGCCCTAAGCATTTTCCTCACGATATCAAGATCGGTTAGTGTTGAACCAAAACCTTTGAGTTCATTAATTAAGTTGTTCAACCTTGAATACATCTCATTTATGTTTTCATGTGATAACATAACAACGGTTCCTTTTAGCAAAAGAACTATAAATGCCATATCCATGTACTCACCTTGATATAAACAATGTTGTTCAGTTGATGAAGACTACATCAGTTCATCGTTGGTCAACAAGGTCTATTTCAAATATCGTAGAGAACTAGGTCGCACTACCCTAATCGATTGTCTGTGCGCATATGGATAAGCTTCACTAAAGTTATTATGTTTCCTTCTGCTGCAGCTTAATTGAGATGTTCGCCTTCCGAGGCATTAATTGTAACCTTTAACCTTAAGGTCGCTACTATGATAATTATTGTTAATTACCTATTTATTAGTTACCTTTGCATATGAAATGATATTCATCGATGTTGCTACTTGTGCACTAGCGTGATCCTGAACTAGTGCAATATACATAGAAGGTCTAGATTTGCATATTTGGGTCCCGACAGACGTTCACCCCACCGACCCTAGTCCCTCCTCCGCTTGTAGCAGTCCTGATACCAGTGACTGTCACGCTCGTAGTAGGTGCAGTGAAGACCCACAGTAGAGACAACAACCACTGGTACAATGGGGGCTGGAGAGACCATGATCGGTGCTGGAGGAGTCGGCACTAAAACAGACAAGACAACCTACATCTGAACCGTGCCACGATGACGAGTCTCCTCAGCACGAACAACCATGAGGGTCTCCACCAAGCTCAAACGCAGGTGGTAAGTCAGGAGTTGAGCACGCATAATCTCAAACTCAGGCTGGAGACGTGTTAGGAAGTCATAGAGACGGTGAGTCGCCTAGTGAGCACAGAGCCGCACGCAGTAGGGATAACATAACAAATGTCTCATATTTAATTTTAAGCATATGTAATTTGGCCTCCTTGACCGCGGATGTTCCCTCATGAATTTTGGAGAGTTCTCCAAATATCGTGAGCCGTCTCAAGCGAACTCACTCTATTGAATTCATCCACGTTCAAGGTTCGATAAAGAGCATTCATTGCTTGAGCATTTAGGAGAGCATTTCATTCATATAAGTTGGTAAGATTATTTGGATCAATAGGCATAACAAAACCCTCTCGTACAATTCTCCGTATGCTAGAACTCATGGCTTTAAGATAGACGGTCATACAGACCTTCCAATACACATAATTTATGTAATATCCGATTGTTTTTAAAGAAAGAAAGTAAGAACATGAGAGAATAGAAAATTTATACAGGGTTTTTTTCACAAAAATTCGACAGCCGGGCCTCGGGCCATAGCCTAGGAGGCCCAAGTGGGGGGCCAGCCAAGGGGGGCGCCACTCCCTCCAAAACCCTAGCCGCCCCACCCCCTTTCCCCTTGTGTGTCACCCCCTCCCCCCAAAGCAGCTGCCCCTGCCACCTCTCCCACCTCCTTACACATCCCCTTCCCCAAGGACGTCACCCCCTGGTCCAGCAGCTCCCCGGTGCAGTTTCCCTCCATTGGTGCATCCTCGTCGCTGTTGTCCACGGTGCCAATCAAGGTCAGTAATCCTTACTCGGCTTGCTCGTAAGTTTTTGTAAAGTTAAACTCCGAATTCAAGAATAGGGTCTCCTAGAGAGTTGTGGGGCTTGTTCTCAGCTTTCCATAGAGTATGAGATCACCCAATTCGGAGTTGCGGTTTGGGAGATACGTTAGATTCTTTACTGCTGTCCAGAGATGCTAACGAGATTTCAGCAGTCAACTTGTTTAATAGATTATGCTTAGATAATGGCCAATTCAATGGAGTCTCCCAACACAACATTCATGGAAAATTTTATTAGCTTTGCACATTAATAAAGATCATAAATTTTGGATAAGCCATTCAAAAGATACGGATTTTTCTTGTACTGTTGTTCTATCAAATTGTTAGGTTTTGACTTTAAGTTTTCAATTGTATATTAGATCATGTTAATGGTAGAATTAGAGAATCTCGTCAACTAGGTTATTTTAGATAATTTTATTATATTTCCATAGAGTCCTCGATCACTTAATTTACAGTTGGGGATCTCGAGTTATGAATTTTGCATTGTTGCTGTTCCAGGTTTCTATCGGGATTCTGACAAATCGTAGAAATTGGTCAATAGGAGTTCGATAATGAATTGTTTAGAGGATTGAACCAACATGAAAGTTGTAGATATTTTCGTAGTCTTTTCAGAGAGCTAAAGATCATAATAGGTTGCTTAACCTGTTTAGTAGGGGCAGAAGAATGCAGAATCTGGGAACCTTGCCAACAAGGTTTTTGTGGAAAATTTTGCAAGATTTTTAGGAAATTAAAGATCACTAAATTTGGTTAACCCTACAAAAAATTATGATTTTTAGAAGGGGGTCGTCCCATTCTAGGACAGTTTGTTGTTTGTGGGAGTTGATGTTTTGGGTTGCGTTAGGGAGCGTAGCTTGTCAATAATTGTTTCTTGCAATGTCTTGTCCTGAATTACTCTTTTACTATAATTGCTAAAAATGTTCAGGTGGTGGTGGGGTTCCGGGGGCAGCACCCTTTCCACGTCATCAAACTTCGTAAGGTTAAGGCAAGTACATATAGTAATGAATGACTTAGCTTGCATCCTTCACAATATACACCATGGTTTACTTATGAGGATTTCTACTATGCTATTGATGTTAATTATCGTGCTTTCATGATGTATTGATATTGTGGTGTTCAAATTGCATCATGTCATTCATTTTTGAACCTTGGACTACATCATAGCCAAGAGTTGTTCTTTTGAGGTCCCTGTCATGTATTGGACGGGCATGGGTCCCCGCACTCGTGGAGTGTGGGCTTGAGGTCCCTGTGCCTGAGGGCACATGCTTGAGTATGCATCGACGGATGCACTACTCGGCATTACCAATAATTGCAAAGAAGAGAGATGAAGCATTTTTGTCATATGCATTGCATTCAATCATAAGTGGATGATTTTTGGTTCCTTGCGGATGTTATTGTGAAGACTTGTTATCTTCATTGGCTATTCTTGGTACACTGTTTATTATCCCTACCGTACTTTGCTGAGTCATGGACTCGTGCTTGTTTGTTATTGTTATTTTAGGTACCTCTTGCGCGGTCGACATGCATGGGATGGGCTAGTGAGTTGATTAGTCGCACACTTCCATGAACATACATGGAAGAATAAATTGGACTATGTTTGCTTAATATTTGAGTAACCACTAGATTGTTTTATTGGATATGCATCCCTACTTTTGAAATTTTGTAATGGAGTTAATTACGGTATTTTCATTGAAGTCGTTTATGCTTACGATGTGAGATGGATGTTTAAGCTCATTGTTAATAATATTGTTAATTGACACGATTCCTGGTTTGGTTAACAAGACGAAGGAGATGCTGTCGAAATTTAGTGTAACGACTTAAGTTTTAAAATTGTAATATGAGGTTTTTACTACTTTCTTGCTGTTTTAGCAACACCCCAGCCTTGTGCTGGGCTGGGGTGTTACAATTTATGCCATTAAATTGTGGTGTCTTACCAATGAAAAACCCTCACTAGCCATCCTTTTCCCCTAGGTGGCAAAACCTAATAGATGAGAGACCAACCACTGATACTACTTGTAGGATGAAGGATAACCGACTAGAGGGGGTGAATAGACAGCTTTTAAAATCATTTGGCTAAAAATAGATTTTACCAAATTAAAGCTAAGAAATACAATTTCACAAATTAAGCCTAAATAATCTAAGACTTTCTAAGTGCACTACTTGCTCAAGGATAAACTAAATAATCTAAACAAGATAAACAATTGCTTATAAAGGTAAATGCACAAAGAGAAGTGCAAGAAGATAAACCATACTATGCAGACAATCGAGGTTTTTACCGTGGTCTCGGAGACTTGCCGGTCTTTACTAATCTACGTTGAGGAAGTTTGAACAAATCAAGTCGGCTCCACAGAGGTAGCTCTTCTCCACTCCAGAAAGGCGAGCTCTAACCTTCACAAATGCATGGGTCTTCTTACAAACTTCTTGAGAAGATCACCGAATCACCTTCTGCAAGCCGTCTAGGAGACGATAATCTCCAAGAGTAGGAGACTACAATCTCAAAGAGTAATAAACCAATGATTCTTCGCTTCAAAATGCTCATGTGCTACAAATATCAAACTTAATGAACTTGGAAAAACCTCTACAACCTTTGCAAGATGATATTAATGCTCTCTAAGTGTAGACGAGATGGCAAAGGGCACAAGAATATTCAAAGAGGTTTTTAAAGACTCCCTTGCTGTAGTGGGTGAGATATTTATAGCCTCCACCCTCTTTACTAGCTGTTGGAGCATGAAACTATGCAAAATCAGTAAGTCTAGTCAGTCCGCAGGTATAGGGCCGGTCAGTCCGGACTATAGTATAACGGTAAACTCTACTTCATTTAATGCTATAGAAACTATCCATTATGCCAGATCCAGTCAGTCTGCCCACTCAAGATCCGGTCAGATCGGGTTCAAAGAATTCCAATTCAAAGGAAAACATGCCACTGGAAAAAGCTGACCTAGTTAATAGACCCGGAGGTCCGATTAGTCCGGCCCTCCAACAACGGTTAGTTCGACATTAAGAAATAAGCAGCAAGTCCCAAAAACACCCTTCTCTGGAAAAGCTGACTGGGTCAAACGACTGGGAGGTCTGGTCGGTTTGGCCCTCCAATAGCGGTCAGCCCGTATAGCAAATTGGAGAAAAGGTGAAGTAAAAAAAGAGAGTCCCTAAAAAAAGTTGACCGTGCAACCCAGACTAGGGGGTTCGGTTAGTCTGGACTTATACCAACGGTCAGTCTGACCATCAGAAATGCAAATACTGAACTCTATGGGAAAAGATGATCGTAGAGTTGATCTGGGGTTCCGGTTAGTCCGACCCTTCAATTGCGGTCAGTCTGGCTAAGTAAAAAATACAGTTATATTGTGGCCAAACTATCACAAAGAAAGCCGAGATTAAACCAATGAGTTTGAGCATTGTGGCACCCTTTGCTATCAAGCTATTAGCCATTGATCCCTCTTCATAGTACAACTACCTACACTAGCAATTCAGTCTTTTATCCTTTATACTCCTAGACTGGTTAATCAATGGCTCTCATCATGTCGGTAAGTCTCTCCCATCTGGCTCCCACCGAAACCACCATGGCACTTGCACCGACCCCCGCGCGCTTGATGCAACCCCTCGCACCGAACTTCCTGTTCGGTCATCCTTGTCCATTTTGTGCCATGCTTGAATCCATAGACTTCACCCGGCATCCTTGATCGTTTTGAACCTCAGCTCTCAAGCCTAGTCCCGATTATCCTCAACGTTGACCGTCGTTGATCTCCGAGCAACCTGCATAATAATAGACCAAGAAATCAATTCGGGAATAAGTTCTTCGCAACTTGACCCACGTTAGTCAAAACATGCATCAAGCAACATATATGCGGTGAAACCCATGAACTCGACTCAACAAACAAACATCGCCGCTATGAGAACCGACGAAACAAGTGACAATCGGTCAGACCGCCACTCAAGGGCCGGTCTGACCACCCTCTGGTCGGTCTGACCGCCGCCCTAGCCGGTCAGACCGCCCAGAAGGGACTTAACCAAATTTTATACCTTGAAATCCAAAATCTCTCTGGAAATTTCAAACAAATAGATCTTTTGACTCGAAGCTCCAAAAATTATGAGACCAAGTGTATAAGAATCCGCTCTCTTGCCTACACTCTCTATTTTTGGCCCAGCTCCAAACTCCAACATTTACAATGGTCGGTCCGACCGCCGACCATTGCCGGTCGGACCGCCATAGGCCGGTCAGACCGCCTAAGACCTGACACCACTGGAATTTTGCCAAAACGCGTGGTTCGACAAACCTTTAAAGCCATCGCCAATTGTAACATCATCTTAAGATCATAAGTATATACCCATGATATCCACAATCTCCCCTTGATGAACACATTGGCAATTTACCAAAAATGTAAGTTTAAGGTTTGAAAGGTAAAAATACTCACGTTTCGCACAAAGGCACAACTTGGTCCAAAGCAAGAGAAAGAAATAGAAATGACCAAGTTGGCTTAAGATTAATATAGGCAAGCGAGATAAGGCAAAATAAAGCGAGAAAACTTTAATTTTCAAAGAAGAGTCAAAAATCTCACTTAAGGTCCATATGAAAGAACAATTGTTCAAATTGACATTTGATCATTGTGAGGTTCCAAGAATTACAATTCAAGTTCAGAAATGGCAATAAGATCATAAGAATGCAAATTAAAAGCTCCCCCTCACTTTGATCATCATTTTTTAGAAAATTTTATTTTCTCCATTTTCTCCAAATAGCTCCACTTTTTAACATTTTTGCTACTTCTTCTCCCCCTTTGTCAATGGAGTCATCAAGGAATCACGTCTTCCTCTCATCCAGAGATAATAAATGCAAAAATGAGGAAGAAGCACAAGAAAAAGCATGCATGAAGTGCAATGAGATGCCTTTATTTTTTTGAATTTTGCATATTTTAGCACAAGAAGCTTTAAAGATTACCCAAAAGAACAAACTAGCATTTATATAATTACACAATACATATCAAGCCTGAAAGCGCTATCAAGATCATGTTAACACATATATATCAAAGCTAAGCTAGAAGACTCAAAGTAAGAGCGATGAATTATAACAATTTGAGCAAAGCTTCAAAACTAGCAAGTTCATCAATAGAGATCCTAAAGTGATAATGGCCATGTTAGAATGTCAATGTGAGATCAAGAATGATGATATCTGTTGTCCCGATCTTTCGGTGAGAGGGGTAAATTCCGATTAGATGACGATCAACTCTTACGATCTAGGCTACGGACGCAGCACGCACGAACCAAGCAATCGCTGAACTAACCGCCAAGTCGTTATAAACCGTGACAAAGACCCGGTTGACCTGATCACGAGGTTCAATTCCAGCAAGCAATCGAAGAACAAGAAAGAACGAGGTAAAAAGCAATCTGAACTGGAAATATATGATTAAGTTCAAGAGGTGGGATTCCGCAGAGGTCCTTTACGGTTGGTCTAGTCGACACAAGCGAAGAACGAGAGTTTTCACAATGGAGAAACTAATCAAACGAAATCCGAGTTCTAGCAAAAGGAGACGGAGATTCCGGAGATGGAGGGTGGGCGGTGAAGTGGGCGCACGCCCCTAGGGTTACAAGGCCCATGGGCCCAAGTGGAGCTGGCGTAGCACCCGTTTGACTCGGACTCAGAAATAGACGTGGACTCTTTTGACGATTGTGGCCGGCTCGGATGAAGTTTGATGATGATCTTGGATCCGTTGGAAAGTAGACTTGATAATCTTTCCATGAAGTCCAGAATTACCTCAAACTGAGTCCGTATGAAGAAGTTACGACCGTTTGAACTTATTACTATCACAACAATCCGAATTCGAATCCAGAACGAGCCCAAGTCGAACTCTTACTTGATATGGACCCAAAGTTACGTGGTGATGTCCATTATGTCTTACATGCATGTCCATGACTCCACAAGCCTCTCCTTGATACGTTCCCATGTTCCTAAGCATAATTAAATCACTTGCATTAGGTAGCGGTTTATCTTCAGTAATATATAAATATAGGAACGAATTCATCTAGTAATTAAGTTGGTGAGCACGAGCTCGGGTAAGAGGTCCTTGTAATGGTTGTGGATGAGTTGTGTGTGTAGGCGCGACTGTATCCATAATAGGGATGTTGTAACACCCTGACCCAAAATCGGCTCAATGCCCACCGTGTATGGACCACCACATAGCACCCCACTTACACTTTCGTCCTCGCTTCGTGTAAAAGGGTTAACCCGGAGGTGCTACGTTTAGATCCAACAGGCATTATATACTACTACAACTCACTTGAGACAAGCAATGTGGGACTAATCCCACCACACAACTCCTCATGGGCCACATGGGCCACACTACGAGCAGGCCGGGGTATTACATTCACCCCTTAAGGGTCGACGCCTCAAAGATACCGCATACGCTGGCAAATGCCCGAACCACCCCTCGGTACGTCCGCAGCGCCCAGTCGTCGCAAGACATATGCCATGCCATGTGTCCACTCCGGGCCCACATGTGCCATGCGCCATATGCCCACGCCCCTGTCCCGCACGAGCCCGTGCAGCGAAGGTTGATGCTCTGATACCATCTGTAACACCCTGATCCAAAATCGGCTCAATGCCCAGCCCACCGTGGGGCGGACCCGCCCTCACATAGCACCCCACTTACACTTTCGTCCTCGCTTTGTGTAAAAGGGTTAACCCGGAGGTGCTACGTTTGGATCCAACAGGCATTATATACTACTACAACTCACTTGAGACAAGCAATGTGGGACTAATCCCACCACACAACTCCTCATGGGCCACATGGGCCACACTACGAGCAGGCCGGGGTATTACAGATGTCATCATCAAAGAAGCTAACAATGACCATCCTAGAGACCGAAAGTTCGGAATTGAATCATTTTGCTCAAAGAACTTCAGTCACCTATTTTTTTACAAGAGTTTTTCATTTGCAATGAATATTGATGTTGATTAAAGGTCTATCTTAGTGAAGAAGAACCTGGACTAGGAGCTATCCACAAACTCTTCCTAAGCTTCAAACAAGGCAATTAACGACCTATCTTAGTGAAGAAAATCTTGGACTAGGAGCCATCCACAATCTCTTCCTAAGCTTCAACCAGGGCGACAAATCTTGAGGTAAATGTCAATTTTGATAAGCAATTCCCATGAGATCGTCTGGATCATCAAACTATCTCCAAGTTCATGTATTTGACAAGCAGTCTCGTGTGAATAGTTTGGCACATATTTTGAAATTTGATTTTTCAGTTTGCATAAGAGCAGTTTTTAGATTTGCAAGGGAATAAAAATCTCAAGAGATGTTCAATTCTAGATTCAAGAGCTAACAAAGCAATTTTGACAGGGCAAATGTCACAAGAGGATCACTAATTGTGCAACTTACCTAAAAGATCCACAAATTGCAATTTTTAGTTCAAGTTGTCTTAAACTTCTAGCTCATTTAGCAAAGACTTAGCTACACATATGAAAGCATGATAATTCTAGCAAGTCAAAGAACTAAACCTGATATTGAGCAAAAATTGAAATACTAAAGCTCAAGAGGGTAATAAGCAAAGCTCCATCAATTTAAAAGATAAGCAGTAAGGCTTATATTACAATGTATCTTTTCGTGATTTTCATATGAATGCAATATAATACAATGAGATGCAAGAAAAACCTAAAAGCCTAAAAAGATCAACAAGTTCATAAAAGAATAAGGAAAGTTCATAAAAAACCAACTCCCCCTCAAACCAACCCATAGGGGTAAATTACCCCTAACTCCTTTCTCAAGGTGGCAAACCTAGTTGGGTGTAAAGGCTTGGTGAGGATATTTGCTAACTGAGCCTCGGACTCCACAAAATATAGCGCAATATCACCCTTCTCTACATGGTCTCTAAGGAAGTGATAGCGAATGTCCATGTGCTTGGTCTTCTAGTGTTGCACATGGTTTTTAGCAATAATAATGGCAGAAGTGTTATAACAGAGAAGAGGAACACTAGCAAAAGATAACCCATAGTTCTTAAGAGTGGACATCATCCACAAAATCTGACTACAGCAACTGGCAGCAGCTACATACTCAGCTTCTGCAGTGGATTGTGCAATAGAAGACTACTTCCTAGAATACCAAGAGACAAGAGAAGTGCCAAAGAAGTGACAAGTGCCCGAGGAACTATTCCTATCTAACCGACAGCCCGTAAAATCAGAATTAGAAAACCCCGAATGGACAAAGAAGAAGAGCAGGAATACCAAATGCCATACTGGAGGGTAGAGTGAAGATACCTGAAGATGCGCTTGACGGCTTGGCGATGTGAAGTCCTCGGAGACGCCTGAAACCTCGCGCAGAGGTAGACCGTGAAGTGAATGTCCGGTCTTGAGGCGGTCAGATACAGAAGGGACCCGATCATGCTACGGTAATCGCGTTGATCTACAGCTTATCCTTCCTCATCTGGATCCAAAACAGTCGAAGTCGCCATGGGAGTGGCGATCGGCTTGCAGTTACCAATCTCGAAATGCTTGAGCAGGTCTTTAGTGTACTTTGTATGATGTTTGAAGATCCCTTCCTTGCATTGCTTGATTTGAAGCTCCAGAAAGTAGTTGAGCTCTCCCATCATACTCATCTCAAATTCCCTGGACATTGTCTCAGAAAAACTAAAAACAAGGGCATGAGAAGAACCACCAAAGATAATATCATCTACATAAATATGAAAAAACAGGAAGTCATTGACATGCCTAAGAATGAATAGAGTCTTATCCACCTTACCCATTTCAAAATTATTCTTAAGTAGGAAGGTCTTAAGTCTATCATACGAGGCTCTGGGGGCTTTCTTAAGACCATACAAGGCTTTGGATAGCTTAAAAACATGATGTGCATACTTGGGATCCTCAAAGCCCGGGGTTGCCTAACATACACTTCCTCCTCTATGTAACCATTTAGAAAAGCACTCTTGACATCCATCTGAAGCAGCCTAAAACCCTTAGATGCAGCAAAAGCAAGCAGAATGCGAATGGCTTCTAATCTAGCAACAGGAGCAAACATTTCATCAAAGTCTAAACCCTCAACTTGACTAAAACCCTAAGCTACCAATCTAACCTTATTTCTAACCACAGAACCATCCTCACTTTATTTATTTTTGAATACCAAACGGGTTAGTATCACATTATGACCACTAGGAAGCATTCTCGGACTCCTCATGCATGGCATTGACCCAACTCGAATCAGACAATGCATGTGATATATCAAAAGAGGCAACAAAAGCAGAATGAGAGTAGAGACTCGGATCATGAGACCTAGAGCGGGTGACTTGCTCATGAAGCCGGCCGATCATCTGATCCGGAGGGTGACTCTTCTGAATGTGGAGTGGAGCGCTCGGGGGTGATAGCGTTTCTTCGACCTCCGCAGGTACTACTGATGATGAAGATGCAGCAGGAGCTTCAAATAAAGGTGAAGTAGTCGCAGCAGGTTCTTATGCTGGAATAGGAGCCTCAACAACAGCAGGTGGAAGACAAGTATCAGCTTCATCCTCATCTTCCTCCACAAAAATGCTCTCTGTCACCTGTGAATCACCTGAAACAACAGATCTAGCTCCAGGGCTAGTCTCATCAAAAGTGACATTACATGTCTCCTGGACAATGTTAGTTTCAACATTAAAGACCCGAAAACTCCTTGAATTTGTAGGATAACCCAGAAATAAACCATCAGAAGTCCTTGATTCAAATTTACCTAGATTTCCTATCTTTAGAATGAAACACTTGGCTCCAAAAACTCAAAAAATGAGAAACAGAGGATTTCCTACCAAACCGAAGCTCATATGGAGTCTTGCCCAAAGAAGGTCTCAAAAAGACACGATTTGTAAAATTTCAAGCTGTAGCAATAGTTTCGACCCAAAACCTTCTCGGTGTGTTATACTCATCTAGCGTTGTCCTAGCCATCTCGACTAACGTCTTGTTCTTCCTTTCCACCACGCCATTTTGTTGGGGGACGTGTGGAGAAGAGAACCGATGCTCAACACCACGCTCAGCACAGAAAGAGGTAAACGAGGCATTCTTGAACTTCGTGCCATTGCCACTGCGGATCGCTCTCAAGGCACCAAGAAGTTCAGAAGCCAAACGAATAACAAGATCATGATAACGACCAAAAGCTTCACCCTTCGAAGCAAGAAAGAACACCCAAGTGTATCTCAAAAAATCATCGACTATGACAAGGATATACCATTTGCCACCGACTGACCGAACCCTAGTAGGACCAACAGTATCCATATAAAGCAATTGTCCCAGTCCGTCAGTCATGACCATAGTCACTGATGGGTGTGAAGCGGCAACTTGCTTGCCATGCCTACATGGCGCACATACAACATCCTTGACAGCTTTGAGTTTGGGCAAACCTCTCATGAGATCAAGGTTGCTAACTCGCGTCAGATGATCAAAACCAATGTGTCCCAATCGTCGGTGCCAAAGCTATAAATCAGAAGAAGATGCAAATAAACATTTGAGAGTTCTAGCAAGAGATTCAGAGAAATCAGCTCTAAAAATTCTACTAAATCTAGAAATCCTAAAAACGAGCTCACCAGCAGAATCAAGCACACGACAAGCATTTTTCTTAAATCTAGTCTCATAGACATCATCAAGAAGCTGTGAGACAGAAAGCATATTGTACCTTAGCTTGTCCACAAGAGCGACGTCCTTCAGGATGAATTTGTCGCTCACCTTGATCGATCTCGTCCCTTCAATCCGCACTTGTGTATCATCTCCAAAGGTGATGAAGTTATCACCTGTCGTCCGCGTGAAGGAGGTGAACTATCTTGAATCATCGGTCTTGTGGCGTGAACACCCGAAGTCGACGAACCACATGTTCTTCCCCCTTCTGCGGCGATCCTAAAAATCAAGGCACAGAAGAACGATGTGTCTCAATACTGGGGTTAGTTAAATATGACTTGGGAACCCAGTACTGAGACACACGTCTGCGAGTAGTATACAAAGTAGAAGTGGTATCCTTGATCCTATTTGACGTTCAATCACGAGCAATGCTCACACGAATATAAGAAGCATCCTGACTAGGAACATGATGATAACAAGCATGTGAAACAAATCCTAGACCAGGTTTATTCTTTCCAAAATAACTATGTCTTACGACGGCTCTAGGTTGATGAGATGAATTTCTAGCAAACTTTTTCCTATCATTTTTCAACCTACGCCAATAGAACTCAACCAAATGCCTATCCTTCTTGCAATAGATGCAATGGTACTTGATACCACTGGGAGAAGCACTCTTTGACTTAATAGATGGTTGGGCAAAACCTGCATATTTAAAAATTATTTTTGCATGTTGGATTTTGAATTCAACTAATGCATTTTCTAAGACTTGAGTAACTTTTGGCCTTGAATTGTGTTGGACAGAGTTGTATCCTAACGCTTGCTTCTTGTAAGGAGTTTTAGACTTGTCCAGAATAATGTTTAACTGTTTCTTACCTTTAGAGAATTTTCTAAGGTATCCTTAAGATATGTATTTTCTTTTTCAATATTAAAACATGATTCACAAGTTTTACCCTTAATGGCTCTAGCATATCTCTCCTTATATAAAGTAACTTCAAGCTTAAGGGTTTCACATGAAATACAAGTAGCAGAATCAATTCTATCATTAATCTTAGCATACTTAGCTCTAACTGCATCTACTATGTCTTTTACTTCATGTTCACGTTCAATGCAGAAATATCAAAGGCTAGAATCAACATTACCAGAAGCAACCAAATTGCTAGATTCTAAGCATTTTTCACAAGGAGCAGATTTAACTTCAATTAGCTCGGTTCTAGCATTTTCAAGTTGGTACAAAGCGACATCATGAGTAGTTTGCAGCTTAGCAAGTTCAGAATGTAACACTTGGCAGGATGAACATTCATCATCGTCAAGACTCTTAGCATTCACAAGTTCTAATTTCATATTATCAATTTGTGACTCTAAATTCTTATTCCTAGCCATGGTAAACTCTAAACATTTATGCTGACTAATCAGTTGCTCATACATGGTATCACATCTAGCAAATAAAATGTCATAGGATGGAGGTACCTCATTGATGTCATCAACGTCGATGAAGTCGGCCATCAAGCACATGCCGGTGAAGTCCTTGGCCTTCCCCTTCTTTTTGTCTTGGGGGGATCTCCTCATCCTTGTCCTCTTTGTTCCCGGAGTCCACATCGCTCATGGATTGCTCTCCAAAAGCGACAAGAACCCGGTGAGCGGCCTTCATAAGCTTGGCAGCATCAAACTTGGGATTGTTCCCATGAGGCTTCCTCCAAGCCACCTTCACCTCCTTGTGGTTGCCCTTCCCTTTCAGCTTGGGGTAATTTTCCCTAATATGGTTGAGCTCTCCACACTCATAGCAAGTCACAGGGCCACCTCTCTTTTTGTTTCTCACATTGTTATAGGCCCTTGTGAACTTTCTAGCTAGAAGCGCTAATTCAGCCTCAGGGATACTCTCAAATTCCTCTTCATGGATAGCAGATAAACAAAGAGAAAATCTAGAAGAACATTCAGAAAAATCATGAGAAGCTCTCTTGAGAGAGTCTGCTACCAAAGCCATATTCCCCTTCTTGGGATGGTCAACTCTTTTAAATTCATGGGTCTTGAGTTTGCTATAAAGCAACTCCAAAGTAAGACTCGAAAGGTTAACGTTCTCCTCAATGGCGGTAGCCTTCATATCCCACTCCTTGGTGTTGGTTGCAGCCAAGAGGTGGGTGGCATTCTCAAATTGAGAATATTCAATATCAACCGCTCTCAGCTAGTTGAGCACCTTGTTGAAGAGAGTAAAGACGTCATCGATGCTCTCTCCAGGACGCATCTCGAACTTGTTATACTCTTACTTAAAGACCGTCTGACGCACTTACTTGATCTGGAACGAACCATCATGGTAGGTTTCGAGGGTGCTCCAGATCTCGTGCGCGGTCTCAAGGTGACAGATTCTATCACCTCCTATAGGAGGTTATTTGCCTTATGGTTGTTAGCCAAGAGGGCTGCTGAAGCCGGCGTAGCAACATCGGGCAAAACGAGCGGAGTTCGAACAACCTCCTATATGGCTTGTCCTTCGTTCTGAAGGTAAACAAGCATGCGATTCTTCCAATAGGCATAGTCGAGCCCATCAAAGACATGCGGCTTTATGGAGTACTTCTCCATCGCCAAGTTCAGTGACCTGTTAAGATCAAGATTGAACTAACTGGGCTCTGATACCACTTGTTGGACCGAAACAGCGACTAGAGGGGGGTGAATAGGAGCACGATCTCTTTTCACAAATATCGGATTCAACAAGATTTTCACTCCGATAGCTATGAGAGCTATGAAGATCAATATCCAAGCACAACAGAAGTCTTGTATTGAATTCAATCTAAACCCCAGAGCAAAACAACCAAAATCAACCAAAACTCGATTTTCAAGTGTTGGGCAGTCTGACCTCTATGCCAATGGCGGTCGGACCGGTCACCTTGGGCGGTCGGACCTCCAGCCTGATGAACAGTGAAATCAGCCCAAAAAATAAAGTTGTAAATAGGTGTAACTTTTGATCTACAACTCCAAACTCGATGAAACTTGGAACACACATTCTCTAGGATATCAGGAACCTATTCAAATCAAAGATCATGAAGATCCTTGGCAAAGTTCTTACATTTTCCTGTTTGAGTGAAGGATGGTTCAAAACCGAGTCAAAATGAAAAATAGATCCAAAAACTTGCTCGTGGGTTAAAGATGATCAAGATAATCCTAGATGAGTTCCCACATATCATAGCAAGCAAGATTGGGGGCAAAAACCAAAAGAAAACTTGATAATCAAAGAAAGCCCCAAAATCACAAAATAGAGAGCAAGAATGAAAAGAGACTCATCTCAAGATAACTTGCATAGATTGATTTGTGATTGTTGCTGGTTTACAGCTACTCCATCACGGAGGACAAAACTCAATACATGAGCACACAATCAATCTCCTCTTCAAGAATCCTAACCTCTCCACTCCCTAATCTCAAAAATAAAACTAGGGTTTCAAAATAAGCAAAAGGATAAGGAGGTGCTACAGCACCCTCCCATATTTATAGTGGAGGCTAACCATCTATAAGAGTTTCCTATTGGGCACCCGTTAAGCCCACACACAAACGGGTTTAACTCACGCACGTATTTTAAAGCGCCGTCTTCATCTTCTCTTGACCTAAACCGTTTCTCCTTGCGTATTTTAGTAATATTGCCAAAATACTCCTTCTCGATCCTTCTTTAAAGACCGAGTCCAATCTTCATGAAGCAATACCATGCTTCGCCACGTGTAGATTGATCAACGGCTCTCATCATGTCGGCAAGTCTCTCCCATCCGGCTCCCACCAAAACCACCATGGCACTTGCACCGACCCCCGCACCACTTGATGCAACCCGACGCATCGAACTTCCCGTTCGGTCATCCTTATCCATTTTGCACCATGCTTGAATCCATAGACTTCACCTGGCATCCCCGATCGTTCTGAACCTCAGCTCTCAAGCCTAGTCCCAATCCTCCTCACCGTTGACCGTCGTTGATCTCCGAGCAACCTGCACAGTAATAGACCAAGAAATCGATTCCAGGAATAAGTTCTTCGCAACTTGACCCACGTTAGTCAAAACAAGCATCATGCAACATATATGCAGTGAAACCCATGAACTTGACTCAACAAACAAACATCGCCGCTATGAGAACCGACGAAACAAGTGACAATCGGTCAGATCGCCACTCAAGGACCATTCTGACCGCCCTCTGGCCAGTCAGACCGCCCAGAAGGGACTTAGCCAAATTTTATACCTTGAAATTCAAAACCTCTCTCAAAATTTCAACAAATACATCTTTTGACTGGAAGCTCCAAAATTTATGAGACCAAGTGTATAAGAATCTCCTCTCTTGTCTACACCCTCTATTTTTATCCCAGCTCCAAACTCCAACATTTACAATGGCCGGTCGGACCGCCACGGGCCGGTCTGACCGCCAGGGGTGGCCGGTCTGACCGCCTAAAGCCTGACAGCACTGGAATTTTGCTAAAAACGCGTGATTCGACAATCCTTTAAAGCCATTGCTAATTGTAACATCATCCTGAGATCATGAGCATATACCTATGATACCCACACATAGAAAGAAGCTAAGACCTCCAAGTTTTCTTCCGACGACTGAATCCATGGATTGTCTACCTTCAGCTGAGTAATGTATGATCAGCGTGAATGATGGTTGGCATGCAGATGGAAAAAATGGGTGTTGGCATCTCCTTTGCGCAACCAGTGAATGTGCGACCGTTGGCGCGCCATCATGCGACCAAACGATCAAAGGCCCATCATCTTTTCTTGACTCATTTCGAAACCATCTCTTGAGAGGAGTGAGCAACCTCTTCTCTTCAGCGATGTCAAACCACCCAATAAATTCTTTGGCAAGGCCGATCTGTTGTTGAACGTTATCAATCTGGGTCTGACTCCCAACTCTGTAGTGCCCACCCGGTTAGGAGGGAGTCGAGCCTTCGGAGTGGATCTGCAACGGAGGGCGGGTCCAACCAAGTGATGCGCACTGTGTCTTGAAAGCCTGGGTGTCATGGGCGTGGTTATTATTCATGATGCATCGCTTTAGGCGTAGCCTCCTAATGGGTTGTCGCTCCCCAGGGCCCATGCTCATGACACTTCACCCCTACCAAACGAGTAGCTCATCCTCAAGCTGCAGGGCGGCTACCATGGCTGCAACCTGAGGTGTCTCCATGTCGACGAGAGGTGGTGGCGTCGGTGGAGCATCGCATGGAAGAGGATTAGCAATGCTCCAATGGTCAACATTGAGGATTGTGGTCCCTTGGCGTGGCTTGACATTGCAGGAGACGCCGACGGCATGGACAAGCAACGGAGGCAACAGCGACGCTTTCCCCTCCGGTGGTTGGGAGAACACGACATCGTTGTGGTCCTAGCTCTCACCAGGACCCGCACCTGTGAAGGCACATCGTCGGCCGACTGTGTGCAGAAGACGGCCGCTGGGAAGCAGCCTTCTTCCTCGATGAGGACATCATTTGTGCAACCACGAGCAGTGAGGTTGATGTTGGGTAAGTTGTCCATGAAATCTCCTTCGGTGGTGCAGATCGCGTAGCAGCAGCTGCCCGTGCCTTCTTCTTCTCCTTCTTTTCCATTAGCTTGGCCACCATAGCCGCCATGTCTACTAAGATGGCTTTCATGTCATCTACGCCGACACTCATCTCATTGAGGGTGGCCCTCATGGCCTTGAAATTCTTGGCAGGAGAAGCCATGGTGTTGGCTCTGATACCAAGTTGCTGGTGAACAATAAGTTGGGAGTTTCAACCAGAAGGATTCAAAGCGGAAGAAATTTTTGGTGCCAAAGGGGAAGGAGGTGGACAACAGCAAAGGACAGTGGTCCGATGCTGTTGAAGGGAGGGCACATAGGAAACATGCTGGGAACAACGCTTCCCAATCTGTGGAGACAATAACCCTATCAATGCGTTCTAACGTAGGATGTGCCCTAGCATTCATCCAGGTGAAAGCTTGACCATTGAGGTGCACTTCCTTGAGCTCTAGGTCGTCCACAAACCATTGAAACCGGCCCATGAGGCATTTGTTCAGACAGACATTGATTTTGTCTTCCACTTGGAGGATGAGATTAAAGTCGCCAAGAACCATCGAAGGTCCTGCCAATGAGCTATGGATGTCACAAAGCTCTTGAAGGAACACAACCTTGTGGCCATCCTCTGTTAGACCGTAACAGTCATGATCCGAAAGGACAGTCCGCATGAGAACCCAAGCTTGGTGGTGATAGAGTGCGTGCGAATGCAAGCTGTGCTACAGTGATGCTGCCAGCATGCCTTGCGTACGTTGTGTCGTTGAAACACACCATTGAGCAGAAGCTGTTATTCGCCAGCTACACCTCGGGGTGAAGCTGGCAAGCAAGATTCTTCGCCGCGACTGCTGCACATCAGGCAATGGGAGTAGGGGGTAGGGAGTGCCCTCTTGACCCGGGAGAGTAGGTGAGTACAAAGCCCTCTGCTGACTTGACAATGGGGGGGAGGTGGCGACTGAACCTGTTGGACTGGGGGACTGTCCAACCGGACAGCAGTGACTAACCTCTGGCGTCATGACGACAGTATTGGCCGCCAGCGCACCGGACGGAGACTACCACCCAGTGTCACCACCATCGACGTGCCCCTCACTGCGCCTCCCTCGGCCCCAGCCACCGCCGCCCCTCCCCTTGGCCTCCCTGCGCCGCCCGACCGCCCAACCAAGCAGCAACCCGCACCTAGCTACCTCCATTGCCAACCACCGCCTCCATCCCCTTTTCTCATCGTACATGGCACCAAAATTAATTATGTCAGAGGCGTTATGACCCCGTCATCATCACCCACATCGTACCTCCAATTGCATGCTTTCTCCATCAACCACAATCAATTTTGCCGATTTCGTCGACGTTAATAGCAACCTGAAACTATCCCCTTTTTCGCTATTTCCCCCGTTGATTCGGGCACCGCCTTCACAGTATAAAGTGAGCACCGTGTGTTCCCGACTCCCCTTTTCAATTTGCCTCAAACCCCATCGCCTAACTCTTCTTTGTTTGCCTGGAACGCGTGTCGCCACCCGTCATCTTCTCCATATCCGGCCAAGATGCCGCCGCTTTGATCTTCTTTTTCGGAGATCCTCCGACAAAACCAACCGCGTCATGTCATGTTCTCGATAATCCCCTTCCCATCCCCACCTCAATTTTGTTTTTCCCATCGCCAGAGTATGTTGCCACCACAAGCTCCTCATTGCCGACAATGGCCGCCGTGGGCGCACCACCTTGGACCTTCCCTGGTCGAACCGACTTCACCATCGCATTCCCCAAGTTGGTGTGAACCTCATGCTCCCTCCATTTTTCCCCGGAGCTCCTTGCCGCAAGCTTTCTTGTTCTTCCCCCAAAACCAACCATACTCCTCCTCCCTCAATCTCCCTCTCCGGTCACTCTTTTGTTGAGCTAGTTGCGTCACGGTGTGCCCCTCGGTCTCCTCCTCCCATCCCTAGAGTTTCATCCCCTCTTCTCCCTTCTCCTCGCTGGAATCTAGGTTTTCCTCTCACCGGGGAAGCACCTTTATTGTTCGTTCCCGGAGCCGTCGACCACTCCCCGCCACCTTCGACCCCACCACCGGCATCACATCATCACGTTCTACCCCGTGCTCCATTCCCTTTCTCCAGAGCACCGCCAGTTTGCCAATGCCACCATCTCACCGCCGTCGTTTTGTGCGCTGCCGCCACACTGGACCTTCGCTAGCGACTCCACCACAACCCCTAGAACCACCTCGCTCCTAGGAATCCATTTTGCCTATTCGCCGGCCGCCCTGCCACCTACCTCGCCGACGCTGCCACCATGTCCGATGGGCCCAAAGCATGCTCTGCTTCTTTGTTCTTTTCTGTGAAGCTTCTCTGTTATTTGTCTCTTGTGTCTATGAACTCATGGTCCCACAAGTCATTGACCCTTCCATTTTTCCTTTCAATTCTTATCTCTTCTCTGGTATTTCACTTACTCTTCTTTGGTATTTCACTTAGCCTTGAGGTCAAACCCTCCAATTCATTTGCTCTTCTCTGTTACATCAGAATAGTGATTCCAGAACAGCACTTTTTAGAATTTTCATCATTTCTTGTGATCGCAAATTTCCAGATGTTCGTTCTCCTTCATGCGAACTCCAAATCCATTAATTCTTTCTCCTAAATTATTATAAATTCAATATCTTCCTTCCGGTATCTATTTTATGATTTTTAGCTTTGATTTGTTATCTGTTATTTATTTGGTTCAATTCGCGCGTGTAGAGTCCGACGTCGCCGACACCAGTTCGGATCAACAGGAAGCTCTAATCTCCAACATCAAGGAAGACGAGTCTCCTTTGAACATTTTGTAGCTATAATTTTTAAATATTGTTTTCAGTTTGAAAATATTATGCATTGCTATTTCACTTAAATGATATGTTCTTAGTGTAGTAGTTTGTTATTTAAGCCTAAAATTTGCTAATGTTTTCCTTGATAATTGTACACTATACCCTTGTAACCCTAGCATAGTAATTCTGCAATATTGAATACAATATTGTGGAATGGTTAAACGTGATAGAATTGCTTAGACCTGCTTTTCAGTCTTGACCAACCTTTTGGGTGGGAATTATTATTACCTTTTATGCAAATCAGTTTGAGAAATGTATGGTAATAGGTATTGCCGTTGGTTTTCAAAATAAAATAAAATGATGAAAATATGTTTAACTTAGGCTGGTGCAGCTAGAGCATGAGAACTTGTATTGTGTAAAGTTTCGCCTAAGTCATATTAAGGACCGACACTTGTGACTATCCAAACTAAGCAATACTGTACAACCAAATGTCCTAAATGGGAAGGATCTGGCCAAATAATTAGTAATACTTTGACTTGGTTTTGTTTGGTTTGTTGATTTGGCACAAGAGGGAGCAGTTGGGACTCTCGCATAATTTTCTAGCAGCTAGAGCCAGTTGAGTAGTTAGAGCTCTATCCTTGAAATCTTGGCGGCTAGAGCCTTGATACTAGTGGTTGGTAGCTAGAACCTCCACTAGTGATATAATTAGTTTAATTATTGAAACTACTATTTGTCAAATATGCTTTATGAAAACTGTTCAAAATTAAAATATTGCTTTATACAAAAGAACCATATAAGCCTCATTTGTTAAAGCTATGCATATGTATTTTTCTCAAGACTCGCAGAGTACTTTATGTACTCACATGCTACACTCAAAATAAATCTCAGAAGCTTTCAATGATGCCGAGGACGACTACGACTATGACTACTTCGTTTGTGGCTTTGATGGAGGACATTCGGAGTACTAGGTTGTTCTTCCTAATCAAATGCTGGTGGGCAATTTGATGGGTCACCACTCAGAGTTTATCATTTTCTATTTTCGCTGCTGTAAGACTCAAGATCTTTTGACCTCTTTTGTAATAGGTGGCCATAAGGCTAGTACTTAGTTGTTTATTAATGTTATTTCGTGATTCGACTTGTTATAAATAATATTTTCACTGTGAGCACTAGCTACTGATCATAGGGTGGTGCAGAAATGCACAGAAGGTTCGATTCAAAATTCGCCCCGACAGAAAACATGTACGTTAGCAAGGTTCACAAATGAATTGATGCGAGAGGACAATAGTTACGAAGACTTACATAGAGCAGCAGATCCACCTCAGCGTCGACCGTGGGTGCTGCTGAACTCCCGATAACTGCTATCTGGCGGCAGCATATCCTAGAATCTCATCAATAACTCCATGCGCCACATGGCCGGGATGTTGTACGCTGCCAGAGGGAAGCCAGCGTAGGGCAACCCAGTCAGGAAGGTGACGTCCTGAAGGGTCGACGCCATCTCCCATCACAGAAGGTGAAACATGTGCGTCTCTAGCCTCTAACGGTCAACCAGCGTCGTCAGTAGGCACCAGTTGTATGGAAAGCACTTGGATATACGCCTAGGACTGCCCGCGTGGTTCTAGTCATCCTCCCACGTCGCCTCAACCATCCTCACTAGCGGAAGGAGGCATGCCGCCCTCAATTTGCGTCGAGCAAGGTTAAGAACAAACATTAGTCTACCCAAAGTAGTCAGGTTGCAAATGAGTACATGAAGATTGCAACAGCACGTACCTCAGAACACAGCGTGGGTCCACCCTCCACGCCCTTATCGGCGTGCGCAGCCGCAACACACCAAGCTCAATCGCCGTCTCGCCCTCCTGGGGGAGGATAGTACTGAGGCGGCTACAGTGATGTGCGTCAATCATCGGGTCAAGCAACTCGTACAGCCACTGCGCAGCATGTCTTGATCCGCCATACCTGAAAATTCAGGCATACATTGTACAGAAGGTAATAAGAAGCTGCATTAACAAAATAAATACTTTCCACAAGTAGAAACAAAATTTAAGTTGGAATTATTTTGGTTAAGTTGGAATTATTTTGGTTAAGCTACACAAGCCCCACTAACCTACTCTGTAGCTTTTACATATTTTTAATAGGAATATTGCTATTTTCCTACTTTCAAAAGAATTTTCGGTAATAAACCAAATTTAAGCTAGGACTATTTTGATTCAGGTCTACCTACCGTACAAAGCTACTCAGTATTTTTTACAGAATTGTAATAGGGTCTTCCAATTTCAACATAATTTTAAAATATTAACTAGGTGCAAATACAAACAATAAACAAAGTTCATAATTTTATTGTTCATCTATACGTAGCCTATGTAGCAATTTAGAATTTTCTTTACTACTTTCCTATGTGTCATGCTATTTTTCTAGTTTAAAATTAATTTTTGGCATTAACAATATAATTACCGTGCACAAATGGGAAGCTAAAGAAAGTTGGAATTATTTTTAATATAATTACCGTGCACAAATGGGAAGCTAAAGAAATCTAGGATTATTTTTATTACGCTCTACCTACCCTACTTAACTACTCTACAATTTTTACAGATTTGTAATATGCGTCTTCCTATTTCTACAGATTTATCCTAAATCGTTCGAGTGCTGGAACATTCATAATATGTATACAATAAACTACACTATATACAGCTCAAAATAATGTACTACATAATTTGACTAAAATTATCTAATCGATTGAATTCTATATCGCTATTTTTGTTTGCTAACCGAAAGGGTTTTTGACATAATGTACAAAGTTGTAAAAACTTGTATCTGCAAGATGGTCGATCGGATCAGATGCTCAGTCTCTCTATCCTCCGCTACGAACCGGTAGGGTTTCACTATCTTTCTTCGCTCCCTCTCTTTCTCTCTCTTCTATCTATTTCTGAAATTAAAATGACATTTGGACCAATGACAGGGACACGCGGTTTCCTATCGTCAATTCAACTAGCGATAGAAATATTATTTACTTCCTGTCCACAGGGAGTTGGACCGACGTGGGACCTAGTTTTGTACTTTTTGGGGGACTATTTAGTTTTGTATTTTTTTAAAAAAAATATTATTAAAAAAATCGTGGATAATGTGGGTTTTACCCTGTGCGCGATTGTTTATTCGGGGTAATTTTTATACGAGATGGCAATAATTTTTCCATGAGTTTCTTAATATGTGTAACGGCTATTTTTTCCTCGTACGTTTTCGAACTGGAAATTCAAATTCTAAACCAGATGCATTTATAGATTGGAAATTGAAATAAGTTATCTTACAAAAATACAAACGAATATATATTTTACAAGATAAGCTCATGAGCAGATACTACCGTAAAAGATAGGAAGTTCTGGATGAAATTTGTGTAGTTCTTGAGTGTTCTGAAAGCCGCTATTCTTTTACCAAGCTTATGGCAACCCTCTTTAGAACACATAGTTTGCATAAATGGTACAATTTCTTTAAAATTCCTACCGAAAATGGGCCATTCCAAACTGCACTAAAAAGTTTATCGAGATCAAAGCTTAAAGAAATGTTTTCCATTAACCCGAGGTCGATTTGTCCAAGATAACACATGAACAAATCTCGAAGAACTTAGGTCCTGTTTGGTACAGCTTCTGCTTTGACTTTTGGGTGAGAAAAGTCAGAAGCTGTGCCAAACGGTTGGTTTTTTTTCTGGCTTTCACAGGAAGCTCAAAGTTGTCAATACATATAGAAGCCAAAAGCTTAAAAGGCAGGTGTTGAGGTGCTTCTACGCCTTTCCACCTCCAAATGCTCCAAGAATACCCTAGACTTCGCAGAAATTACCCACCTCATACCTAGTATTTAAAGCAATCTTGCTGCTCGCCTTCCCAATGGCATATTCGATTGAGTCTACTTAAAATTTAAGTTACAATGAGCACAAGCAAAAGAAAATTATCATTGCAACAATGGCTTTGCATAATTTTATTCGAGATAGTGCTTTGATTGATAATGATTTTGCTCGTGCGCATGTGAATGATGATTATGTAGACGGGGACATGTCCACTAACCTCAATAAGCACATGATGATACAAATTGTTATGGATGATGTTGATATGAACGGCCTTCGTGACGCTATTACAATAGCTTTGGTAGCATGACGATAGGATAGATGGAAGATATATGCAGTATTTTGTATGTAGTACTTGCCAATTTAAACTATGTATAAGGGACTGATCTTCTAGTCCAGATTATTTTCACATGCTTTCTGAAGTTTTATTGTTAAATACTGTTAAATGTTTTTAAATGTCGTTAAATGTCGTTTAATGTTGTTAATTTAGTTAAACGACATCAAATAAGTCATTACTGTTCTCATGAGCATTTCAGACATTTCATATCTCGGAAGTGCGCAATAAACCTACCTAAAAGCCGATAACCAAACACCAAATCGAAAAGACAAACCATTCAAATTTCATGAAGGAAAAGTTTACAAAGATATTGGAAGCCGCTTTTTAGAAAAGCCACAGCTGTGCCAAACAGAGCCTTAGTACATTCATGAAACAGTAAAAAGCTACATATATATTTTGTATTCGAGTTCCCGTCTTCCCCCATTAATACATTTTCCGGCTCCAGCAACCAAACAGTATTACATGATTATATCAACGTCACAGCTAGAGGTAGTACAGCATAAGTTATCACGGCAGCACAAACTGCACGCATTAACTAAACTTGCAGAAGCACATCACACTCATCACACTTCAAACCTTCGACGAACTTGAATTACCTCAGACCGAGCGTATAGAAAGTTTAATCCTTGGATAGAACACAGCATCAGAACATTGTATTAATCTATCGACCATCAGATTTCACGAACTACCCAGCCATTCAAGCACCAGAATACTCCACTGACCCCATGGTTAATGGCTAGTTCACAAGATGAGGGCTGGCACTCTTGAAAGGAAGCGTGCAGGAGTAAGTGACATATCTGACACCATCAAGAAGAACAACAACAAATATTCTGGAGAGGGGCTTCGGAGATATTCTCGGATCAGTGTCCCCATCACCAGCCTCCCTGGGATCAGCTAGCACAGAGACAACCACTGATGATGCTGGCTTGCTATCAGGTAACTTGCTGCTTTCAGAAGTTCTGTTAAAAGGCTCCGTGTTGTTCGCCGTTTTTCCAGTGAGTGGAATCGCCTCGTTATACATGATCCTCCTATTTTTCAGCTTGCCACGATAAGCAGCAGCAGGTGTTGGAATCTTTTGAGTAGCATTAACACTCGAGTTCACAATTGGAGAAGCAGGTATAATGCCAACACCAGAATTGGCAGAAGCAGTGGAAATGTCAAACTGAAATACCTCGCTACACATTCCAGAATTTAATATAGGCCCTGAAAATTGTTACATAAGAATCGCAGAGTAAGAGATTATGTATTAATACTCAAGGAGTATCAATCACAGAGTTGAGTTTTCTTTAAGAGATGCCGGTCAACAAAAATCAAGAATATCTACCTAAGTTTTCCACTGAACACCACAAAATGGAAACAAAGTTCATCCTCAAGAGTTCAGACTTGTTAATCTACAAGCTAGTGAGCATTTAACACAGCTCAAGGCAAGACAAGAACAATTCCAGAGCTTCATTTTCCCAAGAAAAGCAACAGCCACAGTGAAATATTCGGCCAATACAGCAAAACATCAGGCTTGAAGTCAAAACTCCAATTCTGAAAGATGCAGTAACTTCGCTCACAAGTTTAAAGTATGCTTAAAGCAGCACATAATGATTCTAAGATTTTGCTAGCATAGGCTGTAAATGTAATTCATACAGGCAACAACTCTAAGCACTGATCGCGACTTAAGGAAGGAGTGAAGTCCCCGATCACAAAGAGCAAAAACAGTGAACAACACAGGTCACCCTATCCAAGCTGAAATTCCTCTTTTGTTTTTGCATAGAAACCAGAGATCTACCAATTCCTCTGTACAAGATTGTCTTATTTACAAGACCACATAAGTTTTTATGAAATTAAGTATTAACAATACACAGGCTTTTCAGAGTCCATAAGACATGGTTATCATCATTATAAGACATTTTCCCAATGGAAGGCAACAATCACTACTATTTACCGAACTAACTCCTATGTGATTGCTAAAAAAGAACCTCGAACATGGATATAGTTACCATTCCAGGCTAGTTACAGTGTCATATTACTTGTCGGCAACCTTAAATATAGATAGAGTTCCCATTTCCTAAGGAAAAAAAGTCAACTTTTCAACCCTCAACTATTACCTTGGTTCAAAAAACAACCCTCCACTCCAAAAGTGTCCGAATTACAACCTAGAACTAACAAAACCAGGTCATTTGACCCCTCCGACCCATTCTAGTCTGGTATTTATATGATGTGGCGGTGGTTTTGGCTAGGGTTGGCAATTTCCCGTGGGGATGGGCCTTGCGGGGAATATCCCCATGAGGGGCAAGGAGGGGGGTGATCTCCCCCAGGGTGGTACGAGGACCCCCCCCCCCCTCCCAGGGGGGGCGCCAAAGGGACCCGGTTAAAAAGTTTATTCTTTTGTTATAAATTATAGTTTTTTATATGGGAAATGTATTCTTTTCTTGTATATTTGGACTAAAGCATAAATCTATATGTTAGAATATATATTTTGAAAAAAAAAGTATGCCTAAATACTTACAAATTAATAAATAAAGTCACATTATTTTTTAAAAAATCTTTAACCTACACTTTAATCCCCCACACAGATCCCCGTGGGGATCGAGACCTACACGAACTGGGGACAGGGCCATCCAATCTGCCCCCAGGAGGCCTAACGGGGGTCGAGGCGGGGGCATCCCCCAGGACCCCCTGTCCCTGTTGCCACCCCTAGTTTTTGCTGATGTGGCATCCAACGCAATAGCCGTGTTGACGAGGCTGGTTGTGTCTAGTGGGGCCCACATGTCAGCCGGTAATACCATCTTCTTCCTCTATATTCTTACTCCTCTCTCTTCTTTTTGCCCTTAACCGAGCACCACCAAACTCAGCTCCAGCGGAGGTCATTGAGGTGGGCATTCTTGAAGGTGGGGAAATATGCGACGTAGCAGCGGGAGACATGGTGCGTGATGCTAGGGGTGGTGACGCGCACACCAACGGTATCCAGAATAGTGGCCATTGCGAGAAAAACTTGGTGGAGCGGTGGACATCTATGGCGGCCACAGCACAAAACAATACAGCGAGCAAAAGCTCCAAGGGCAGGAGCATCAGTAGGTCATGAGTAACTCGGTCGTGTAGTTGGTTGCAGCAGAGGAACCCAACAAAGGCAAGTTGACGGCAAACAGCGGCGACGGAGATGAGGTCAACAGTGACAGTACTTGACTGCAAACAGTGGCTACAGAGATGAGGTCAACGGTGACAGTACTCGACGGCAAACAGCGGCCACGGGATGAAATAGAGGGAGGGGAAAGAGTAAGGAGGTGGCAAGGGTGCTTAAGGCGCAAAAGATGAGCGACGAAGCTCACCCGAGCGCGACAATGACAATGGCGACGGTGGCGACCAGAGACAAAAAGACGACACAATATTGGCAAAGCACCACAATGCGGCCCAAATTGAGTAAGGGGAAATGATTAAAGAGGCATAGTATGCAAAATGACACGAGTGTTGTGGAAGAAACCCACCGGAACAGAGGTGTACAGCACGGCGTCGCAGCCGATGCGTTGCAGCCGACACACATGATTTGGATTTGTGATGCAGCATTTGGGGGCAATTATTCTCTGCATTTGCTCCTGTTCTTGGGCTCATAGCCGCCATGCACCTCCTACAGGTAGCGTGTCCCCTCCGGCAATCCACCTCCTCCTCACAGCCTGCGCGTCCCGGATGTGCACGCCTCCTCCGGTCTCCGCATCAGCTATCTCCCACGCTGCACACCCTTGGACAAGCCCATCACCTCCTTCTCGAATCACCATTGATTTGTGCCCTCTCCTTCACCACACCCACAAGAAACGGGAGAAGAATGAATTCGAGCACCCAAATCGCATGCTTCCAGAGAGACAGAGAGAGGAGAGGGAGGGAGGTGGATTAAGAGGCTTACATGTGGGGCAGCTAGTTTTTATTTGTTGATTTAATTGATATGCTTCTGACCAATGTGCCATGTCAGCAACCTTTGCCAACTAGGATGCCACGTCAGGGCAAAACCACCCGAGAATAGGTCGAGGGTTGTGTTTTAAATGGTTTTGAGAGTTTAAGATTGTAAAATGAACGGTTTTAGAGTTGTGGCTTGAAAAACGAACCAAGGCCATAGTTGAATGTTGAAAGATGGACTTTTTCCTTTCCTAAATAATTATGATCTCATATTATTTGTTGGCATATGAAGTAACCCCATTCCCTACCTAACATGCATACTACTTTTCTATATGACCTATGGACAATCACTTCAGTCTTTTGACTTGTACGCACTTTTAACTTGGTAATATTCTTAATCTTAGCATTTTATATTTGGAGGAAATGAATGTATGTTAAAAAGAAATTTCATGGACAGTGTTGCGATTTACATATCATATCTCTTAAATAATAAATGCAAGAACCTTCTTGATTAAAACGTCGTATCACAATGTGTGGATGCAACAGAGAAATCATAATTCTGGTTAATAAATGAAATTGATAACTGCAGTATCACAATAAACAAGAATACAAGATTGGTAAAGAATTGCTCTGCTTACCTGCCATTCCTTCCCGAAACCACTGTGCCAATGGTCCATCTGCTGGGGATTTCTCCTGTGGATTCATATCCTTTCCAGGTGGTAACAGATAACTAGCTATGGCTACACTGGTCTCTTTGCGATCTATACCTGACTGGTCACTATTACCTTTTGAAGCCCCATGTGCAACCGCTTTCTCGCTCGCAAGCACAGAATGAATAATCAGATTGCCGTTGATCTTAACATGCTTTCCATTCCTCGGCACATACAACAAAGCTGGCAGGATCTCACTCGAGTTATCTGCAGGCTGATGCCTCTGCTCAGCTCGGTCAGCATTCCTCGTCATCTTTCCAAGATCAACACTGATCATGTCACTATTGTTTAAACCATCTTTAGGTCCTTTACCATGGTTAGTGACACTCAACACACTAGAATGAGACTGACCAAAATTCCTAAACATTGCGTTGTCACTCTCCCCTCTCATTCCAAAACTATGATTGAACCCCGGAACAAAAGCACCAAAGACAAGGACAACACACAGCAAACCGAGAAGGCTAATACTTGCCACCTTCTTGGTCTTGGTCTTGCTCTTGCTCTTGCTCTTGTTCTCAGCAGCCTTCTTGCTCTCTGGTTTCTTTACCACCTTGGATGCAGGCACAGGCTGCTGTGGCTTCAACCGGGGGATTGGCACAAGAGGGACATAGGAACCATGAGGCCGCAGTGCATACCCAGGCGCCCAAGGGAAATGCATACTGGGCAGTGACGACGGTGGACACACCCCGGGTGGCCGGCAATTCCCACCGCCGCTACCGAGTTGCTGCCGCAGCGTGGCGTTCTCGACCATGACGAAGGAGATCTTAGAATTGAGGTCATTTATCACCGAGTGCATCGACTTCACCTTCTCCTCCAGCTCCTCCACGTACCGCTTCTTCCTTTGCCGCGATAGCTGCGCGCTGTCGCGGTTCCGCACCAGCCGCGCCGCGCGCCTCTGGTCCTCTTCCTCGCCGGCCGCGCCTCCCTCGTCGGAGTCCACGGCAGCCCGCGACGCCGATGCCAACGGAGAAACCTCGCCATCCCCGGATCGGCGGCACTTGGCCGCGTCCGAGCTCAGGCCGGGGCTCGCCGGCTTCCGCTTCAGGCTCCAATTGGGGGTGGCGCCGCTCCTCCCCTCGTCCGACTCCTCGTGCTTGACCTCGCAGCTGTCGTTGGCGACGGCGGAGTTGGCGGCGGAGGAGGTGGGGGAGGATGACGACGCGGTGGGGCCGGATCCGGCGGCGGAGCCCTCGCCGGAGCCATCCCGGTCGGGGGACCGGAGGAGGAAGTCGTCGATGGAGAAATCAATGGGCAAGTCAAAGTCGAGGCCGTCGCAGTCGCCGCCGCCGGCGGCGAAGTCGCCCAGCGGGAAATCGCCACCGGCGAGCGGGAAGTCGGGGTCGAAGAGGTGGGCCGGATAGTGGCAGAGGTCGATGGGGGAGGAGTCTAGGAGGGCCGGCTCCGCCATGGCGCGTCCTCGGGGAGGACTCACTTCGAACTAGGGTTTTGGCATCGAGGTGTAAGAACAGGAGTTGTGATAGGAATTTGGAATTTTGCATCTCGCGGGTGGAAGTGGACGGAGTCGGGGGTTGACGAGCTCGTGCTCGGGACGTGCGAATCCGGATTTCCCTACCTAGTTTCCCAAATGCGGTTCTTCTTGAGTGGGACCCACTTAATCACGGGCCCATAAGTCATTCGGGTATGTCCTATCGTGGTAAGTGTGACTGTGCGGAGGAGTGAGGCTGTTTTGTTAGATGCCAATGGCAACCAAAGTTTCCCAAGTTAAATTTGATAACTTTAAGTGCTTTTGGTCTCCGTTTGGACTAGTGCTAAAATTTTGATGAGATTCTATAGTTTATTTCAGATGCCAAACTTTATCAAAATCCAGACGATGGATTTTGCCACCCCAATTTTGATAACACTAAATTTTAACTCAAGACTTTCGTATGCAATTTTGGTCTTCAAACTAAACAAGCTCCAGCGCTGCCGCTGGGTGTTGGTGAAGTGCTAAAAGCGCTGAGAAGACGCTGAGAAGTTAAGACACCTCGAACCGTGTGAATTGGTATGTAGAGTCATAGGCCCGCTGCTGTTAAGTGTAGCGGTTGTTTGGGAAGGTTCTGGTGGGTGGGTGGTGCAGCCGTGCAGCAAATGTGGCTGATAATTATTTGTTTTCATATGCATCCTCTCATATTTGACTAATTTTATTTTCATGCTTTATAAACTGGATTGTGCGGGTGATGTGCACTTGTGCTGCATGAAATCTATTTTGTTCCATGAATTTTTCTCATCCCAATAAAATTTGTTGTTACTGTTCCAAAAGGGATGCTCTTAACTAATGGGATGCTTGGTTCGAGGATCACCTTATCCTAGGATGGTTTGGTTCATTATAGGATCACCTCTTAAATTTGTGATAACTCAACTCTCATTTTTACTAGCCTTTTGCTTACGAGGAATAAGGTGGTGATGAATCAACTCATTCCATTACTTGAACCAAACAAGTAGGTTGGGTTTGGAGCTAGGATCCGATGATCCAGTCCCTCAAACCAAGCAACCCATAAATATTTGACTTACAAAATTAGTATGGATGAAATTGGTATTTTGTCAATATGGATTAAATTGGTATTGTATCATTTGTCTACTTTAGAATTGAATCTTTTTAACTCAGCCCTCGTCTTGTCATGTGGTCTATAGCACCCTCCCATATTTATAGTGGAGGCTAACATTCTAGAAGAATTTTCTATTAGGCACCCGTTAAGCCCACACACAAACGGGTTTAACTCACGCACGTATTTTAAAGCGTCGTCTTCATCTTCTCTTGACCTAAACCGCTTCTCCTTGCGTCGTCTTGCGCAGCGGTTTAGCCAGAAGCAATTAAGGTGGTATTTTAGTGATATTACCAAAATACCCCTTCTCGATCATTCTTCAAAGACCGAGTCCAATCTTCATGAAGCAATCCAATACTTCGCCACGTGCAGGTTGATCAACGGCTCTCATCATGTCAGCAAGCCTCTCTTATCCGGCTCCCACCGAAACCACCATGGCACTTACACCGACCCCCGCGCCGCTCGATGCAACCCGTCGCATCGAACTTCCCGTTCGGTCATCCTTGTCCATTTTGTGCAATACTCGAATCCAATTATTTCACCCGGCATCCTCGATCGTTCTGAACCTTAGCTCACAAGCATAGTCCTGATCATCCTCGCCGTTGACCGTCGTTAACCTCCAAGCAACCAGCACAATAATAGACCAAGAAATCGATTCCGGGAATAAGTTCTTCGCAACTTGACCCACGTTAGTCAAAACATGCATCATGCAACATATATGCACTGAAACCCATGAACTTGAACTAACAAACAAACATCGCCGCTATGAAAGCCGACGAATCAAGTGAAAACCGGTCAGACCGCCACTCAAGGGCCGGTCTGACTGCCGCCCAGGCCGGTCAGACCGCCCAGTTGGGACTTAACCAAATTTCACACCTTGAAATCCGAAACCTCTCTGGAAATTTTAAATGAATAGATCTTTTGACTGGAAGTTCCAAAAATTATGAGACCAAGTGTATGAGAACCCTCTCTCTTGCCTGCACCATCTATTTTTGGCCCAGCTCCAAATTCCACCAAATAAATACTGGTCGGTCCGACCGCCTCTGACCGGTCTGACCGCCAGGGGTGGCCGGTCGGACTGCTATTGGCCGGTCTGACCGCCTAAGACCTGACAGCACTAAAAACTTGCCGAAAACACGTGATTCGACGAACCTTCAACGTCATTGACAACTGTAACTTCATCCTAAGATCATGAGCATATCCTCATGATATCCACAATCTCCCCCTTGATGAACACATTGACAATTTTCTAAAAATATAAGTTTAAGGTTTGACAATGAAAATACTTGACATTTTCGTACAAAGGCACAACTTGGTCCAAGAGGAAGAGAAAGCGGTGGAAATGGCCAAGTTGGCTTCAGATTAGCATAGACAAGCGAGATAAGACAAAAGGAAGCGAGAAAACTTCAATTTTCAAAGAAGATTAAAAATCTCACTTAAAGTCCATATGAAAGAACAATTGTTCAATTTGATCTTTGATCATTGTGAGGTTCCAAGAATTGTAATTCAAGTTCAGAAATGGCACTAAGATCATAAGAATGTAAATTAAAAGCTCCCCTTACTTTGATCATTATTTTTAAAAAAATTTCATTTTCTCTAAATAGCTCCCCCTTTTAACATTTTTGCTACTTCTTCTCCCCCTTTTATAATAGAGTCATCAAGGAATCACGTCTTTCTCTCATCCAGAGATAGTAAATGCAGAAATAGGGAAGAAGCATAAGAAAGAGTATGCATGAAATGCAATGGAGTGCCTTCATTTTTTTAAGTTTTGCATATTTTAGTACAAGAAGTTTGAAGATTACCCAAAAGAACAAGCTAGCATTTCTACAATTACACAATACAAATCGAAGCTAAACTAGAAGGCTCAAGTAAAAGTGATGAATTGTAACAAATTAAGCAAAGCTTCAAAATTAGCAAGTTCATCAACAGATATCCTAAAGTGATAATGACCATATCATAATGTCAATGAGAGATCAAGAAGCTAACAATGATCATCCTATAGACAAACAGTCCGAAATTGAATCATTTTTCTCAAAGAACTTCAGTCACCTATTTTTTACAATAGTTTTTCATTTGCAATGGTTATTGATGTTGATTAAAGGTCTATCTTAGTGAAAAAAGTCATGGACTAGGAGCCATCCACAAACTCTTCCTAAGCTTCAACCAAGACAATTAACGGACTATCTTAGTGAAGAAGATCCTGGACTAGGAGCCATCCACAATCTCTTCCTAAGCTTCAACCAGGGTGACAAATCTTGAGGTTAATGTCAATTTTGACAAGCAGTCCCCATGAGATCGTCTGGATCATCAAACTATCTACAAGTTCGTGTTTTTGATAAGCAGTCTCGTGAGAATAGTTTGGCATGATTTTGAAATTTGATTTTTCATTTTGCATAAGAGCAGTTTTAGATTCGTAAAGGAACAAGAAGCTCAATAGATGTTTAATCCTAAATTCAAGAGCTAACAAAGAAATTTTGACAGGGCCGATGTCACAAGAGGATCACTAATTGTGAAACTTAGCTAAAAGATCCACAAATTATAATTTTTAGTTCAAGTTGTCTTAAGGTTCTAGCACATTTAGCAAAGACTTAGCTACATATGTGAAAGCATGATAATTCTAGCAAGTCAATGAACTAGACATGATATTGAGCAAAAATTGAAATACTAAATCTCAAGAGGGTAATAGGCAAAGCTTCATCAATTTAAAAGATAAGCAGTAAGGCTTATATTACAATGCATCTTTTTGTGATTTTCATATGAATGCAATATAAAACAATGAGATGCAAGAAAAACCTAAAAGCCTAAAAAGATCAAAAAGATTAAGGTCAGAAAAGAACAATAAAGATCAAATGAACAAGGAAAGTTCAGAAAAGAACCAACTTCCCCTCAAACCAACCCATAGGGGTAAATTACCCCTAACTCACTTCTCAAGGTGGCAAACCTAGTTGGGTCTAAAGGCTTTATGAGGATATCAGCTAACTGAGCCCGGACTCCACAAAATGTAGTACAATATCACCATTCTCTTCATAGTCTCTAAGGAAGTGATAGCGAATTTCTATGTGCTTGGTCTTGGAGTGTTGCACAGGGTTTTTAGTGTTGCACATGGTTTTAGCAATATTAATGGCGAAGTGTTATCACAGAGAAGAGGAACACTAGCAAAAGATAACCAATAGTCCTTAAGAGTGGACAACATCCATAAAATCTGACTACAGCAACTAGCAGCAGCTACATACTCAGCTTCTGCAGTGGATTATGCAACAGAAAACTGCTTCCTAGAAGACCACGAGACAGGAGAAGTGCCCAAGAAGTGACAAGTGCCTGAGGTACTCTTTCTATCTAACCGACAGCCCGCAAAATAAGAATTAGAAAACCCCCGAATGGACAAGGAAGAAGAGCAGGAATACCAAATGCCATACTGGAGGGTAGAGTGAAGGTACCTGAAGATACGCTTGACGGCTTGGCGATGTGAAGTTCTCAGAGACAAACCGCGAAGTGGATGTCCGGTCTTGATGCCATCAGATACAGGAGGGAGCCGATCATGCTGCAGTACTCGCGTTAATCCACGGCTTCTCCTTCCTCATCTAGATCCAAAGCTGTCGAAATCGCCATGGGAGTGGCGATCGGCTTACAGTCACCCATCTCGAAGTGTTTGAGCAGATCCTTAGTGTACTTCGTTTGATGGATGAACATCTCTTCCTTGCATTGCTTGATTTGAAGCCTTAGAAAATAGTTGAGCTCTCCCATCATACTCATCTCAAATTCCTTGGATATGGTCTCAGAAAAACTAAAAACAAGAGCATGAGAAGAACCACCAAAGATAATATCATCTACATAAATCTAAACAAACAGGAAGTCATTGCCATGCGTAAGAATGAATAGAATCTTATCCACCTTACCCATCTCAAAATTATTCTTAAGCAAGAAGGTATTAAGTCTATCATACCAGGCTCTAGGGGTTTGCTTAAGACCATACAAGGCTTTGGATAGCTTGAAAACAAGATGTGGATGCTTGGGATTCTCAAAGCCCGGGGTTGCCTAACATACACTTCCTCCTCTATGTAACCATTCAGAAATGCACTCTTGACATCCATTTGATGTAGCCTAAAACCCTTAGATGCAAAAATACAAGTAGAATACGAATGACTTCTAATCCAGCAACAGGAGCAAATGTTTCATCAAAGTCTAACCTCTCAACTTAGCTAAAACCCTGAGCTACCAATATAGCCTTGTTTCTAACCACAGAACCATCCTCACTTTATTTATTTTGAACACCCAACATGTTCCTATCACATGATGACCACTAGGAGACTCTACTAGGTTCTAGACCTTGTTCCTCTCAAAATTCTTTAACTACTCATGCATAGCATTAACCCAGCTTGAATCAGATAATGCGTGTGATATATCGCGGGGTTCGAAAGAGGCAACAAAAGCAGAATGAGAGTAGAGACTCGGATCATGATATCTGGAGCGAGTGACTCGCTCATGAAGCTGACCAATCATCTGATCCAAGGGGTGAATCTTCTGAATATGGAGTGGAGCGCCCGGGGTGATAGCGTTTCTTCGACCTCCGCATGTACTGCTGATGATGAAGATGCAGCAGGAGCCTCAAATGAAGGTGAAGTGGTCGCAGCAAGTTCTTGTGCTGGAATAGGAGCCTCAACATCAGCAGGTGGGAGACAAGTATCAGCTTCATCCTCATCTTTCTCCACAAAGATGCTCTCTGTCACCTGTGAATCACCTGAAACATCGGATCTAGCTCCGAGCTAGTCTCATCAAAAGTGACATTGCATGTCTCCTGGATCTTGAAAATCAAGGCACAGAAGAACGATGTGTCTCAATATCGGGTTAGTTAAACATGACTTGGGAAACCAGTACTGAGACACACGTCTGCGAGTAGTATACAAAGCAGAAGTGCTATCCTTGATTCTATTTGAAGTTCTATCACGAGCAATGATCACACGAACATAAGAAACATCATGTCTAGGAACTTGATGATAACGAGCATGTGAAATAAATCCTAAACCAGGTTTATTCTTTTCAAAATGATCATGTCTCACGACGGCTCTAGGTTGATGAGATGAATTTCTAGCAAATTTTTTCCTATCATTTTCAACCTACGCCAACAGAACTCAACCAAATGCCCATCCTTCTTGCAATAGGTGCAATGGTACTTGGTACCACTGGGAGAAGCACCCTTTGACTTAACAGATGGTTGGGCAAAACCTGCAGATTTAAAAATTATTTTTGCAGGTTGGGTTTTGAATTCAACTAAGCCATTTTTCTAAGACTTGAATGACATTTGGCTCAGACTTATCTTGGGCAGAGTTGTATCCTAAACCTTGCTTCTTATAAGGAGTTTTAGATTTATCCAGAATCATATTTAACTGTTTCTTACCTTTAGAGAATTTTTCTAATGTGTCCTTGAGGTAAGCATTTTCCTTTTCGAGATTAAGACATGATTCACAAGTTTTATTTTGAATAGCCCTAGTATGTCTACTCTTATGGAAAGCTACTTCAAGTTTAAGAGCTTCACATGAAGCACAGGTAGTAGAATCAATTTTATCCTTAAGCTTAGCATACTTAGCTCTAACTGCATCTACTATGTCTTTTACTTCATGTTCTCATTCAATGCAGAAAGAGCAAATGCTAGAATCAACATTACGAGAAGCAACCAAATTGCTTGATTCTAAGCATTTTTCACAAGGAGCAGATTTAACTTCAATTAGCTCAGTTCTAGCATTTTCAAGTTGGTGTAAGGCAACATCACGAGCAGTTTGTAATTTAGCGAGTTCAGAATGTAAAGCATGGCAGAAAGAACATTCGTCAACATCAAGACTCTTAGTATTCACAAGTTCTAATTTCAGATTATCAATTTGTAACTCCAAATCCTTATTCCTAGCCATGGTAAACTCTAAAGCTTTATCCTGACTAATCAGTTGATCATACATAGTATCACATCTAGCAAATAGAACATCATAGGATGGAGGTACATCATTGATGTCATCGACGTCGACGGAGTCAGCCATGAAGCACATGCCGGTGAAGTCCTTGGTCTTCCCTTTCTTCTTGTCTTGAGGGATCTCCTCCTTCTTGTCCTCTTCG
Organism: Hsuehochloa calcarea; assembly: GCA_036346395.1. Taxonomy (NCBI): domain Eukaryota; kingdom Viridiplantae; phylum Streptophyta; class Magnoliopsida; order Poales; family Poaceae; genus Hsuehochloa; species Hsuehochloa calcarea. Next base: position 16,828,225 of record CM070602.1, on the reverse strand, counting down.
CTCCCGGAGTCCACATCGCTCATGGATTGCTCTCCAAAAGCGACAAGAACCCGGTGAGCGGCCTTCATAAGCTTGGCAGTATCTGTGGATTTCATGGGGATATGTTCCAGATCTTAGGATGATGTGACAATTGGCAATGGCGTTTACGGTTTGTCGTTTCACGGGTTTTCGACAAAGCTACTGAGCTTTATCGACGGGCGGTCCGACGGTCCTTGCACGGCGTCCGACCGGTCCTAAATCGATCGGACCGGCCATGTGGGGCGATCGGACCGGCGGTGACCAAAGTGGTCAAAACAAGCCGGGCCAAAATAGGTGTTGTAGGCAAGTGAGGGGATCCCAATGCACTTGGTCTCATGATTTTGGAGTCTCCAAGAAAAGTTCTATTGGTTTAAAGTTTCCAGAGGTTTGGATTTTTGGGGTTAAAATCGGCTAAGTCCCAAGGGGCGGTCCGACCGCTCACAGGAGCGGTCCGAGCCGGCTATAGCGGTCCGACCGCTCACCCGGAGCAATCGAGACCAGAATGGCTTGAACGTCGGCCAACCGTGGCGATGTTGTTTTGTTAGGTCAAAGTCATTGGTATCGTGGCATATGGTTTGCATGATGCATGTTTTGACTAACATAGGTCAAGTTGTGAAGAACTTGTTCCCGAATTCGTGCTTGCTTGTCTATGGTTGTGCAGGTAGCTTGGTGGTCAACGACGGTCAACGGCGAGGAGGATCGGGACTAGACTTGGAGAGTTGAGGTCCAGAACGATCGACGATACCGGGTGAGGTCAATGACTCAAGCGTGACGCAAGATGGACAAGGGTGACCTATTGGCAAATCCATGACGCATGGTGAAGCGGTTTAGGTCAAAGGTTAAAGACGGCGCTTTGCGGCGTGCGTGTGTGACCCGCTTGTTAGTGGGCCTTAACGGAGCCCAATGGAGTCAAACCCTAGGAGTCTAGGCCTCCACTATAAATAGGGGGAGGTGGTGGCTGCACCACCTAGCTCTTCTCTCTCTCGCCTTTTTATGTTTCAAAACCCTAATTGTCTTTAGGGGAGTTGAGGTGGAGGCTAGGGCTCTTGATGGTTTGTGGTGAATTTCGTGATCCTTGATTGTCTACTGATCCATGATGGTGTGGATGTAATCCAGCAACGATCTCGTTATCAATCTATGCAAGGTTTGCTTGAGATAAGTTTCTTTTCGTTCTTGCTTTCAATTTGGTGATTTTAGGGCTTCCTTTGATCCGCGAGTTTGTGATTGATTCTTTCACGTGGATTAGCTTGCTGTGATATGTGTGAATCTATCTAGCATCATCTTGATCATCAATCTCTCACGAACAAGCATTAGGATCAAGTTTTCGTTCTTGCGGTTTTAGACCTTCGTTAATCAATTGACAATTGCTCAAGATCGTTCCAAGAATTATCATAATATTCGATTGGAATAGGTCCTCAATAGCATAGAGAAGGTGTGTGCAAAGTTTCGTGAAGTTTGGAGTTGAGAATCAAAAGTTAGACCTAATTGCATCTTCGTCATCGGGATGATTTTCTTGTTTGGATCGGTTCAGATCGCCGGTCCGACCGCCCGTCACCACCGGTCCGACCGATTTCGGAGCGGTCCGACCGCCAGCACAACGCCGGTCAGACCGCCCGGCAATCGGTCCGACCGGTTCGATCTGAGGTCGACCGCCAAGATTTGTGTTGCTTTGATTCTTGCTGATTTTTGTAGCATTGCTTAGGGGTTTAATTGGATTCAATACTAGTCTTCCGCTGTACTGGTATATTGATCTTCATAGCTTTCTAATAGCTACTGGAGTGAAATTATATTGAGTTCATAATTTGTGAAAAAGTGAGCGTGCTCTATTCAACCCCCTCTAGTCGCCTTTACGGTCCAACAAGTGGTATCGAGCCCTGTTAGTTCAATCTTGATCTTAACGGTCCTTTGAACTTTGGCGATGGATAGATTCTCTACAAAACCGCATATCTTTAATGGGCACGACTATGCCTATTGGAAGAATCGTATGCGAGTATTCCTTGAGAGTGAGGGACAAGCTATATGGGACGTTGTTCGATCCCCGCTCATTATTCCTGAGGTTGAAACTCCTGCTTCTGTGGTTCTTTTGGCTAACAACAACAAGGCCAAGAATCTTTTATATGATGCGCTTGGTAGACAAGAATATGATAGGATTTGCAATTTTGCATTGCAGACGAGATTTGGAACACTCTCGAAACATATCATGAGGGTTCGTCCCAAATTAAGAAAGTGCGCCAAACAATCTATAAGCGTGATTATAACAAATTTGATATGCGTCCTGGAGAGAGCATCGATGACATTTTCAGTCGTTTTAATAAAGTGATTAATCAAATGAAAGTCGTTGATATTGAATATTCTCAATCTGAAAATGCCACCCACCTCTTGGTCGCAATCAACACCAAGGAGTGGGAGATGAAGGCTCTTGCTATAGAAGAGAATGTTGATCTTTCAAGTTTTACTTTAGAATTGCTTTATAGTAAACTCAAGACTCATGAAATTAAAAGAGTTGATCATCCCAAGAAAGATAATTTAGCTTTGGTAGCGATCCTCTCAAAAAGCTTTTGATGACTCTTTTGAATCTTCTTACGGATTTTCATTTGCTTGTTTATCTGCTATTCATGAAGAGGAGCTTGAGAATATCCCTGAGGTTGAGTTAGCCCTTTTAGCTAAAAAATTCACACGAGCTTACAACAATGTGAGAAATAAAATGAGAGGTGGTCCTGTTACTTGCTATGAGTGTGGAGAGCTTTACCACATCCGGGCCAATTGCCCCAAGCTAAAAGGTAAGGGTAAGCACAGGGAGGAGAAGACAGCTTGGAAGAAGCCTCATGAGAACAACTCTGAGTATGATGCTGTCAAGCTCATAAAGGCCGCTCACCGGGTCCTTGCCGCTTTTGGAGAGCAATCCGTTAGCGATGTGGACTCCGGGAGCGAAGAGGATAAGAAAGGGAAGGCCAAGGACTTCACCGGCATGTGCTTCATGGCTGACACCGACGACATTGATAATGATGAGGTATCTTTTTCTTATGATGAGCTTTCTGCTAAATATGATTCTATAGTTGAGCAAGTGCTTAGTCAAGATGAAGCGCTAGAATTTGTCATGACTAAAAATAAGAAACTAGAGTCAAAAATTGGTAAACGAAACTAGAACTTGCAAATGTTAAGACTCTTGAACCTGATGAATGTTTATCTTGTCATGCTATGCATTCAGAAATTACCAATTTACAATCTGCTCATAATATTGCTTTACAACAACTTGAAAATGCTAGAACCGAGCTAATTGAAATTAAATCTACTCCTTGTGAAAAATGCTTAGAGTCTAGCAAGTTGATTGCTTCTGATGTGATTGATTCTAGCCCTTGCACTTCATGCTTAGAAAAAGAACGTGAAATCAAAGATATCTTAGAAGCTGCTAGAGTCAAATATGCTAAGCTTAAGGACAATATTGAAAATACTACTTGTGCTTCATGTTCGCTCTTAAGCTTGAAATTGCTTTGTATAAGGAGAAATCAATGGATAAAACTTGTGATGCTTGTGTTAACTTGAGAAAAGAAAATGCTTACCTTCATGATACATTAGAGAAATTTTCTAAAGGTAAGAAACAATTAAACATGATTCTTGACAAGTCTAAAACTCCTTATAAGAAGCAAGGTTTAGGATTCAATTCTTTTCAAGACAATTCAAACCCAAAAGTCATTCAAGTCTTGGAAAAGGTTTAATTGAATTCAAAACCCAACCTGCAAAAACATCTTTTAAATCTGCGAGGTTTTGCCCAACCTTGTATTAATTCAAATGGTGCTTCTTCTAGTGGTACCAAGTACCATTGCACTTATTGCAAGAAAAGTGGGCATTTGATTGAATTCTGGCGTGAGGTTGAAAAATGATAGGAAGAATCTTGATAGAATTTCATTCAGCAACCTAGAGCTTTTATGAGACATGGTAACACCGAAAGGAATAAACACGGATTAGGATTTTTCTCACATGCTAATCATTATGTTTCTACATATCCTAATTCTCATGTTCTTCAGACTGCCGGTCTGACCGCTGGTGCTCACCGGTCTGACCGTTTTGGTCGCCGGTCTGACCGCCAGCACAACGCCGGTCAGACCGCCCGTGGACAGTTTAATTCCCATGTTAACTTAAACATTGTTCATAATGAATTTTAGATGAAATCAAGGATAACACTACGCTTTGCATACTACTCGCAGACGTGTGTCTCGAGATCGGGTTCCCAAGTCTTGTTTAACTAACTTGATGTCGAGACACATCGTTCTTCGTGCCTTGATTTTTCGTGATTGCCGCGGAAAGAGGAAGAGCACGTGTTTTGTTGACTCATCTGCTCACGTCATATGACCGGAGACTCAAGATGGTTCACCTCCTTCATGCGGTCGACGGGTTTCAAGCATCTCCGAGAACTTCCCATCGCCAGGCCGTTAAGCTCTTATTCAGGTACTTACACTCTACTCTCTTTGTATGGCATTTGATATTCTGTTCTTTATCCTTGTCCATTCGGGGTTTTTCTTATTACGATTGTGCGTCGTGTCGGCTAGATAGGAAGAGTACCTCAGCGCTTGTCACCCACTAGGCACTTCTTTTGTTTTTTTTTTATCCTCACCAAATCTTTAGACCCAACTAGGTTTGCCACCTTGAGAAGCGAGTTAGGGGTTATTTATCCTTATGGGTTGGTTTGAGGGGGAGTTCGATCTTTTCTGATCTTTCCTTGTTCTTTTGATCCTTTATTGTTCTTTTTCTGGACTTAGTGATCTTTTTGAACTTTTTAGGTTTTTAGGCTTTTTAATTGCATCTCATTGTGTCATATTGCATTCATATGAAAAATCCAACAAGTGGTATAACAACAAGTGGTAACAACAAGTGGTTACAACAAGTGGTATAAAAAATCCAAAAAGATGCATTATAATATAAGTTTTTCTGCTTATCTTTTAAAATTGATGGAGCTTTGCCTATTACCCTTTGGAGCTTTTGTATTTCAATTCTTGCTCAATGTCATGTCTAGTTCTTTGACTTGCTAGAATTATCATGCTTTTACATGTGTAGCTAAGTCTTTGCTATATGAGCTAGAACCTTTTAAACAACTCGAATTAAGAAATTGCAATTTGTGGATGTTTTAGCGAGTTGCGCAATTAGTGCTCCTCTTGTGACATTGGCCCTGTCAGAATTGCTTTGTTAGCTCTTTGATCTAAAATTGACCATTACTTGAGCTTTTGTGTTCTTGAGATTCTAAAACTGCTCTTGTGAAAAATGAAAATCAAGATTGTCTTATGCTTAAATTATGCCAAACTATTCTTACGAGACTGCTTGTCAAATGACATGAACTTGGAGATAGTTTGATGAACCGACGATCTCATGGGGACCGCTTGTCGAAATGACATGAACCTCAAGATTTGTCGCCTGGTAGAAGCTTAGAAAGAGTTTGTGGATGGCTCCTAGTCCGGGATCTTCTTTACTAAGATATACCTTTAATCAACTTCTCGAAGCTTAGGATGAGTTTGTGGATGGCTCCTAGTCCAGGATCTTGTCACTAAGTTAGATCATTAGTCAACTTCAATATTCAATGCAAATGAGAAAAATGTTGACAAATGGGCGTTTAAAAATATTGAGCAAAGTGATTCAATACGGACTTGATTGACTCTTAATGTGGTCTTTGTTAGATTTTTGATCTCACTTTGACATTTTGACATGGCCAATTTCACTTTAGGATCCTCGTTGATGAACTTCTTTGAATTTGAAGCGTTGCTTAAATTGATCAAATCATTGCTTTACTTTTGAGCCTTTGTGCTTAGCTTTGATATATATGTCTTACCATGATCTTGCTAGCTACTGTCGGAGCTTGATATGTTGTTTGTGCAATATTAGAGATACTAGCTTGTTCTTTTGGGTAATCTCCAAAGCTTCTTGTAATCAAAATTGAAAAATACAAAAAAATTGAAGCCACTCCATTGCACTTCATGCATACTCTGTTTATGCTTCTTTTATTTACGCTTCTTTCTTTATCATCTATTGGTTATCTCGGATGAGAGGAAGGCGTGATTCCTTGATGAATCCATTGTCAAAGGGGAGAAGATGTGTTAATTAATGAGAAGATATTTCTTTGGGAGAAGATGTGTTATATCTCTTTGCTATTTTTATTTGGAGAAGATGTGTTAATAAGAAGATATTTCTTTGTTAAGGAGAAGATTTTACAAAGGGAGAAATTTGAAGATATATATATTTTGTTTTACAAAGGGAGGGCGAAAATTTGAAAGTTTTTGAAAATTGAGGATCATAGTGAGGGGAGTTCTTGAGTTGCATTCTTATTGTCTTATTGAATATTCGAACTTGAATTGCATTCTTTTATACTCACAATGATCATAGGTCAATTGAACAATTATTCTTTCATATGGACCTTATGTGAGAATTTTGACCCTTTTCTGGAAATCAAAGTTTTTATGCTTTCTTTTGCCTTGTCTCACATGCCTATACTATTTCGATGCCACTTGGTCATTTTCATTGCTTTTTCTTGCTTATGGACCAAGTTGTGCCTTTGTATAAAACCGCGAGTAAACTCGCTTTCAAACCTCTTACTTACATTTACGGATAATTGCCAATGTGTTCATCAAGGGAGATTGTGGATTTCATGGCGATATGTTCCAGATCTTAGGATGATGTGACAATTGGCAATGGCGTTTACGGTTTGTCGTTTCACGGTTTTCGACAAAGCTACGAGCTTATCGGGCGAGGCGGTCCGACCGGTCCTTGCGGCGGTCCGACCGGTCCCAATCGGTCGGGCCGGCCATGTGGGCGATCGGACCGCGGTGACCAAAGTGGTCAAAACAAGTCGGGCCAAAAATAGGTGTTGTAGGCAAGTGAGGGATCCCAATGCACTTGGTCTCATGATTTTTGAGTCTCGATAAAAGTTCTATTGGTTTAAAGTTTCAGAGGTTTGGATTTTCGGGGTTAAATTCGGCTAAGTCCCAAGGCGGTCCAACCGCTCACAATGGCGGTCCGACCGCCAAGGCGGTCCGACCGCTCACCTAGGCGGTCGGACCGTGTAATGGCTTGAACGTCGGCCAACCGTGGCGATGTTGTTTTGTTAGGTCAAAGTCATTGGTATCGTGGCATATGGTTTGCATGATGCATGTTTTGACTAACATGGGTCAAGTTGTGAAGAACTTGTTCCCGAATTCGTGCTTGCTTGTCTATGGTTGTGCAGGTAGTTTGGTGGTCAACGACGGTCAAGCGGCGAGGAGGATCGGGACTAGACTTGGAGAGTTGAGGTCCGAGCGATCGGCGATGCCGGGTAGGTCAATGACTCAAGCGTGACGCAAGATGGACAAGGGTGACCTATTGGCAAATCCATGACGCATGATGAAGCGGTTTAGGTCAAAGGTTAAAGACGGCGCTTTGCGAAGCGTGCGTGTGTGACCCGTTTGTTAGTGGGCCTTAACGGGAGCCCAATGGAGTCAAACCCTAGGAGTCTAGGCCTCCACTATAAATAGGGGGAGGTGGTGGCTGCACCACCTAGCTCTTCTCTCTCTCCTTTTATGTTTCAAAACCCTAATTGTCTTTAGGGGAGTTGAGGTGGAGGCTAGGGCTCTTGATGGTTTGTGGTGAATTTCGTGATCCTTGATTGTCTACTGATCCATGATGGTGTGGATGTAATCCAGCAACGATCTCGTTATCAATCTATGCAAGGTTTGCTTGAGATAAGTTTCTTTTCGTTCTTGCTTTCAATTTGGTGATTTTAGGGCTTCCTTTGATCCGCGAGTTTGTGATTGATTATTTCACGTGGATTAGCTTGCTGTGATATGTGTGAATCTATCTAGCATCATCTTGATCATCAATCTCTCACGAACAAGCATTAGGATCAAGTTTTCGTTCTTGCCCGGTTTTAGACCTTCTGTTAATCAATTGACAATTGCTCAAGATCGTTCCAAGAATTATCATAATATTCGATTGGAATAGGTCCTCAATAGCATAGAGAAGGTGTGTGCAAAGTTTCGTGAAGTTTGGAGTTGAGAATCAAAAGTTAGACCTAATTGCATCTTCGTCATCGGGATGATTTTCTTTGTTTGGATCGGTTACGTATCGCCGGTCCGACCGCCCGTCACCACCGGTCCGACCGATTTCGGAGCGGTCCGACCGCCAGCACAACGCCGGTCAGACCGCCCGGCAATCGGTCCGACCGGTTCAGTACAGAGGTCAGACCGCCAGTACTTGTGTTGCTTTGATTCTTGCTGATTTTTGTAGCATTGCTTAGGGGTTTAATTGGATTCAATACTAGTCTTCCGCTGTACTGGTATATTGATCTTCATAGCTTTCTAATAGCTACTGGAGTGAAATTATATTGAGTTCATAATTTGTGAAAAAGTGAGCGTGCTCCTATTCACCCCCCCTCTAGTCGCCTTTACGGTCCAACAGTATCAAACTTGGGCTTGTTCCCATGAGGCTTCCTCCAAGCCGCCTTCACCTCCTTGTGGTTGCCCTTCCCTTTCAGCTCGGGGCAATTTGCCCTAATATGGCTGAGCTCTCCACACTCATAGCAAGTCACAGGGCCACCTCACTTTTTGTTTCTCAAATTGTTATAGGTCTGTGTGAACTTTCTGGCTAGAATGGCTAATTCTGCCTCAAGGATACTCTCATGTTCGTCTTCATGGATAGCTGATAAACAAGCAAAAAAAATCCAGAAAAAGACTCAGAAAAGCCATCAGAAGATTTTTGGAGAGGGTATGCTACCAAAGCCATGTTCTCCTTCTTGGGATGATCAATTCTCTTGATCTCATGAGTCTTGAGCTTGCTATATAGCAACTCCAAAGCGAGAGTAGAAAGATTGACTTTCTCCTCAATGGCGGTAGTCTTCATCTCCCACTCCTTGGTGTTGATTGCAGCCAAGAGGTGGTTGGCATTCTCATATTGAGAATACTCAATATCAATCGCTCTCAATTGGTTGAGCACCTTGTTGAAGCGAGTAAAGACGTCAGCGATGCTCTCTCTAGGACGCATCTCGAATTTGTTATATTCTCGCTTAAAAACCATCTGACGCACTTGCTTGATTTGGGACGAACCCTCATAGTAGGTTTCGAGGGTGCTCCAAATCTTGTGCGCGATCTCAAGGTGGCAGATCCTATCGTACTCTTGTCTACCAAGCCCGATATACAGAAGGTTCTTTGCCTTATGGTTGTTAGCCAAAAGGGCTGCTGAAGCCGGCGTAGCAACCTCGGGAAAAACGAGCGGAGCTCGAACAACCTCCCATATGGCTTGTCCTTCATTCTGAAGGTAGACGCACATGCGATTCTTCCAATAGACATAGTCGACCCAATCAAAGACATACGACTTCGTAGAGTACTTCATCATTGCCAAGTTTAGTGACTAGTTAAGATCAAGATTGAACTAACGGAGCTCTGATACCACTTGTTGGACCGAAACGACGACTAGAGGGGATGGGTGAATAGGTGCACAATCTCTTTTTCACCAAGATTGGATTCAACACGTATTTCACTCTAATAGCTATGAGAGCTATGAAGATCAATATATAAGCACAACAGAAGTCTTGTATTGAATCCAATCGAAACCTCGAAACAAAACAACCAAAATCAACAAAGGCTCGATTTTCAAGTGTTGGGCGGTCTGACCTCTATTTCAATGGCGATCTGATCGGTCACCTTGAGCGGTCTGATCGGGCCCCTTGGGCGGTCTGACCTCCATCATGATAAACAGTAAAAACAGACCGAAAAACAAAGTTACAAATAGGTCTAACTTTTGATTTACAACTCCAAACTCAATGAAACTTAGAACACAACTTCTCTAAGATATCAGGAACCTATTCCAATCAAAGATCATGAATATCCTTGGCAAAGTTTTGACATTTTTCCGTTTGAGTGAAGAATAGTTCAAAATCAAGTCAAAACAAAAACTAGATCTAAAAACTTGCTCATGGGTTAGAGATGATCCTAGATGAGTTCCTGATGCTCCTTGTTGTCCCGATCTTTCTATGAGAGGGAAAATTCTGATTGGATGACGGTTAACTCTAACAATCCAGGCTACGAACGTAGCACGCACGAACCAAGCAATCGCTGAACTAACCAGCAAGTCGTTATCAACCGTGCCAAAGACCCGGTTGACCTGATCACGAGGATAAATTCCTACAAGCAATCGAAGAACAAGCAAGAACGAGGTAAAAAGCAATCTGAATTACAAATATATGATTGAGTTCAAAAGGTGGGATGCCACAGAGGTCCTTTACGGTTGGTCTAGTCGACACAAGCGAAGAACGAGAGTTTTCACAATGGAGAAACTAATCAAACAAAATCCGAGTTCTAGCAAAAGGAGACAACGGCTCCTATATAGAGAGATGGCCAGGGGTGGCGGCTAGCGAAGTGGACGCTCGCCCCTAGGGTTACAAGGCCCATGGGCCCAAGTGGAGGTGGCGCAGCACCCTTTTGACTCGGACTTAAAAACTAACGTGAACTATTTTGATGATTGTGGCCTGCTCGAATGGAGTTTGATGATGATCTTGGGTCCGTTGGAAGGAAGACTTGATAAGCTTTCTATGAAGTCCAGAATCGCCCCAAACGGAGTCCGTATGAAGAAGTTATTCTGTTTGAACTAAATAGTGTCGCAGCAGTCCGAATTCGAATCCAGAATGGGGCCAACTCGAACTCTTGCTTGACATGGACCCAAAGTGACGTGGTGACCTCCATTATGCCTTCCATGCATGTCCATGGCTCCACAAGCCTCTCCGTGGTCTGTTCCTATGTTCCTAAGCACAATTAAATCACTTACATTAGGTAGCGGTTTATTCTTAGTAATATATAAACATAGGAACGAATTCACCTGGTAATTAAGTTGACGAGTACGAGCTCGAGTAAGAGGTCCTTGTATTGGTTGTGGATGAGTTATGTGTGTAGGCGTGGCTGTATTTATAGTAGGGATGTCCTCATCAGTCCCCATATGTCACAGCAAGTAAGATTAGGGGTTGAAACCAAAAGAAAACTTGAGAATCAAAGAAAGCCCCAAAATCACAAAATAGAGAGTAAGAACGAAAAGAGACTCATATCATGAGAACTTGCATAGATTGATTTGTGATTGTTGCTGGTTTTCAGCTACTCCATCAAGGAGGACAAAACTCAATACATGAGTACACAATCAATCTCCTATCAGGAATCCTAACCTCTCCACTGCCTAATCTCAAAAGCAAACTAGGGTTTCAAAATAAGCAAAAGGATCAAGGAGGTGCTACAACACCCTCCCATATTTATAGTGGAAGCTAACCTTCTAGAAGAGTTTCCTATTGGACACCCGTTAAGCCCACACACAAATGGGTTTAACTCACGCACGCATTTTAAAGCGTCGTCTTCATCTTCTCTTGACCTAAACCGCTTCTCCTTGTGTCATCTTGCGCCGCGGTTTAGCCAAAAACAATTGAGGTGGTATTTTAGTGATATTACCAAAATACACCTTCTCCAAAAACCGAGTCCAATCTTCATGAAGCAATTTCATGCTTCGCCACGTGTAGGTTGATCAACGGCTCTCATCATGTCGGTAAGTCTCTCCCATCCGGCTCCCACCGAAACCACCATGGCACTTGCACCGACCCCCGCGCCCGCTTGATGCAACCCGTCACACCGAACTTCCCGTTTGGTCATCCGTGTCCATTTTGCACAATACTTGAATCCAATGACTTCACCCGGCATTCTCGATCGTTATGAACCTCAGCTCTCAAGCCTAGTCCCGATCATCCTCGTTGTTGACCGTCGTTGACCTCCATGCAACCTGCACAATAGTAGACAAAAAAATCGATTCCGGGAACAAATTCTTCGCAATTTGACCCACGTTAGTCAAAACATGCATCATGCAACATATATGCACTGAAACCTATGAACTTGACCTAACAAACAAACATCGCCGCTATGAAAGCCGACGAATCAAGTAAAAACTGGTCAGACTACCACTCAAGGACCGGTCTAACCGCCCTCTGGCCGGTTTGACCGCTGCCCTAGCCGGTCAGATCGCCCAGTAAAAACTTAACCAAATTTCACACCTTGAAATCCGAAACCTATCTGGAAATTTCAAATGAATAGATCTTTTGACTGGAAGCTCCAAAAATTATGAGACCAAGTGTAAGAAAATCACTTCTCTTGCCTACACTCTCTATTTTTAGCCCAGCTCCAAATTCCACCAAACAAATACTGGCCGGTCCGACCGCCTCCTATGGCTAGTCGGACCTTCCCTGACCGGTCTGACCACTAGGGGTGGCCGATCGGACATCTCATTGGCGGTTAATCGCCGCCGCCGGCGGTCGACCGCCTAAGACTCGACAAAGACTGAAAACTTGCCGAAAATGCGTAATTAGACGAACATTTAACGCCATTGCCAATTGTAACATCATCCTAAGATCATGAGCATATCCCCATGATATCCACAAAACTAAAAATAGATTTCGACTTGGGAAGCTGGAAAGCGTGGCTGGTGCTGAAAAGAGAACGATAGATTGGGTATGGGGAAGTACCACCGAGTCAATAAAGATCGAGTTTTTGTACGACCTCTCGTGTAAAAACAGTGTAACCACAAGTCTACAATAAGTATGACCTGGCTAATTAATTTGTTCGCCTCATTGCAACCACACCATTGGTGGTTGTGTAGGTGGGTATGGGTAGGATCCACTGAACTACACGGCGCAAATGAAGACCTCTCGGGGGCACAACCAAGGAGGTGATGTCTAGCGGTGTGGGGTTGCGATGAGGTAGGCTATGGTAAATGCATTGTGATAATTAACTTAGTCACACACCTATGGAAGTGTGTCAAGAATATTATAAGTCGATTATCTCTTATGGATAAAGTGTACAAACTCTGCAGAGCAAGAAAAATATCTAGATAGCCGTGCCCACGGTCATAGACGGTGCTAAGAACTTACTTGAATTAGATTTCATTTTCATAAAATAATTTGTAGGAGGAATGAAAATATGGTTGGAAGCCCAGAGATTTGAGGTGGCTTGGTTGAGAACCAGTGAAAAGTATGGGATGTAACTCGAGAAAAGAACATGAGTATTGGGTGGATGGAGCCATTCAATGGTATAGGAGGTTGGAACCTCCACTAACACTTTACAACAAAACTCAGTTTTATCAAAAAATTTGTTAGTTAAAATACTAGGTTTTAGGAATTGCTTACTAACTATTCTAATTCAAACTTAGCTTTATACAAATAAAATAACTATGATCCCCCTTTGATTAACCTTGCATATATAATAATTGCATTTTGTGTGTTGCTCACGAGTACGATTGTGTACTCTTGCTCGCCCAATATATTATTATTCAGTAAACATAAAAGAAGAATGCAACATAGGCACTTATGAACATTCGTCAAGATTAAGGATCGAGAAGGTCAAGAATTAGGTGGTGGGCCCCAATCAATTGTCTGTGGGTATATCGTAAGGGTTTCACATGGTGTACTTTTATTATGCTTTCGTTGCTATTTTTTAAAAGGTATTTTGCATGCCTAGCCATTTTGCAAGTCAAAAGTTGTAAGATATATTTATGCTTTGTTTATTATTATGTTATAGCTTTACATATTCGTGATATACAAATGATATTCAATAATGTAACTATGACACTAACTACTGATCCAAAAACTAATACGGTGAACACATAAAATTTCAAATTTCAAATTTCAAATTTAGATATGACATTCAGATTGTGAATAGAATATCCATGTCACTGGCCGGGGCGTAGAAAAATCGAACTCCAGTCTCCCATCTTCTCAATCTATAAAAAGTCTGAGCCCTATTTCTGACCGTCAGATCCTGCACGAACGGTCGCGATCAACCTCCGCGATCCAGCTCCCACCCTGATCCATTCAAGCATGTCCAACCTCAACGCGCCGCAGATCCCACGCGGCGTTAAAAATCCAGAGCCGTGCTCGCGTTGGGAACCCCTCTTTTATACCTCGGGCTTCGCTTCGCCTTCCCCGCAGCCACTTCGGGATCGGGAAGCGGAGGGGAAGGGAGAGGCAGGCGAGTCGCCGTCCCCGGCCGCAGCTTTCCTCTCTCCGCCCCCGCGTACCCCCTACTACTCCCCACCGCCGCACGATGAGCTCCTCTGCCGCCGCAGCCGCGGCATCGCCGCCTTCCACCGCCGCCGACGAGGGGCGGCCGAGGGAGGTGGCGGAGGTGGACGGGAGGGTCGCCTCCCACGTGGACCCCTTCCTCATCGAGGCTCTCGATAACCCTCGCCACCGCCTCGTGGGTACGTGCGGGTTCACCTTATCTCTTCTCCAGCTCTCTATCCATCTCGCGCGGCTAGGGTTTCGGTGTCGCGGGGTGATTTCTGCGTGGATGTGTCGTTTGCGGTGGGTTCGTGTGGATGGGCGGTGGGATGTGCGTACGGGTTTGTGTTCTACTTCTAGGGTTTTGCCTCGCGGTGTATTATATATGTGGAATTGGGGATTGGGAGACCCTGTCTTTCGAGGTAGCTCGGAGAGGGGTGAAAGAACTGATGTTCTGGAATTCGTACGAAATTTAATGAAATTTCGCCAATATGTCTTATCTCTTGTGCTTGTAGCGTGGTGACTTGCGTACTTTCCTTGCTGCTACTTGCCTACTACGCTGATTTTGCTGCTGTTGTACACTCCTACGAGCGAGAGAACAATACTAGTGAACACAGTAGTTTTTCTCTACTGGATATTGGTTTAGTATATATGAGTTTTGCTGGTAATGGTGAACAGATGCTTGTTTATTGTCGCCTAGAGCTTTAATTGATGGGGGTCACACAGATGTTTTTAGTAATTGTTGTGGGATACTGGTATTGTACTAAAAGGGACAAAGTTAGTAATTGTTGTGGGATACTGATATTGTACTAAAAGGAGGAAAGTGATGGACTCTTATGAATCATGGATATATAAATATGACTGGTATTGAGCTTGGGTTATAATTTCAATCAAGCATAAGATGAAATTAATCATTTCGTAGTACTGGTAGTATGAATGGCTTTCTATGAGCTGAATGGACTGTTTGAACCTGTTAAAACTCTTGGGTGGTGAAAGGTAAGATGTAGATTATGGGCATCGTTCTCCTAGTGCCATGAAACTGAACTTGTAATTGTAAGGTCATCTCAGGCTTTTTAGTGTCAATATCTCTGCACAATATATGAATGGTAACTTACATTTTTATGTTTTGATGGTCAATTATTGTTTGTTTCTTGAGGAATGTCCTCTGTATATTTGTTCTTCATTCTCAGACCTACTATGTTCCACTACTCGGATGACAATTAGAGCTGAAAGAAAATATTTTATGCTGAATTCCACAAGTTACTGCTATTTTGGTGGTTTGGATCAGTTAGGAAGATATATTTCTAAAGCCTTTTTTGTTACTTGATACAACACCAGTATACCCTTCAGTATACAAATAATGAGATAGCCATATTTGCTGATATCGCTGCTGCAACTAGAAAAAGGCTGCAGGGAGGAGGGAGCATGGTGAGTTTAATCTTGACATCTCCATGAGGCGATGAGGATGGGCTCCTTTCACTTGCAGCTGACCTTTCCTTCGCTTGCAGCTGTTTTACACTTTTATTTTCTTCCTTTTCCTTTATTTTCAAGTTATTGTGGGTGATGGATTGAAACAAGCAATAGAATATGAGATTTAGGATCACTCCTTTTAGCCTTTATGTTTTTTGGCTTTATTTAGGCTTAGCACCTTTTGCCCTTGGTTTTCTTTTCCACTTTCCTGTCCCAATCTGTGTTTGTCTGTAAGGAGTGCGATTTGGTGCCTCCTGCCTTGAGCAGAAAGGCGCACGCCTCACCTAAGGTGCTGCATTTGGTGCAGCTTGAGGTGCTTTGCCTCGATGCGTCTCACCCGAGTACCTAGGCATTTGCCTTTTGGATCTTTGAAACTCTGACAGCGCTTGTATATCTACATCAAACAAGTTATGCTAGTGCTGCAATATCACTTTTTTATGCACCAAGCATAAAAGTCTACCTGAAATTGTACCATTGAAGTCGGGTATTTGACTCTTTTTTAAGGTCCTACTTGCAAATTGTTGTTTACTTTATTTTTGTAATCATTTTCTCAAATGGTATTTGCGAGAAGGAAATGGAATAACTGACTGGGTGAATCCTCACCTGATAATATCTCGCCATGGAAGTTAACTGGGTGGTGTAACTAATGGAAATAACTGATTTTGGGTTGTAAAACTGTTATTGTAAAAGAGCAGAACTTCTGGTATAAGTACGCTATTGAATTTTGATTTATGGAGTCAATTTTCGGTTTTTGATATGTTTGCTGGTTAATACAGGTCAGATCCACCTATAATGTTTTTTTCCCCTACAAATTAAGCTGCATTGTATGTTTTTGTTATTCAGTTTTTCTGCAATCGTTTTTGTAGGTTTGATTTGTTTTTTGTTATTTCATGGCTCTTCATCTTTAGTCTTTTATTACTGCATAATCATTTCTGTTCTCTTGAACTACAGTTTTGCGTATGGAATTGGATATACAGAAATTCATGCAGAATCCTCAACTGCATGAATTTGAATTCCAGCACTTTCCAACTTCTTACCTCCGCTGTGCTGCTCATCGTGTTGCACAACATTATGGTTTAGAGACTACAGTAGCAGATAACTTAGTAGATGGTTTGGTTAGCGGGATAGTTGCAAGAAAAACACCTGAAAGCAAATATCCAGTTATTGCTTTATCAGAAGTTCCCAGCAAACAAGCAAGAAATGACCATGAGGTAGCAGAGAAGCTTAAGTTTGTCATTTGTCAAAGGCCCAAAGCGTCCCAAAATGATGCAGCTGGTGCTGGAGCCAAGAATGGTGCGGTAAAAACTGTTGAAGAGAGGATAGAGGAATATAATAAAGCACGAGCACGCATTTTCAATGGTTCCATTCCTGCAGATATTGAGGGCATAAGTGATTTGGGAGCTCTGTCCGTTGGCATAGATGAACCAGTGAATGTTGAGCTTTCTGTTGATGAGAACAAGATTAGCACAATGAACAGCCGTTCTAGGGTTGCTGTTTTCAAGGACACTGAAAAAGATCGTAGTGATCCTGACTATGATCGTAACTACAAAAGGTTAGCATGTTCATCTGTTAAACTTTTGCCACCAGTGGATCTTAATGATGAGATTATGAAGCAGTAACATGTTTACTTTTGCAGGTATGTTAGAGGCCCGGTGCCTGACTTCAGTGTGAACCCAGGGACCTTCAATTTTGTTGTGCCTCAGTTTATGCAGTATGGTGTTGGTTATGTGCAGTCTGCTAGCATGTCAAGAAACCAACCTTCTGTGTACTTTGGTCAACCTGATTTGTCTATGGGATCTTCTTCTGGAACTGCTGTTTACCCACAGTGGCCTACCCCAGCAATGATGTATCCCCATTGCTATGACAATCTTGGCCATATGATTTCTCAGGTGAGCAGGTCGCTCGATTCTGACCTTGGGTATCATTTGTAAGTTTCAATACTTTCTTTAGGATAATATCCAGGTTAAGATTTGCCTTGCAAGGGTAGTACTCGGATATATTTCGTCTGAACGTGTTCTCTAATTGTTCAAGAGTAGCACAATTTGGTATAGATTATCCACTTCAGTTTCATTCGTTTTGGATGTCATCTCTCTGAAGGACCAGGATATGCTTTTTCTGTTGCAGGTTCCGGTGTACCAGTCCTTCAACCATGGCTAGGAGATTCCAATTGCTGGAATGTTGGGAGCAAAATTTGTTAAAAACTTTTCCATGTTGTGTTGTCATATGTTAAGTGAAGTCTATTTTGGAGTCGGAACTTTTTCTATTGTGGAACTATTGTGTAGCGTCGAAGTAGCTGTATAAGAATTCTTGTTTCGATAAGACTAATTTACAAACAGTGGTGCTTGTCTTGTGCTCATTTCCGTCTTTTACCCTGAGCAACTCAGCATCGATCCAGGATTTCTAAAACAGCATTGGACAGGGAACGGTTAGCTGGCTAGTTAACAGTACGAGTTCATGACTAGTTAACGTTTGCCAGCGGTAATTAGTTTTGTACCAGCCCATACGCTGTTGCAAGGAACCTTTACTGTGGATTCAGATTCAGAAGCATACGTTTTGGTTATGACTTGTTTCATATTCCATAGAGAAAATGGTATGCTTACGAGTTCAAATCTTATTTGGTCTCAATGATCAGCTTATGTCCAATTAGATGTCGATTTAAAATGATACCTTTCTCAGGACCCAATCGAATCCGAGAGGAATTTGACTTAAATCATTTCAGGATTTTGGGGGATAGATTGAAGAGAAGAACAAAGCTAGGGTTCTATTCTACTTTACTCTAAAACCTAAGAGACTAGCATTTAACTTTCTTGTTTCTTGCCATGTCCAGTTTGCTGCACATTTAGAACAGTGCTTCCACGAGAGAGAGATGCACCCTGAGAGGTTTTGAGGGCATAGTATCTTGTGTTGTCCTGAGGCGCGATACCTGTATGATGAGATCGTGATACACAATTTTCTAAAAACAAAGATATGATGATTATATATGTATTTAAAAATTAGAAAAAAATATGTAAAGGTGCTACGAGAGATTGAGATTATGGGATTATCTTGATGAAAACTATGTATTCTTTGCATCCAAGATGACTTACTAACAAAATATCAAAATGTGACTTGACCTCCTTGAATGAATCCTTGGTCACTACACAATAACCTTCAATGCAACATTACCACTAAGAAATAAAATAATAGATGAGATATAAAGATAGTCTTGTCCAACAACATGACATAAAATCGCCTTTGTTGCAGTGTTGGTGGCAGAGTTGTGGCCTTTGTAGCGTTGACGGCGGAGTTACAATCAACGGTGACCAAGAGGGAGGAGGAATGAAGGAGGGGGTGGTGGCGACCGAGAGGGAGGAGGAATAGAGGAGGGGCGGCGACAGCGCTCCAGGCAGTGGCGTCACCCTAGAGGGGTGGCTCTCTAGGTGGCGGCGATGATGACCGAGAGGGGTGATTGGACGAGGAGAGGTGACTGGTAGCTCTGCGCTGGATGATTGATGCCTAGGGTTTGCCTAGGATGAGATAAGTTAGGCTCGTGATGTTGGGCTAGGAGGGGTAGCTTTGAACTAGGCTTTTTAGGCTTTCAAACAAGTAGTATTGGGCTTCGCCCATTAGAAACGTATCACGCGCTAATAATGACATTTTAGGAGTATTTTTTTCGAAGCTAAATTTCACCAATACTCTGCGATACCGTATCACACTGTATCATAGCGTATCACAGTATTAGTATCGTATCGTGCACAGAAACAGCTGCAAAGTGGAGCATCGGTATGATAGTTAGTATCCACTTGACATTTTGTCGAAACCTTGGTGACCATGCCATTGCGCTTCTCCTCGACGCCACCCTCGTTGCTTCCCGAAAGAAGTCATGCTCTCCCATGAGGTGTAGGCATCTTCTGTTGTTGAGACGCTCTCCCATGAGGTGTAGGCATCTTGCGTTGTTGTTGAGACGCTGCACCATGTGTTTCCGTACACATAACCTAGGCCTCGCAGTCCATCGAACACCTTGTGAGTGTAACTGCCATATGTGTTGACCTCGTGCAGGTCCCATGGCAGTCGACCAATGTCACCGTCCCCTGCATCCAAGGAAGCTATGGTGGTGAAGCTGCCGTATCTAGGCGATGATTATGCCTTATTGCCTTGGGTTGCACGCCCATGTGCCCTAATCCGCGACAACCTGACGTAGGACATGCCATGGATTCCAGAGGATTCAATTGGGATTTTACAAACGACAGTGTCGCCAACTCACTCAAATCACTCGCCTGATTCAAGAGCCCTAGTTTGGGGATTTTACAAGTGAATCAAGTCACCATCACCAAGAACACTCAAATCCACCGCTACCAAGGAAAAGTCATGCAGATGATCCACGGGACAATGGGACTGATTCAGACTGAAAATCTAGTTGTCGAAACGTTTCAGCTCATCTGACTGGTAAGCGAAATTGTTCAGGATGCCACTGGAGTGGATCTGGTTCTTGCGTCAAAATCTTGTCAGTCAAGTTCCAAGCCACAGGAGGTAGTTCAATGGCAATGTCTCCCAGCAGGCACTCTAAAATTGAATGTGGATAGATCCTTCTACATCGATGATACATGTGGCGCCTCGAGAGCAATAGCAAAAGATGATTCAGGTACTTTCCGGGGAGCAGTAGCACAGTGGTACCCGTCAGTGTCGAATGCCTTACAGGCAGAAGCCCAAGCATGCAGAGATGGTTTACACATGATCAAGGATCGGCACATTGAACGAGTGGTGGTTGATGCGTCTGAAATGGCACATTATTTCTCTGTAGTTTATTGCACTATTTTTATCATTAATTGCTCAAATCGTCATTAATTGATTGTTAAATACAAAAGATATGCTTTAGTTCACGTTATCTGCATGATCCAAAGGGAATCACACACTTTTAGGAGCAGCTATGAAAAGAGGGTGTCAAGAGGAAGGAAATCCAATTTGGATCACCGCGAACCAACTCTCCGAAGAGAAAAACGACTTGCGATATGATATCTGGTGACCGTATTGGGTGACAGTATCACCCTCCAATGGGATCACCACGTCAAATGGATCACAATTCAATTCGTAAAGACTCCAAAGCGGTATTCGACTTCCTGGAGGCGCAAAGCCCTCCACAGTGTTGAAACCCTAGGATCGGCTATTTAAAGAAGCTGACGGCATCTACACAACATAAGAGAAGAGAGATAAGCACCACACCATCCATCGCGTCTAGAACACCATCTCCACCATAGTTTCCACTATAGTTCATCCTCCATTCATTTGTCCTTATAATCATTCATCTATTGGTGTAACCGGAACGTCAGCAACATCTTTATTACTATCTTTGTTACTTTCAGATTGTTATTACTATGTTCTTCATTATTCATCTATTGTTCTTGGTTTCCATGGATATGGGTGAATAATTTCCCATGGGCTAGGAGTTAAGGTAGCCATGTAGCACTAGTAATCAAAGGGTGATCTAACTTTCATGTATGTCTTTTATGTTATCATTGCTATTATTGTTGTGTGTCTTTCCTTGATACTAGGACTCGATGAGCCCTGATGCTCCATAGGTCGGCGCAATGAAAGGTAACAATAGGTGGTACGCGGAAGATTGACTGGCAGAGTCGGTGACAATGAAAGCGCCATAGATCGGCTTTCAGATGCAACCCACTTGAGAAAGCACAACATAACCATGGTACCTAATGTGTTGGTCCAGTTGCAAGTCGTTTGGTCTACGCAGTAATTTCTTAATTGTGAGCGTGACATGATGTAGCCGGCCCGCATGTGAACGAGACAATTGATTTTACGATATTTGTCTGAGGGATATGCATATACGGTGTGCCGCCTACATGAACACATGACTAGCTACCACAATGGCTTTGATTTATTATATCATTATTATTATCATCCCCATATATTTACTAATGTTGAAGGTAATCCTAATACCCTAGGCCCTATCTTTCATCATATGAATCACAACCTCTTTAGTATTAGAATTACTAGGTAGAGGGGTGCGCTACGCTGCACCTGTAGTCTTCTATGAGGGAGGAAAGTTTGGCATGAGGCTATCTTTAGCTCGATGATTATGGTAACATGCTTGCTTTCGTTTAAAATCTAAAAGATATATATATATATATACAGTGTGGAAGAGAGCTATCACTACCGGAGACGGCTTCTTTGCCGAGTGTCCCAGACTTTGCCGAGTTCTTTTTATCGGGCACTCGGCAAGTGCCAGATATAAAGAACTCGGCAAACATCTGACACTCGGTAAATAGATGGTTTGCCGAGTGCCGAACACTCGGCAACAATTACACTCGGCAAAGATCAGGTTTGCCGAGTGTCGGGCACTCGGCAAACCAGCACACTCGGCAAAGCGCACCGCCGTTAACGGCCGGCAGCCGCCGTTAACCCTTTGCCGAGTGTCTTCTCCTGACACTCGGCAAAGAGGCTCCTTTGCCGAGTGTCATTTTTTGACACTCGGCAAACCATATTTTTTTTCCCACTTTTGACCTCCAAACTTTTTCTGCAGTCCTCATACAATACCTGGTACTCCATGTTCCAATGTGGCACATTTCTCAGACTTGTTCTATATTTCTTTAATTTATTTCAATTAGTTGAAGTTTCTTGGATAATTCAAATTATAACTGCTAGTCATTCGAATAATGAAAAAAAATGAATGGAAAAATGATATTCATGTTATTTAGTATAATGTGAGGCCATAACCAGGAACAGACCACCAATTTCGAACATCTTGTTCACGAAACATGACCACGAACTTGCGATCGAGTTGTTTTTAAATTGTATAAAAAGCAAACGAAGTCCGAAAATCATGAAACTTGGGAAGATGTCATGATATCATATGTGGAGGCTGTGATAAAAATTTGAGAAGGTTTCGCGCAAGTTGTCACGTACGATGCTTGCAAACCTTAGAAAAACAGAAGAATACGTGACAACTTCTTCGGAGATTCTTCGGTTTGCAAGCATCATACGTGACAACTTGCGCGAAACCTTCTCAAATTTTTATCACAGCCTCCACATATGATATCATGATATCTTCCCAAGTTTCATAATTTTCGGACTTCGTTTGCTTTTTATACAATTTAAAAACAACTCGACCGCAAGTTCGTGGTCATGTTTCGTGAACAAGATGTTCGAAATTGGTGGTCTGTTCCTGGTTACGGCCTCACATTATACTAAATAACATGAATATCATTTTTTACCGAGTGTCATTATCACGACACTTGGCAAAGATTAAGATTTTGTCGAGTGTCATTATCACGACACTCGGCAAAATGGAAGGCATTGCCAAGTGCCATTCCGTCCTGGCACTCGGCAAATGACGCCGCCACCGTGTTCTCACCGTCCACCAACTTTTTTTTGCCGAGGGTCGGTTCGGCACTCGGCAAAGCCTTTGCCGAGTGCTCGATGAAAAGCACTCGGCAAAGAGCTTTTTGCCGTCAGAAACTATGCCGTGTGAGATATGCCGTGGGTGGCACTCGGCAAAGTATTTACCGAGTGTTTATCGTGCTTTGCCGAGTGCCACCGGCACTCGGCAAAGCTGCTGAGCCCGGTAGTGTATATATACGTTATATGCCACCATTTTAGCAATGTATCATGCGAGTTGTATGCAACAGAGGTAGGGATACATAAATAAAGTAGTGTGACCAATTTTGCACGGAAGCGGTAGATTGTGGTGATATTCAAACGATAATGACCAAAAACACCAAAAAATGACATGTATAGAACATTTTGGCACATAAGTGGTAGATTGTGACTATATTCAAATAGTAATGGCTAAAAACCCACAAAAATGACATATACATAACATTCCAGATAGGTCGAAGCCCAAATATCAGTCTTGTCCCATTGTATTGGCAGGCCAGGGCCTTTTTTCTATTTGATCAATGTCCATTAACTTGCACAACACTTCTAGAATGTAGGTTTAAACCATGGGTTATGTTGGTGGCAACAAACATTTTCTCATGTCACTTACTACATGCCATAGCATAGCCTAGATGCTTTTAAGACATGCAATATCTAAAAAGTTCATTACTGTTGGAAATATGCCCTAGAGGCAATCATAAAGATGATTGTATTTCCTTATGTTCATGATATTGGATAATATGTTATCTTGTTCCTTGAATGAATCATCAGTTATAGATCAATGAGTATGTGACTTGTTGGTGAAACTCATTAACTTATATGATATCATTCTAAATGTATCCCTAGTCAAATGTCACTGGTCGGAACAACCGTGACTCTACGACCAGCACATGTATTAATTGATGGTCATGTTTCACCGGTCATAGATATAGAGATATCGAATCAGTAATGTGAGCACATGTTAGAGAACATGGAGCTGGATAGACCCATCATTGACACTATTGAGATTGTTATGAATCTATATGTCATTAGTTGGTCTCAAGTAATGATGATGTATAATCCTTAGACCTGAGAACAGCATGGTTCCCTACATGTGTAATAGCACTCTTAGGGGTTACCAAACGCTACTCCGTAACTGGGTAGTTATAAAGGTAGCTTTCGAGTATGCTATGAAACATGCGGAGCGATGTGACTGGTCGAGATGGGATTTGCCCCTCCTTGCATAACAGGAGAGATGTCTCTGGCCCCTCGTGGTAACCGGATAAAGAAAGTGCATGGCCATGCCACTAGTGGTCGAAGTGTCGACCACATGAAGTTATCCGACACTCGATCAAGAAAGTATTGAACAGTCCATGGATGACACCATATCTCACCTGGAGTTCAACCAGACATCGTGAGGCAAAGGGAGAATGCATGAGTAGGTCACTTAGTTCGATCAGTTACAGACTGGTCGTATGGAGATGCGATCTGGTCGTAGACTGGTCGAACGTATTCACAGACTAGTCGTATAGAGATATGAACTGATCGTAAGTGATGAGGATCTGATCATAGATCATATTACGTTAAGATTCGTCCGATATATTCTTTGTGTACTTGGGAATCGTTACGTGCTGCTAGGTGCCGCTGACGACTAGTGGTCGAAAAAGAGTTTCCGAGTCACAACCAATCGCACAAGAACCTGTAGGGTCGCACACTTAAGGGGCTGGGGATTTGATTTGGATGGTGATCCGAATTTGTATAGGATATAAGTTCCTAATGGGCCTCGAGTAAGAGATCCATCATGGATGCCTATATAAAGAGAGGCGGTGGCATAGGGTTAAGTAAGGTTTTTGAAGAATTCCCGAAACCCTAATAGCCACGCCATCCTCAACCACGTTGCCGGTGCTAGCACACCAGCGCGCGGTGTTCCAACCCCGTATGTGTGGATACCTCGGAGGTGCTGTTGCGAAGCATCAGCACTAGGACGATCCGCAACTCGTGACGATCACCGGAGCAGGAGGAGAACTTACGAGGCAAGTTCGACTACTCAGAGGAGCAGACGCGAAGCGAGTACGACTACTCGAAGGAGCAGTCGCGCGGCGAGTACGACTACTCGAAGGAGCAGTCGCGCGGCGAGTACGACTACGACCACATCTATTCGCTACACCGACTCTACTTCCGCTACGAGTCGGCGCGTCTAGCGGTAATCTCGTGATCTATTACTTGCAGAGGTTCCTTGGTTGCGCGGTAAAATTTTGTTTTGTGCTATCGCAGCGCCTACCCGTAACCCTTCAATTACAACATCTAGTAATCACATGTTTCATCCATTAGGGTGTAACAAGCAGACCAGCCAAACATGAAAATCACGCTAAATAGGGAAAAAAAGAAAAAAGAAGAAGAAGAAAGAACTAAGTTGAAATAAGCATCATGCAAAGAACTGAACCTGTGTTACCACTAGCTACCATGGGGTGTCCTTTTGTGTTCTATTATTCCTTTTCAAAGTTCTACATAAAAAAACAAATAAATGTCACCAATTTGAGAATGAATGCAAGTTCAGAAAAGGAAAGGAGCATAAAGTAGTAGCAGCGCTATCCAACAACTATAAGATATCAGGCTTTATATAACTTGTAACACCCCAGCCCAGCATAGGGCCTAAGATGCAACTAAACGACCTTACAACATCATTTTACTTCAATTTACTAAAATAATTTCAGCAAAACATACAACTACGAGTGAATTAATTATAATCAACAAGATCTAGCACAAGCTACAAATAGACAGGTTAAAGACTACCACAAATCAATTAATGAATACTTAGGCATAGCTCAAGCTATACCCCGTCCCAACCGAACACTAAGGGTGGATGAACATAATGAGAGTAGCTCCTTATCAATTAAATCAAATCATCAAGACTCGTTAGAAAGATGAGGGATAGAACTAATCAAGACGTTCATAGTATTTTATCGAATGGAGATGACAAATAAAACGCTAATATTAAGGCATCAATTGAATCATCCGCCAATAATCCTTGGCTACTACGAGTACAAATAAATCCGTCACTGCGAAGAGTGAGCTCAGTCTGAAATATAAAAGTACTAGCAAGAATATGAGACTTGGGTAAACAATCTAATTTATTTGCCATGAGTGAATATAAGTGAAGTGCACCTAACTACCTATTCCCATGCATGTCGTTGCCTCGAGAGGTACCTAAAAGAAAAACAACAACAAGCGTGAGTCCACGACTCAGCAAAGTACAACGGGGATAATAAACAAAACATCATGAGTAGCCAACAATGATATCAATTCATCACATGAACATCAGCAAGTAACCATAAACAAATCTCTTACACTGGAATGCAATGCATATGTCATTAATGCTCTGTCTTTCTTCTTTGCAATTACCGGTAATGCGGAGTAGTATATCCGTTGATGCATACTCAAGCCTGTGCTCTCAGGCACAGGGACCTCAAGCCCACACTCCACTATTGCGGGGACCCATGCCCGTCCAATACATGACAGGGACCTCATGCCGATCCAATGTATGACGGGGACATCAAAAGAAACAACCCTTGGCTACCACGTAGTCCAAGGTTCAAGAATGAATGCCATGATGAAATTTGAACTTCACAATCTCAATCCATCATGAGAGTTTAACATTCAACAACATTAGTATGGAAGTAAAACTCATAATCAAACCATGGTATTTATTATGAACGATGCAAACCAATTCATTCAATACTATTTGTACTTGCCTCAACCGTGAGAGGAACGATGACAACGGGAAGCCTTCAACCCCGGTGCTCACCACCACCTGGCAATCGTAGAGTATACTAAATATACTATTTAAAAAGTGCACATCACAGCAATAGAACAAAATGAAATCAATCGCTCCTAATCGCAACCCAAACTTAACCGATGCACTTCAAATCACAATCTGTCCAAACATACAGCTGTCAAAGGAAAATCCTTAATTTTGGAGTCAAAACTCCAAAAGTCATTAATCTAACTTTACTGGAATCTACACAAGCATGGATACAACTTCTCAGGTGATCGAAAGATCAAACTACCCCATCTGAACCTTTGTTTTTAATCCCGAAGAACGTTCTGTCATCTTCAGTATTACTAACTTGGGAATTTGGTAACTTTTATTTGGTACATCCAAAATTTTAATGGTCTAGGACTCTATGGAAATAAAACAAAATTATTTACAACAACTTAGTTGGCGAGATTCTCTAATTCAAAAGGAACCTTTGTATAAGGGGAAGCTAGTCCTTTAGAAACGGAACGACCGAAGATCGGAACTACCGCGTATTTGTTGGCGGTAGTACCGCTCTGCACTTTTCAGCGGCTAGTTTCTCGTCTGATATATCTGTTACTATGCTAGTCTTGTAGGTGCGGTAGTACCAACCATTGAACGGTGCTAGTACCGCTTGTGCTAATTTTCAGCATTTTGTTTCTAACGGCTTATTTTTGTGTGTGGGCTATATATACCCACCTTGGCCGGTTGGGAAATAATCTTTGGCACCTCTATTCATTCCTTTGAGCAAAGAGCAAGCCTCTCATCTCTTATGTGTATGTGTTGCACTTAGTGAGCCTGGAGAGCAAACCCTAAGTGCATGTGTTGCCTTAGGTAGTAGATTATGTATCTATTGAGCTTAGACACCTCATTAGTTCAAGTGAGAGTTGAGTCTTGTTACTCTTGGTGTTTGCCGACACCTAGACGTCGTGGAGGCATCGTGGACAGGTGATCTTCCTTATTTGCGCTCAGAAAGACGGCCGAGTGAGATGGAGGTGGATCGGGTTTCCCTTTGTATGGTCTATTTAGGGCAAACCCTATCTTTTTTACTTTAATTTCCTTCTTCTCTTTTAATCTTAAAACACATCAATTATCTCTTTATCTTTTTAGTTTAAATAGGTTGCCTTATAACATCTAGTGGTTGTGATTTTTAATCTTAAGTTTGGTCCACCGATTTAATAGCTAGCTTTCTTTTTTTGAGAATTTGTAGCATGTGTTTATTTTTCTTGTAGCATCCGATGATTATGAGCTATCAATTATAATTATGGTCCATCAAACTAAGGGCTGTATATTTTTCTTTTTTTTGTGAGAATTTATAGGCCATTTATCTTTTTTGTAGCAGTTGTAAATCACTTTTAGTATATAATAGATATAAGCCATTATAACTTGTGTCCGCGAGATAGATGTCTAGGTCTTTCTAGTTAACACGGGAGCTTCTTTGGGGTGCCTAATCAGTATATGTTTAATTTTTAAAATATTTTTAGAATTTGGGTTTTAAATTCTTTTATAAATAAAATCTTTAATCATCCTTCAATTTTTATTGCAAATTTGCATATTTTTGGATCGTATTTGTCATTGATTACTTTTTGGTTTTAAACTGGAATTCGTGTAAAAATCATATTTCTATTTTATTTCAATTATTATTCTGGGATTTAGTTTTTTAGGGACTTACATTTTAATTCGTATGGAAATAAAATTGCTATTTTTTTCTCAAATTTTATTTCACTCTTTTCTTTTAATTTGCAAATTTTAATTTCATTATTATTCTAAATTTTAGATATTTAAGGATGTTACTTTGGAAGTCGTATGAAAATTAAATTGCTAATTTTTATTTATTTGTTATTATGAATTTCTCTTAGTTTGGTTTGTATTTGACATGTACTCTTTCCTTTAATATATGCCATTATAACTCAGGTCCACTAGATAAATGGATAGATATTTTCTCTCAATGTATAATTAGTATAGATATTGATAGATCATTATATCTCTAAACGAACTATCAAATATAATCATTTAAAAGAGCCTTTTTTATTTTTAATATATTTTTTAAAAAAATATTTTAAAGATGATTTCTTCCTAACTTTATTTTCAATTTTAACCCCTTTGGTCACGCCATGATCTGTGGTGTGATCAAACTGTGCTGTGACACCATCGGCCGCAGCTTGACCAAACTGCGTTGCCACGCCACCAGCCTCTTTGGACGCGTCTATTATCGGGCTAGTCCTATCACACCAAGAGGAGTGGTGTGACAGTACAGTTTAGTCACGCTGTGATTGGTGGCATAACATCACACCAAAAGGGTTATAATTGAAAATAAAGTTAAGAATATACCATCTTTAAACTAATTTTTTTAAAAAAGAATTAAATAATAAAAAGAATCCCTTTAAAACTATGATTCACCGAATTTAAGGTTAGATGTCTTATTTCTTTTGTGAGAATTACTTTTACTCTATAATAATAGATAGATAACAATCAAACGAAGACGAACCCGCGCAATCCCACTGCTCCGACCGACGACCTACATGCCACAGCACATGCATCGGCAAAACAAAGCACGGTTCGAACGGCCGAGGCGGCGCTTTCGAACAGGGCGCGGGAAACCGACGCCTCGCAACCCGTAGCTGCGGCAGCGTACATTATTGATGGCCCAATAATGCTCTCGTCCTGTACGAGAATCAACTCTCAAAGGTTGACGGTGCCTTGGCAAACAGTATCGGTCACAAGCTTTGCACGAAGCTGCGTACGTACTGGATAGCGACCAGGTCGATCGGGTTCTTTGTACATCGATCCGACGTGGTCCGAGAGGGATCATCATAGTTAGACTTGAGAGTTGGTCCGTGCTATTCCGAGTCGGTCCAAGGCACAACCGGCACGACACGGTCCAAATATAGTACGGTATGCCATGGAGCGGACTATGCTGGTACAACATGAACGGCAGGGCCGAACCGGGTCTGCAGACACAACACAGACCAGTAGGGTCATGCACGGGCAGGCCTGGCATGACAGCAGCACGCCAAGCCCGCACCCACCTGGCCGCGCCACCCATGCACGTGTGCCTCTGCGTCGCCACCACCCTGCGCGCACGCCCACCTCCATGTGAGGTGTGACTACGCCGCCACCCTCGCGCGCGCCGCGCCTGGGCCTGGCTCTCCGCATGGGCACGATCACAGTTCAGCCGTTGCTTGGCATTCGCAAGCTGCAGGCTATCGTCGCCAACCTCGTGGGGCGTCATGCCGCAGTAGGTCTTGGCGTTCATCGCGTGACCCCATGGAGCCCACCTCTGCCTCAATCCACGCCATTGTGGAGTTCCTCGCCACACGCTCCTTCTCCATCGCCCCTGTCTCCTCGCCGCGGAGCTGATCGATCAGGGGCGAAAGCGACGAAGCCCCACTGCTTGAATCGCCCCACCTCATCCATGTCGTTGATTGCCATGCCGCACAACCGTGTTGGATTTGGTGGTCCCTGTTCCCAGCCGGGAGGGAACAGGACAATGTGCCGCCTAGGTGGAGCCGGTACTAAAGGAGAGGAGGGGGGCGGGGTGACACCGATTTTGGAGGAGGAGGTGGTGGCAGAACCAACACTCACCATGTCGGATCTCAAGACGAATTAAAGGTAGGGGGCAGCGGTGGCGTTGAAGGAGGAGATCAGGGCGGTAGCCGGCATAGGTGGATAAGGGGGAGGGGCGAGAAGGGGGAGGTGGGGGATGCGGTAGGGGGAGGCCAGAGGCACCAGGGATGGGTTGTGGAGGGGAGAGGGCAGAGGGGGAGATGTGGGAGGTCAAGGCGGCGGGAGAAGAAGGTCGAAGGACCAAATCTAGCCAAATAGGCGACCCGGCCGGCACGATCGCATGGGCACAAGCCGACTCGGCCCATCTAGACCTAGCCCGGCTATTAGATGAGTCATGCCATGTCGGCCCACGTGCTAGGGAGGTGGCTCAGGCATGGCCGTTGAGCGTTCATGTCATGTCGGGCTAGCACGAGCCTGTTTGGCCCGCTGGGCCAAGGCTAGTCTGCTAGGCCCGAGGCCGTTGCCCAAGCTTCCCCTGCACCTACCCCTACCCGCCGCTGCCTGGCCTGTCCCAACCCCTACTCGTCGCTGCCCGACATGCCCGCCCCTACCCGGCTCCTCTTTTCCCCCCCTCAGCCGCCTGCCCCTTCTTCTCCCTCCCACTCCCACTCTCCCTGCCATTGCCGCGTTGGAAGCCTAGCAAATAACCCACACAGGCAGCTCCTCCTTCACCGGCTCTCCGCCCTCCATGCTGGCGGCACCCTCTACTCCGTCCTGCACGCTGGCGGCTCCTCTACAGCTCTACCGCCTCCTCCCCTCCCCATCTTCCTCTTTAGCTCTCCCTCTCCCTCCACGCCCCTTCGCCCGTGTCGCCTCCTTGAAGGATCTAGACCCTCCATTATATGTTAATGGAATATTTTGGTGATTAATGATAAATTCAAATATGAGACAAACTCTTTTGTCTAGTATTATTTTGTGTAGTCTCATTTGGATATAAATGTGAAATTCACCGAGGTATGTAATCGACATCTTAATCTTATATACTATTGCATTCCTCGGATCTAAAATATAGGTTGAACTCAACCATAACTTAAACTTGAATATGTGCATATATTTTTATTACATATTTGTTTATGCACACATTTAGGAGGGTTCATTCTATATTTTATGGTTTTTATTAGTATTGATCTATATTCCATTCTCCACATATATTAAGGATCCTTACTTTGAAACAACATCCTTGAGTATTGTGGATTTCATGGGGATATGTTCCAGATCTTAGGATGATGTGACAATTGGCAATGGCGTTTACGGTTTGTCGTTTCACGTGTTTTCGACAAAGTTCTGAGCTTATCGATAGGGCGGTCCGACCGGTCCTTACGGCGGTCCGACCGGCCCAAATCGGTCGGACCGGCCATGTGGGCTGATCGGACCAGCGATGACCAAAGTGGTCAAAATGAGTGGGCAAAAATAGGTGTTGTAGGCAAGTGAGGGATCCCAATGCACTTGGTCTCATGATTTTGGAGTTTCGGTAAAAAGTTCTATTGGTTTAAAGTTTCGAAGGTTTGGATTTTCGAGGTTGAAATTGGCTAAGTCCCAAGGCGGTCCGACCGCCAGAGGCGGTCCGACCGCTCACTGGAGCGGTCGACCGGTATTGACTTGAACGTCGGCCAACCGTGGCGATGTTGATTGGTTAGGTCAAAGTCATTGGTATCGTGGCATATGGTTTGCATGATGCATGTTTTGACTAACATGGGTCAAGTTGTGAAGAACTTGTTCCCGAATTCGTGTTTGCTTGTCTATGGTTGTGCAGGTTGCTTGGTGGTCAACGACGGTCAACGGCGAGGAGGATCGGGACTAGACTTGGAGAGTTGAGGTCCAGAACGTTTGACGATGCCGGGTGAGGTCAACGACTCAAGCGTGACACAAGATGGACAAGGGTGACCTATTGGCATATCCATGACGCATGGTGAAGCGGTTTAGGTCAAAAGGTTAAAGACGGCGCTTTGCGAAGTGTGCGTGTGTGACCCGTTTGTTAGTGGGCCTTAACGGGAGCCCAATTGAGTCAAACCTTAGGAGTTCTAGGCCTCCACTATAAATAGGAGGAGGTGGTGGCTGCACCCCTCTCTCTCGCCTTTTTATGTTTCAAAACCCTAATTGTCTTTAGGGGAGTTGAGGTGGAGGCTAGGGCTCTTGATGGTTTGTGGTGAATTTCGTGATCTTTGATTGTCCACTGATCCATGATGGTGTGGATGTAATCCAGCATCAATCACGAAATCAATCTATGCAAGGTTTGCTTGAGATAAGTCTATTTTCGTTCTTGCTTTCAATTTCGTGATTTTAGGGCTTTCTTTGATCCGCGAGTTTGTGATTGATTCTTTCACGTGAATTAGCTTGCTGTGATATGTGTGAATCTACCTAGCATCATCTTGATCATCAATCTCTCACGAACAAGCTTTAGGATCAAGTTTTCGTTCTTACCCGGTTTTAGACCTTTTGTTAATCAATTGGCAATTGCTCAAGATCGTTCCAAGAATTATCATAATATTCGATTGGAATAGGTCCTCAATAGCATATAGAAGGTGTGTGCAAAGTTTCATAAAGATTGGAGTTGAGAATCAAAAGTTTCACCTAATTGGAACTTCGTCATCGGGCTGATTTTACTGTTGCAGATCGGTTCTGTAGACTGCCGGTCCGACCGCCCGTCACCACCGGTCCGACCGATTTCGGAGCGGTCCGACCGCCAAAGACAATAATGGTCGACCGCTGCAATCGGTCCGGCCGGTTGGGTCCAATGGTCGACCGCGTCTTTGTGAGTTTGCAATCTTAGTTGATTTTGTTATTTTGCTTAGGGATTTAATTGGATTCAATACTAGTCTTCCATTTGTCTTGGTATATTGATCTTCATAGCTTCATCATAGCTACTGGAGTGAAATTGTGTTGAATTCATTATTTGGGAAAAAGTGAGCGTGCTCCTATTCACACCCCCCTCTAGTCGCCTTTTCGGTCCAACAAGTATATACAAAACTTGTCTAGTTCATATATACTCATGATGTGTTATATTCAAATTATCTACATTCAATCATGTGCAATTGAAGTGGTTATTATTAATTACCAATGAGGGAAAGATTGAAGTATTTTGTCCCACCATTATGTGATAATAGTTTTTTATGGTAACTAATGGTAATCACATTGTGGAACTAATATTTTCCATGAGTTTCATGAATAGGTTATGTTCTAGAGTGATGAAGACTTTGGATGTCATCATGTGTCAATGACATTAAATTCAAAAGCTTGGTGTAAAGGATGCATCATGTGTTGATGCATATGAATAGTTTGAAGAAAAAAGGAAATCATCGTGTGTCGATAATGTTCAAGAAGAGGAGGATCATGAGTTGATCATCAAGTCAAGAGAAGACCCATTATGTGTTGATGGAGGTCAAGTAAAAGAATGCATCATGTGTTGATGCATGTCAAGACTCGGGATGAAGAAATTATCACGTGTTGATGATATTCAAGGCAAGATCCCAAAGTGAAGAAGATCATCATGTGTTGATGATTATCAAGTCAAGGACCTAGACTTCAGGCAATGATGTGCGTCATCAAGCTTCAAGAAGATGTTCAAGGCAAAGGAATGACTAGCTAGGGCTACGTATGTGTTCCTAGTCTTTTACCGGTCTTGGTGTTTGGTTGAAAGACCGGATTGCTAGTATAGGTTGCCGTACTATTAAGAGCGGTCTTTACTAGTAGTTTGAGTTAGTCATGTGTTGATAGCTCATTGTGTTTGCTCTAGCTCATCTAGGCTTGATGCTATTATTTTCGAATATGTTTTGTAAATAGTCGAGGCTCATGCATAACCTTTGTAGTATGTGACTTTAGTTTGCAAATGGTGTAAGTCTATGCATCTTATTCCTTGTGGTGAGTATTCTAAAAGTTGGCAAATATATTTTACAACTTATTGAGAATAACACCTATATCTCTTGTTGGAATTGCACTCAAATGGGCAAATGTGTTTTGCCATTTGAACGAAAGTCAAAGTACAAAGCTTCTGTGGTCGGGCGATCAGACCGCCGGTGTGGACCGGTTTGACCGGTGCTAAATCTGTCGGACCGTCATGTTTTGGGCGGTCGGACCGGTGGTCTCTTGAGCCGACTCTTTGTGCGGTAGTACCGCCATTGAGAAAAAGGTACCATCGAAAAACAGAAGTACCGGAGTTTCTCATGGTACGTTTTTTCAAAGAAGCACCTTTTCGAGTATCACTGTTTTTCCTTGGGTGGTTTGACCGTCCACACTTAGCGGTCTGAACGGTAAGCGGTGGTCCGACCGGTCGGCAGTTGGCAGTTCGACCGGCAGAGAGTTCAACGTCTAGATTTATAGCCATTGACGCATGGGTGGTCCGACCGGCCATTAGTTGGCGGTCAGACTGACCCCGGTCGATTCAATGGAATCTTTCCTCCAACAGCTAGTTTTTGTGTGTGGGGTATAAATACCCACCTTGACTGGTTGGAGGGTGTTGTTGCTTCCATTGCAAAGTGTTCTAGTGTTGTTAGACACTCTTTTGAGCTAAGAGCAAACCCTCTCTTCTCTTTTGTGCATGTGTTGCACTTAGTGATATTTGAGAGCAAACCCTAAGTGCATGTGTTGCCTTAGGTTGTGGATTGAGTATCCACTAACCTTAGACACTTGATTCGTTTAAGTGAGAGTTGAGTCTTGTTACTCTTGTTGTTTGACAACACCTAAACGACGTGGAGTCATCGTGTCCGGTGATATTCTCGAGAAGATTGTGAGAATGTCCAGCGTGTTGTGAGTGGTTTGGTACTAGCCATCTCCGGAGTGGGGAAGAGCAACCCTAGTGGAGCGAGGTGTTGGTTCGTGTTGGAACCGGTCCAAGTGGTTGGACTTAGCTCGGAGGTGTTGGCTCATTTGAGGAGCCGATCCAACGCGGTTGGGCTTACCTCAACGTGGATTAGGGAGACTAGAAAATCTCCGAACACCACGGTAAAACATCGTCATGTCTATTATGGTTTGATCTTCTTATGCTTTACTATTGTAATTTACATTCCTTGTATTAATTGCTTGTATATTTCTGTTATTACAATCCTTATTAATTGTCATATATTATTGGTGCACTTAGTAGAATCTAGTTGATATAGGCTTTGATTGTGCAAAACTAATTTGTTATTAGCTTCGCATTAGATATTGGTTTTAGCCGAAAGAATTTTTAAAACCGTCTATTCACCCCCCTCTAGTCGGCCTCCTCGATCTTACAACTGGTATCAGAGCTTGGTCTCTCATTTTATTAGACTTGACCGTCTAGAGAGTAAAGGATGGCCACTAGGGATATAGTGCACCTAGGTGAAGCACCTCTATTTAATGGCATAAATTATGTTATTTAGAAAATTCACATGATTTGTTATTTTAAGGCCATGAGCCCTAAAATTTGGCGGATTGTAGATGCGGGCTTTTCTCCTCCAAAGAATCCTCTTGCTTCAACTATTGAGGAAGAGAAATGCTCGCATCTCGATGCTCAAGCTACTAACGTTTTATTTAGTGCTTGAGTATAGAAATATTTGATGCCATATGAAATCTCAAGAACGTTCATGAGATATGGACCTATCTTCAAGATTATTATGAAATGTCCACCTCTACTAGTGACGATTGCACAAAAGAATAGACGTCGGGAGAAGAATGCTCAATCTCCAACTCCGACGATAATGAGTCTTCAACTCCATCCACATCATCTCATTGCTTTGTGGCTAAAAGTAAAAATGAGGTAAATGATAATGATGAGCCTACTTATGATGAGTTGATGGATATGTTAGAAGAGCTCAATGAATATTTAGGAAAGGTGAAATTGAGATTCAAAGTTTTGAAGAAAGAGTGTGTCTCACTTCAAAACAATTAGTGTGTCTCACTTCAAAACAATTATGATGTTTTAAAGGATGAACATGAAGTTCTCCTCCTAAATAAGCTCAAAAGTGGATATAGACATTGTATGTAATTTATTAGATGATATGCCATGTATAGCTCCTAGCTCTTGCATTTTATCTAAAATTAGCATATTCACATCTTGTGATGATTTACTAGATATGTCTTGTAGCTCTAGTGAAAATGCTTCTATTTCCTCTATGCTTGTTGACACTAACCTTGTAGAGGAAAACAAAGAGCTCAAGACCCAAGTCACTAAATTGAAAAATGACTTGGAAAGAAACTACAAAGGGAAGGCCACTCTCGATGAAATATTGAGCAAGCAACAATGCTTGCAAGACAAAAGTGGTATTGGTTTCACTCCTAAGAAAATAGAGAATAGCAAGACAAGGCACAATGCAAGACACACGAAGAATTTCAAGTGCCATGGATGCAATCGAAAGGGCCACTTTGCCTCGGTATGCCCAAATCAAGTGGATGACAAGTCAAGATCATCAAGAAAGAGACAAACCAGCAAGGAGCAAGTAAAGAAGGCAAAGGATGAAAATAAATATCAAACTTGCTACAATTGCCGGAAAAGGGACATCTTAGTAAGGATTGTCCCAAAGGTATCTCTCCTAAGCCAATTATTTACAACGATCACTATTTACTTTGGAAAGATAAAAATAGTAATGTGTTTGCTAGAATAGTTAGTTCACCAAAGTTTATTACGAGGGTCATTTGGGTGTCCAAATCAATTGTGACTAACATTCGTGGACCCAACCAAGTATTGGCTATCAAATTGATCTTAATTGCTTAATAGGTACTTCGAGAGGCATTAGAAGCTTGGCTTATTCATATAAAGGTGGATTTCATTATATATCAAAATTGGAGCCAAGCTTGAGGACGATCACTTCATATCATAAAAAAATTCCATTTTGGTAATAAGTACTTACTTTGAAGTATCTAGCCCCTTTATGCCTTGTGTAGGTTGCATTTCATGAAAATCATATTAAAAAGGGGTGTTCTTACTCTTGTTCATAATGTTCATTATTAATATCTGAGCAAGATGGTGAGTGGCACATTAAGGGGGAGTGCTAAATCATAATCATGTATATCACATCCCTAAGTGTGCCTAAATAAATTAAGTGCTCGTATTGTTTTTCAAAATTGAGCATTTTAGCCAAAAGTCAAAAAATTATAATTATTAGTAATTATTTGAAAAACTAGTTGCAAAATGTATACAAATATTTTTTAAATGTTTTCCAAAGGTTTTGATTCATGAAAAACCTATGTTGAGTGAAAATGAGTTTCTAGTCGAAAATCAAAATTATTATATCTTGTTTTTTTTTTACCAAAACTGGATTTTTGTGTGAAATCAATTCTAAAAGTAATTTGAAAAAATTCCCAAAATAAAAATCCTAGAGTTGGTTATTCTAAACATTTTTAGTATTCAAATAATTTCCAAAAGACCAACCTAGAAAAAGTTATTTGATTTTGAAACTCATCCAAAATACTATTTTGACCTAAGTGCTCACTTTCTAGCACTTAAGTGAGTTATGCCATATGAGCCAAAATTATTCACATAAATAGGTCCATAATGGTATTTATGACTCATATATGCAATTGGATGCTTTAAATTCGACCAAATGCTCAATTAGGATCTTTCGGTGAAACTTCATGAAAATAAGTTAGAAATGCTACAAATATGTTTGCTTGATTGATTGTATGAAAATTTGGAGCTAATACAACAAATCTCTATTTTCTCTATTTCTTCACTGAAACTGTCTGTCAGTTTCAGAGCTAAGCGGTCCAACTGGCCAGCCTCAGCGGTCCGACCACGAGCCCCACCGGTCCGACCGTTGTTAGCCCAGCGGTCAGACCGAAATTGCGTGAAGGGTTTTATACCCCTTCACCCGAGAGCGCCCTCTCTCCATCACTCCTTTTAAGACCGAGCCACCACTCTCTCCTCTCTCTCCGGCCGGCACTCTTCGTTTGATCAACCGGCGCGGGAGTCGGTGCAAGTGCTATAGTGGTTTCAGATGGGAGAGACTTGCCGACATGGAGAGAGCCGTTGATCAACCTACACGTGGCGGAGCAGGCGAAGTGCTTCGCGCAGATGGACTCGTTCTTCGGAGAAGGAACGAGAATTGGTATTTTGGTAATCTTACCAAATACCACCTTGGTGACCTTTTGCCAACCCGCGGCGCAAGACGACACAAGGAGAAGTGGTTTAGGTCAAGTGGTGTTGAAAACGGCGCTTTAAGATGCGTGCATGTGTGACCCGTTTGTGTTGGGCCTTAATGGGAGCCCATTTGAGTTAATCTTCTAGAAGATCTAAGCCTCCACTATAAATAGAGGATGGAGGTGGTTGCACCCCCTCAACCCTTTTCATTATTATTGAAACCCTAGTTTTGCTTAGGGAGAGGATTAGTGGAAGTTAGGGTTCTAGAGAGTTTTAATTTGATTTTGTGCTCTTGGATTGAGCTTTGTCCTCCATTGATGGAGTGGCTATAAACCCAAACCATATCAAATCAATCCAAGGAAAGTTTGCTTAAAGATGTGTCTCTTTGTCTTCCTTCTCTCTATTTTGTGATTTTGAGTCTTTCTTTGATTCGCGAGTTTTTGATTGATTTCTTCACATTATCTAGCTTGATGTGACATGTGGAAACACATCTAGGATCATCTTGATCATCAATCACCCACGAGCAAGTTTTTGGATCTAGTTACATCTATTTGCAACTTCATTTTTCAGGCTGATTTCACTGTTCATCAGCCGAGGTCGATCAAGGCCGTGAGTCGATCGCGAGAATCGATCGACCGCCCAAGGCCAGAGGTCAGACCGCCAGAGAATCGGTCAGGCCGCCCAAGGCCGAGGTCGACCGCCTTGATCACGATGAATTGTTTCAATCCTTGTTGATTTTGTCATATTGCTTAGTGGTTTAAATTGGATTCAATATTAGTCTTCCGATGTACTGATATACTGATCTTCATAGCTTCCATAGCTACTGGAGTAAAGTTTTATTGAATCAATTATTTGTGAAAAAGTGAGCGTGCTCCTATTCACCCCTCTAGTCGACTTTTGGTCCAACTCCGAAGAACGATTTTTGGTGATTTATGCCAAAAGGGGGAGAATGTTTGTATCAATATTATTCCATTTGGATGGATGATATGTTTAATAAGCCAAAAGAGGAAGTATTGCCAAAAGGAGAAGAATGCATTAAATGTATAAATATATCATTCTTTATATGCATTATGATTGAAGTTTGAAATTTCATCTCATGACATGAATAGACATAGTTCATTAGTTTAAATTTTTATCTTACGTTTATTTGTATCCAAATGTTGTTATTGATAATGGATTTACCATCAATCACCAAAAAGGGGGGAGATTGAAGGATCTAGACCCGCCATTATGTGTTAATGGAATATTTTGGTGATTAATGATAAATTCAAATATGATACTAACTCTCTTGTCTAGTATTATTTTGTGTAGTCTCATTTGGATATAAAGGTGAAATTCACCTAGGTATGCAATCGACATCTTAATCTTATATATTATTGCATTCCTCGGATCCAAAATATAGGTTGAACTCAACCATAAGTTAAACTTGAATATGTGCATATATTTTTATTACATATTTGTATATGCACACATTTAGGGGGAGTTCATTCTATATTTTGTGGTTTTCAATAGTATTCATCCATATTCCATTCTCCACATATTTTAAGGATCCTTACTTTGAAACAACATCCTTGAGTACATACAAAACTTGTGTAGTTCATATATACTCATGTTGTGTTACATTCAAATTATCTACATTCAATCATGTGCAATTGAAGTGGTTATCATTAATTACCAATGATGGAAAGATTGAAGTATCTTGTCCCACCATTATGTGATAATGATTTTTTATGGTAACTAATGGTAATCACATTGTGAAACTAATATTTTTCATGAGTTGGATGAATAGGTTATGTTCTAGAGTGATGAAGACTTTGGATGTCATCATGTGTCAATGACATTGAAGTCAAAAGCTTGGTGTAAATGATGCATCATGTGTTGATGCATATGAAGAGCTTGAAGAAAAAGAAAATCATCGTGTGTCGATGATGTTCAAGAAGAGGAGATGATCATGAGTTGATCATAAAGTCAAGAGAAGACCCATCATGTGTTGATGGAGGTCAAGTAAAAGAATGCATCATGTGTTGATGCATGTCAAGATTTGGGATGAAGAAATTATCATGTGTTGATGATATTCAAGGCAAGATCCCAAGTGAAAAAGATCATCATGTGTTGATGATTATCAAGTCAAGAACCCGAATTTCAGGTAATGATGTGTGTCATCAAGCTTCAAGAAGATGTTCAAGGTAAAGGTATGACTAGCTAGGGCTAAGGATGTGTTCCTAGTCTTTTACTAGTCTTGGTGTTTGGTTGGAAGACCGGATTGCTAGTATAGGTTGTCGTACTATTAAGAGGGGTCTTAACTAGTAGCTTGAGTTAGTCATGCGTTGATAGCTCATTGTGTTTACTCTAGCTCATCTAGGCATGATGCTATTATTTTCGAATGTGTTTTGCAAATAGTCGAGGCTCATGCATAACCCTTGTAGCATGTGACTTTAGTTTGCAAATGTGTTTTGTAAATGGTGTAAGTCCATGTAACTTATTCCTTGTGGTGAGTATTCTAAAAGTTGGTAGATGTATTTTGCAAGTTGTTGAGAATAACACCTATATCCCTTGTTGGAATTGCACTTAAATGGGCAAATGTGTTTTGCCATTTGAGCGAAGTCAAAGTGCAAAGCTTCTGTGGTCTGGCGGTCAGACCGCCGGTGTGGACCGGTCTGACCGGTGCTAAATCGGTTGGACCGCCATGTGTTGGGCGGTCGGACCGGTGGTCTCTTGAGCCGACTCTCTGTGCGGTAGCTCCACCATTGACAAAAAGGTACTACGAAAAAACAGAAGTACCGGAGTTTCTCGTGGTATGTTTTTTCCGAGAAGCACCTTTTCGAGTACCACTGTTTTTCCTTACGCGGTCTGACCGCCAACCTTGGCGGTCTAACCGGTAAGCGGCGGTCCGACCGGTCGGCAGTTGGCAGTTCGATCGGCAGAGAGTCCAACGACTAGATTTATAGCCGTTGGCGCTTGGGCGGTCCGACCGCCATTAGTTGGAGGTCAGATCGGCCCCTCTCTGATTCAATGGAATCTTTCCTCCAACGGCTAGTTTTTGTTGCTGCCATTGCTAAGTATTCTAGTGTTGTTAGACACTCTTTGGAGCTAAGAGCAAACCATCTCTTCTCTTTTGTGCATGCGTTGCACTTAGTGAGATTTGATAGCAAACCCTAAGTGCATGTGTTGCCTTAGGTTGTGGATTGAGTATCCACTGAGTTTAGACACTTAATTCGTTCAAGTGAGAGTTGAGTCTTGTTACTCTTGGTGTTTGTTGACACCTAGATGGCGTGGGTACGTCGTGTCCGGTGATCTTCTCAAGAAGCTTGTGAGAAGGTCCGACGTGTTGTGAGTGGTTTGGTGCTCGCTATCTCCGGAGTGGAGGAAGAGCAACCCTAGTGGAGCGAGGTGTTGGTTCGTGTTAGAACCGGTCCAAGTGGTTGGACTTACCTCGGAGGTGTTGGCTCATTTGAGGACCCGGTCCAACGTAGTTGGACTTACCTCAACGTGGATTAGGGGAGAATGGCAAGTCTCCGAACACCACGGTAAAACATCGTCGTGTCTATTATGGTTTGATATTCTTATGCTTTACTATTGTAAATTACATTCCTTG
This sequence comes from Hsuehochloa calcarea, assembly GCA_036346395.1. Classification (NCBI taxonomy): domain Eukaryota; kingdom Viridiplantae; phylum Streptophyta; class Magnoliopsida; order Poales; family Poaceae; genus Hsuehochloa; species Hsuehochloa calcarea. The sequence goes on along the minus strand of CM070602.1, from coordinate 16,786,365 downwards.
TATTAATTGCTTGTATATTCGTGTAATTGCAATCCTTATCAATTGTCATATATTATTGGTGCACTTAGTGGAATCTAGTTTATATAGGCTTTCATTGTGCAAAACCAATTTGTTATTAGCTTTGCGTTAGATATTGGTTTTAGCTGAATTTTTTTAAAAAACCTATCTATTCACTGCCCTCTTGTCGGCCTCCTCGATCTTACACTCCTCCCTCAGCGTTGGCCCGCGCCGCCTCCCTTCCCCATGTTCCTCTCTAGTTCTTGATTCATTGTGATGATTGCATATTTTGTGTTGTAAATGAATGATGCTAATGTGATACTATGAAGTATAAACTGTGAATGAATGGTGTGAACTATGAATCTGTGATTGATTATGATGATTGCATATTTTTTTTATCTTAGATATCAATTTTTGGTTTGTTTGCTTTGATAGTTTGATTTTTGATGAAATGATTACGTGCATGTTTCTCTGACTTCTGAAGTTCGAGATGATGCTCATTAGTTCATGCATAACAGGCCAGATGGGCTATGCCGGGCTGACCGAGCTCGTGTCGTGCTTGCCACGGCCCGACACTGTTCATGCCATGCCAGGCCGACCCACCGTGCCAGGGTAACGGCCCAAGCACGGCACGTGCTATCGTGCAGGGCCGACACATCCCATGAATAGTGTGGGCCAGACCGTGCCATGCCTACAGTATAGTGCCTCGGGCCGGCCAGACAGACACGACTCGTTTGGCCAGCTCTACCAAGGACCAAACCACCAATTGGGAGGCGCTGCTGGGGAAGGCTCTCCTAGGGATATGTCATGTCACCTGGGAAGAACTGAGAATGAGATGGCGCCTGAGCCCTCGGGTTGTCACGTCGGCACAGTTGCACAGACACAAAATTGTGATCGTCCTGCTTAGTACATGACAACAAACCTATGAGGAAGAGAGCAATGGGCAAAACCACAGGACAATGGCTCTATGCGAGACATGATAGGACACAACTTTGATAGGATAAGACTTGGAAAGGGAGAGAGACAACAGGCAAGACAACGGCTCTACGTGAGATTCTTTCTTTCCGACTCTATGTGTCTATAAAAACGAATGTATGTAGCTCATTTCTTCACTACCGAAGCTCAGCCTGTCTTTTGCTCTAGTGATTGTCTTTTGATCATTTATTCAACACCGAGTGAAACACATATTCCATTCTCCGATTCTCTCTTTACTCTAGTGCTGACGAGGATTAAAACTCCTATGTATTACTTTAATACATAAAGAGAGACCATACGTCTTCGTGGTTGTAACCCCTAAGGCTAATGACCTCACTGGTCGTAAGGATTTCAGAGGTTACATAATAAATACCCTGGTCGGACAAGGTCTCGTACCTAGTCTCGACCAGTTAACTGCTCGTAAAGCTATGAAATAATATCTGGATCCAAATCTTGGTATATCATTTACCGTGTGATGAATGGAACACATGTTGCATACTCCATACCACGCGACATTACATAATCCTAAGACACTGACTAATGGTTGAATGTCTCACCGACATTTAACCACACAACAGTTGATACTTTAATCAACTACCGCCTCCCTCCAACCAGACGCAACGCTTCACACACGCGTCTTCTCCAGAAATAACTGCCACATCTTTGGAAGCTATTTAAAGATGGAGCATGGAAAGATCAAGAGGATGAAAAAGAAAAGAGGCTATTGGCATTAGATTCATACTTTTAATCTATTTCAATAGCATAGCCAACATCATACTCAGTGTAACTAGAATTAGTCCTTTGCCTGATCGTAGGCATTCGTTGTAAACAACCAGTTCATAGTAATAAAGAGCGACCCCATTTTCTTCCAGGAGATACTCATCGTTTTCCCTATTTCTATATTTTTCATAAGATCGACGATTTGATCGTCGACAAGTGCCCTATACAATAGAAAGCATGCTACCAAGAAGTCAAAGCATAAGCCAGAGGAGTCGTAGTATGAAGGCAGCAGCAGGGAGAGGGAGACGAGTTGTCTCACGCTACTCAATCTCACGCCGCTCCCCTAGTCCTCCCGCCTCTCCCATTGATGCTCCTCAGCTCTCCCAGGCATGGGATGCCACGACATGGATGACAATCATATGGAATGTACAGAGGGATACAAGGAGTACCAACACGGTCCGGACTCGATGGAGATGCCAGACTTCGGTACCCTGTCCACGGATGGTAATATTAGTGGGTCCGCGCCCAGCAGTAGCAGCGAAGGGCAGAGCGCTGAAAGCACACGATCTGTAATTATTGCATAGCTCAATTAACTGCTCATACATGTGAAGGGACGGGGCACTTGAACCGACACTACAAAGCATGCTTGAAAAAAGATGGGGGTGCACACGCGAGGTGGAGGAGTCCTGTGGATATCATGGGGATATGCTCTAGATCTTAGGATGATGTGACAATTGGCAATGGCGTTAATGGTTTATCGTTTCACGTGTTTTTGACAAAGTTTCAGAATTGTCAAGTGACAGGCGGTCTGACCGCCATAGAATGGCGGTCCGACCGGTCCCAAATCAGTCGGACCGGCCATGAGCGGCGGTCGGACCGGCTGTGACCAAATGTGTCAAAATGAGCTGGGCCAAAAATAGAGGGTGTAGGCAAGAGAGGGGATTCTATTGCTCTTGGTCCCATAATTTTTGGAGTCTCCAGTCAAAAGTTCTATTGGTTTAAAGTTTCCAGTAGGTTTCGGATTTTCAGGGGTTGAAAATCGGCTAAGTCCTTTTGGGCGGTCGGACTAGCCTATGGCTGGCGGTCCGACCGGCAAGGCTGGCGGTTCGACCGGCCCTGAGGGGCGGTCGGACTGATTGTCACTTGAACGTCGGCCTTCGTGGCTGCATTGTTCGTTGGTTAGGTTAAAGTCATGAGTTTCAGTGCATATGTGTTGCATGATGCATGTTTTGACTAACGTGGGTCAAGTTGTGAAGAACTTGTTCCCAGATTCGATTTGCTTGTCTATTGTTGTGCAGGTTGCTTGGTGGTCAACGACGGTCAACGGCGAGGATGATCGGGACTAGGCTTGGAAAGTTGAGGTCCAGAACGATCGACGATGCCGGGTGAGGTCAATGAACTCAAGTGTGGTGCAGAATAGACAAAGATGACCGAACGGACAGTTCGGTGCGACTGGTTTGATCAAGCGGTGCGGGAGTCGGTGCAAGTACCATGGTGGTTTCGGTGGGAGCCGGATGGGAGAGGCTTGCCGACATGGAGAGAGCCGTTGATCAACCTACACGTGGTGGAGCAGGCGAAGTGCTTCGCGCAGATGGACTCGGTCTTCGGAGAAGGACCGAGAAGGGGTATTTTGGTAATCTTACCAAATACCACCTTGGCGACCTTTTGCCAATCCGCGACACAAGACGACGCAAAGAGAAGCGATTTAGGTCAAGAGGTGTTGAAGACGACGCTTTGTAATGCGTGCGTGTGTGACCCGTTTGTGTTGGGCCTTAACGGGAGCCCATTTAAGTTAAACTTTTAGAAGGTCTAAGTCTCCACTATAAATAGAGGAGGGAGGTTGCTGCACCCCTTCAACCCTTTCATTATTGTTGAAACCCTATATTGGCTTAGGGAGAGGATTAGTGGAGGTTAGGGTTCTAGAGAGTTTTGATTTGATTTCGTGCTCTTGGATTGAGCTTTGTCCTCCATTGATGGAGTGGCTGTAAACCCAAACCCTATCAAATCAATCCAAAGAAAGTTTGCTCAAAGATGTGTCTCTTTGTCTTTCTTCTCTCTATTTGGTGGTTTTGAGTCTTTCTTTGATTCGTGAGTTTTTGATTGATTTCTTCACGTGATCTAGCTTGCTGTGACATGTGGGAACACATCTAGGATCATCTTGATCATCAATCACCCACGAACAAGTTTTTGGATATAGTTTTCGTTTTGACTCAGTTTTGAACCATCCTCCTCTCAAACTGAAAAAGGTCGTAACTTTTCCAAGGATCTTCACGATCTTCGATTGTAATAGGTTCCTGACATCCTAGAGAAGGTGTGTTCCAAGTTTCATCAAGTTTGGAGTTGTAGATCAAAAGTTACATCTATTTGCAACTTCGTTTTTCGGGTTGTTTTTACTGTTTATCAGACTGGAGGTCTGACCGCCCAAGGTGACCGGTCCGACCGCCATTAACACAGAGGTCAGACCGCCCAACACTTAGAATTTTAGCCCATATTGATTTTGGTTGTTTTGCTTCGGGGTTTAGATTGGATTCAATACTAGTCTTTCGCTGTACTGGTATATTGATCTTCATAACTTCCATAGCTATTGGAGTGAAATTTGGATTGAATCTGATCTTGGTTGAAAAAGTGAGCGTGCTCCTATTCACCCCCTCTAGTCGCCTTTTCGGTCCAACAAGTCTAGACGCAACTCAACTTTGAGGCTGATGGCTCTGTAAGTACTTAGATATACAACCCTCATTATGCCCATGAGAAAATTGATAGATACATTATTTTCGATGAGCAACCGATTAGGATGTGTGAAAGTCGCGCGTTCAAAAGAAAGATCCAACGCGGTTTTTGTCCACAGTGCCAATATGTTAGTAGGAGAACGACATCGTCTAATATTTTATGAATATATAGTAGAGAGCTAGGCAGCACTAAAATAAATTTTTCTAAAATTTTAGTACTCTTTTGCTTTAATTTCATATATTTGGATATCATCACACCAGAGAATTGCCTACCTTAGTGTTGTAACACATTATTTAGATGATGATTATAAGCTAAATAAGAGAGTCATAGGGTTTAAGATAATTACTGAATCACACACAGGAGATGTCATTGCTGAGCTCGTATTAGGGGGTAATTGAGTATTTTTATATAGGAACAAGATTGTTTCTATAACTCTTGATAACATATCGGCAAATATGATGACTATGAACATACTCTGCCCAAGGTTGCAGACATATATTGGTAGATATGTTTACCACCAGAGATACGTATGTCATATCCTCAACCTTATTGTGCTAGATGGTATGAAGGTGATTTACGTTTATTTGAACAATATCTGTGATGCCCTTCATTTCCTCTCAAGTTCAACGGTGGTGGTAGCTCAGTTCGTGGAGTATTGCATAGCCAATGACAATACCCCAAGATAATTCGGTCTTGACACGAAGGTGATGTGGAACTCAACATACATCATGTTGAAGAAGGTACAATGGTATGAACATATTATATCTATATTTATCAATACTAACTCAGATAAGTTGATAGTTGCTAACTCAGATTGGTAAATTTTTAGTCATTTTTGAGAGTTTTTTAAACCTTTTACAAAGCAACTAAGACTCTATCTGGTATTTACTACCCTACCACTTACTTAGTTATAGATTTTATTTGGCTAATTGCAGAAAAGTTTGCTAAATCTAGGGTGCATCCCTTTTAGGTCATGTTGTTGCAGCAATGGAAGAAAAATTTGCTAAATATTTTGGATCTATTTCACACCTATATTACTTTACTACCATTTTGGATCCTACAAAAATTTTTTTAGCAGGTTTGCATATTGCTTTGGCGGAAGTAGGTGAGTGCCTCGGCCTGAATTTCTTGAAGCTTTTGAACATGTCAAAAAGGAATTTATTCGTGTTTTCCGCTTGTACCTTGGTAAGCTTGGTAGCAGCATGAGATCGGATGCCCCACAGCAAACGCATCCAGCCAAAGCAAGCTTGACAGCACATTTGTGGAAGAAATTGAAGGGCGAGCCTACTTCTCCACCTTCTCAGTCTCAAGCGCCCCGTGTCACGCCTCCTTCGCATGACAGCACACTTGCGGAAGAAACTTGACAACACACTTGTGAAATAAATTAGTAGGTTGCAGATGGCTATGGAAGGATTTGCGGCGGCCTCCTCCTTGTCGTGCCGCCACCTCACCCGTGCCCCGAGGCGCCCTTAGCCTGCGCACTGCTTCCTCCGCGTCATGCCACTTTCTCCACACCTGCGTTACAGTAACCTTATGTTATTCTCGTGTCGGTACAACTTGAAAGTGGCACGACAGGCCAAGGTGCTGTGCTGAGCCTCGCCAGCGGATGTTCATGCCGGCACGGCACGGTTTGGGAAGCTCGCCATGCCTGCTGCCCGCCTGCGGCCCGCCTCTAGTCATGGTTAGTGTACTTGTTGCGTGCTTTGTGTTTGTGTGGATATGCGTCCTTGGAATGACTGAGCCGTCGCTGAAACATGGGGCGAAAATTAGACATATCCAATGGAAGAGGTGCTTCTTTTCTCCGTGGCATATCTTCCGAGGCAAGAATTCGATCATTACATGGAGGACTATTATTCATTTGGTCGTGGGATAAATAAATCCGACGAATACGATCAATTAAATTGTGCGTAAACAAGATTAAGAAGTGCTCACATACGGTCGTGCAAAACTGCTACTCAAAACACGAGTAATTTTTCAGTTTAAAAAAAAACACAGGGAAGGGACCGAGACATTCTAGGACACCAACCGCATCATCGCCGTCGCCTCCTCCTCCAACAGACGAAGAGTACACAGCACAGCACAGGACGACGCCCGCTGCTGCCGCGCGCTGTGGTCCAGACGGGAGGCACGAGTAGCTAGCAAGCTAGCTAGCTGCAGCGCCAAGGCGAGTGATGAGATGATGCGCGATCAGATCGCCCACAGGCTCTGTCATTTTCTTTCTTTCTTTCCCCATGGATGGATGGATGGATGGAAGCATCTTTCCTTGACAGCTAACGACTCGGGGCACCAATCCAAGCAGATACGCATGGCCATGGGGCCGAACTGACGGACGGGCGAGGCAAGAAAAGGACAAACTCAGATTCCGATCTTCCAGCTGCTGCTCACTCTGCCTCATCAGCCACCAGCCCCCACCACACCACCCCCGGGGTGGGGCCCACACGAGTGGTGGCCCCCACCGGCCTGTCTATCCAACGCATTCGCACCCTGCTGCTGCTGCTACCAATCCCGTTGGCATCGGCGATGCCTCTATCTGCGGAGCTTGTGACGATGGTGGGATTTTTTTTTTTTTTTGAAGGCTGGGCTCATTTTGTTGGCGTTGCGGCACATTTCTCCTGTACTTTCATCTCTTCTGGGGTATGTAATGTGTGATATGATTCGGATTTCAGAGGAGGGGAGGGCACATTCGTCGGGATCCTGAGAGCTGCCAGGATTTTCGATCGCAACTGGGTACTTATATACAAAACGCTTTTATGTTTGCTCCGGAACAAATTTGCGTCGATTTCACGGTAGCGGTCATGCACGGAGCAGAATATTGATCACCGCTAAGGACGGTTTGAAAGATATGAATTTTACATGAAACGGGTTTATTTCTCCGGAATTCATCATCCAGAAATCCATTGTTCAGACCAGAGCACAAACCATTAGTGGTGCATTCTTTTTAGAGGAATCAGAAAACTATGCGAAAGCTTTCTATTTTTCCGTGGCCATGTTATCCCTTGACCGATTGGTGACGGGGGTAGTTTGGATAAAAACAAATTTGGTCCTATTTCTCTTAATCTTTTTCATCCTCCTGGGGAAAAGGTTAACCTTACTTAAGATCTGCATTCTAGCTTTTTTTCGTCTTATGTGCTAATAAGTTGACGCTGAAACTAAACCAATACTAGAGTAAAGTCCGATTGACTTTGAAGTTGCTCATCACTCATCAGTATGTTTTAACTACATGCATGCTTAACCATATATAACTAGCTTGGCTCACAAGTAGAAGCAATCTATAACAATCATTTGTCTACAGCTGAAGTTTCCCTGATAGAGAAGTCTCTCCAAAAAAAAGTATGCCATACACGTTAATTATGGGAGTTTAACGTAAACAATAGCGTGAATGGAGACAACTCCGTAGAATAGTAGCAGTCCTTGTGGACCTCATTTGGCTGGTCATACTCATACACATGTGTTTCTTAGGGGGAAAAAAAGAAAGATTTGTATTCATTTCCGGACAAAAGAATACATCAGATCAAAGAAATAGCCACGAGGATCACGGTTCGATCCATCACTGGTACGGGAACAGAAAATAGAAAGAAAAAAGAGAGAGAGAGAACATATTCGAGCTGTACGTAGCTTCTGTTCTAAAGATTAGGGAATTTTATGGTGCGGTAATGTGACAACATGAATTTCAACGTTTCTCAATCCTTCATCGTAGATAAAACATTCTACTTTCCCTTTCTATATAATTTTTTTAAAATACTAGAAATATCCGTTTCAAAAAAATTACTAGAAATATAACAGGTACAACATGAACAAGTAGTTGTTTGTCACAGGTTAGATTATCCCGATATTTTATTGGGTTAACTTGGATTCAGAAGTTAAAAGTGCTTTTGTTAAACTAAATCTTAACCCCGAATCAAACATAACACAAGCATATTATTTATAACAGGTCTGAACTATTTGTAATTTGTTAGCATATCCTTCCTACAAATAATATGGATATACACACATTATATATGAAGCCCATTTGAGAAAGGAGCTGGCAAAAAGGAGTAACACAGAACCAGTTCCGTGTCTGCAAGTTGATGGTTTTGTACCTGAATTTTGCACTTTGCAAATTGCAATGATAACTGGATCGTGTCATTGCCAAAACTAGGTCCATCCCATGCAACTGGGTTGATCTAATGTCACTTTGTTAGGCCCTCTAAACCCATTCCATTGGTCCCATTCTTCCTTGGGGGTGTTTTGCCCCTTTTGGCCGCACATGTTATAGAAATAATAAAGATCACCACGAAAGACAGCCTCTCTGCCTTCAATCACGACAAGTCAGGGCTCGATTCAGAAATCTGATACTCCTGGCAGTCCCTTCTATTACGGTTAAAAAGGGGTATATCCGGTGCTAATTTCCAGCTTTGCCCAAACAATCTTGGTTGGATCGATCTACCATCCGTAAAGCACCAAATTCCCTCCTACCAACCACGATGCTCCTCTGCTTGATACGGCAAAGTTTTGGTACCGACATGAAATTGTTTTTTGTTATACGAGAGGCAAAATATTTGCCTCCAGCAATCATGAAGGCGAAGGGGGTTTAGTTCATTTAGCAAGAGTCAGGAGGAGAGAAAAGAAAAGAGACACAACCGGGTTTTAAGGTGCCGGTAATTCTTTTATTTTGGAAAGAAGGTTTTGCAGCCGTTGTGCTTTTGTTTTTGAAAACTCTCTTATTTTGTTCCTGTTGTGCTTTTGTTTTTGAAAACTCTCTTATTTTGTTCCTTCTATATTTCCAAGGTAAGATAACAGTGGTTTTTTTTTGTGCACTCTCTTACATTGAGAGCGGTGTTCCACTATTAGTGTGTAGCGGTCGACGTCAGCGGGAGGCTCACCCGGCCTAGACAAGAAATTGTAACAAACACCCTGCACTGTCCCTGCTGGCCAATACATACCAAGCCTCTCAGCGTATTGCTTTGCAGTTGCATTAAAACTTATTCCTGAAGAGAAGACTACTGTTTCTAAATCTAAATCTATCATACTATTCATCTGACCTAATACTATTCGGAAAAAAGACAAGTTTTATGAAACCATCAACAAGCGTAGGGAGTCTGCTTGCCGGTTTATACTCGTAACATTAGTTCCGTAAAAAGTAAGTACATCTTAACCCAAACAAACCCACTAATCTGAAAAATTGAAAACCCATCGACATCAAAAGCATTAGATGCCGAGGTGAGTCCATCCACCGCCCAAGATGCCGGTAGCGTTCGTCGTCAGCCGTCGGATAGAAATTCCCCTTGGGGCCGATAAAAAGGCGTTGGATCGCTAGCTTTTGGCAGCACATTCCCCTGCGCCGGATCAGTGAGTTGCGTTTGATGAGTAGAGTTGGGATAGGCGCACCTGTTCATTCAACGCAACGGCAGCAATCTGCTGCTGCTGCGCATTAGATCCTAGCTTTTGTCCCTGCTACGTCCCCTTTTTCCTCCAGAACTAGCAAACTGGCCTTTCTGCAGAGCACATGAGAGGGGCAAAGGTTGCAAGAAAAGGAGCAAAAGTAGATTGGGTGGATAAAAATAAGCAAAGTACCATGTGGCCTTTTGTTACCCCAGTTGTTACAGAAGCAATAATGCAGTTGCCATAGTGGTACAGACGAGATGGGAACTCTTTTGATTTGCTTTCTTCTTTTTTTTTTAACCTTTCCTTTTTACAGCTGCTTTTCACTACTAACTTGTTGCTTTGCTAAGCAGTGCAAGTTCGAGGCGAAAAGGAGAAGGTCAGGACGGAGAAATCGTGTGAAAATTTTAGTTAGTAGTAACTCAGTCCAAAGGATGCGATCAGTTTCGCTCGCTTTCTTGGAGGTGGTGTTTGTCCAACACCACCTGAATGTTCAGGCTTTTGGTCTCGCAGTGCTATTAACTGAGCAGTCAAAGAGAAAATAGGCATAAACTGATAATATATAAAAAAAGAATTCGCGAAGGTCAGCCGTAAGTCTGGGCCACCATGCTCATATGGTTTTACACCTATACACATCATCCTGCGCCGTCATGCTTATTAAGCCAGGAAACACTACGGATGTGGAGCCACCGCGAACGTAGTTAGCTACACGTCTCTCCGATCGTTTGATCGTGTAATCAACGGTTCAGATAATAAAAAAACAAGAATCAAATTAGTTCTTTGCCGATTCATTCACCAACTCGTGCACAGATCAGATTCACAAATGGGAGGGGAAAAAAGAAAGAAAGAAAAAGAAAGAAAGAAAGAAAGGGTAGGAAAACCACGCAAGCAATGCTCTCCATGCCCCAAGGCTGGAGCCGGGAGGGGACAAGACAAGCCTCTCGCTCACCTGAACAAAATCCACACACCTCGCTTTCGCCCGCGGAGTTGGGCTTCGCTTAGATTTATCCTCATTGACGCCTTCTCTCTCTCTCTCTCTCTCTCTCTCTCTCGTGGTCACATCACTTAATGGCCAGTCATGCCTAACAACAACATGCCTCTGTCCTCGGAAATTGAATGCTCTTCTGCCCTTCTCACACAGACTAGTGTTGCACTGCAGCAGCATCTCTTGACTCCATCCACCAAGCTATCTTTGGACTCGTCAACGCAAATGGAGACGGTAGTACTACTAGACGGCTATGCAAATCCCATGGGAGATTCAAATCGGATCAGATGAACAATGGTGTGGTAGTACTAATCTAATTGACTCGCAAGTGTGTGAGATGCGATTGCATTACCTACCCTACTAGATTACTACCAATTCAGATGGACAATGGAGCATCAGTATCCTATCAGCACAGGAATGGATGATCTATCTTGCTTAGCTGCTTAGTAACACTTCAGCAACGACACATCACACATACATCCCACTGGGAGGAGACAAGGGCGTGATGCAGAGAATGGAAATTTTGACCTGAACAGAGTTCAGTGTACAAGAACACAATTAAGCACCAGTGTACTAACACAATTCAAGGTCTTTTTCTCTCTCTCATGGCTACAAGAAAAACAAGAAGCTTTAAGGTCGCGCAGGCAGATTTACATGTGATTACTCCAACAAATTCCAATTCGAGTTGCTCTGAACATCATGTTCTCAGGCACTCAGCAGCAGCATAGAAGAACGTAAGAGCTAATGCAACCCGTGCTACTACACATTCTTTCCCCTCCCTGGAAGGAGGAGCGAGGAAGAAGAAAGACAGAAAGGGAGCTAGATTAAGCTATTGACCCTCTTTGGCCTCGCGGATGATTTGAGCTCCACAGGAAGGCCGAATTATCATCATACCGATACAAACTTAATCCTCAAACTTATTCATCTCAAGGGTGGGTCCTTGCCATTATTCAACTCTGCCTATATCATCACTACTCACCTATGCAATCTGCAATGGGTAGTTGATTGCATCACTTCTTTGGAGGGGTTACAACTCACAAGCAATGGTTGCATCACTCAAAGAACCAAGTGATTGTCACCAAGATGAGCAGAGCAATTTTGACCCCTGTCTCGTCGGCGCAATCCGCAAATATTGTTTTTTCTTGGACGACGAACACGAAAGTACCAAATTGTCACAATTTTTTTACCCTCTGAATAATCCTCTAAGGCTAAGTTTATGTCATCAACAGCAAGAACAAGAGAACTAGGGGAGAGAAGTGGAAGAGCAATGACATACAGTAGCAACGACGCAGGAACAGAAGCAGCAACGATGGGCGAAGGGATACGTAGGAATATGTATGGATCATGGATGGAGTGCTAATTCCCAAGAATTCTTGGACTCTATGATGCGATGAACCTTGCTCGATTCCTATGCCGATCTTGGGAAGTAGCGGCGGCGGTAGCAGTTGCAGCAGAGGGGGAACAAGAAGCAAACGAATTTTATATACCCGAGGACGGAGGCCGTCCGCCATCCAATGCCCATCGCCGTCGATGTCCAGCCTCAGTGGTCGCCGGACGTCGGGAACAGGGTCAGCTCGCGGCGCCCGCCGCCGCCGCTGCCGCCTCGGGATCCGAGCTCCAGCTCGTCGGCGAAGGACGACGGCGCCATCATCCCCATGCTAGCGACAGCGCCGACCATGCGGTGCATCCCGGGCGGGCCGACCGGCGGTGCGCCGCTGGAGACGGCGCGGCTCAGGAACCCGTGGTCGAAACCGGCGCCGGGCCCGGCGCCGAAGTGGCCGAGAGGGCGCGCGGCGGGGTGGTGGAAGTGCCCGATCTGCGGCGGGTGGTGGTGGTGGTGGTGGTGGTGCGCCGCGGGGTGGGTGACCATGGGGGCGAAGGGCTGGTACGGGTCGACGCCGGCGCCGGAGGGCGCGCGGCCGGGCGGGAGGAAGGGGACTGGTCCGGTGGCGAAGAGGTGCTCGGTGGCGGCGTCGGTGACCGAGCTGGAGGAGTGGCTGCCCCCGGCGCCGCCGGCCCCGTTGCCGAGCCCCTGCATGCGCTTGAGGTAGAGACGGTACTTCTGGAGGTGGGAGGCGACGTTCTCGCGCGTGAGGCCGTCGACGCTCATCAGCTGCATTATGGTCTTGGGCACGGCGTTCTTGATGCCAAGGTGCGCCACCGCGTCGACGAACCGCTTGTGCAGCTGCGGCGTCCACACCAGGCGAGGCCTCTTGAGCGTCCGCGCCGGCTCCTCCCCTCCGCCGCCTCCCCCTCCGCCGCTCGACCCGGCGGCCGACGACGCCCCGCCGTTCATCTCCGGCGCGCCCGCGCCGGCGACGCCGTCCACGCCCCCGGCTCCCCCCGCACCTCCGCCGCTCGTCCCGCCCCCGTGCGACGGGATGTCGAAGGCAACGGCGAGATTAGGCGTGATGAGCGACTGCGACAACGGCATCAGCTCCTCGGGCGCCGGCAGCTGCTCCTCCCACCGCGCGAACCAGCTCGGCTCCTCCTCCTCCCTCATCCTCTTTCACTTCCCCTTCTTGCCGCGGTGGTATAAACTACCAATACCACCACTCCTCCACTAGCAGCAAGCAAGCAAGCAAGGAAGGAAGGAAGGAAGGAAGGAGAAAGGAAGGAGGAAGGAGGGGTTACTTCGAGGTGGATCTCTCTTCTTCTAAGCTTTCTTCCCTTCTCTCTCCTCTCTCTTGTTTGGGCCTTTCTTTTCCTCCTCTGCTCCCGCTGCTGCTGCTGTGCTATCTATGATATCCCCCTCTCCCTCTTCTCTCCCTATCTATGTCACACCTTTCTTTCTCTTACTCTCTCACTCTAGGCTGATGAGTGAAGGGGTATCTGATGAGTTTGGGAGCGGTGCGGTGGTGTAGTAGTTTTAATTAGTGGGACGCCTGCCTGCCTGCCTTAAAGCTATTTTTGTGCTATCCTTGGTTCCTTTGTTTGTTTGTTCGCTTGTTGGCTTCCGAGTTGTGATTCTCCATTTCCCCTCTTTTTATCTTTTTCTCTCCCCTCCCCCGTCCTCTCCTCTTTTAGAGAGAAAAACACAGATAAGTCCAGCCATTTTGTTTTTCCGGGATTTCGGGGGAGAGAGGGGGGGCAGAGAGTGGTGGTTGCCAAGCCAAGAGGAGAGTAGTAGAAGAGAATTCAGAAAAAGTAAGAGATCTTGCAGGGGAGGAGTAGGACTGTACCAGCACCGAGATGGGTCCTCGAGTTGGAGGGGAATTACAAAGCGTGGGATTCTCGGAGTTCATTTGGGATCAGCTGAGAGACGATGATGATATCCTAGCTGGAGTTTGGTTTGTCCTCATGTGGGCATGTCGCCGGATCACATCTCTCCCTCTCTCTCTCTCTCTCTCGCTTGGAGGGGGGGAATCTCGTGCCGCCCGGTTGGGCCTGGCTCGGCTTGTGTATCTTCGAGGTGGATATCGTTCATCGCATTGCTGGACGGATGGACGGATCATGGATCTAGGGAGGGGCTGGATTTTGTACTACCTAGGTGTGAGTACAGGGCATTGAGCATCTAGGAATGTAGGGTTTGGTTAGATGAATCTGATGGTGTACTGGTTATTAAGAAATGAGAAGTCAAAGCGGAGGGCATTCTTTTCTCTTTTTTTGCAAGTTCAATTTTTTATATGGCATTTACTTTGGGCACGGTTTCTGGTTTTGTTTTGGCTGGAGGTCTTGATGGTTTTTGTTGTTTCTTACTTTCACCTCACGTCATGGCAGCTGGAGTCTCAAGGATAGGGGAGAAGTGTCCGTTGGACTGGATTGATGGTGGTATTACTGCAAATTAAGGTTCAGATGAATTTCGTTGCGGGAAATGTGGAGTTAGATTGGGAAGGTGAGTACGAGAGGAGTTGCTAGGATTTTGTTTACATCTACTCTAACATTTCGTTTCCATATTAAAAACACAAAGCATTTAAGGAATTATAAAGTTTTTGTGAGGAATTTTTTTTGTAGAATTCGTTACCTGGTATTATTATTTTTTTTAAAAAAAAGCCCATATAGCTTATCAATCGAGCATTTCAAGCTCCAAAAATCAATTTCATCATTTCATGTGATTTTCAATCTTCCGATGGCTCGTTCTCCTTCGTTCGAGCTCCAATTCAAGTGATTCAAATTTATAAATTCATATAAGATCAAGATCTAGCTATATAAACTAGATTATTTAATTTTGAGTTCATTTAAATTTTATCTGAATTTTGTTTAAATTTAGCTTAGTTTTGCATATAGATTTTGACGACTTTAGAGAGTCGGATTTCGACGTCGTTTCAGAAAAACAAATAATTGAGCAAGGCAAGTTACATCTTTGATCATATTTGAGACTATTATTTAAAATTATTTAAATTATGTTTTAAATTATTATTGTATGCTTATTTGTATTCAATTTAATTTAAATTCATGTTTTAAATTTATAGTTATTCTCAATTCCATTGTACAACCAATGTTGATGTTGAATCAAACATACCTTTTCACCTTAGATAAAATCTAGTTGATACAATAGTATGAACTATAACATTTTTGAAAAAATTATGCTTAGACCTGAAATATTTGATTTGGGAATTTACAGCCAAAAATCAAATATTGTTTAAATGTTATTTATGGCATTGGTGTGTCATGAAAGTTTACAAATAATTTGAAAACTGAAATAAAAGTAAAAACTAGTTTGACTTGGGCGAAATTAGATAGCTGGTGGGTGCATAAACTTCGGGAATGTTCGATGCCCAGGGGTTCTTTTGGAAGTCGCCAGTCAATTAAAGACCGGTTTGAGAGACGCTCTTTACTAAGCTCCACCGTACTACCACATATCATGTGTGGGCAGAACCTGGCTAAATAATATGCAATATTTCATTGTGGTTGTGCCATCCTATTGTGTGGGTGCCTAAGTGATCTATTATATATTCCCACATGGCACAAGTGGGGGCGTCCGTCGGTAAGTCCAAAGGAAGTGAAATCTTAGCGGGCATGACTACGATGGGATGACGCATTGTAAAGGCCTTATGATATTTGCTTAGTCACACGCCTTCCGAAACGTGTCTGGGCTGACATATTAAGCAAACTATCTCTTGTGGGCAAAGTTGTACAATGTCTGCAGAGTGTAAAACTATTCGAATAGCCGTGTCCACCCGTAGAGCAACGAAGCTGTCGAAAGAGCCAATGGGATCATAATGCAAGGGGTGAAACGCCGAGTGTTCGACCAATTAACACAACGGTCAGGGGCTTGGGTTCAAGAACTTCCTTCTGTATTATGGGCCGTTCGAACTACGACCAGTCGTGTGACCGGTGAAACACCATTTTTTTCTCATTTATGGTGCTGAAGCCATGCATCCTCCGGAATTGAAAATGGACTCTGCTCGAACTGATTGTTACAACAATAACGATCAAGAAGAACGACTACTCGACGATACAATGTTCTTGAAGAACGACGAAACCAAGCCCTAATACGATCGGCAGTTTACCAACAAGCCGTGCGAAGGTATCACAGTCGTAAGGTGCAATGTCGTAGTCTAGTTGTGAGTGATATGGTTATCATAAAAATTCAGAGCCAAGCTAATCGCAATAAACTTTATCCCAAATAGGAAGGTCCATATACTATGGTCGAAGTCACGAGACCTGGTTCGGTACAACTAGCTATGTCAGATGGGCGTATTTTGTTAAATTCCTAGGATATTGACCAATTGCGTAAGTTCTTTGTATAATTGTATTTTTACATTTTTCATATTTCAATAAATTTTATCATTTCTTTATTTTCTTCGATGAGCAATATTGTTTATATGTTTGTACCCAAACTTTGGTTGCCTACTATTTGTTGTTTACACTGGTCGGAGAAGACCAACTTCTCTCCGATATCCTTTCTAAGGATATTTGTTACTCTCTGGCTCAGACATCTAAGTCAAACGCGACAAGGATTCTAATCGTGACCATTACGTCTATAGTTCTCACGCGCGACCACACTCTTTTCTTATATAGACATGCGAGTACAAAGAGCATAACACAAGACAACTACATATAGTGCTTTACATGCTTAAGATTTCGGAAATTACATTTCTTCACTTCAACATTCTGTTCTACTCTTGTTTGGCTACTGGTCGAGACACGAAAATCCTCCTAGTCGAAGTCTCTCCTCTCCGCACGTGGTCCTGCCCACTGGAAGGGGATTCCTAGTGACATTCCTTTTCCTACAATCTTCGCTGCCAGTCGGACTCGAGCATGAGCACGATTCACAAGGTGTTTTTTTATGTCTTCAGTTCTTAGCCATCATTACGACTAGTTTGGATATTACATGTAAATAAAACCATTTATTGTTTATTGCATGCATACTTGTTTTTTTTTTCTTTTCTTATCAAGACAAGTCTTATCTTCTAACCATGTAATATATCTTTTGGTATTTCGATTATGAAAAATAGATCTACAACTAGTTAAAGTCACACACTGGTTTCGACCACAGATGATTTCCTAGTATTAATACGATCAGTTTTTCTCATATAATCAGCATATACTATCAATAGTGGTCGTGACTTTTACTCTTGTTCTTACCTTACTGCTTCTTTAGTAAAGATCTTCTACTATATAAGCAGTCGGGGCTAGGAAATATGTGAGTACTTCATAAGTGAAAAAGGATAAACAAAAGACTTTCTTGATGAAATAAAGGTGAGTTTTTACATTCATACTTCTCATATTACAATAATCTACTCTTTAGGATCACCAAACAAATCGCTGCATGTCGGAGATCTAACCTCTATTTCTTCCACGACCTTATTTCTGAGAGGTGTCATTTCCTCAAAAAGTTTGGTTGCATCGTCTCCCGAGCAGATGAAGTCTTTTTCAACAGCTTGGAGATTAATGGTGAGGTCGGAGGCCTTCAGCTTTGCCAAAGCAAAACTGACTCTATTTTTTACAGCATCAAATAAAGTTTATGCATGGTTCTCCCGAGTAGTTTTGAACAAGGTTCTGAGATCTTCGAGTTGTTGGTCAAGGAAGTTGGTCTTCTCCATCTGATCTCCTAAGCTGGGCAGTTGCGTTCTTGATCCCATATCGAGAGTATCTTGTTGAAGGCCCTAACCTTTTGTTCAAGATTATGCCCAAAAGCTGCCTCCTTATCGCGCTCAAACTCAAAAGTTTTTTCTGCTCTCTTTAATACTTGAGTTTGCTCTTAACGAGTAGACCAAAGAATAAATACATATCATTAAGGATAATACACTGGTCAATTTTATGACCGGTTACCTTCAACCTTCTTCTCGAAAGTCTCAAGGACTTCCTTATGCCTGGTCGTCAGATATTCGATCGACCGGTCTTTGTTTTGATATTCTTCTTTAAGCTTGGCTATTATGGCTTCTTTCACCATAACCACTTTTTAAGCTTCTCCGAATCTATCAAATACGATAAAGAGATAAGTTAATCAACAGAGAAGGGGCTAAAAGGTAAAGAAGAGAAGAAGATATGGAAAAATGCTTACTTTCTAATTCGGAGTTCTTTTACTCCAAAACTTTTATTAGCTCGGTTAGTCCTCCGACCACAGCAAAATTCTCCACCAAATGTTACAAAAATAGCAAACTCTTTGATTTTTTGACAAAGTTTAAAGGAAAAGACTATTGAAAGTTATCGTGGAAGCTTACATGTATTGCCATGTTATTATATTCGGCAAAAAATAGAATCAGGACTCGTCTTTGATTGACGATCTAATATTCTTCCCCAAGCCTCATCGAGTTCTTTATTGTAAAACAACTCGAAAGGGATAAGGGAAAGTAAGAAGAAGAGGAGACTTTCAAGTAGAGGTCGGAACCTGCTGGAAATCCTCAGATACCACCACCTTCGTAGGTGGGGTTGGAGCCCCCACGTGTTCCGGAACAATCATTGGTTCTGTCACCTGCTCGGGGGCACGCTCAACCTCTTTCTCCTAAGAGGCCTTCTCCTGAGGGATGCACTGGTCGGAAGCGATCAGAACACCAGAGGATCTATAAGGAAAGAAGAAAAGAAGCTTAAGACTTTAGAAACACTAAAGGTAACTATTTACATAGATTATTTTTTTCATGTATACATACCTTGTTTTCTTAGTCTTGAACTTGAAGCGCGCTGAAGCAAAATCTGACGCGCTCGCTTTTCTTTTCTTTACAACCGGCTTCACCGATTCCAAATTGGTAGGGTTGGTTAGACCCCTCACATCCACCGATAAGAGGTCAGAAGCAATATCCTCGACTAGGGTCACATTTTGTGGTCTCATCGACCTCTAGAGCGGTTACTTCAGTAGCAAATGATGGGTCGTAAGTGACCACTTGAGAGTCCACAACAACCACCTAATTAACTATCAAAGTTAGTTAGGCGACAAAAAAATTTCACCTAGAATATACATTTCTGCTCGATTACCTACCTCTGTAAGATCACCTTCTAGGGTGGTCGTAGGAGCAGTCGTAGTATCAATCGAGTCACAACTCTCGGTGGCCGCATTGATCTTCAATCCGACCGACTACACATCAAAGAGGATTTATGGTAAACCGATCGGAAAATACATAAATGGTGAAAGATAGTTGATATCTTAACTTAAGCCTCTCGGCTCTTTCTGTTGCAGAAATAATCGCCAAAATCCAGGGGAAATTAGCCTTCTCATCGAGCTCCCCAACGCAAATCATTCTTATCCGAGTTCTAACTTCGTTAGGAGAAAGGGCTGCAAGAATGAACGAGAGAATTTAGGGTTACAAAATAATCAGTTAAGATAAACAAAACCAATCGAAATCTTTTAGGACTTACCCACCTTGGAATCTTTGGTCGCGTCGTCATGACCAATATACCATAGCAATGAATGTGCTCTGGATTTCAGGGGCTAATTCGGCGAATAGAGAAATCTCTTACTACGTGCCAAAAAGTTAAACCCCTGATACTAAGGTGTTGGATGGCTTCAACCCATCTTCCTACCTTTCCTTCTTTCTTCACGGAGGAGCGTCATTCTGGGTTCTCGACCGCCTTCTTAGATGATGTCCTTTTGTGTAACCATCACGTAGAATTAACTGTTCTTCCATGATGACCATGAAGACTTTGAGTACATACGGATGTACTCATCAGCTTTTCCTTCGTGGAGGCGCAAGGTGCATTCCCCACACATCCCCATCGTCTTCCCCGACTTCGCCATCCTGTAGAAGTACTTGAAGAGCTCCAGGTCCACGGGAATTCCCAAGTACGCTTCATAGAGGTAGATAAAGACGCTAAGATTAGCAATCGCATTGGGGGAAAGGTTCACCAATTCAATTCCATAATGCTCCAAGATTGTGGGGGAGGAATGGATGAACCGGAAGCCTGAAACTGCATTCGATATATGCAAGAAGAACAGGGATTTCCCCATCTTCACCGCTTGGAGAGTGCTCTCCAACCGCCTTTCTCCAAGAAATCAGACTCTTATCTGGAAGCATCTCAATTTTCTCCAAGGCTTCAAGCTTCTTTCCACTCAGAACAGAAATCGACCAGTTGGTAATCAAGTCCGACATGGTTAGGTATTGGATCAAAGAAAGAAAGGGGGTCGTGGAAGGTTGAAGGCAAAAGAGGTCGGAGGAGTTCCTTCTCTTAGAAGATTAAAATGGAAAGTAGGAGGCGTAAAAACTCTAAAACCTTGCGCCGAGAGGATTTTATAGCCGCAATTCCCTAACCGCATAAGAGAATTACCCAAAAGTCTAACGGACAAAAAAATACTCTTCAGTTTCCAAGGTGGTTTCCCAAACTCTAAAATGAATACAAACCATCTCGAATGTCACGGCATTAAATGAGGGTCTGCCCGATATGACTTCATTGGAAAAAAGTATTTACATGCCCAATTCATTTAAAGTTCGGGGGCTAGCTGACGATGATTAAAATCTCTATGTATTACTTGAAATACATAAATAAAAGATCATATGTCTTCATGGTCGTAAACCTTAAGACTAACGACCGCCGTGGTTGTAAGAGTCGTAAACCCTAAGGCTAACGACCCCCGTGGTCATAAAATTCATAACCCCGAATCCAGTGGTTACTTATAGGTACACTGGTCGGATGAGATCATGTACCTAGTCTTCAACAGATGATTGCTCGTACAAGAAATGAACTAGCATGTGATTTGGATCTAAGCATATCCTTTACCGTGTGATGAATAGAGCACATGTCGTATTGGCTCCATAGCACGCGACGTTTTATGATCCTAACACACTAGCGATAACTACCTTGCGGTTTAGTGTCTCACAGACATTAAAACCGCCAAACGGTTGACACTTCATTAACCGTCGCCTCTCTCCGACCAGTCGTAACACTTCCAACAGGTGCCTATACCAAGATTAATTACCGCCACTTCATCAACTATTTAAGGAAGGGTGCGAACGATGGAAGGAGGGATGGAAGCCAATTAGGGGAATCAACAAACGATTGGATTTCATCTGAAGCATTAACATAGCAAGTACTACGTTGAGTGTAATTAGGATTAGTCCACTGCCTTGTCAAGGGCATCCCTTGTAAATGATCCAGTTCATAGCAATAAAGAGTAGTCCTATCATCTCTCAAGAACTCTTTGCTATTTTCCTTTGTTTTATTTCGTAAGATTTGCGTCTCGATCGTCGACAAGCTCTATATATATTGCTTGATGTTGCCATTTTATCTATAATTTTTCCGGCTATATTTTCTTCAGAAGGCTTGGTTACATTGTGTTTACTAAACTGAGTTGATTCTCTGTGATGTGACCATTTTGGCTCACTATCAGTCGGCAGGCTTTCATGTTCAGTCTGTGACTTTTCAACACTATTGGTTGTTTACTTATTGGTTGGTTGAATTGCTAAAGTCATGTCTCGTTGCACTACTAATCAAAATCATCTCTCTTGTAGTCGATGATATATTACTGTTCGTGAGATCTTAATTTGACATCACAATAAAGCATTGTTAAGAGCTCAAAAATCTAAATTTTTGTGATCATATTCAATTAATGAAGACCATAGACAATCGTGGTGAGGAGGCCTACTCGGTAGCCTAACGCACATACCTTACATAGAGCTAAGGTTTACTATCCTAACCTAATGTATATATATCTAAAGAACTATCACAGACGGTTTAGTGGAACAAACCGCCTGGGATAAATATCACGGATGGTTCTAAAATAGAACTGTATGTGACATGGTCGCATATCACAGACGTTTTTTTAAAATAGAGGCGTCTGTGATAATTCAAACGACGGTTCTTAACAGGAACCGTTTGTGATAATTATAGATGTCATAAACGGTTTTTAATAAGAACTGTTTGTGATAATTCACAGACGGTTCTTATTAAAAAACATTGGAAGTGTCTGTAATATGTACTCCATTATTAAATACCCAGCCCATCCTAACAGATCTGTCTGCTCTGAGCCCTGAATGCGACGGCCGACAGTGTTATTTCTTTAACTCAATTGCTCAGAAGGTCATCAATATGGCTTTAAAATACAAGAATCTGTGATATGGTCGCATATCACATACTGTTTTTAAAATAAAACCTTCTGTGATATAGTCACATATCAAAGACGATTATATTATGGAACCATCTGTGATACTTATCATAGATGGTTCTGGGATAGAACCGTACGTGATATATAATATCATAGAAGATTCTTTCAGAGAACTGTGTGTGATATCCCTTTATTAGTAGGGCCTCACTAGGGTTTGCACCCTTACTCCTCACTCGCCTGTCCCCCTCCCGACCCGAGCGCCCCCGACATCGACACCGCTACCCTCAACCTCAACGACGCCGGCCCTGACCTCTATGTCGCCGCCCCATCCTCGACGAAGCTACCCCCGACCTTGACGCCGCTGACCCCTATCCTCCACGCCGTTGTCCTTGACCTACTGGGCTTCACCTTGGGTGAGTCTTCGTCCACCTTTGCTATAATGAGTAGAAAAGTTGTATAGTGGACCTGTGCAAGCATAAGACCAACCAAGGAACATTAAAATTTGGTGTTATTACTTCAGTACGTCAGTACGTGATTACTAATAGACTCTGGCCAAAGGCTAACGAGCAATGTCATGTTTCTTATCAACATAGAACAATGCACAAAAATATATATTTATGTATGTCCTAAATGCATTCTACAAGCATTAGAAAACAACAAATCTATCCTATACTTCGTACTAGCTACACATGCTTCAAGAGAAAAGTACACCCTTAGTGTCCATTTTTATACAGCTAAAACACTAAACATTAATCAACTCTCATGGCATTCTCAAACTACAACACACATTAATCATGCTTTCTATACACAACATGCACATAATTTCAATCAATAAAATTTATCAAAAATTCAAAATACAAACATTGATCAAAAAATTTCAATCAAGAAAATTTTCTTTTGTCTTTTGCTGAAAAGTTTCCATAGATAGCAAGTAAGCAAGATGGCATCATCGACGTCACCGAATACATCTAGCGCTCCGTGGAAAGGGGTACTTAAGTGAGATGACAAAGGAATATCAAATAGGCCTGGGGCCGAATAACCATCACGGTGGTCACTCCCGTTGGGGTCCCTCTACATCACAAGAAAGTAGCGGCAGCATTCCGGACCACTTGTGCGATACTTGCAAGGGAACAGGTCCCCATCAGCACACCAAGCTGGAAGTCTCTAGTTCAAGGATAAAATTTCAAGGTCGTTCGAGATCCCAGCAGAAGTACAGGGACTAGTGCGACGATAGGCATTCCTCGCGATGCGAAAACTGTGGAAGACCTTAAAAAACACGCTTGTCATGGAGTACGTGAACAAGGATCATACACCTTTCATGAAGCATTCTTTCGTGTGGCCAGATACATGGGACACATTTGTGTGGATGAAGACGACGGCCGAATTTTAAGAGCAAAGTGTGGCGCACAAGGATTTTCAAACACAAAACACTCACCCCCACAGGCTCGTCACCACTAGGTACGAGGGTAAAATCTCGCAATGGAGGAGGGAGGACAAGCAGGCAATCCGGTGGGACGCCTACCCGCCATTTGCCGGGATCACAGACGAGTGCACCCAAAATTGGTTAAGCGCGAGGTCATCAACCACGTCTTCGGGAGCTATCTCTTTCATAAACCCAGTAGACAAGGAAGTGTCCCAACATCTGGTAAGATATATCAAAATACCTAGTTGTTAATAAGTCAATAACTTTATAGGGTGTAAATTAACATTATGGCCTCTTAAAGCAAACCTTGAATACCGAATCTTTCTAAGGTTCCTTCGAAGTAGTCAGGGAGATGGATATGCTATCCACGGCCTTGGGAAACAAGAAGAACCCGGGTTGCACGCGAGGCCTTAGGGTTTACATACCTTGGAGGCAGGGATTCCTACACGACTCTGAGGTGTATAGGAGTAGGAAGAAATCCAAGGTCAAGCGCGAGTAACGATTGAAAGAGGAGTTTCGTGCAGAATTTCGAGGACATGTAGCATCATTGGAGGAAAGGCTGGATCAAGTCCTCAACCATTCGCAAGCGCCCCTGTTATTTTGGGAGCCATCCCCCCTCAACATCGGAGTAGTTGTGCGTCCAAGCCACTTTCTGAACATAGCGATGTCTATTGACCTATCGACGATATCAATGTAATGTACATCTCTGTAATGCTACATAGATAGACCTGTTGGACGCCTTAGCTAATCATGTATCGTTATGTAGGAGCCCACACCTTGCAACCTCACATTCATGCTTGTTGGCTCCATTCCTGTTGAGGCTGGGTGGGGGATCGCGTATCCATGCCTGCTAGGGATGCTAGTGCATGGTGCCTAGCTAGGTATCGGTTTCGTGAAGGTCAGGTGGACATGGTACATGATGTTTTCAGGGCCATCCCACTAGAGAAGCCCCCAAACGATGAGATCATGGCACTAAGGGATGCCATCCACACATTCGTACAGTGGCCCTAGAGGGACATCACCCTGGTCCCTTCTGTGTCGACATCTACCCAGCATGAACAACTGGCATCTCCACACAACCATCTACAGCTTGCGGCCTCTCCGACCCTCCCTTCAATGTCCAAACTAGAGAAGCCCCCAAACGATGAGCTCATGACATTAGGGGATGTCGTCCACACATTCATCCAGTCGCCGAAGAGGGACATCGCTCTGGACCCTACGTGCCAGCATCTACCCAGCATGAACAGCTAGCCCCTCCACACGGACATCTACAGTCTGTGGCCTTTCTGCCCTTCCTTCGATGTCCCCACGTGCACCTGATCCACCTCAGAAGGCCACCATATCGGCTCCCATGGAGACCACACTGAGCATATACGAAAATCGTGCATATTCGTCCCTAGTGAAGAACACATACCAGCGTGTCAGCAAGACCAAATCGAAGAAAATCAAGGCACCTCAAAAGCAATGGACATACTCCATAAGAAAGCCGTTGGTCCTGGATACGCTTGTAGTCGGCCTTGGAATGTCTGTCGCTTCTTTGCATGCATGGTACATGGGTAAGACTAACGAGACAAGGAATAAATGCCCTTCGGGTATAACCGTCAAGTACACGGTGGGGTATTTTCTCCACGAGCCTGGCTTCTTCGTGGTGGGCTTCGACGACTTGTTCGGTCTCTTCAACCTCGACACCTCACTTTTAAGATACTGGACACTGTAAGTGTGTACAATTACGGTCTACATTCATGTAATACCGATAAATGCCATAACTCCTTGCTTTTGTATAGAAACATGACCCTAGAAGCCAAACGAAGAAAAGAATCGGTCAGTTTTCTCAATCCACACTTGTTCTCTAAGCAATGCATCAACGACAATGCATCCTACGTCGAGAATTACGTAACAACGGGACTGCTTGCTCACAATGACAATGAGTACATACTTCTACCATACAACCAGGGGTAAGTGCTTCACTCATTGCTATACTCATTAATTTGTACTTCATATGCAACATAAGCTTAGTTTTAAGGACTATGGCGGCATACATGTGTAGGTGGCATTGGATTCTAATTGTCATTGTACCAAAGTGGAACAAGGTAATGTATCTTGATTCCCTAACCATGAGCCAGCACGACTTCATAGTTGTGCAATAATTAATCAATAGGTAAACTCATTTCATCCATAAATAACTATATATACCCTTCATTTGCAATGGATGAGGATAACTTTTTCGAATCACGTAGGTCATTCGCCGCATACATTGCCAAAGGAGGAAGACATGTGGAAGGGAACACCACACTGCAACATGTGACACAATTTTGGTACCCGCTAGTACACAATAATCCCACATCACACTTCGTAATAATGTCTCTCTAGTTGAACAAACCTATGTATGTAATTCTATTTTTGTAGTGCCACCAGCAGCTACAAGGTTACATATGTGGATTCTATGTTTGCCGCCATATGCAATAAATCATGGGTGGTAGGCACAATGATCCAGAGGTTTGTCAATCTCACAATAATTATTTCCTACTTATCAATTAATATATATAAGTATTTACGACTTTACTCTTCCGAGCAACAGGGCCAAGATCCCTTTAAGTAAAGTTCAATTGAAATTCGAAGACGGCTCGCCACCTTCTTAATGTCAGAGGTCATTCACACAAAAGGAAAGTTTCACACGGACTGAATAAAATTTTTAGTGACAAACAATGTTTTCTTACTATATTTGTGTAAACTTGTTGTAAAAATATTATGATAATTCATCTATAATCAATCTGTAAATTTGTTTATCTATGATATATATGTGTATCTGTGATATATCCATGTATTTGTGTATTTGCTTGTATCTATTATCTGCATATTATTTTTTAGAGGGCATGGCTAGCATTTCCTTAGGCTAGCCGAAAAACATAAAAAATATTTAGGCATAGAACGAACTATCACAAACGGTTTTGTGGTATAAACCGTATGTGAAGTCCTACTATCACAGATGGCTACCATGAACAACCGTCTGTGATATGTCTCCAATCACAGACAGTTGATAGATATAGTCGTCTGTGATAGTAAGTCTTCACGGATGGTTATATCACATATGGTTTTTGGTAGAAGCTGTCTGTGATAGTAGGATTTCACAGACGGCTTCGACCCAAAACCGTATGTGATGTAACTAATCATAGATGGCTTCTACTCAAAATTGTCAGTGTTGTGACTTATCATAGATGACTCACAAACCGTTTGTGATAATCGTCTGTTATCACAGACATATAAATTCAGACGATTTAGAACCCATCTGTTATGACGGTTTAGAACTGTCTGTGATGACTCTTTGTGTAGTAGTATCCACAATCATGGTCCCTAAGGAGCTCATCACCCAGCTCCTCCAGTCCGGCACCACAAAGGAATGCTCCTAGCAGGTGCTCCTCTAGATCTTGCAGACCGACGTCTTCTTCGACCTCTACATCAGATATGCCGCCACCCTCCATCGAGCAAATAGAACTTGGCGCGATCCTAAACGAGCCTCGTGAGCAACTAGCTAGGGACAAGGCTTGGCTCGGCTTGAAAACATCATGAGCCCGAGTCGAGCCAACTCGAGCTTGGTCCGAGCTGAGCTGGCTCACGAGCCTTGAGCTTTTTTTCGATCCCCTAACTCCAGGGATCCTTCATGCGGTGCAGGAGACTGTGCCACATACACGTTGCAAGAGTGAGCGCTATATCCAACGCTCTCACTAGCACCATTACACCTAGATGGGGAGGGGAGTCAGAATCCTCATTAGTGAAAACTTTGCCGGTTGAAAATTTTTTTAGAGGGAACCGGTAACACCGGTTACCGCCGATAACCGAAAATGTTGGTAAATTTTCGGCCAATTTTTTTTAAAAAAAAACTCAATTTTTTGGACTTTAAAAATAACAAAATCAAATTTGAATTAAATTCAAGCAAATTCAATTTTTTGAACAAAATTCATCAAAATTGAAAATTTCGAAGCTAGTTTGAATTTTACTAGCTACCGCCGGTACCGGCGGTAACCGACGAAATCTCACCGAAAAGTTTTTTCACTGATCCTCATAGGGCAAGGGTCCAAGCGAGCATAGCAAGTGCTGCCTCGACGTCAGGCTCCAAATGCGGTGAGGCCTCAGCCTTTGAGCACGCAAGCCCATCCTAGGACGGCCAACTACCTTCAGGAGGAACACACAATTTAGGGGCTCGATCACCATCTGCTAAGTGTCACTGTGTAGTTACCATTGCCCAGGGCATGGACAGACACTTTATAGTTGCAAGTCCGACCACCCACCCAGAGAATTCGCCTTTGACCAGAGACAGTTATAAGCTAGAATTCCCCTTCTTGGTAGGGATTACTCGGAGTCATGAGGCATTGTATTTCGACTACATGTCAAGCCAGGAGAGCTCGACCACTAGTGGCAACATCAACACCTAGGAGGTCTTCGTCCTCCCTACATATCATACGAATGGAGAGAACCATTCTGAAAACAAGGGAAATGTCAACATTCATGAGTATAATCGATATCCTCGAGTTGATCGTACTCCACCAAGAGATTCCCCAATTGACTCAGATATAGATGATCCCGATACTTCTAAGAGAAGAAGGATTGTGGTACAGGACATGTTGCCTGGTCAAGACTGATACCAATCGAAAACTACTCGAGAACTGCAAAGGATCAACGCTCATAGAAAATCTAAGCCAAGAGCTTGAGAAGCACCAAGCTATGATGCCTTTGCTCAGGTCAAGTCAAGGAGATTTTGCTCAATAATGTAGAATGATCAAGTCAAGGAGATTTCGCTCAATACTGCGGATCCCTCCAAGACTGCTTACATCGGAGTCACCCTCGTCTCCACATAGGAAGACACACTCATTGCCTTCCTCCGAGCAAACACAGATGTATTCGTGTGTCAAGTATCCGACATGCCTGGGGTCCCCTTGGAGATGATCGAGCACATGCTAGCTTTACGTCCTGATAATAAGCCAATCAAACAAAATTTGCAATGCTTCGCACCTGACCGACAAGAAGATGTCCGGTCGGAACTCGACAAGCTACTTAAAGCAGGTTTCATAAAAGAAGTCGATCACTCCGAGTGGTTGGTCAATCCTATAATGGTTATAAAATCTAATATTAAGTGGAGAATGTGTGTAGATTTCACTGACTTAAATAAATATTGTCCAAATGATGCCTTTTACGGCTAGGTCAAAACACGATCATTTGTTGGTCGATAAGTCTAACAGACGGACATGCAGGCTCTGTCTTATCAATTAGGGACCCTATACACCATGCTAGACTATGCATGGTAGTTAATGTAAAATGTGCATGTATATGTCTCTAACAAAACTGCACGCACCTCTCTTCATCTCTGCCAATAACCGTTTGGCAAACGTGCAAGGAGAAAGTCTCACTAACAACAACCTTCATCAATGTGTGTATTCTAGCAACCATAAAGGCGCCTCCTAACACACATTAACCACCCCTTCAAACACTTTATAAGGGGCAGTGCCGGCAGATAGAGGAGAGAGACGGACACACAGATAGTAGCCATTGGCAATACTTCTTAGTTTTAGTGACTTGTTGTGCTTTGTAACGTCATTCAATACAAGAACATATGAGTAATGTTGTTATTCTATCTGGAGAAGGTATGAACATGTCTAAAAAACCCATGTCTCTTTTTGTGTGATCTCGAGAGCCGTCTTCCCAACATTTTACTCACAAATATCAATAGTAATTCATCGACAGCTAGGATTTCCCTATATTTTTTGTAAAAGTAAATAAAAATGTGTTATAGATCCATTATTTATACCAATTATTAAAGGAGAGGCCTTGGAATGTTGTATAAGCACATGCGTTACGAAAACTGTAATGGCCATGACTAGAGGTGTCCAAATAGGTCGTGTTGGCCAGATCGGTCCACGGCACGGTGCTGTTGGCCCAGCCCAGGCACGACACAACACTGTAGTCGAGCCTGGCTGATACGGCCTAATTAGACGTGTTGTGCTTGGATCGGCACCCCAATCCAGTGGCCTGGCCCGGCCCGGTACGCCTCCTCCCCTCCGCCAATCGCCATCAAGTCTGGCAGCCGGCATGGGGCGCACATCGGCGGCTGAGGAGGTGGCGATGGCTGAGGAGGAGGAGCAGGACGCTATCAATGGCGGTGGCATGCGATGGGCTACACAGGCCATTGGGCTAATCATGTCTGAGCCGGCACAACATGACTCGTGAGTTCAACTTCCGTGCGTGGGTTAGCACCCGAGCCCACATGTCGATATGATACGACCCATTTAGCTAGCTAAGTCAACTGAGTTTTGCTTACATGGACCAGGCCGTGCCACCCATTTGGCCACCACGCCACCACGCCCTATGTTGTCATCTTTGATCCAACTCGTATGATCCTACTGCGAATACTTCGTATGTGGGCAGAGATCGTACTATTGTCTTCACACGCCCAGGTGGAATGTTGGAAATTAATCTAGACTTGCCAAGTATAGGGTGTTAGGATCCTGATGCAATCAGCATCGGATCAATTTAGTTTATTTCATTTGTTATCTTTCCATATTTAGTTTTGGTTTTCTAATGTGAGTCCGAGTAGGTTTTCTACTCAGAAACCGAGTTGGATCAAAGAATCCAAGTGCTCAGCCTATATAAGGGCACCTATAGTCTTGTAACTTCAACAACAAGAGCAATAGAGTAAGAGAAATTCAGAAAAGCTGCTGCTGTTCCAGCGGCATAAATTTTTTATTGTGTTCTTGTGTTCGCATTCGAGAGTTCCATTATGTTCGCGTATGTTCGTCTTCGGTTTGGGCCAACAATTGGTATCAGAGCAAGGTGCGAGGAGGCGAGGTACGAGGAGAAGTTTTGCGGCGCGGACGGGCAACGCGTGGCTCGGTCGGGCGACGACGGCTCTCGGCGGTTGCGGCACTACGCCTTGGGCGCAGAGGTGTTGCGCGTTATGTCGCAGCAGATGCCGTCCACACAAATTCGTAGACAGTGACGACACCTCGGACACGGCGGCATCCAAGGCACCAGCGAGGGTAGGTTCGGTAACCTTCCAATACCCAATGCTCACTTAGACCAACTATGGCTCTTGGGTAGTGAAGATGAAGGTGTTCATGCGCGCACAAGGGGTGTGGGCAGCGGTGGAAGGCAAAGAGCTGGTCGATGAGTGCAAGGACCAGATGGCTCTCGCCGCCATATTCCAAGCCGTGCCCGAGGCCATGATGATGGTCTTGGCCGAATATGAGACGGTCAAGGAGGCTTGGGACACTCTGAAGGAGATGCACGTCGGCGCTGACCGCGTCAAGAAGGCACGAGCGCAGACTCTCATGAGTGAGTTCGATGTAATGAAGATGAAGGAGACTGAGTCCATCAATGACTTCGCCATGAAAGCTGACCACCATCGTCAACGAGATTCGTGTCCTCGAATACAAGATGGAGGAGCGCACTGTTGTGAAGAAGTTTCTTCATGCCATGGCTGAAATTTTTTTGTTGATTGTCTCCACCATTGAGCAATTTACTGATATGAAGACGATGACGATTGTAGAGGTGGTTGGGCGACTGAAGGCATATGAGGAACGCACAAAGGAACGACGGCACGACGAGGAAGGTTAGCATCTACTACTCACTCGTGACGAGTGGGAATCCAGGTTCAATAAAAAGGGCGCCAACAACTCTGGCATGAAGAATCGCAAGTTCGACAAGATGAAGATTCGCTGCTACAACTGTCAGGACTACGGGCACTTCACTTCTGAATGCCGTAATCCCAGAAAGGAGAAAGCGGAGGCGCATTTAATTGTGGCCGATGCTGAATACGAGCAGGCGTTACTCTAATGCTAAGTTGAGTCCGAGATGTTGAGGAGGTGTGTTCGCCGTCCCGAGTCGAGTCTGTTGAGTTAAGTATGGGACATTGAGGAGGTGTGTTCGCCGTCCCGAGTCGAGTCTGTTGAGTTGAGTATGGGACATTGAGGAGGTGTGTTCGCCGTCCCGAGTCGAGTCTGTTGAGTTGAGTATGAGACGTTGAGGAGGTGTGTTCGCCGTCCTGAGTTGTGTTCGGGATGTTGAGGAGGTGTGTTCGCCATCCTGTGCCGAGTATCAGTTGGGCAAGTCGTAGTTGAGACCGACTGCCGCAACAAGTTAGAGTTGGCAAGTCTAGATTAGGGGGGATGTTGAAAATTAATCTAGACTTGTCAAGTATAGGGTGTTAGGATCCTGATGCAATCAGCATCGGATCAATTTAGTTTATTTCCTTTGTTAGCTTTCCATATTTAGTTTTGGTTTTCTAATGTGAGTCCGAGTAGATTTCCTACTTAGAAATTGAGTTGGATCAAACAATCCAAGTGCTCAGCTTATATAAGGGCACCTATAGTCTTGTAACTTCAACAACAAGAGCAATAGAGCAAGAAAAAAATCAGAAAAGCTGCTGTTGTTGCTTGGCGGCATAAATTTTTTGTTGTGTTCTTGTATTCGTGTTCGAGGGTTCCATTGCGTTTGCGTGTGTGTTAGTCTTCGATTTGGGTCAACATGGAAGGGCCACCTCTGTCGCACCTTTTAGTTGGCGGTGAGGTGAGAGCAGCCATCACTCTGGGTGAAGGTGCACGGCGAGGTAAAGCTTTGCTAGTAAGTCTCGTGATTATGTCACATGCCTGCCAGAACAAAGGAAAGGTTAATTTGCAGCCTCTTCTGGTGTCCCTTGTAGTGGATTAGATATAGGATCGATATATTGCTTGTTTTTGGGAGGGGGGGGGTGTCTAGAGTTCCAATTGGAATTCAAACCTTGTCACTGAGGACGATATATAGTGGCAGCCGACCATCTAGGGACAGATGAAGAAGAAGGCAGCAAGACTCACCGTCGGCATCACCAAACTGGCCAGAGGGGGGCAAACCAAACGGGAAACTGCCACATGGCTCAGCATGAAGGAGATTAACATAAGTATGTACATCGGCTGGCTCCTGTGTTGGTTCCCCACCCTGCCGCCGCCGTCGAAGTCGTCGGAGTTGGTTCAGAGGGGGATCACACGGGATTAACCTGGACCGAGCATACCAGCAGAAAAGGAGAATTAATGGAGGCGGAGAGAGAGAGGAGCGCCAGTAGTATACTCAAATACATCTGGACCTTGGTTAGTGTCTGTGATGCGCCTCACCACAAATTACAGTTGGCATAGCATATTTGAGTTCAATTACACTAGAATCGCCTCCAAACAGAACCCGGGCCATACAATTCCCACTAGTATCGATAGATTTAGACATACGAATATGGGTATGGTATCAGGGTGGCATTCAATAACAGTTGACATGTCAACTACAGATATCGTCCTTCAGATATGTATTGACACTGTACCATA
Source organism: Hsuehochloa calcarea (assembly GCA_036346395.1). Classification (NCBI taxonomy): domain Eukaryota; kingdom Viridiplantae; phylum Streptophyta; class Magnoliopsida; order Poales; family Poaceae; genus Hsuehochloa; species Hsuehochloa calcarea. The sequence continues at coordinate 16,753,423 of CM070602.1, read as the reverse complement.
CATCTGTTCCTTCTCATTGTTCTTGGTAACACAGCATGATAGCCCATAGAATATCTGACCAACTTTAGCCCTATAGGCAAGCTCCACTTTTCTTAACCCTATACCTCCTCTCCTTTTCACAAAACGTTGGCCTTGGTGAAAAAGAGGCTGGCAGGCATGCTCTTGGGAAAAGAAGAGAGCCAGCAAACAAATCAGCTCCTAATCATTATCTGCTGGGGAAAAAGAAACAAGATGTAGATTTGAAGGTTAAATCCCATGATCCTTCGGGGGCAACAATACCATGGAAAACGAAATGCTGATCAGCAGCATGCGTTGTGCAGCCCAGTTCATGCTCCACTTGTTGGATTAATTTTCTATTACGTGGACCTACAGGAGTTTTAATACATATCAGCTATCTATTCTATGGTTGACTCGAATATATAAAGTGATCAAATAAAGTATTTATTTAGAGTCCGAGTATCTATTAAGAAAAATATGGACTTAGATTCAAATCTGCGTAGAGACTTATTTGAAATCTATCTCTAATTATGGGACGTGATAGGATTCTATACTAAAGACTATAAATAAGGGTCGGATCCTCTCAGCAAGGTAACTCATACTATACTACCTTATCCCATCTATAGTTGAAATTTGTGGATTATCTCTTACTGGGAAAGACCAAATCATAGGTAAATTTAGCACATGCACATCTACTGCTACAGATCATCCCTACGACGAACAATGGCATAGTCATCTAGTATGTTTCCTCGTTTTCAAATTTTATGGGTGCTGCAATTACCTCATATGCGATCTTGTTTTCGTTCTGATCATATGGTATAGATTGGATTTTTTTACCTAACAATTGGTATCAGAGCAACCGTATGTGCGTATTTTGCAACTCGTTTTGGAAGTTCTTTCCTGTAGCTTCAAATCAGATTGGATCAATTATTTCTTTTTCAGTTCCGTCTTTTCCTCGGAGCTTCGGTTGAGATCGGTTTTTTCTTCATATTGATTCCCGCCAGATCCGTAGCCGATCTCCTCCGCATCAAGATCGGTTACGATCGATGTTTTGATCTCCGCCGCCGCCTCGCCTTGCCTCCCCTTGAGCCGAGCGGCAGCGTGCGCCAAGCGATCCATCCAGGCCGCCGCCACCTCGCATGCTCCACGCACCCTCAAGCATCTGTTGCGCATGCGCCCTCCGCAAATGCCACCACCTATGCGAGCACTGCCGCCTCGTCGAGCGCCGCCACCATGCGACCTCTAGATCCTACGCGATGTGACGTCTACACGGCTTTCGCCGCCCGTGACCCGGCAATCCCCCCCGAGTCTTCTCCTCCTCCGAGCGCAAGCCGTCAAGATCCTGCAGCCTCCTCCACGCGGCTGCTTGTGCGCCGCCGCGGTGCGTCCGCTCTTGCCCCGCTTTTCGCATCTACACTGAGCACCTCAAGTTTTCCGTTGTTGCGCATTTGCCCTGGTGGGAGTGCTCGGGTCTCCCGATGAGCGCCTTAGGGATTCCACCTCCGCGCGAAGTGACCCGTGCAGACTTCCACCGCCACCATGTCCCGGTGAGCGCCCTCCGGCTACCGTTGCCGATGGTGCTCGCACCAGCCCACCACATGTGGCCGTCGCCCCTTCCTGCGCCGACTAGGGCTGCCACCTCCATGCGCTGCTGCTCTACTTCAGAAATTCTCCAGACTTAGCTCTTGTAGTTTTTTTAGTATTTGTGGCATAAAGTTTCTGCATTATGATAATTTGAGGTTAAGCTTTTGCATTATTGATTATTCCTGATAATTCAGTTCATCCTAGGTTCTGGAATTATTCATTTAGATGCAATTTTGATTATCTTGCAATTGGTTATGTTCTCTGATGTGAGAATTGGGGATAATCAGTCATATGCAATATTTTGCAATTTGGTTATGTACAGATCCGAACCAATTGCATTGCATTTTTCCCTTGTTGTTTCAAGTATGTTATTTCTGGAATTATCAATCAAATGCAATTTTGATTCTCTTGGTTATGTTCTCTGATGTCCATCTGATGTGCAAATTGGTTATGTTATCTGATTAGAATTATTTCATCTAATGCATATGAGGATTATGTTATGCATTAATAATAAATTGTGGACTCTCAATGATGTGTTCTCTTTAAGAATGATTAGATTGATTCAAATTTGGTCCGCTAGTGTTATGTATAGGTTAATTGAAATACTATGTTGCCAAAGCAACTTCTATTATATAAGTTAATTTATTCAGAACAACTAGACAATTTTTTTATTTGTATGTATAATTCATGCATATATTGACTGACCCAAAGGAAAGTAGTTAATTTATTCAGAATAACTAGACAATTTTTTTATTTGTATGTATAATTCATGCATATATTGACTGACCCAAAGGAAAGTCAATATTTTGCCGAATCATATATGCAACTTGTGGCAACAAATTTGTAACAGTTATCAAGTTTTCATGTGAACAATAAGTCGGACCAAAGTAAGGCATATTGTTTGACAGGATTTACTGTTAGTATTTGATTGCTACATCAAGGTTACCACTTGTAAGTTGATATTTATATCCAAAGACTAAATATTAATGTAGCGCTAAGTATCTTGCGTGATAGAATATACCAAATTCTGAATCAAACCCTAAGTATTTTATTCATATCATGATGTGAGCATTTATTCATTCTTTTATTTTAGCTGCAAATCTTGCCTCCAATATTTCTGCTAGCATCATGTTCCATACCTATGCTTACTGGTGCAAACTTTAAGGAATGGAAAGAGACCATTTTGATCATTCCTAGGGTAACGGATCTAGACCTTGCACTTCGTAAAGAACAGCCCGCTGCTCTTGTGGCTAACAGCTCCATTGAGGAAAAGATGGAGTCTGAGAAGTGGGATCGTTCAAATCGCATGAGTCTTATGATCATGAGGTATGCAGTTCCGAAAGTTTTTCGGGATAGCACATCAAAACAGGCCACTACAGCTAAGAGTTTCCTTGAAAGTCTTGAGCAAAGGTTTGCCAAAAACGAAAAGGCTGAAACAAGTACCGTTTTGGCAAAGCTTATCTCAATAAAATATAAAGGTAAAGGAATCATAAGGGGGTTCATTATGGAAATATCATCTTGTTTCAAAATTAAAGGTACTCAAGTTAGAGCTATCTAAGGATTTGCTCGTGCATTTAATTCTGATATCCCTTTTGCACACTTTAATTAGTTCAAGGTAAGCTATAACTGTCAAAAGGACAAATAGTCTCTTAATGAGCTCATCTCCTATTGTGTGCAAGAGGAGGATAGATGGAAAAAAGATAGAATAGAAAAGTGCTCATTTGGCTATGACCCCTGAAGTCAAGAATAACAAGAGGAAGAGCAAAGAAGCTGCAAGTGTGCCATCCATAAAGAAGAAACAGAATGAACAAGAACATGAATTGACTTGTTTCTTTTGTAAGAAGAATGGTCACGTAAAGAAGGATTGCACCAAATATCACGCTTGGCATGCAAAGAAAGGTACAATTTTTGCTATGGTTAGCTCTGAAGTTAACTTCTATACCTGAACACACTTAGTGGTTAGACTCTGGTGCAACATCTAACATCAGTGTGTCAATGCAGGGTTGCCTGAACTACCGAAAGCCAAGTGACGCTGAAAGATTTATCTATGTGGGCGATGGCAAGGTGGAAGTTGAGGCTATAGGCACATTTAGGTTGCTGTTAAAGACAATATATTATCTGGATTTGAAAGAGACTTATATTAAACCGTATTTTAGGTATAATTTGGTTTCTATTTCTATATTGGACAAATCATCTTATAATTGTTTTATCGGAAATGGTTTATTTAGTCTTTTTCAGAATTCCAATAAAGTTGGTACCGATTCTTTAATATGGCATGACAACCTATATTTGCTTGATACTATTGCCTCATATAATGAAGTCCTGCATATGGTTTCTTGTGGTATAAAGAGGAAATTTACAAATGAGAATTCAAGTTCCTTGTGGCATAAGTGTTTAGGTCATATCTCCATGCAGAGAATTAAGAGGCTTGTGTCAAAAGGAATTTTAGATCCCCTATATTTCATAGTTTTCAACATTTGTGTTAATTGTATTAAGGGGAAACAGACAAACATGAGGAAGTTAAGTGCTAATAGAGCTTTAGATTTATTGGAACTGATACATACAGATATATGCGGTCCATTCCCTATTGCTTCTTGGAATGGTCAAAGGTATTTTATCACGTTCATAGACGACTTCTCGCGATATAGTTATATTTATCTTATTCATGAGAAGTCACAGTCACTGGATGTGTTCAAAATTTTTAAGGCTAGGGTGGAAAACCAACTTAGCAAAAGAATTAAGGACTGTTTGATCTGACCGTGGTGGATAATACTATAGCATAAATGACGGATCATGTGAGCAACGTCCAGGGCCTTTCACTAAATTCCTAGAGGAAGGAGGATCGTCTTTCAGTATACCATGCTGTTATCTCCTAGCGTGAACGGTGTTGCTGAGAGGTGAAACAGGACTCTTAAGGATATGGTGAGGAGTATGATTAGTCATTCTGCCTTACTAGAGTCTCTCTGGAGAGAAGCGTTGAAAACTGCGGCTTATTTACTCAACAGAGTACCAACTAAAGCGACTATGTAATATCATGTATAGCATTAGAGACTTCAATTGAATTAGAGAGATAATTAAATAAATCAAATTTAGAAATTCAGATTTTCTGAAGGAGAGTAAGAAAATGTGGGCCTTTGGCACACGATATCTTGAGTTCTTGACCCAATTGTATCGGTCTGCCTTAAAAGGAAGGAGGAAGGCCCCAAACCCTAGATCCCACCCCTGTGCAGCCGCGCCTTGCACTGCCAAGTGCGCAACCGCCAGCCCTTGCCTCCTTATCGCCTGCTGATCTCCTTGCCTACACCAGTTGTTGCTCTGCACGCCCAAGCTTTCGCTACCGCACCTGCATGCAGCCCTACGCCTGCTGCCCCTACCTCACTTGCGCCTGCTACATGTGCCATGCAAAGTGCTGCTGCATGCTGCCGAGAGAGTGAGGGAGAAAGAAGGAAAAGATAGATTTGCTATTGCATGTATTGCTGCTGCAACTAGATAATTTAAGTGCTTCATGATTTGCACCTGTCCATCAAGCTTGCAACAGTATAGAGAAAGGAAGAGAAGGGAGGAATGAAGGAAGAGAAAGAAAGGAAGAGGAAGGGAGGAAGAGGGGGAATCTCGCGAGAATACAGTGATCCTTGTCGCGGTCTCCAAGGGTGACGATCAAGTCTTCCCCACTATTTTGTTTTTCTTATTTAATGATTAAAAACGAGATTAGAGAAGGAACAAGATAGGTTTAGTCTGCCGAGTTCTTGTACTGTAAATTCGGGTACCGTATGGACGTAATTTGAGGATATCATGTACTAGATAATTATAGAGAATTTTAGTAGATTTCAATAGAATATTTAATCATGCAGATCGGATGATTAAATTTTCAGTTACGAATTCTGCAAGCCTTTTGTCTAGAGAGTTGTCGTCTTTTGGCAGCATCTTGTTAAATTATAGATTAAAATTAGTAAATGGACTAATTAGGGTTTTTGCTCTACATGAAAAGTGCATATAACTATCTAAGTATTCTTTAGAGTCTAAGAACATGAATTTTGGTTAGATAGAGCAGAAGTTATGAAAATAGTAATCATGTTGTCTAGAAGATGACATAACTATCTTCTGGGTTAAATAAGGGGGAGTGTTAAATGATTTAATTAGGAATTGTGGCCAACTAAGAAATTGTCGAAAATTGTATGTAGATATCAGAACTGATGTTGTTTGCCAAGATAGGACTTGGGAGTTAAAAGTTATGCTATTTTTAGTATTGGGACAGTAAGGGTTGACTGTCCGGTACCGAGGAAGTGTTGCGGTTTTGGGGAACATGTAGGAGCGATGTTATTTAATTATTATTTTTGTATTGCTATAGCTTATTATTGAGATTGGGTGTTATTGTAGCAGGAGTGGCGTCGGGTTTATATCATCTTCTAATCAAACCATGCCTTGCTACTAGAAAAGGCAAGTGCATAGTAGGCAACGATTAATGGTTAATCACTGTATTTTTATCACTTATTACCATTATTGATTGTGCTTATATATTTTTAATTACAAGCAATGTGAATGATCATGAGTTATTTTGTATGGTTGGACATGAGAATGATGGTCAATAACGATATTGATGAAACTATGAATAATTGTGCATTCATAAGCATCATTGCATATGAAAAGGTGATCATGTTGATCACAACTCCATGGGAGTGGAGGAGGTCTCCGTTCCTTGAGGAGGACGGGCTTGAGAGTGAACATTATCGTGAGTGTTCACTCATTCTATACCGGTATACGCGAAAGAAGTGCATATGGATATGTAGTGTAGAGATGCATTGGAAAAAAAAATTTGACGATTGTATGTGAGAATAAAGAGAAGATGATTGCATGAATGAGCATGAAAATAAAGATAAGAGAACAAGTGATGACAATGGTGTTATTGATTACTGCTGATTTAACATTGTTCATTGTCTATTGATGTATTTGCTGAGTCATGGACTCACTCTTGTTCTACTGTTGCTTTTAGGTGACCATTAACAATGTTTCTTTTGGGAGTGATTAGCACACATGGAATATTTACATACTCTCAAACTTGATTCATTTGTCACGAGGAACCTTTACTTCATTATGACAGAATGCCTTTTAGGACATCATAGATTTGAATAATCCTAGATGATTGATTAGGAATAGTTTATTCATTCCATATAATTGTTCTATTGGTTTTGTGCTAATTTTGGATTATTATCTTGCTATGCTTCTAGAGTTTAATTATTTATGTTTGTCAAATCTTTATTCCTATTTTATTATGACCCGTGGATGGGCTTTGTTAATGAATTGCATGCTGTAATTTTATTGAAAGTTGATGTAAATTAAATTATTAGGGTAGTTTAGAGACATTCCAGCCTCAGTGTTGGGCTGGGGTGTTACAAACTAACAAAACCTCATACGAACAACGGATAGGCAAAAAGCCTAGCATCAAGCATGTACGTACATGGGGATGTCCATCTGAGGCAAGGCCGTACATGCCTAATGAGTGAAAATTGGACTAAAAAAAACTATTAGTAGCTATTTTGTTGATTATTCTAAAAGATCTAGGGGTTATAAATTTTATGATCCTACTACTAAGACAATTTTTGAAATGGGAAATGCCTGGTTTTTTGAGGATGTTGAGTTTGAAAGTGTAGATATAGTTAGGAACATTAATTTTGAAAAAGTTTTTAAAGGGGATTTATTTTCTCTTCCCTTGGTTATTTCTAATAATAATCGGGTTATTTTACTGGGTATTATTGAGGAAAACGCAAATCAAAATAATGTCCATGAGGTTCCTCCTCAAAATGATGTTCTTACAAAAGAACAACCTCACCAACCTCAAGAACCAGTGCCATTAAGAATATCCACTATAGGAAAAAGAAGTGCAATCTCTGATGATTACATTATGTTTCTTCAGGGGAATGAGGCTTGTAGTGAAATTTTGAGAGAATACCCTATCAATCTCCAAAAGGCCCTACAAAGCCCAAATTCTGTTAATTAGATCAATACCATGAATGAAGAGTTAAAATCCATGAAGGACAATGATGTTTGGTATCTTGTCCCATTGCCAAAAAGTGTAGGATCGGATACGGCAACCAGAGGAGGGGTGAATGATTGTAGTACATTCTTTTCGAATTACTGAAGAGGATCTGTGTTGAATTCAACAGACAACCGATTACAATGTACTCGTATGAGTTTGTCTCCTCGTTGTAGTGGTCGAAACAGCTCTGATCTGTTGTGCCAGTCAATGCTATTATCGACAACAAGGTGAACAACACAGCTCGTGATCGAAGAAGGTGAAGTCAATCTAGTCGAAGGAGTTGCGATCACCTAGTCGAAAGGATTCAACTATCAGATTTTTGACCCTCCGGCTTGGGAGATTCACTCACTGCAAAGAACAAGAACAAATCGAAAATAATGGACAAGAACAAGTTGAAGACCGATCAACACATGAACTAGTCAAAGACAGAAGAACATGCAACCGACGATGACTAAACTTTCTTGAGTAGATCTAATATGTTATTTCTAAAAACATATTTTATGGCTACAAAGTGCTCTGACGACATCCCTTAAACCCTAGCACAAAAACACACAAAAAGCTTTCTCCGAAAGCCATCGCCAAAATCCTCAAAAGTCTTGTGTTACTCTTAACCTCTTCGGCCTTTATATGCTAGAGCCCTAAACCGTGTTCTTATCAATATGGACACATAATCCTATCTCTTCCGAAAATCAAGGGACCCGAAACCCCTCAAATCCTGGGTTTTTCAATATCTCTAAACCTTCCAGTTATGAACGCTTTCCATAACTCCTCACGTGTCGAAGCCTCCAGGATTGCACCTCCCGTAGCTTATCCATGCATCATGCATTCCCTTTTATCTCCATGTGCCTCAGCGTAAGTACGATCACCTCGTGACATCCATGACCATCTAAACCTTGGATTTATCTATCCTAGTTCCAGTCTTCCTCGTCATCGACCATGACCGTCTCATCGCCCATCCCGCACATGCCAAGATCAAAGAACGTTTTCCTGGCACAAGTTATCCAACTTGACCAATATCAGTTCACTCACGCATATCACACTCTCATATATCAATAAACACGAGCCAGATCATCCACAACCTTAAATTTTAGCTTTCAAAAAAATAACTCGAGACCACTTTGCAAAACCGGTCTTACCGCTGTGTACACACCGGTCATTCCGCTGGCCGACTAGACATGAGTACCGAGGTACTCTTAGATTCCAAGAATTGAAGCACTCGAAGCCTACGACCACTTACCTTAAGCGTACGACCACCGATCAGAAACCTATGATCACCGATCACGAAGCCCACGACTACAGATCACGAAGCCCACAACTACCGATCACGAAGCTCATGACTACCAATCACGAAGCCTACGACTACAGATCACAAAGCCTTAGACTACCAACCATCAATTGGTCACTGTAGCTTCGACCTTCGACCATGCATTGTTGCTTCGACCATCGACCAATCACTGTAGCTTCAACCATCGACCATGCACTGTAGCTTCGACCATCAACTCCGACTGTCCTTCGTGCTTGGTACACACTCCGACTTACAACTAAGTACGTTACTTGGTACTCAGAACTACAGTACTCGGAGCTACAATACTCTGAACTATATCACTCGAAACACGGAGCTACAGTACTCGGGATACAACACTCTGAATCTAGTCGGAAGGGATCATCGAGTATCACCGTTTGGACCACCCGATACAAGGCATGATCCGACCACCCACATTGAAAATTCCAAACCTTTCACAAACGCAAATATCAATACAACCCAACCATCAATTATTCATCATCACAAAATCTATGACCGGTCCACATGGTCTAACAGAAAGAAAGAAACTCGTTGGTTGCAAATGATTATTTAGGACCAGACGGGATTCAAAAGGCAATGTGGAAAGCTATAAGGCTTGTGTTGTTTTTAAATGATATACTCAAAAAGAAGGCATAGAATATAAATAGACTTTCTCTTCGATTTCTTTGAAAGACCCTTTTAGAGTCATTATGGCACTTGTGGCACATTATGATCTTGAGCTTCTTCAGATGGATGTAAAAACAGTGTTCCTAAAGGGAAATATTGATGAGACGATTTATATGGAGCAATCAGAAAACTTTGTGGTTGGTGACCCGAAGCAAATGGTATGCAAATTAAAGAAATCAATCTATGGGCTCAAATAGTCTTCCTGGCAATGGTACCATAAATTTCATGAGGTTATTATCTTTTTTGGTTTTGAGGTAAATACAGTTGAAGATTATGTGTATCATAAATTCAGTGGGAATAAGTTTATATTTTTGGTTCTGTATGTTGATGACATTTTACTTGCATGTAACGATATAGGCTTGTTGCATGAAACCAAGAGATTTCTCGCTAAAAATTTTGAGATGAAGGATCTTGGTGATGCTTCTTTTGTATTAGGAATTCAAATATGCCGATATCGCTCTCTAGGTATACTTAGATTATCACAAAAGAACTATATCGATAAGGTATTGCAAAGATTTGACATGCAGAACTGTAAACCTTTAGATACCCCTGTGGACAAAGGTTAAAAATTCAGTCTTAGCCAATGTCCTAAGAATGATTTTGAGGCTAAGAAAATGCAGAATATACCCTATTCATCTTTGATAGGGAGTTTGATGTATGCTCAAGTTTGCACTAGATCAGATATAGCATATATTGTTGGAATGCTAAGCAGGTATCTAAGCAATCCAGGAATGGATCATTGGGTCGCAGCAAAACGTGTGTTGCGGTATTTGTAAAAGACGAAGGATTTCATGCTCACATATAGGAAATCGAATCTGTTGGGGATTATTGGGTATTCTATTTTCGATTTTGCTGGTTACCAAGACACACACAAATCTACTTCAGGTTACATTTATCTGCTTGGTAGAGGTGCGGTTTCTTGGAAAAGTGATAAGCAGTCACTCGTTGCCCCGTCCACAATGGCAGTTGAGCATGTTGCTTGCTATGAGGCTTCAAATCATGGGATATGGTTACAAAACTTTATCACAGGGCTGTGAATTTTGGATCAGATCGACAGATCACTAAAGTTATATCATGATAATAAGTCCGCAGTTATGTATTCTAATAACAACAGAGCTCATCTTAGTCTAAGCATATAGACATCAAGTTCCTAGTTGTGAAAGAAAGAATTCAGAGTGGTAAATTATCAATTGAGCATATAGATACAAACTCCATGATTATAGATCCATTCACTAAAGGTTTGACACCTAAAGTGTTCTATGAGCATGTTGCTCATATGGGTGTGATTTCATCTGAGGAATTCAGTTCTAGTGGGAGTTTGTAATCTTTCCTTATGCTCATGTGACAATACCAGTTTAGTGAAAAGACCTCCAGTTATATTCTTTAGAGAAATAAAGTTTATGTTCTTTTACTCTGAATTCTTATTTACTCTGAATTCTTATCATCTCATTTGGTACTGAGAAGATGTTTTAATCTCATAAGGAATAAAGTTGGACCAGTTGGAAACAGGCATATTATGATCACATCTCATGTAATTTACATGCTACACATCCAAATTTGATCCATGTAGTTCTTTTATGTTGAACTCATGTGACTATTGATGGGTTGAGTTACACTTTAAAGTGGGAGATTGTTGGATTAATTTCCTATTATGTGGACCTACATGAGTTTTAATACATATCAGCTATCTATTCTATGGTTGACTCAAATATATAAAGTGATCAAATAAAGTATTTATTAAGAGCCCAACTATCTATTAAGGAAAATATGGACTTGGATTCAAATCTGTGTAGAGACCTGTTTGGAATCTATCTCTAATTATGGGATATGATATGATTCTATACTAAAGACTATAAATAAGGCTCATGTCCTCTCAGCAAGGTAACTCATGCCATACCACCTATCCCCATATGTAGTTGAAATTTATGGCTCACCTCTTGCTGGGAAAGACGAAACCCTAGGTAGATTAAGCACCTGCACATCTACTACTACAGATCATCCCTATGACGAACAATGACACCGTCATCTGGCACGTTTATGTATTTTCAGATTTTATGGGTGTTGCAATTACCTCATATGTGATCTTATTTTCGTTCTGATCATATGGTATAGATTGGATTTTTTTTACGTAACACCACTCTTTCTCTTCTAGTCGCCATTTGCCCTATCAATCCATCACTCAAAAGCTGAGCACGCACCAAGACCCCAAGTACATGCATGCTCATAATGTGGCACCAAATAACGTCAAATTGGTCCTTCATTGCTACAGAAAGACTATATGTACAAACCAATTCATCCGTGCACAATTCATATGAGCCACTGCCATGCGGGTCCCCTGAATCTCTGTCTCTGCCGTGGGGGCCTAGCGGTAATGAACAATGTACATAATTGAAACCGTTGGCATGCATAGCACCCCTCTCATATAGTTGCTACTAGCACGTTCCGGATAATATTGGCACCAGTGATAAGTTCCTACCTGTGTTGTCTTATCCCCAACATCGAGATGGTCTTATCCTGTCAAAGTTGTGTCCTATCATGTCTCGCGTAGAGCTGTTGTCTCGTGGTTTTCCCCGTTGCTCTCTCCCTCAAAGGTTTGCTGTCATGTATGAAGCAGAACAATCACAGTTTTTGTCTATGTGCGACTGTGCCGACGTGACAACTTGAGGGCCCAGGCACCATCTCATTCTCGGTTCTCCCCAGGCGACACGACATATCCCCAAGAGAACCTCCCCTTGGTGGCTTGGTCCTTGGACCTTCTTCACCAGCCACCTTGACCCCGCCCATCTCCCTCTCTAGCCCTCTCACCCCCACGGCCCACCCCCAGCGCCTCTGGCCTCGCCCTGCCGTACCACCCAACTCCCCCTTCTCGCCCTCCCCCTTATCCACCTGCGCTGGCTACTACCCTGATCTCCTCCTTCAACGCCATCGCTACCCCTACCCTTAATTCGTGTTGAGATCCGACATGGTGAGTATCGGTTCTGCCACCACCTCCTCCTCCAGTGTTGGTGTCGCCCCTCCCCCTCCTCTCCTTCAGCACCAGCTCCACCTAGGCGGCACACCGGCCTGCTCCCTCCCAGATGGGAGCACGGACTACCAAATACAATGTGGTTGTGCGGCATGGCAATCGGCGATGTGGGCGAGGTGGGGTGATTCGAGCAGTGGGGCTTCGTCGCCTTCACTCCTCCTCCATCATCTCTGTGGCGAGGAGACGGAGGCGATGGAGAAGGAGCATGTGGCGAGGAGATCCACAACGGTGTGGATCGAGGCAGAGGTGGGTGCCATGGGGTTGCGCGATGAACGTCAAGATCTACTACAGCGTGACGCCCGCGCGGTTGCGACAACAGCCTGCGGTTTGCGAATGCCAAGCGGCGGCTGAACGGTGATCGTGCCCAGGCGGAGAGCCAGGCCTAGGTGCGACACGCGCACGAGGGTAGTGACGCAGTCACGCCTCACTTGGAGACGGGCGAGCGTGGGGTGGTGACGCAAAGGGGCGCGCGGGCACGCACGCGCGAGAGGAGGCGTAGAGGCGTGTGTGGGCGTGGGTGGCGTCGCGGCCAGGTGGGCACGGGCTTGGCGTGCCGCCGTGCTGTTGTCGTACTGGGCTAGCCTGAGCACGACCCTACTAGCCGTGCCATGCCGCCCGTTGTGTGACATCCGCAGGCCTGGCCCGGCCCCCCATTCGTGTCCTGCTATGTTTGGGCCGTGTTGTGCCGATCATGCTTCGAGCCGACTCGGAATGGCATAGCCCATCTCCCAGGTCTAATTCTTGGTACCACAGCATGATAGCCCATAAAATATCTGAGCAACACTAGCCTATAGGCAAGCTCCACTTTTCTTACCCCTATACCTCTACTTTTTGACAAAACATTGGCCTTGGTGAAAAAGGGGCTGGCAGGCATGCTCTTGGGAAAAGAAGAGGGCCAGCAACCAAATCAGCTCCTAATCATTATCTGCTGCGGAAAAAGAAAACAAGATGTAGATTTGAAGGTTAAATCCCATGATCCTTGGGGGGCAACAATGCCATGGAAAAGGAAATGCAGATCAGCAGCGTGCGTTGTGCAGCCCAGTTCATGCTCCACACACACTCTCTTCTAGTCGCCATTTGCCCTGTCAATCCATCACTCAAAACCGAGCACGCGCCAAGACCCCAAGTACATGCATGCTCACAATGTGGCACCCAATAACGTCAAATTGGTGCTTCCTTCACGGAAAGATAAGTACAAACAAATTCATTCGTGCACAGTTTGTACAAGTCACTGCCATGCGGGCCCCTGAATCTCCGCCTCCGCCGGTGGGGCCTAGCGGCGATGAATAATGTACACATAATTGAAACCGTTGGTACGTATAGCATCCTCTCATATAGTTGCTGCTAGCACATTTCGGATAGTATTGGCACCAATGATAAGTTCCCAAACTGCGACGTCTTATCCCAACATCGGGATGGTTTTCATAGGCTTTTTCTAACGTGACTGGCCTCCAACGCATGGAATATGGGAATGGACGGACGGACATGACCGCCGCTGGAATGTTCTTGCTTCCGTAAGCGGTATAGTGTTCTGAGCTCTCAGGAGCCACTTGAACGCTCGATCCATGTGTCCAGGAGGAGTGGATGTCGAGGGACACATGGACGGTTCACAGGCACGGAGAGGGGTGGTCCGGGTGGATGGAAAGCATTAGCATTGGCAGTGACTGGAGAGCGTACGACCACATCCGTGCTTGTACCAAACCAATGGGCAAATTGCCTACTAAACTGCATCTTGTGCGTCGGTCCCACTTGTCATACAATGTTTCACAGAAATCTTAAAGATGAGCCCTTTTAGTAGTGGTCTGCGTGATGAATGATAGATTAGATACACTGTATTGGAACTGCTTGGGTTTATCCGACTATTCAACATGCCAGTGGTTTGACTCGCATATTATTCTAGTACGACAAATTCTGGCATATTTTCAGAAGACAACGTTGTTTGTTTTCTAGGTTATAACAACAATGATAGCTAAGCACATAGAATAGTCACTGTTACAAAAGAGATCATAGAAAACATCTCATCACAAACGATTCTTTGAAACCATCTGTGATTAGAATAGTCACTGTTACAAAACAGGTCATAGAAAACATCTCATCACAGACGATTCTTTGAAACCGTCTGTGATAAAATAATCACAGATGGTTCGTCTTTGTAAATACAATTGTTTGTGAAGTATCACAGACGATTCTGACCACGAACCATCTGTGATGACTTAGAGTACCACAGACGGTTCTGCGCAAGAACCGTCTGTGATACTCTAAGTCATCACTTCACAGACGGTTCTTATTACAAACCGTCTGTGATATGTACCTATCACAGACAGGTTGTAATAAGAATCGTCTGTGATATGCTGATATTATATAATACCTGATCCCGACAGAACCCTGCCCATTCCCATTTGAGCCGCCACCCTGCTACCTCCTCCCCCATTGCTCCACCCCTGCTGCCTCCTCCACTGTGCCAACTTGGAGAGGAGAAGGAAGGGAAGAAAGGAGGTAGGGAGGAAAAGGAAGGGAGGAGAGGAGGAAGCAAGGGATGAGATCTCGCAGGATATTCGTCGTGGGCTCTGAGGGTAACGATATGTACATAACCCTTTATATTTGCTCTAGGTTAATCACTAATAAATTTTAGTATGTTTGGTTAATACTTAGAGTACTTGCGGTTTATTAATATAATTTAATACTAATTTATTATGTGCGTAGTGTAGATGGACCGAAATTGGATGTACGTTGAGAACCGTATGAGTGAAGAGTACATTAATGACGTGTTTGCTTTTAGAAGAGCCGCCGAGCAGGATATGTTGAAGAAGGTGATAAAAATTATGTATTGTCCATGCATTGATTGCGGTAATCTAAAAATATTTGACAACCCGGCGCAGATCGAAGCTCACTTGATTCGAAGGGGTTTTAAAAAAGGGTATACATGTTGGACCAGTCACGGTGAAGAGCAGATCATACAGGAAGTTAATAATGACGATATCCCCGAGGAAGTCAACGATATGCCGGATGTGGACTGTGCTTTCGATGAGGATAGGTCGCATGATGATAATCTGGATCAGATGCTACGCGATGCAGAAGGGAACTACAATGAGAGAGAGTTTTGTAAATTCGAGGGTTTAATGGAGGACTTAGGGAAACCTTTGTTCCCTGGATGCAAGCCATAATACACAATGTTGTCAACCGTGCTTGAACTGTTGAAATTGAAGGCAGAAAAAAGTTTGTCCGACAAGAGTTTCACGGCGTTGTTGGGTCTCCTAGCGGACATCCTCCCGGAGGGAAACATGTTGCCCAACACCACCTACCAAGCCAAGAAGGTTCTTTGTCCATTGGAAATAGAAGTAGAAAGAATGCATGCATGTCCGAATGATTGTATCCTCTACCGTAAAGAGTATACAGACATGCATTATTGTCCTGTGTCCAAAGCATCCCGATACAAGCGTAAGAATACTGCTAAGGTGAAGCAAGGACCTCCTACTAAGATGTTGTGGTATCTGCCTGTGATCCCATATTTGAAGCATTTATTTGTGAATCGAAAGGAGGTAAGATTGATGCGTTGGCACTCAGAGGAACATATAAAGGATGGAAAGTTAAGACACCTTCTGATTCTGCCTAGTGGAAAAAACTTTGATCAGAGCTTCGAAGAGTTCGGTGCAGAACCGAGGAATATAAGGTTAGGGTTGAGTACAGATGGAATGAATCATTTCAGTAACATGAGCAGCGGACATAGCACATGGCACGTGAATCTATGTATTTACAACCTTTCTCCTTGGCTATGTATGAAGTGGAAATACATTTTGATGTCACTACTTATCCAAGGGCTGAAGCAACCTGGGGACGATATTGATGTGTATCTAGCACCATTGTTGTAATATCTTGTGACACTGGGGAACGAAGGGGCACAACTATGGGATGCGTACAAACAAGAGAACTTCATTTTACGCGTCATATTGTTCTGCACCATCAATAATTTTCCTGCCCTTAGTAACCTGTCGGGGTTTAGTACAAAAGGAGCCAAAGCCTGTTCGCACTGCTTAGATGGTACCGAGAGTGTATGGCTGAAAAACTCGTGTAAAACTGTGTATATGCGTCACCGTAGGTTCCTTCCCAAGATTCACCCATACCGCAAGATGAAGAAACAATTCGACAGAAATAAGGAGGACGGTTCAGCTCCAAGGGCTTTTTGAGGGAAAGAGGTCTATGATATGGTTAAGGATATCGATCTTGTGCTTGGAAAGGACCGTAAATTAAGGACCTATCAGAAAAACGTCTGGAAGAAGCGGTCAATTTTTTGGGACTTGCCTTATTGGGAGTACTTAGAAGTTTGCCACTGCATCGACATCATGCACGTGGAGAAGAATGTATGTGATAGCTTGATTGGTCTCTTACTGAACATTAGTGGCAAAACAAAGGATGGTGTTAACGCACGGTGTGACTTAGTTGATATGAATATAAGGACCGAGTTAGCACCAAAAGAGACTGATAAAGGATGAATGTGCCTTCCCCCAGCTTGCTACACTTTATCCAAGGCCGAGAGATATGAACTGTGCGAAGGCTTGTATTGTATGAAAGTTCCGTCCGGTTACTCCGCCAATATTAAGAAACTTATTTCCATAGAAGATTTGGAATTATTTGGTATGAAGTCTCATAATTGTCATGTGCTGATGACACAAATGCTTCCTGTGCAATTAGGAATATCTTGCCGAACAAGGTCCGAGTGGCATTTTTTAGGCTGTGTTATTTCTTTAACTCAATCGCTCGGAAGGTCATTGATCCTGAAGGACTTGATGCTTTACAGGCCGAGGTGGTGACAACTCTATGTTAACTTGAGATGTATTTTTCTCTGCCATTTTTTGATATCATGGTCTATCTCATTGTTCACCTTGTGAAAGAGATAAAGATATGTGGCCCTGTGTTTCTACGTCATACGTACCCGTTCGAGAGATACATGGGAATTCTCAAGTCCTACGTATGGAATCGATCTCGGTCGGAGGGTAGCATCATCGAAGGTTATGCAACTGAAGAGGTCATTGAGTTCTGTGTTGACTACATGGCTCAGGTGGAACCGATAGGTGTGCCTCTATCTTGTCATGAGGGGAGACTGGAGGGTATCGGGACCACCGGAAGGAAAGCAATCACTCTCGATCTAGATACGTACGCGCAAGCCTATTTGACGGTATTGCAACACATGACCCATGTGTCCCTGTACATCGACGAGTACAAAGAATGGTACGCCAACAGAATCCAAACCGGTCAAAGGTTTGGATCACGAGAGAGCACAACCGTCGGTTTAACGAATAGTTAAAGGTGCGATTCACGGGGAGATCATCAAGTGATGATACATTGCTATGGTTGGCAAAAGGGCCAAAATTTACAATTGTGACATGGCGAGGATACGACATAATGGGTACACATTTATACGGCAGCTCAGGATAGGAGGAGCACAGTCCAGAATAGCGATGTCAGCATAGATGCGTTTCACGAGCAGTTCAATACCGTTGGGGCACGTGGGTTGAACTCCTACTATGGATTCGTAGAGGAGATCTAGAAGCTCGACTACGTACTTTTCAAGATCCCCCTGTTTTGATGTCATTCGGTAAAACTTCCGCAGGGCGTGAAGGTCGACAAGTACAGCGTCACTACTGTGGACCTCAAATGTGTCGGATATAAGGACGAACCATTCATACACGCTAAGTAAGTTGTTCAAGTTTTTTATGTAACGGATCCGGCAACTAAGAACCGCCACGTAGTTCTTCAAGGAAAAAGAAGGATTGTCGGAGTTGGGAATGTTGTGGATGAGGAAGAGTATACTCAATTTGAAGAGTTGCCTCCTTTCGGAGACGTCATTAAGCTCGAGGAAGAACCTAGTGAAGAAGCTAGCTATATGCGCGTCGATCATCATGATGGGCTATATTTTAATTAAGAATTTATTCCATTGTAATTTGACATTAACGAGGAATTGTCATGTGTTATGGACTTATCATCTCTGATACTGATGTCAATGTGGACTTCATTGTAATGTGGAGTATCAAAATTGATTTCACTTGATTTGGAGTTGAGTTGTATTAGATATGAATTTTTTAAGACAAATGAATTTTCAGTCAAATGATTTGGAATTGTGTCAGGAAGTTATCACAGACAGTTCGTTTATGGAACCGTCTGTGATTAATCATCACAAACGGTTCCGTAATATAACCGTCTGTGATATGACACATCACAGACGGTTCTGTTTTGAAACTGTCTGTGATATGACTATATCATAGATGATTCTATTATGGAACCGTCTGTGATATGAGAGTTTAGTGTTTCTGTGCTAAGTCATCACAGTCGGTTCCATAACAGAACCGTCTGTGATATGAAAATATCACATACGGTTTTGTTATGGAACTGTCTGTGATATTTTTATATCACAGACGGTTCTGTTATGGAACCGCCTGTGATGACTTCTCATAGAAACCCTAAACAACATATCACGGACGGTTCTACTATAGAACCGTCTATGATAACTTATCACAAACGGTTCTATAGTAGAACTGTCTGTGATATTCCTTTATTTAAGAGGAATCGATAGGGTTTGAACACCCTTAACTCGTCACTCTCCTTAATCTCGCCCCTTCACCTCCCCTGCGGTCGAAGCATCCTCCCCGACACCGACCTGCTACTCCCCCGCCTCCCCGACGCCGACGCCCCTGGTACTTCCGGCCTCCCCGACCCCGACGCCCTCATCAGACTCCCGCCTCCCGACGCCCTTCTCCCGACCCGACCTCCCAAATCTCAAGCATCCTCCCCCAAGGTTAGACTTTAAGTTGCATAAGTATGAGTATATGACAGTAAATCCATTGGATTAGGTTGGTGGCAAGATGTTCAATATTGTAGATGAGTATATATATACATTTGATTAGCAAGCCAGTTAGCATGGATTAGCTTAGGTAAGTTGAGGGCTAATGGGGACTGTTAGTAAGTGTTTTACAAAGTAAATTGCAAAGACAGGTTTGGTTAGGAATTTCTAGTAGGTTGTCATCATCTAGTGAGCAAAGGCAGGGATAATTGAGTCAATTCATAAGTTAGGCAATACAGGCAAATAGAGGTATAGCTAGCAGTTAGCGATTAGATTAGTAGATAGATAATTAAAAGTAGATAGAATTTATGCAAATTAGAGGTCAATTGTGAATACCTTGATCTGTTCTGTAGTGAAAAGAATTAGAGATTTGGGTTTTACTATAGTATTTTTGTGTATACCTTGATCTGTCATTGTTCTATTAATTTTATTTTGTCCTTTGTATGGTTATTGATTACTCCCATGTAGCAACTTTAGAGTTTTTAATTTTCATTTTGTTGGAAAGTAGGAATAAAATGTGCTCAACGTTAGACTTTAAGTTGCGTAACCCTACTACTACCGTTCAAGGGTGCTTGTTAATAAATATACTAATATGGCATATTTATAAGAAAATGCCTCGAATTTTCCATAATTTTTTTTTAAAATGTTACATATATCTTATGTTGTTTGCTGAATAAGGCTTCTTTGTCAAGTGCAATCCATAGCATTGTAAGTAGTCATTATTGTTTTTGGTATTATGTTTGTATATTTCTTTAAATATTATGGATATCAACTTACAATCTATGGAATTTTAGTTCATTGCGTATGTAACTTATATAGATAGCAAGTAAGCGATATGGCAGAGGCATCGTCTTCGCCGCCGTCATCGACGTCGCCGAATGCGTCTGGATCTCTGATCAAAGTGATACGTAAGCGAGATGGCAGAGGAATATTGGAATTGCCCGCGAGCCGAATGACTATCATAGAGGCCAGTGACGCTGGGATCACTCTGAGTCCCAAGAAAGCAGCGGCGAGATTTCAGACCATCTGCAGGGTAATTGGAAGGGAACATGTCCTAATCACCACACCAAACTGGAAGTCTCTAACGGATGTAGAGAGAGGCCAGCTGTGGACTGAAATTTCAGGCTCATTTGTTATCCCAAAAGCAGACCAGGCACGCGTGCAATGGTAGACGTTGCTCACGATGGGACACACGTGGAGGACCTTCAAGAGCACACTTGTCACGAAGTACGTGACCACGGGTCGAACGCCCTTCACGAAGTATCATTCCTTGTCACGGGATATATGGGACTCCTTTGTGCGGATGAAGACGACGGCCGAATTTCAGGAGCAAAGTACGGCGCACAAAGCTCTCCAAGCACAAAACACTCACCCCCACAAACTCGGCACCGCTGGGTACGCTGGTAAAACCACGCAATGGGCGGCGAAAGATGAGAGCGCTACAAGACCATTTGTTGAGATCTCAGATGAGCGCGCTCGAGCCTGGTTAAGAGAGAGGGCATCAGCCACGTCTTCGGGCGGCATCTCTTTCACAAACCCAGCAAATGAGACAATGTACCAACATCTAGTAAATATATCGAACTACGTAGTTATTAATAAATCCATAACTTCATAGTGTCTATAATAACATGATGACCTCTTGCAGGAAGCATTGACTTCCGCATGTTCTGAAGGTTCCTTCAAAGCAGACAGGGAGAAGGATCTACTATCTACGGCCCTGGAAAAATAGGAACACCTGGGTCGCACGCGAGGTGTTGGGCTTTACGTACGTTGGAGGGATGGATTCCGACACAACTCTGACACGTACAGGAGTAGGAAGAGATCCAAGGACAAGCACGACGCCCGGTTGAAACAAGTGCTTACTGAAAAATTTCAAGAACAGATAACAAGATTGCAGGATCAAATAAATCAACTCCTTAACCAGTCGCAAGCCGCTCCCGTTATTTTGGGAGTCAGTCCTCCTCAACATCGGAGTAGCGTCACGTCCACACATAATTATGAACATGACGACATCCAATTACCAATCGATGACATCAAGGTAATGTACATCTCTGGAATGCTCCAAAGATAGACCTATAGGACACCTTAGCTACTTGCGTATTGTTTCGTAGGAGCCGACGCCCTACAAGCTCCAAGTGAGGATGGTTGGGTTCATTCCTATTGAGGCTAGGCGGGATGGTGTATCCATACCAGGAAGGGGCAGTGCAGCACGGTGCCTAGCTAGCGCAGGGTTATGCCAGGGTCCATGTGGACATGGCGCATGATAATTTCATGGCCATCCCACTGGAGATTCGCCCGAACGAAGAAATCAGAACACTAGGGGATGCCATGTACACTTTTATCCAATAGCCTAAGAAGGACATCGCCCTGGACCCTGCAGTGCCGCAATCTTGACACGATCATACCTCTCAAACAAGACCCTCGATGACTCCACCTCATCCTTCGCTTCAGAAGGCTGCCTCATCCGTTCCCGTGGAGAAGACGGTGAAAGAACAAGAAAAGCGTATCACAGTATTGTTCATGAGTTGTCTCATGGGAAGACATGCCACAGGCAACTTGTTAAGGCCAAATCGAAATAAAAGAACATTAAGAGGCCTCCCAAGCCCGGAAAATACTCCCTCAAAAGTCCATTGGCCCCCGACACAGTGTTAGCAAGCGCTGGAGTAGCTTGTTAGTCTTTGCATGTCTGGTACATGTTGAAGACCCAATAGAAGGGGTGCGATACTGGAATAACCGTGAGATACATGAAGGAGAATTTCTTCCATGAGCCGGGCCACTTCGTCGTGGGCTTCGACAACTTATTCGACCTATTCAACCTCGTTGTCCTCGACACCTCACTTCTACGATGCCGGACACTGTAAGTGTGTACAATCAAGTTATACACTCATGTAATACCGATAAATATCACAACTCATTGCTTATGTATAGATATAAGATGAACCATATCTATCGACGGAACCAACCGGTGGGTTTCCTCGACCCACACGTCATCTCTGAGCAAACTATCAACGAAGACGCATCCTACGTCGTCCAATACATAACGACAGGATTGCTTACTTAGGACGATAAAGACTACATAATGGTGTCGTATAACCAGAAGTAAGTGCTTCACTACTTTCTATAGAAATTTCATTTGTACTTTATACGTAGCACGAACTTTGGTTTATGACTATAGTGATCTACATGAGTAGGTTCCACTGGATCTTATTAGTCCTTATGCCAAAGAGGAACAATGTAATATACCTTGATTCCCTACTAAACAAAAGCCACGACTTCACCCTTCTGAAAGAAATACTCGACAGGTTTGCTCATTTCCTCCATACATAACTCTATTGTAGTCTTCCATCTTTTAAAATGGTCGATGATAACTTTTTGGAATCATGCAAGTCGTTCATCAACTATGTTGCAAAGGGAGGGCTATACAAAGGATCTAGCGCCACACTACAACACAGGATGCGATTTCCGATACGTGCTACAACACAATAATGCTATATCATACTTTGTAATAACGTGTCTCAATAATTATTTTCGATTTAAAAACATATATACTTACTACTACATATGTAATTCTATGAAAGAGGTCTCGAGGTTCAAGGATGTCGCATCAAGATGGAGAAAAACAAGATCACCTATATACATTCTATGTTTGCCATCATATGCGACAATATATACTTGAACATAATTGGTTAGTGCTAAGATGAAGGATCCCGAGGTTTTTCAATCTCGAGGCTAGCCGAAAAAATTAATAATTATTTTCTAAATATAAATTTCAACCAAAAACATATTATAGATACACTAGGTATCACAGACGGTTCTTTGGTTGAAACCGTCTTGTTGACGATCAAATCGCCGATCTTATGAATATATGAATGAAAAGAGGAAAATAACGCGTATCTTCTAGAAAGTAGTGAGACTGCTCTTTATTGCTTTGAACTGGCTATTACAATGAGTGTATCTAACTTAGACTAAAGACTAATTCGGGAGTACAAGACTCTTTCAAGAGTGTCTCCCCAATGATCTTCACTGTTCCCGCCTCGAACTTCAGTCCTCATTCCTCCTTATGTAGTTGATGAAAGGTTGGCAGTTGTCTTTGGAGGAAACGCCTGTTCGGGAAGCAACGCGTCTGGTCGAAGAGAGGTGTCAGTTGATAATGTATCAACTGTTGTGCGGTTATATGTCAATGAGTCATGTAACCGTACTCCAGTATCGTAGCATCGCGTGGTATGAAAAATATAGCACATGTTCCATTCGTCACACGGTAAAGCATATGTCTGGTCTTAGATCCAGACATCAGTTCAAAACCTTGTGAGCATTTGACTAGTCGGAGACTAGGTTTGGAACTATGTCCGACCAGATTGGGTACTATGTAACCTCTGGAATTCTTACGACCAGTGAGGTCGTTAGCCTTAGGGTTTACGACCATGAAGACGTATGGTCTCTATATACTAAATAATAAATAGAGGTTTTAATCCTCGTCAGCTGGCCCCCGAACTTTAAATGAATTGGTCGTATAGACGCTTACTCCCGATGCAATCGTATCGGGCAGACCCCTCATTAAATGTTGTGGTATTCGAGGCGGTCCGTATTCATTTTTAAAGATCAGAAATTGCCTTGGAAGTTGAAGGAACTCTTGGTCCGCTGGTCAAAAAGGGATTTTTATCCGTTGGATTTTCCCCAGAAACGGTTACAGTGTTATCGCTATAAATGACCCCTTAGCACTGGGTGTTAGGGTTTCTACGCCTTTTGCTTTCCTCTTCATCTTCCAAGAAACCATCTACGATCACCTTTGAATTCTTCACCCGAAAGAAATCACCATGTCGGATCTTATTACCAACTGGTCGATCTCCGATCTAGCGAGAAGAAACTTGAAGGTCTGAAAAAGGTTGGGCTATTACCCAATAGATCAGCATTTGGGGAACATTCTCCAAGTGGTGAGGATGGAGAAATTCCTATTTTTCTCGCATATATCGAATGCGGCTTCAGAATTCCAGTTCACTCCTTTCTTTCTCAAGTTTTGGAGTATTATGGAGTTGAACTGATCAATATGGCCCCCAACGCCATAGCCAACCTCAGCATCTTCGTTTACCTCTGCGAAGCGTACCTGGGAATTCCAGCAACCCTGGACCTCTTTAGGTACTACTACAGATTGGTGAATACGAAGAAGACGACCGGTACACCCGGAGAGTGCACCTTGCGTCTCCATGACGGGAAGGCTGAGGAGTACATTCCAATGTACTCCAAGTCTTCACGGTCGTCATGGAAGAAGAGTTGGTTTTACATGAAGATCACACAGGGCGATGACCTTTATTACAGCGGTTAAAAGGCTATCGAGATCCCGCAATGACGTTCCTCCTCGAAGAAGGAGGGGAAAATTGGGAGATAGGTTGAAGCCATCCATCTCCTGAGTGTCAGGGGTTTGACATCCTAGCACGTGGTGAGGGACTTCTCCATGCGGAGAATCAGTCCTTTGAAGGCCAGAGCTCATTCGATGCTCTGGTATATTGGTCATGACGATACGACCAAGGATTCTAGGGACGGTAAGTTCCAATAAAAATCCGACCAGTATATCTTTATAGTCAAATGCTCTTATAACCCTAAGACCTCTCTTTTTGTTACAGCTTTGTCTTCTGATGAAATCAGAAGCCGGATCAGAATGATCTGTGCTGGAGAGCCTAATGAGAAGTCTGGTTTCCCTTTGATCTTAGCAGTGACTACTGCTGAAGAAAGGGCCGAGAGACTTCGGGTAAGCATGATAATTATTTTCTATATTTACAATCTTTTCCGATCGGTGTTTACCTAAAAATCCTCTTTTATATGTAGTCGGTTGGTCTAAGAATTGATGAGGCCACGGAGACCTGTGAGGCAATTGACGAACCGACCAACCTTACGATCACTAGTGATTGTGTAGGGGTAGGTCATCAAGAAAATACTTTTTGCTTAGATGAAAAGATATGTTCATCACCCGACTAACTTTGTTTGTTGAATCAGGCGGTAGTCATTGAGTGCCATGCAAACCTTCAAGAAATTGATTGAAAAGAAAAGAAAAGCTAGCGTTACAGACTTTAAGCTAGTATGCTTCAGAGTCAAGACAAAAAAGATAACTGGGTATGTTGTAAATGAAATTATCATATGAATGCATACCTTTTATATCCTTAGCGAACTTGAATTCTGAACTTCCTTTTCTTTGCGCAGACCTGTTGGAGCCCTAGTCGCTCCCGATCAGGTTACTCCAGCAGGTCAGGTGATCGAGGGCACCTCCGACCAGGGCTTTTCCCAAGCAAGAAATCCTGAGGAGGAAGTGGTTGGTGAAGCCCCCGAGCCTACTTCAGTGTTGGAATCTGAATTGAATCCTGTGGTGATTTTTACTCCGTCAGCAGAGGTAGGCATCTCTGCAGACACACAGGAGATTCCAACTTCTGAAAGAAACTCCTCCCAGACTAACAAGTTCCCTTTCTCTCCTCGATTTATCGAGGATAAGGAGCTTGATGATGTTTGGAGGAGAGTATCAGATCGTCTTGCAAAGGTGAATCCTGATAAAGCTTTTTGCCGATTATAATGATGTGACAATTCAAGTAAGTGTCCTCAACCATTCTTATAGTTTTCCTTGAAATTCACAAGAAACTTTAAAGAAAAAATGCTATCTATGCAGCATATAATCGAAAATTTTGCTGCGATCAGAGGACTAACCGATCGGATTAAGAATCTAGAGAAAAACACTCCGAACTAGAAAGTAAGAACTTTCTTTTTAATTTGTCTTTTTTCAAGACTTTCCTATCTTCTTTTAACTTCCTTGAAATTCACAAGAAACTTTAAAGAAAAAATGCTATCTATGCAGCATATGGTCGAAATTTTTGCTGCGATCGGAGGACTAACCGATCGGATTAAGAATCTAGAGCAAAAACACTCCGAACTAGAAAGTAAGAACTTTCCTCTTAATTTGTCTTTTTTCAAGACTTTTCTTTCTTCTTTTAACTATTCTCCCTTATCAAATTTGATAGATTTGGAGAAAATAAAAGAAGAAGTTTTGGCTGAAAAAGCCAGAAGAATAAAGCTTGAAGAGGAAGTTCAAGCTAAAAACCGGTCGATCGAAAACTTGACGACCAGACATGAAAAATACTAGGAAAAATCCAGGAAGAAGGCCGAAGGTAACCTAGTTGTAGACTTGACTTGGTATCTCTTCTGATCCTTTTTAGCCTAATATTTGTTTTGCTTATGCAGAACAAAATCAAGCTTTAACCAAAGCAAAGAAAGCTTTGGAATTTGAGCAAGACAAGGGGGTAGCAGTTATGTTTAACCTTGATGAACAAATTACTCCACTCAACAAAATGATCTTTGATATGGGATCAGGATCAACGTTGCCTTCCTTAAGTGATCCAATGGAAAAGGTAAATTACCTTGGTCACCTTTTGGAGGACCTTAAGGGCTTGCTCAAAACTACAAGAGATAATTACGCCCAGTCCGTAAAGGAATCTATTGCTAGTGGAGTTAGTCTTGCTTTCGCAAAACTGAAGGCATCCGACCCCTCTATCAATCTTCAAGCTATTGAAGAGGATTTCAACTGCTTGCTTGAGGAGGTGACCAAGTTTCTCAAGGAAGTTAAACCTCTTGAAAACAAGGTTGCAGAAGAAATGGAGGTCGGATCTCCATCCAGCAATGACTAATGGAGGGCAATCTCTAGTAGTAAAAATCCTACAAAAAAGAGAGAGTA
Source organism: Hsuehochloa calcarea (assembly GCA_036346395.1). Classification (NCBI taxonomy): domain Eukaryota; kingdom Viridiplantae; phylum Streptophyta; class Magnoliopsida; order Poales; family Poaceae; genus Hsuehochloa; species Hsuehochloa calcarea. The sequence continues at coordinate 16,726,271 of CM070602.1, read as the reverse complement.
TGCAAAAAAAAAATATAAAAACTTACCTTTCTCTTATCAATGAAAAAAGATTTTTTGTTTATCCGGCCGACTTATCATATATTACCCAGCCCCCAACTGTTTTATAGTAGAAGAACTTTACTATAAAAGCAGTAGGCCAAGAATATGAACTTAAGTCTCAACCATTGTTTGAAAGTATGTACTGATTGTGAAAAAACTGATCGTGATAATACTAGGAAACCTTTTTGGTCTGAACCAGTGTTAGGTTTCGACTAGTTGTAAATCTGTTTTTCGTAATCAAAGTGCTTACTAATACAATATATGGTCGAAAGAAAAAAAGATTTTTCTTGATAAGAGGAAGTTACATGCAAAGACATATATAATAAACGAGAAGTGGTTTTATTTCTATGCAGTGCTCAACGCTGGTCGGAATGAACTTGCTGAGAAATGAAGTTATAGATTGTATTTCGCAATACGTGTTCGTGCTCTAGTCCGACTGGCAGCAAGGATCGTAAGAAAAGAGCTGTCTCTAGGAAGCTCCTTCCAGTGGGCGGAACCACATGCGAAAAAGGAAAGACTTCGACTAGGAAGTTTTCTGTGTCCCGACCAGTAGCCAAACAAGAGTAGAACAGAATTTTAAAAATAAAACATATAATCTCCATAGTCCTAAGCATATGAACTGCAGTCGACCAGAGCTAAGTTCTGTCATATAAATAACATCACTTGCTTTTGAGTTGATTCATTATTTATTAAACTGAATGGAAATGAAATAAAAATTAAACGAAAAACTTACGCAATTGGTCAATATTCCAAGAATTAGACAAAACCCTACCGTCTGACATGGCTAATCGTACCGAGTCTAGTCGGGTGACTTCAACCAAAGTGTAAGGACCTTCCTACTTGGGAGAAAGTTTGTTGCGATTTGCTTGGTTCTGAATTTTTCTGAGAACCAAATCACCTACAGCTAAGCTGCGAGGTTGCACCTTACGACTGTGGTACCTTCGCATGGCTTGTTGATAGATTGCCGAACGCAACAAGGCTTGGTTTCGTCGTTTCTCAAGGAAATTGACATCGTCGAGTCGTCTTTCTTCCTTATCATTTTCATTAAAACGATCAGTGTGAGCAGAACCAATTTTTAATTATGGAGGAATCATGGCTTCAGCCCCATAAACTAAAAAGAATGGTATTTCACCGGTCGCACGACTGGTCGTCGTACGAACAGCCCATAAAACAAAAGGAAGTTCTTGAACCCAAGCTCCTGACCGTTTTATTAACTGGTCGAATACTCGGCGTTTGACCCCCTGCATTATGATACCATTGGCACGCTCAACTGCTCCGTTACTCTGCGGATGAGCAACCGAAGCGAAATGAACTCTGATACCCAGGTCGTCGCAGAATTCCTGGAAATTACCGCTGGAAAACTGAGTACCATTGTCCGTGATTATACGACTGGGTACACCAAATCGTGTAATCACGTTTTTTATGAGGAACCTCTTAGCAGGCTCAGTTGTTAGCCTTAGGGTTTACGACCATGAAGACGTATGGTCTCTATATACTAAATAATAAATAGAGATTTTAATCCTCGTCACGTCTGTGATATTGTCCCTTCACATACGGTTTCAACTAAAAACCGTCTGTGTTGAGCCTAAAAATTCAGAATATTTAAAAACCGTCTGTGATGACGGTTCCAAACCATCTATGATGTACTTTTCTATCGTAGTGAGTATGAATTATATTTTCAAGAATAGAAGAAAATGCATAGCCAAAAAAGGGCAAACACGATAGATCGAATAGGTTCCAAGTAAAAGATATGTATATATAATCTCTAGAAAAGAATCCAACCTCAAATTTTCATGTGATTAATCAAATATTTTTCCCAAATATATAGCACATCATGTCCTAATACAATTTCGGTCGACGTCGAATCTTTATCCCCTTGATTAAACTTGCACCCTTGTATCCTAAACAATATTTATTTGGACAAAGTCATTGATCCTTTGTTCCTCCTTATCATCATCACAATAATTGATTATGTTTCGCAGAGATCAACCATGGTTGTTATTTTAAACCTGTAAGTACGGCGGGTGTTCATGTTCGGAAAAGCCATAGATTGATTAACAATCATCCCATGGCTTGCTTTGGCAGTAATAAACAAGTGGAAGTAGGAGATTTTGAATTATCAACTAGCACGGAGATTGCATAATGACAGCGATTTTGTTCGCTGATGGCGACCTGCAGATTCTTTCCATTTAATTCACTGAGAAGGACATGATAGTTTGACACCACCAAGTTGTTAGTTTGTCTGCTTGTACAAGGTATTGATGTGGCACAACTGAATCCTCTACCCCCAAACCTTGATTTCTTCTAATCTCTTCGCATGTTTTCAGTAACAGAAGAATTCTCAGATAATACCGCATACTATGAGCAGGGTTTTTTTTAACCGGAATTGTTTTTACCGGGTGGTTGGTAAGTCCGTTTGACCGAAAATCGGAACATTTTGGTAGAAAATTGAAAAAACAAATTGGCCGAAATTCTTAATTTTTAATTTTTAAAAAAAATGGATTTTAATATATATTTTTAAAAAATCAAATTCAAATAAATTCATTTTTTTAATGAAATTCATCCAAACCAATTTTTTCAGGATCGGCTTATATTATTACCATGCCCCAGTAAAACCAAAATCACGATTATCAGCCGGTATTCTAAACCCTAACTATGAGTGGCTCGTATCATTACGGACTAGAATTTGGAGATGTGTTCTACAAGGATTTCTATTCTTTTTGGAAGAGAACTAAAAACACTATATAAAACCATGAGGGGTGATCAGGATGCATGAGAGGATTAGACGCTAGATTATTTTTTAGCACTATATTCTGTATAGCGTAAGGATCCAAGGATCATAAAAGGTCCGAGAGGGTTTTGAAAGAGCGACAACCTTTTGTACTATTTTGAGATCGTGATTAAGGAATTTGCGGTCAGTTCCATCAAATCTTATTCTCTCGTTATGACTATTTCGTCGTCGTTATTTTGTTCTCGCTACGAGATTCATCTAGTTCGTTCTTAATACTACGCATTCTCATATCGTTTTCTCGTAAATTCTGATCCAATCTAGGGCTGCTACATATAAAAAAGGGTGTCAGAGTGTAATAAAGACAAACTGATTGCAGTTACCTTTATGTTCTCTCAAATCTACCTGAGTACTATTTTTAAGGACACATGTTTTGGTTTACGCTCACTTGTCAAAATTAAAAGTAACGTGCTAATTTGCACTTTCTGAATAATCGTGTTACTCTGATCTGATGCTATTTTATCCCAGTTCGCATTTTTAATGGCTAACCTTGGATTCTTGGCATTTTATGGAGGGCCTGGATCAGAGATAGTAGCTTCCTGTATTGATATTATGTCTGCTCTTGGATAGTTATCGGTGGGTATAGCAGCTGCAGATTCGTCTAGAGAATCTTTGCAAAATTCCCTGGAGTTAGGCCCAAAGTTTCACGCACAAGTGAGGTCTGGTCAAACTGCGGCCACCGGCAGCTTTCACTTGGGTTTTGGGAGGGAATAAACTAGAACAAACATGCTTGCTTTCTGATGTGAAAAAGTAAAATTCCCTTACTAATAATCCCTTGTACTTTAATTCAAAGGCTGGTGCAGCTCTGATCCCTCTTGAGAAGAGATAAAATGTTGACTGGGAGCTCAACATTGCCTAGCCCTCAAACCACTCTGCATGCCAGGTTGGTTGGCATTTGTTAATTACTAGTCACCATCATCACAAGCAGCTGAAAGCTCTTTCCTGAACAGGACAGGTCAAGTGAACAGTGCCAGCACTTAGTGGTCAATTTAAATTAGCTCTGACTTATTACTTCTGTTTTTGCCGAGTTTAACTGAAATAACAAAGATGGTTAAATCTAGAGTGTATGTACAAAGATGATGAATTAGGCTCCAGATGTTCATTAGTCAGAGGATTAGTGGGCAAGACTGGAGTTGTTATCAGAATTGTCCTCTTCTAGAAAAGAATATGACAATAGGGGCAAAAGAGCGAGAAAATATTCAGGTCACTCTTCTTGCATGTCATCACCTTTGGATGTTTGTTGTTGACCCAACTAGATAACAACTCCATTTTCCAAACAACGAAGAACTTTTACATGGAACCAGGGTATAGTAGTGCCAAGATCATTTATTCACAAAAGGCCACAGAATCTAAGCTGCAAATCCTTTTACTATTTCAATAAGAGATGAATTGGAAAAAAGAAAGAGAAAACAACATATGGTTGATCACAATGATCACATCATGGCACAAGCTAAGATGCCAACAAATTTTAGTAGTCCACCTGAAGTGTTTAGTCTCAGAAATAAGATCTGATTCTTAGTTATGATGTATACTATATTTTTACTACCCATTTCAGTCCATATTAGTACAAGTAGTTCCAGGAAACTTTTTAGCGATCACTACTATTAAAAAAACTAATACTAGACACTTCATCACAGACGGTTGATCAAAACCATCTGTATTAAATACAATCACAGATGATTTTGGTTTAGCGACCGTCTGTGTTACTGGCTGTACTGAAAACCTTCTATGAAGAGGTAATATCACAGAAGGTTCGTGTTGAAAACCGTCTGTGAAGTACCACAGACGGTTCTGAACAAGAACCGTTTGTGATATTACTAAATAACAGAGTTAGGCATTTTAAGCCATGCTAAAAATCAAGGAGTTAGACATTTCAAGTTATTATAAAATCACAGAGTTAGGATTTTTTTTAAGTCATGGTAAAATCACAAACAGTTCATGTTGAAAACCGTCTGTGTAGTATCAGAGACGGTTCTGAACAAGAACCATCTGCGATATTACATCACAGATGGTTTTTGTTTGAAATCGTCTCTGATTCGTAACGCGGTAGGACGAAATTTTTTAAACACGTGCGCGGAGGCGAAATATTTTGGTGTTGTCCTTATATATTATAGCCACCCCCGCCTTATCTTCAATCAGTCTCTCCCTCTCCCCTCCCCACGCTGAGCTCCAGCGTCTGCCCTCGATTCCCCGACGTAGTTCGGCAAGGAGACGTAGCCTGCTGTTTCACAGCGCCTCCGGGGAGCAGGCATTGCGGCTCGACCAGTACCGCCAGATTTGGCTGCCCCCATCTTGGCCTCAGGTGAGCACGAAGTTTTGCCCTCAAATTCCTATCTTGGTTTCCTTCTCACTCTGATTTCATTGCCCCATGCATCCTATCAGATTTCGTTCTCAATGATGACCCCATCTGTTGTCAACAAGGGAGGTCGATTCGGTTTGAGATGGACGCCTCTACTTGACCTCATCCTCGTCAGAGAGTGAGCCATTGATTGAGAGAGAAAGAGAGAGAGAGAGAGAGGGAGAGTATCTTTTAATTATCTTCTTGCAAACTATCGAAAGAGCGTATGGAGACTACTGTCCAGCAATTGATTGGTTTGGCTCTTTTTTTTTGCAATACAGAAAACTATCACATACGGTTTTTTAATAATAAACCATCTGTGGTACTCTATTTTCATAGACGATTCTGAACAAGAATCATCTGTGATAATTGACTATCACAGACGGTTATTGTTCAAAACAATCTGTTATAAATTTTTCTAAAAAATCATATATGATAGTCTATTTTCACAGACGGTTCTGATAATTGACTATCATAGAACCGTCTGTGATAGTTTTTTCACATATGATTCAAAAACCGTCTGTAATGATCATATAGTATCACTGACATATAAAGTCAGATAATTGAAAAGACAATTTTAAACCATATGTGATTACCTTTTTCTATAGCTGTGGATACATGTGTAGCGTCAGGCGCACATCCAGTTGCTTAGTGGTGTACTGGTGTACTGTTTGTTGCAAGGTCATGCTCTTATTGTCGGTTCAAGATATAAATATTGTTCTAGATTTTAAGCAACCAGTGTTATAATACTCTTAAGGACCATGCCATGCGTCCCTTGCTTCCTCCGTTGGCAGGTTAGCGACCCACTAATTGAAGGGATGCACGCATAAATAGTGAAGTGATGGATGGGCTAGGCTCAATTGGACAGGTAGACAGAAGGAATAATTTCAGAAAGAAACATGCAATCTCTAACTCAGTGGATAGCTACAATGCCAAAAAAAAAAACTGTTAATTTTCTAGGGTAGGGTTTTCTTGTATCCTGCATTGTTAAGCAGGAAGCTTCACATGATCTAAAGGACATCATCACACCCACACACGCATCAAAATCTTGTAGATCAGTATATAAGCATACGGAGACAATAGATGCGTCTTGCTGGGGATACAGCTACCAGAAGATGCTGCCAGTAGATATCTTAATATCCCAGCCAGCATATGCCCAGCTCTTCTATGAACAGCTATTTAATGGTTCAAGGATCAAGATCTCACACTCACATCACACTTCATGATTACTTGTTTACATAAATAGGCGTACACCTATCCACGAGACGACGAGATAAGATATACTATACCAATCATGCTTGCTACTCCATTGGTGCAGCTGAGAGAATCTGATTGCATTTTATATGTGGGCCACTTGGTAGTGTGAGCTCATGCCCTAATGGGAGAAGCGATTAATCTATCCCGTAGATATGGGCTAAACGTATCTATATCTGCTATATACAATGTGGTGGACACATTATTTCGAATGTGTTTGATCGTCTGTACACTGCATTTGGGAACAAAATTCAACACTTGTTTAAGCTGTTTTTATATATATTTTAAGAGGAGCAGTTTAAGTTAGTTCGGTTTCGAAACCTTGCCCATGTTCCATTACTGTTGGGCAGCGAGAGGGGAACTAAGCCGGCCGGCCTGCCGCCGTAGCGCGCCAGGAGGGCCGGACGATACTTGGGCTGGCGGCGCGCCTCGCGGGGCCAAGAAAATGGGCCTTCGCGTGTGGATTTCGGCCGCAAAAAGCGTGGCCGCACGGGAGGCGCAAGAGGTGGGCTTGTTGGCAGGAGGCGACGTGCCGCGCGCGGTTGGCAGCTGCGCAGAGCCGTTGGGGTCCGGCTGCCTACACGCTAGGCTTGGTTTCCCTCACATTTCCACGGGCCTTGTTCCACTTCTTTTAAATTGGGCTAGGCATGTGCAACCCATTAATACTAGATAGACACTGTTTTTTTTAGACCTGTAGACACTGATCTTTAGAAAGGACACGATCAGCCCAAAAAAAGGGGAAAAATTGGGAAAAGAAGGAAGGGGATGGGTGTAATTTGTTCAGCTACATGTAGTGCTGGTTAAATGGGTGGCTCAGTCCAGCCAGGTACTGGCACGGTCAGGGGCGGATCCAGGATAAAATATTAGGTAGGGCGAGTCGCGGTCTCACCGGTTGCGACGTGATCGCACCCCTCGCTCTCCGGCGAGGCCGTACGTATCACGGGCGTGCTCCTTGCGTTTCTTTTATAAATCCACAATATGTTGTATGTAATCCATTGGAGTCCATATTCTGGAGACGGTGTCCCTAGACCTGCACTTGAGGCTGTTTGTTTCATCTTGGACAGGTCACTGGTGTCTGGTGGTGAGGTTCTCCTTCATGAGATCTACAATACTACAACCAGTAAATCACATTACTACAATATATTATAGCACCGATTGATCCTAAAAATTACAAATGGGCATGAAGCAATCAATCTCACATTATCCTCGGCAAGCAGGGGAAGGTGGATGACGATATATCCATTAAAGAATTTTTTCACATATGTAAGAATATGGTTCATTGAGGCATTGTATCAAACAGGTGGTGCGCAAACTCACTTTAATAGCTGCGAGGGTGCATGATTGCCGGAGCCGACGAGTGGAAGAGCTGGAGGCCGAAGGCCAGAGCAGAGATGGAGACCGAGAGTGGGAGAGCCAGAGGTGGGAGGTCGGGAGCGAGGCGAAGAGGAGGCTTTGCGAGTCATCGTGGTCGCGTCGTCTGTTAGGAAGAAGCCGGGGTGGCGCCACCGTGGCCGGCTACTGGGCGGCCTTGACCTTGCCTATTCTTTGAGCCGCCCACAGGCGCGGCACGGCTCATCTTGGCACAGCACGGTCAATTCCAGTCCGACTATTAGATAGGTCGTGTTGTGCCAGCCCACGTGCTAGGGAAGCAGTCCAGGCACGACCCGTCGGCCATTCGTGTCGTGCCGGGCCGCCACGAGTCTGTTTGGCCCGGTGGGCTAAGGTGGTCCATTTAGTCCGTTAGGGCTGAAAAATAAAAATATATATAAAAACGTGTAAAATTCAAAAAAAAATTTGAAAATTGAAAAAAAAATAAGACAATCATATTGAAAATGTGATAAAGAGCTTTATCAATGTCCAATTGACTGCCTCATTAAAAGCTTCGCTAAGTAAAAACTCAAAATGAGAAAACCTTGGCAAAAGAAAAGGAGTACAATATATAGCTCTACATACATGGTACATCCTTATTCTATGTGTCGGTGTTATTGTCTAAGTACAGATTTTCAAACACCTCTGACAACTTTGGATTTTTCACAGAGTATTGTGTTCGTGAATCAACTTGTTCCTAATCCTTCACAGTTAGAAGTATCCCCACCATCTCACTTGTGAGACTTGTCTTGTCTCCTCCAATATTCTTCCAGAAAGACTAAAAGCAGACCCAGAGGAAACCGTCGAGACAAGAACAATTAGGACATCACGTGCAAGTATGGATAGCACTAGATTTGTTAACTTATAGGCTTGCAACCATTGAAAAATTTCGAAACCTTCTGAGTTGAAATCCACCGCATCACTATCCATATAGGTGGATAGTTCCCCGTTCCTTGTGGGTGTTGGCTGAGCAGGCATCGATGTAGAAGAAGAAGACCTGGACCTAGAGGACGAGCCACCGAATATCTTGCCCCATATATTTCTTTTGCTACTTGAGGCGGGGGCTACTGGAGGTCGTTGCGAGCGGACTCCCAAAATTTATTTTCGTACCTTTGGTAAACATCGTATAACCGAGAATGAACTTCTGCAAAATAGTTAGTATAATCTAGCCCTATAGCATCGCTAACAAGATCAAGTACACTACCAAATGCATCAATTTTACCTCTAGGATATAAAACAAATGCAAATGCATAAAGGTAAGGGCTTTCTCTCCAATATTTAGGGTTTTTAGTTTTCACGGAAACAATAGCATCGTGTAAAACTAAGTCATTTTCATAAATTTTAAATTGAGTAGAAATCTGTAAAATACTATGCACAATAATAGGAGATGTTGGATAGTATACATCGGACAAAGTAACAGTGGCCTCATAAATTTTTTAAAAAGCAGTAGTATCTTCTCAACAACGAACCAATGTTGTTCCCTCAATAGTATACTACCGTCAGTGCTCTGATAGTGCGTTTGAATAAAAAAAGAAAAAGTGCTCTTGTATGATAAAAGACTCTTAAGCATCAGGGGACTCCCCAAAGCCTAACGATAAATCCTCTGAAGCAATTAAATGATAGAGAGATTGACAGGCTACTGCAGGATCGTAGTCCCAGCTACGTATCATACCATCGGGGTTGTACTGCAGCTTCTCTGCCTCATCTGAAAGGGATCGCGGCAAATTCTACGATAGCACAAATTTTTTTACCGCGCAACCAAGGAACCTCCGCTAGTAATAGATCATGAGATTACCGCTAGACGCGCTGACTCGTAGCGGAAGTAGAGTCGTTGTAGCGAGTTGATGCAGTCATAGTCGTACTCACGATGCGTCTCCTCCTTGGAGTGGTCGTACTCGCCGCGTGTCTGCTTCTTCGAGCGGTCGTACTCATCACACGACATCTCCTCCGACTCCAGTGATCGACACGAGTCATCGTCCTAGTGCTGATGCTTCGCAACAACACCTTTGAGGCAACCACACGTATGGGGCAGGATCACCACGCGCTGGAGTGCTAGCACTGGCAGTGTGGTTGAGAAGGCGTGGCTATTAGGGTTTCGGGAGTTCTTTCAAAGATCATCCTCTATCACACCTTTTGCCACTGCCCCTCTTTATATAGGCATCCATGACGGGTCTCGAACTTGAGGCCCATTACGAACTCGTGGCCTATACGAATTCGGATCACCATCCAAAACAGATCCTAGCCCTTTAAGTGTGCGACCCTATAGGTTCATGTGTAATCGGTTATTACTCGAAAACTCTTTTCCGACCACTAGTCGTTAGTGGTACCTAGCAGCACATAACGATTCCCAAATACACATAGAAAATATCAGACGAACCTTGATGTAATATGATCTATGATAAGGTCCTCATCACTTACGATCAGTTCGTATCTCCATACGACCATATCGTATTTAGTCCCGACTAGTTCGTAACTCTTTACGACCAGGTTCTTACCATTCAGTGATTACGTTCGACCAGTCTATGACCAGCACGTATCTCCATACGACTAGTCCGTAACTGATCGAACTAAGCGACCTACTCATGCATTCTCCCTTTGCCTCACGATGTCTGGTTGAACTTCAGGTGAGATGATGTGTCATCCATGGACTGTTCAATACTTTCTCGATCAAGTGTCGGATAACTTCATGTGGTCGACACTTCGACCACTAGTGGCATGACCATGCACTTTCTTTATCCGATCACCACGAGGGGCCCAGAGACATCTCTCTTGTTATGTTAGGAGGGGCAAATCCCATCTCGACCAGTCACATCCCTCCGCATGTTTCATAGCATACCCGAAAGCTACCTTTATAACTACCCAGTTACGAGTAGCGTTTGGCAACCCCTAAGAGTGCTATTACACATGTAAGGAACCATGCTGATATCAGGTCTAAGGATTATGCATCATCATTACTTGAGACCAACTAATGACACAAAGATTCATAACAATCTCAATAGTGTCTCAATGATGGGTCTATCCAGCCCTATGTTCTCTAACATGAGCTCACATTATTGATTCGATATCCCTATATCCATGACTGGCGAAACAAGGTCATCAATCAATACATGTGCTAGTCATAGAGTCACTGGTCTTCCGACCAGTGACCTCCGACTAGGGATACATTTAGATGACATCATATAAGTTAAAGAGTTCCACCAACAAGTCACATACTTATTGATCTATAACAAATGATTCATTCAAGGAACACAATAACATATTATCGAAATCATGAATATAATAAAATATCATCATCCCTATGATTGCCTCTAGGGCATATTTCCAACATCATCACCAATCCTTGCTTGGCTCGATATCTTGTAGCATGTCTAAGCAACTACCCCGTTCCACCTGTAGACTTTGCAGATAATTCATTGTGATAAATTTTATAAATAGTATATGGTACCTCATTTCCCCGTGCATCTTGCTTGGTTGTCTTGTTGAAATGCTTCCACACTCCTGATGTAAACGGCCTCAACCTCTTTGAACCGGTTGGAGTGGAGCCTGATGGCGAAACTCTGCTTTGCCCTTCCAGTTGGCTTGAGGCAGCTAATGCCACCTCCATAGACGCAATTTTCTCTGGTGAAAGTTCGTAATCATCAAGAGCAAAGCTGTTGTAAGGACTGTACATAACGAAAACTGCAAAATCAAAACTAACGCTATTATTACTTTCATCTTAGCATAACAAGCACTAACAAAAAAAAAGTATGCAAAAATAGTACGTACCTCTTTTGCTGACTTGCTACCGAAAATTGAATTTTCCAAAATTTGGCACAATTTTTTTGAATTTTGCCAAATTAGCCCAACACGAATTTGAATTTGTACAATAGAATTTCAAAGAGAAAATGAGGAATGGAGGGGTGCTGAATGAGGGGGGGTTATGGCGGCTATTTATAGGAAAAAAGTTTTAGGATTTTTTTGAATTATTTTACTAGTTTTAAAAGGCCAAACGGTCAAAATGGTAAAAAAAAATAGGGCAAAAACACCCAACGATTTGAATTTAGTCGGGCCATGCCGTGTCCAGCACGGCCCACGAGCCCACCTACCCACGTTGCCTACCTGCCCACCCTACCCCGCCGCCTGTCGCCTGCCCGCACCCTTTCTTCTCTCCGCTACCCCACTGCTCGGCGTGCGCATGCGGCCTTTGGCGATGCATGCGTCGCAGGCAAGGCGGTCTTGCCCTGCAACCCTCCGTGGCTCCGCCTCCCTGCCTATATGCCTCCCTCCGCAGCGGCCCACGCCACCGCCGCCTCCCTACGCATCGCCTCCTCGGCTTCTTCCTCCCCAGTCCGCGCCTTTGCCGCCTCCCTCTGCGTCGCCTCCTCCGTTCCACGCAGCCGCGCCGCACCACCTCCTCCTCTATCAGTATCGGTGCCGCACGCTCGCACCACCTCGCCTCCTCTCAGCTCGGCCTCCTCTCCTCTGGCTCCCCTTTGTCCGCCTCCCTCCACGCTGCCAACCCTTTTCCTCTCCTCCCTCAGCGCCAGCGTCGCACCGTGCCTCGCCTCCTTCTCCCTCCGCGCCGGCGCGGCGACGGCGCCGTCCCGTCCGGTCCTCCCAACTACAGTTCCCTCCCTCGGTGGTGGGCCTGATGGGCCGTGCAGGGTTCGCTGGACTCGTTCCGTGCCTAACACGACCCATCCGTGCGAGAGTAACAGGCATAGGCCAACGTGCCATGCCAACACAGCGCATAAACAATTTGAATCAAACTAAGTTTGGACCAGACCAATAGTACAATGTCGTGGGCCGGCCCGTCTGGCACGCCCGTCTAGCCGGCTCTAGCTACATGCATGGAATGGATTGGATTCTGTTTCACCGATCATCTCCCGTACGATACATACATGACTTCACATGTTTTCCCTCTCGTCCTTGCGAGGCCGGCCGTACTGGGAAATATTCTCGCCCACCTCGTGCACGGCTGCCCTAGTGCCCTGCCCTACTAGAAGGCTAGCGGCTGCATCATTTTGACACAACAGCAACGTCGCACGGCACAGTGGCCGTGGCCGGTAAAAGGCGAGGCTGCCTACGCCGTAGCCGTGCAGGCGATTGCTAGCTAGGCTAAGACGTGCACTCTACTGAGGAATTGAGGAGCTGTGACTCTCGATGTCACCTCCAACATGACCGCTTTTGAACTTTAGTTGTCAGCCGGTTACTATCCAGTATCCACGCCTGATCAACAACTCATCGACGTGACGTGTAAAAATAGTCGTGGATCGATCGACGATCACAGGGTGGCATGCATGCTTAACTGGTTGGTTCTTTACTTTGGCCTAATCGAATAGCTGTTAATTTTCGGTAATGTGCAAGATTCACTACGCCCAAAAGAGTTAGTACTATACTAGATAGACGCTCTTATTGTACCGTAGTACGTACGAGTATATGGAGTTTTTCATGATTAGCGCAAGGTTGATGTGTACATGGCAATGTTTATTGTCCTCCTTGAGCCCGTCACGTGAAACCACATGCATAGATCCGCATCGTGGAGGTTTTGATCCGGTCTTTCCAGAAAAGTTGCAGCAATAATTGAACATACGTGTTTGTACACTTTTTTTTTTGTGTAGCTAGCCTAGTTTATTTAGTACTACTAGTCCCCCATGCTTCTTGGTCTAGTGCTTAGTGCTACTACAGTTAGGACGCGCGCACATGAATGAAACATATTAGTCAATACTCTCAATAGTCAAGTGGTGTTAACCAGTAGTAGTAGTACTACCTCCATTTGCAGTTGCTAGCAGTTTCTATCCCCAGACCCTGTTGCAACATCTTGCCTTTCATTGGGTTCCTCACCTTTAGCTTGACCAGAAGTTAGCAGTGATGATGAAGGGCAGAGTCTGGGAAACCACGTGCGTGATGTTTGTCTGTTGGCTTTTAATTAGCTTGCACTGTCGCTTTTCTGCTAGCTCTCGCCGATCTCACCATCACTGGACGGCCGGTCCAACCAGCACTTGGATATTTCCTCCATCACATTCATGCACGGCCGCGCCCGCGCCAGCTGCTGAAAACCGCACGTACGCGCACGACCGACGACCGTGCCGTGTGATCAACCGTGCGCGCGCTGTGCCCCCTTGTTGTGGCGTGCGGCACAGCGGGGGTAATTAATTAAGCCGGGCCGATGTCTCACTCGCGCGCTCACTGACTGACTCGATCACGCACAGTCTCGATCCACCACGACACGCGAGCAACTAGCAGCCGTTGAGTGATGTCACGCGCATGGCAAACCGCAAACGGCAGCCGCGCCGGTCCATCAATCCGATCGACCGCGCGTGCAGCGCATAACGTGACGGATCGATGGACGCGCGCTTGGGCGTCGTCGGTGTCGCTCAACCCAGCTCGGTCGTCACGTGTACTCACGTCGGATTTTGGGCTTTGGGCGCGATGGGGCTTTAGACGATCGACGAGACGCGCGCGATGCGACTCCCCTACACGGAAACTGTGCTCCGGGGGTCGGCCAGAGGCGTATTTGCCCATGGGCCACGGAAATGCATGGAACTGGAACTGGACGTGGATGTGACGCTCCATCCATCTGTCCGTCCATCCATCCATCCATCGGTCGCCTTTATGTAAACGTCTGCATGCACCTTTGTGTTAACATCTGCATGCATAGGTTTCCTTTTATGTCATTGCGCTTGGCTCATGTGACCGATGCTATGATTAAGAAAGAGTGCGGTTGAACGCCTCTGTGAGCTCTTTGAAAGAGAAAATTATGATCCGGTAACGATCTCGTGTGGACTGACCCAGGTAGAGAGATTGAAATACTATTTTTTTTTTCATGCCAGGGTCTAACATCAAAGCTCTTGTTTGGGATGATGGCTCTAGATGTGAAAATCAAGATGATATTATATGTATGGTTTAGAGTTTTTTTTTTTTTACGAAAATCTCTTTTCTTTTGAACCGTGTGATTCGGTGAATGCAGTTCTTGAGGCTATTTCTCGTAAAGTGGATGATGTGGTAAATATCGAGCTATGTAAACCTTATAGAAATGATGAGATCAAGACTGCTCTATTCCATATGGGGCCTACAAAAGCGCCGGTCCGGACGGCTTTCGGCACTTTTCTTTTAGACTCATTGGGATTTTTTTCATAAGGAAATTTGCCATGCTTTCAAAAGCTTTCTGGAAGGCGTGGATATACTAGAGGGTCTCTATGATTCAGTTATTGTGCTTATCCTGAAGGTTTCGAGGCCTGAACATCTAAAAAAAATTTCGTCCCATCAGTTTGTGCAACGTGCTCTATAAAATTACTTTATGATTGAAAGTTCCAAAATCCGAGTATCAAAGTGCTTTTGATAACTATGCTCAACAACGTGTTTATACACCATACGAAGACAACAATCGAAGAGGCTGTATTTTGCTTTGAAGATTGATATGAAGGGCGTATAATAATATCGATATGGCTGTCAGATGGATCAATTCTATCATGCGTGTGTTACCAAAATCAGGTTAATGGTGAGCTGACTACACCTGTGGTCCCATCTAGGGGTATTTGGCAGGGGGACCCTATTAGTCCTTATTTGTTTCTGTTGTGCACTGAAGGTATGTCATGTCTCTTGCAACACAAGGAGGGCCGTGGTGAGCTACATAGTATTCGAAACGGTTGGCTCGGCCCCCCATGTCATATCTATTATTTGCAGGCGGCACTATTTTCTTTGCCCTTCATATACGGTTTTGTTGAAACCGTTTATAATAATACCGTTCCCGAGACGGTCGTATGTAGTAGTTCTTTATACCTAATTAATTTTTTGATTTTGGTTAAAATTGCTAGCCATGCCCTCTAAAAACTTGATACATGATGAATCAATTGTTGACAACTCAAAGTGATTATTTAAAACTCACAATCAATTACAAAGATTATGTTCAAGTATTGTCGCTAGATTTACAATTGAATTACAACTACTCAAAGTGATCAATTACACTTGAATCAATAGAAGGTTCGAGTGAAACTCTCTGTCGGCAAAAATCTTGATGAAGGCGCAGAGCGCCTCGAACCTAGAGACATCTTTCATAAGTGCATCTAAATCTATGTTCAAGCCATGTCGCTAGCAGAGTAAAGTAGTAAGTATATATATTTAAATTTATAATTAGGAAATAATTATTGCGAGATTGCGGGATCCTTCATTTTAGCACTCATCATTTGTCGTATGATCAGAACAAGGTGATCTTGTTTTTCATGGCTTGCAAAATAGAATTACATATATGAAGCCCTCGGATCGAGACGCATTATTACGAAGTATGATATAACATTATTGTGTTGTAGCGTGTACCAAAAATTGCGTCTTGTGTTGCAGTGTGGTGCTCGTTCCGTTGTATGGCCCTCCCTCGGCAACATAGGTGATGAACGACCTGTATGATTTCAAAAAGTTATCCTCGGCCATTTGAAAAGAATGAAGACTACAATAGAGTTATGTATGGAGGAAATGAGTATACCTTTCGAGTATTCCTTTCAGTGATCCAGGCTATTTCAACTTATGTTATGAGCTTCTTCCAGCTACCGATCTCGACGTGTGAGAAAATGAAAACATCTATCGCTAATCACTGGTGGGGTGTTGAGAACGACAAGAAGAAAATGCATTGGCGCTCTTGGTACTGGCTGTCTACACCTAAAGCTTTGGGCGGCATGGGCTTTCGTGATCTTGTGCTCTTCAATCAAGTCATGTTAGGTCGTCAGGGTAGGCGGCTAATGACGGAACCAGGGTCGCTTTGTGCAGAGGTGTTGATGTTGGAAATATGCCCTAGAGGCAATAATAAAGATGAGTATATTTCATTATGTTCATAACATTGGATAATATGTTATCTTATTCATAGAATAATATCAATAATATTTATTATCAAGTATGCAACTTGATTATGAAACTCTATATTTTTGCGATGATTATTCTTAAACGTGTCCTGGTCGGAAACATATGAGAACACATATGAATAGACTAGTATATGTATTGGTTGATGACTATGTTTCACAAGTCATGAATATGGAGATATCAAACCAATAATATGGACACATGTTAGAGAA
This sequence comes from Hsuehochloa calcarea, assembly GCA_036346395.1. Taxonomy (NCBI): domain Eukaryota; kingdom Viridiplantae; phylum Streptophyta; class Magnoliopsida; order Poales; family Poaceae; genus Hsuehochloa; species Hsuehochloa calcarea. Next base: position 16,709,443 of record CM070602.1, on the reverse strand, counting down.
AATGGTGTTGAAAGAGACCGCCTTAAGATACTATTGAGATGGTTATGATTCTATGTATCATTAGTTGGTCTCAAGCAATGATGATGTATAATCCTTAGACCTGAGATCAGCATAGTTTCCTACACGTGTAGTAGCACTCTTAGGGGTTGCCAAACGCTACTCGTACTGGGTAGTTATAAAGGTAGCTTTCGGGTATGCTATGAAATATGCGGAGGAACGTGACTGGCCAGATATGAAATTTGTCCCTCCTAACATAACAGGAGAGATGTCTCTGGGCCCCTCGTTGTGGTTAGATAAAGAAAGTACATGGTCATACCACTAGTGGTCGAAGTGTCGACCACATGAAATTATTCGACACTTGATCGAGAAAGTATTGAACAGTCTATAGATGATACAACACTCACCTGGAGTTCAACCAGACATCGTGAGGCAAAGGGAGAATACACGAGAAGGTCTTTCAGTTCGATCAGATACGGACTAGTCGTATGGAGATATGAGCTGGTCATAGGCTGGTCGAACATGGTCACTAAGTGGTCGAAACCTGATCGTAAGGAGTTACGAATTGGTCAAGACCAAATATGGACTAGTCGTATAGAGATACGAGGTGGTCGTTAGTGATATGGACCTGGTCATAGATCATATTGCATTAAGGTTCATCCAAAATATTCTATGTGTCTTTGGGAATCGTTATGTGCTGCTAGGTACCACTAACGACTAGTGGTCGAAAAAGAGTTTCTGAGTCACAACCGATTACACATGAACCTCTAGGGTCGCACACTTAAAGGGCTAGGATTTGATTTGGATGGTGATCCGAATTCTTGTAGGCCACGGGTTCCTAATGGGCCTAAAGTACGAGACCCATTATGGATGTCTATAAATAGAGGGGCGGTGGCAAGGGGTGTGATGATCTTAGGAAGAACTCCTGAAACTCTAATAGACATGCCTTCCTTAACCACGCCGCCGGTGCTAGCACTCTAGCGCGTGGTGTCCCTGCCCCGTACGTGTGGATACCTTGGAGGAGTTATTGCAAAACATCAGCACTAGGACGATCCGCAACTCAGTACGACCACTTGGAGGAGTAAACGCGCGACGAGTACGACTACTCGTAGAAGAAGGCGCCTGGTGAGTACGACCACTAGGAGAAGACGCGCGGCGAGTACGACTACTCGGAGGAGTAGACGCCCGGTGAGTACGACCACTAGGAGAAGACGCGCGGCGAGTACGACTACTCGGAGGAGTAGACGCCCGGTGAGTATGACTACTCGTAGGAGAAGACGCGCGACGAGTACGACTACGACTACTCGGAGGAGAAGACGCGTGGTGAGTACGACTACGACCGCATCAACTCGCTACATCGACTCTACTTCCGCTATGAGTCGGTGCGTCTAGTAGTAATCTCGTGATCTATTACTAGCGGAAGTTCCTTGGTTGCGCGGTAAAATTTTGTTGTGCTATCGTAGCCTTCTCAGGATCCTTCAGTGGTATCAAAGCCATCCCGTCTAGTTTTATATTCGAATTAGATGCATATTGTGATATGCGGAAGTCATGATGCATATTGTGATATGCGGAAGTCATAGATCGTATCTGGCGATGGTCGATATGATCGTCCATGTGCGATGGTCACAAGATGGGTTCATGTTCGTTATTCTGTGATCGTGCATTTATGGTCGTGAAGTTTGGCGTGAAGTGAAATTGGAGTGTGGCTTCCATCTCTACACACTACTACACAAAAGTACATTACAAACGGTTCAGAACCGTCATCACAAACGGTTTTTGATCCATCTGAATTTTTATGTCTGCGATAACAGTTGGTTATCACAGGGTTTTTGAACCGTCTGTGATAAGGCTCAACACAGACGGTTTTTAGTTGAAACCGTCTGTGAAGGGCCACTATCACAGACGGTTTCAACCAAGAACCGTCTGTGATACGTACTATATCCAAAAACCGTCTGTGATAAGGCTCAACACAGACGGTTTTCAGTTGAAACCGTCTGTGAAGGGCCAATATCACAGATGGTTTCAACCAAGAATCATCTATGATACGTACTATATCACAGACAGTTCTATTTACAAACCATCTGTGATATGTCATATCATAGACGGTTTGTAAATAGAACCGTCTGTGATATACTACGTATTACAGATGGTTCTTGGTTAAAACGGTCTGTGATAGTGGCTCTTCATATATAGTTTTTGTTGAAACCGTTTATAATAGTACCGTTCCCAGATGGTTCCAACCAAAAATCGTATGTAGTAGTTCTTTATACCTAATTAATTTTTTTGATTTTCGGCTAGCCTCAGGAATTGCTAGCCATGCCCTCTGAAAACTAGCAAGCAGAAAACAGATACATCACAGATAAATCAATTGTTGACAACTCAAAGTGATTATTTAAAACTCAAAATCAATTACAAAAGATTATGTTAAAGTATTGTCGCTAGATTTACAATTGAATTACAACTACTCAAAGTGATCAATTACACTTGAATCAATAGTTTCAAGGTCGTTCAGTAGTGTCGACCGAGTGAAACTCTCTGTCGGCATTAACGATCTCTGTCTTGATGAAGGCGCAGAGCGCCCCTCGAACCTCCGAGACATCTTTCATAACGAGTGCATCTAAATATATGTTCAAGCCACTGTCGCTAGCAGGAGTAAAGTAGTAAGTATATATATTTAAATTTATAATTAGGAAATAATTATTGCGAGATTGACAAACCTCGGGATCCTTCATTTTAGCACTCATCATTTGTCGTATATGATGGCAAACGTAGAATGCACGTAGGTGATCTTGTTTTTGCTGGCGGCACTACAAAAATAGAATTACATATATAGGTACAGTCAGTTCGAGACGCATTATTACGAAGTATGATATACCATTATTGTGTTGTAGCATGTACCAAAAATTGCGTCTTGTGTTGCAGTGTGGTGCTCATTCCGTTGTATGGCCCTCCCTCGGCAACATAGGTGATGAACGACCTGTATGATTCCAAAAAGTTATCCTCGGCCATTTGAAAAGAATGAAGACTACAATAGAGTTATGTATGGAGAAAATGAGTATACCTTTCGAGTATTCCTTTCACAATACAATAGAGTTATGTATGGAGGAAATGAGTATACCTGTCGAGTTTTCCTTTCACAAGGGTGAAGTCGTGGTTTTTGTTGAGTAGGGAATCAAGGTATATTACCTTGTTCCTCTTTGGTATAATGACTAAAAGGATCCAGTGGAATCTACTCATGTATGTCGCTACAGTCATAAACCTAAGTTTGTGCTGGGTATAATGTACAAATGAAATTTGTATAGCAAGTAGTGAAGCACTTACTTCTAGTTGTAGAGCACCATTATGTAGTACTTGTCGTCCTGAGCAAGCAATCCTGTTGTTATGTATTTCACAACGTAGGATGTGTCTTGATTGATTGTTTGCTTAGAGATCATGTGTGGATCGAGGAAACCCACCGGTTCTTTCCATCGATGGATATTTTTTATCATGTATCTATACATAAGCAATAAGTTGTGATATTTATCGGTATTACATGAGTGTAGAGCTTGATTGTACACACTTACAGTGTCTAGCATCGTAGAAGTGAAGTGTCGAGGGCAGTGAGGTTGAATAGGCCGAATAAGTCGTTGAAGCCCACGACGAAGTAGTCTGGCTCGGGGAAGAAATGCTCCTTCGTGTATCTAACGGTGATTCCAGTATCGCACCCTTCTCTTGGGTCTTCCACATATACCAAACATGCAAAGATTGACAAGCTAGTCTAGCGCGGACTAGTACTGTGTCGGGGGCCAACACACTTCCGAGGGAGTATTTCCCGGGCTTGGGAGGCGCCTCAATGTTCTTCGATTTCGATTTGGCCTTAACGAGTTGCCTGTGGCATGTCTTCCCATGAGACGACTCAGGAACCGATACAGTGACACACTTTTCTTGTTCCTTTGAAGTCTTCTCAATGGGAACCGATGAGGCGGCCTTCTGAAGCGAAGGATGAGGTGGAGTTATCGAGGGTCCTGTTGGAGAGGCATGGTCATGTCGAGATCGTGGCACTACAGGGTCCAGGGCGATGTCCTTCTTGGGCCACTGGATAAAAGTGTACATGGCATCCCCTAGTTTTTTGAAGTCTTTGTTCGAGCAAATCTCCAGCGGGATGGCCATAAAATTGCCATGTACCATGTCCACTTGGACCCTGCCGTAACCCTACGCCAGCTGGGCACCGTGCTGCACTGCTCCTTCCTGGTATGGATACACCATCCCCCACCCAGCCTCAATAGAAATGGACCCAACCATCCTCACTTGGAGATTGTAGGGCATCGGCTCCTACAAAATAATATACAATTAGTTAAGGCGTTCTATAGGTCTATCTTTGGAGCATTCTAGAGATGTACATAACCTTGATGTCGTTGATAGGTAATTGGACGTCATCATGTCCAGAATTTTGTGTGGACACGACGCTACTTCGATGTTGAGGAGTTGATTTATTTGATCCCAGCAATCTTGTTATATGTCCTTGAAATTTTTCAGTTAGCACATGTTCCAACTGGGCGTCATGTTCATCCTTGGATCTCTTCCTACTCCTATACGTGTTAGAGTCGTGTCGGAATCTATCCCTCCAAGGTATGTAAACCCCAACACCTCGCGTGCGTAGATAGTAGATCCTTCTCCCTGTCTGCTTCGAAGTAACCTTAGGAACACGCGGAAGTTAATGCTTCCTGCAAAAGGTCATCATGTTATTATAGACACTATGAAGTTATAGATTTATTAACAACTACGTAGTTTAACATATTTACCAGACGTTGGGACACTGCCTCGTTTGGTGGGTTTGTGAAAGAGATGCCGCCCAAAGACGTGGCTGATGCCCTCGCCCTTAACCAGGCTCGAGCGCGCTCGTCGGAGATCTTAGCAAATGGTCTGGTAGCGTTTTCGTCCTCCGCCACCGATTGCGTGGTTTTACCCGCGTACCCAGCGGTGCTGAGTTTGTGGGGGTGAGTGTTTTGTGCCTGGAGAGCTTCGTACGCTGCACTTTGCTCCTGAAATTTGGCCGTCGTCTTGATCCGCACAAAGGCGTCCCATATATCTCGTGACAAGAATTAATACTTCGTGAAGGGCGTCCGACCTGTGTTCACGTACTTCGTGACAAGCGTGCTCTTGAAGGTCCTCCACGCGTGTCCCATCGCGAGCAACGCCTACCGTTGCACACGTGCATGGTCTGCTTCTGGGATAATGAACGAGCCTAAAATTTCAGTCCACAGCTGGCCTCTTTCTACATCCATCGGAGACTTCCAACTTGATGTGGTGATGGGGACCTGTTCCCTTCTAAGTACCCCGCCGATGGTTCAGAATCTCGCCGCTACTTTCTTGGGACTCAGAGGGATCCCAACGTCACTAACCTCCGTGATAGTCATTCGGCCCGCAGGCAATTTTGATATTCCTCTACCATCTCGCTTACGTACCACTTTGATCAGAGATCCAGACACATTCGGCGACGTCGATGACGGCGGCGAAGATGGTGCCTCTGCCATCTTTCTTACTTGCTATCTATTATGGAAAATAATGAAATATATGTAATTACTTAATCATAATTGTACAACCAAAACCACCAAGGTGGTACGTAGATAAAGGTATGAAAAAACTCAGAAGGCTTGGTTCTGCTGCTCGCTGAAAACGAAAGGGACACATTGATTTGCCACCAGGGTAATCCAACATTTGTTCACACGGGGAAAAAGGAAATTGATTGGCACTCCTAACTTGCCACAGGGAAAAGTAATTATGATATGCTAGCTACCAGAAATTTTCATCATATAAACATATATCCATACGATAGATTCAGAAATGGCAGAATAATAAATCTAAATACTTATATTTTTATTTCAGGAAATAGGAAAACCCTTTTTAAAATCCAAAAAATTCAAGAAATTAATTAATTATACTTTTTGACTTTAAATCCAAGAAAACTCAATACATTTTATTTTTGACTTTTAAAATATAGGAAATTCAAGAAAAGCAAGAAAAATATTTTAAAATTTTAAAAATTCAATAAAATAATAATTTTATTAATTTTAATTTTAGTAACAGAACTTTGGGATGTTAAACGAACAACCCATAATACAGAGGGAAGTTCTTGAACCCAAGCTACTGACAGTTTGTTTACCTGGTTGAATACTCGGCATTTGACTCCTTGTATCATGACACCATTAGCGTTTGACTCAACGTAGGCTTCCAAATTTTGACCTATCTAAGGAGTAAATGTTTTTTTAATTAACCTATGAAAAGTCATACAAGCATTTTTGAGACCGAATGGTATCTTGACATAGTAGTAAGTGCCGTATGGCGTGATCTATATTGATATTAATCTGGTGGTACCCTGAATACGCATCTAAAAAATATAACAACTCACACCCGGAGGTAGAATCTACAAGTTGATCAATTCGTGGAATTGGAAAGTCATCCTTCCAACAAGCTTTATTAAGGTCTGTGAAATCGATGCACATTCGCCATTTCCTGTTACTTTTTCTAACCATTACAGGATTGGCGAGCCACTTTGGGTGGTCGACCTCACGAATAAACCCAACCTTGAGAAGCTTGTCGATTTCTGACTGGATTGCCTCCTTCTGATCTGGTGCGAACCGTCTTTACTTCTGCTTGACCGGTTTCTTGTCAGGCCAGAGATCTAGCCTGTGCTCCATCACCTCCATGGGGACTCTGGGTATGTCGGATGCCTGCTAGGCGAATACATCCAAATTGGCTCGAAGGAAGGAGACGAGCGACTATTCCTATTTAGAATCGAGTCCTGCTCTGACGAGTACCTTTTGGGTGGTTGTACTAACATTTTCAGGTCCAGATGACGTTTTGACACTTTCCGAAGAAGCGCCCTTGACGAGTGGAACTTTCTTGGTCTGGTTAGAGGGTTTTGGGGCCATCTTATGTCTTGAGTGCTTGACCTGCATGGAAGGTATATTAGTATCACTGGTCGGAAGTTTATCGACCAGTTCTAGAGATTTCCAATCGCATGTATATGCCATATGTCTATCCCCTCTAACTGTAATGACCCCTTTTGGTCCTGGCATCTTTAAAGTATTGTAACTGTAATGTGTGGCTATTAAGAATTTTAGCAACGCTGGACGACCAAGAATTCCATTGTATGCAGTTTCAAAATCCACTACATCAAATGGATTCAAAAGTTATCTGGTCTTTCGAATGTAACCAGTAGGGAGAGCTGCCCTATTGATTTGGTAGTAGATCCTGGAACTATGCCATGAAAGGCATATTTCGCAGGATTTACTTTTGACCTGGGAATATGCATTTCTTCCAATGCTCCCGTAAACAAGATATTTGAAGAACTACCACCATCTATCAGAACTCGATTAACTTTATAATTATTAATAGTGGGTTCTACAACAAAAGGCAACCAACCTAGTCGAGTTGATAGGATGGGGCAGTCTTCTTTGCTGAATGAGATAACTGTCTCTGACCACTTGGACAGTTTGACGGTGATCGGAGATTCAACGTGGTTCTCTTCCTGCCTTGATTCGTATGAGGAGAATCCACCTTAAGATCATATCAACAGTGTGTTCTAGCTCCTTGTACTCCATTTCTTCATCAACATTCTTATCCTTTTGGGAGCTTGGTTCTCCAAGCTCCTATATGGAAGGGAAAGGCCATTTACCTGCATAATAATCCTCCAGCTTCTTTTCCCAGGCTCTGTACGTGCGCAGATCATCCCCTGTCGCTTGATGAGGTGGACACCACTTCTTGTTCTTTTTATATTCATCGGTCGGAGCTGACCGGAATAATCCTTCTTGCCCTTGGTAAATTTTACGGGACTCGCAAGGACCTCTATGTCACTAGGCTTGCGATTCTTCTTATTCTTAAGAGACTTCTGGTGCTTCTTCCCTGGTTTATCCAGGCCAGGTTGAGCGATCTTCTCTTTTCGATCGATGGCCTTGTTCCATTCGATCGCTTCACTAGCGGCTGCATACCTATCAACCATGTTGAAAATTTTGACAGTCGTTCGTGGAGGATTCATTGTAATGTCCCCCATAAACTATCGATTCCTCAATCCGGCTTTAAAAGCTTAGATCACAGAAGAATCTGCGACCTCTGGAATAGACATACAGACCTGGCTAAACCTCTTGGTATAGTGGCGAAGAGTTTCATTAGGTTCCTGCAGGATCCGATGAAGGTCATCCTACTTTCCAGGGCGGTCGTATGTCTCGTGGAAGTTTGCGATCAAGAGGTTGCAGAGTTGCTCCCAAGTGTAGATCAATCCAACCGGTAGGTTAAGCAACCAGGACCGGGCGATCCTTCAAGGACCGTGGCCAAGTAGTTTGCCATCACGTTGTCATCACCACCAGTAGCTTTGATGGCGGTGGTATAGATCTGGAGAAATTCTAATGGGTTTTGAGTCCCATTGAACTTCTCCATGTTTGCTGGTCGGAATTTGTCCCGCCAGCGCACTGCTTGGAGTCTTGCCGAGAATGCCCGGTAGCCCGTAATCGAATCATGGTGCCTTCTTTGAAAAGGAGTTGTATTATAATTGGTTGGTGACCGATTCCTTGGATTAACATACCGAGTATCGGGTGTCCCAATCCGGTCGTGGACGTTGGTATAACGCCTTCATCCGACCGCTTAGTTTCGGTGATGTCAAAGATCACCCGAGCCAAGTGGTAATTCCTTTTGACGAGGTGGGGAGTGTCCTCAAGAAAGAGCCACCTTCCCTTGTGGCTCCCTTGTTGGAATCCACCTTCCCTCGTGGCTCCCTTGTCGGAATCTTCGAGGATGTCTTGGTATCAAATGATTTCTAGTCCAACCATATTGCCCCCTGCTAAGGGAGGAACGCTGGGATGAAGTCATAGTGTGACTTTGCGAATTCTTTTGTTCCCTGTACATCTTTGTACATTACATGGTCTGTTGGAGGATCTTTGATACCTGCCCAGCAAGTTGAACATAACCCGAGGTCTCTGCCAGAGCAAGGTCTGGGTTATTCAAAATGTCATAAACTCATTGTAGGTTTTGAATTATTATCGAAGGTCTTGGGGGGTTCCCACTAGCAGAAGGTGTTCGATGACTCGAATTCCCCTCCAACCTTCTGTTTGCCCTGTCCGTCCCATCACGCGCAGTGGGATAGAAACAGGTGAATTAACCGACCAATATCCACCAGTTCCATTACCTTTGCTATATCTGGATGATGGTTGAGTGCCTACGCCATTTTCACCAACGAGTGGTGGCGGGTTATGATGTGGACGATTGTGCACAGCATCTTAATGGGTACCATCGATTGCATTAACCTCATGCCTCCAATAGTGGTCTTCCGAAGAGCTCCCATCATACCTAGAAGTGTCGCGTCTGGTAAGAGAAACAGTGGTAGTTAGGGAAATGCCAACCAATCAGTGGTTGATATTTAGTGGAGATAATAACTACATGGTGGTTATTATCAGTGACTTAGGGCTAGAAACTTCGTGTGGTTTGGAGCAATTGATACACATGTTCCATTCGTCACACGGAAGGGATGTATTTGGAACCGAGTCCAAGTGCCACTTCATAGTTTCTACGAGCAGTCATCTGGTCGTGCAATGGGTACAGGACCCCCTCCGACCAGGTTACCCATTTGGTGACCTCTAGAATTCTAACGATCATAGGGGTTGTTAGCTATGAGGTTCACGACCACATAAGCTATGTGGCTTTTAATTAATATTTAGAAATTTAATCCTCGTTATACCCAATGACGATCTTGAAGCTAATCGTTTATCCCGCAAGGCCAAAATGTATACTTTGGTCGAAGGGGTCCTCTACAAACGAGGTATTCAAGGGGTTTTCATGCAATGCATATTGCAGAAAGAACGAATAAGTCTCCTTCAAGAAATACATGAAGGCATATGTGGAACTCACGCTTCCTACAAAACGTTGGTCGGAAAAGCCTTTCGATAAGGTTTTTACTAGCCAACAACCCTCTATGATTCTAAAGAGTTGGTTAAAAAGTGTGTACAATGCCAGTTTCATAGCAGACAAATACACCAACCGGCTCAAGCATTGCAAACCATACCCCTCTCTTAGCCTTTAGCAACCTGGGGTCTTGATATCATAAGACCATTCCCAAAAGCAACAGGAGGCTTTGAGTTCCTCTTTGTGGCTATTGATACGTTCAAAAATTGGATTGAAGCTGGACCTGTGATTGGGATAACAACGTAAGCAGCCAAGAGGTTTATGATGAAAAGTGTGATTACTCGATTTGGCATTCCAAGTCGCATAATTACAGATAATGGTACACAATTTTCGAGCATAAAATTTTAAGAATTTTGCGAAGAGTTGGGTACCAAATTGTGTTGTGCCTCTGTCACCCACCAACAAAGCAATAGGGTAGTCGAAAGAGTGAATGGCCAAGTTATGCAGGGAATTAAAACTTGAGTCTTTGATCAGCTTATAAAAGCACTTAGGGGCTTGGGTAAAAGAATTAACCTCACTGTTATGAGCTATTTGCATGACTACTAGTCGGGCTACTGGCGAAATACTATTTTTTCTAGTTTTTAGGGCTGAAGCCATGCTTCCACCAGAGCTAAAGATTAACAAGGGTCAAAAATTACAACAACTCTGGCTAGGAGCAACTTCGAGCATATGACATCAACCAACTCGAAGAAAAGAGGAATCAAACCGTAATCCTTTTGGCAGTCTACCAACAAACCCTGTGCAAATATTACGATTGTAAAGTCCAGCATTGCAGTTGGCGATTTGGTGTTGAAAAGGATTCAATCCCAGTCTAATCGGAACAAACTTTCCCCCAAGTGGGAATATCCTTACACAGTGATCGAGTTACACGACCAGACTCGGTACGAATTGCAATGGAAGATGGCCGAATCCTCTCTAACTCTTGGAATATCAACCAATTACACAAATTCTATGTGTAAACTCTTAATTTCTCAATAAACTTTATGTTTTACTCAATCTTTATTGTCTTGCAATGAGTAATACTTCGATGATTTTTCAATCAATTTTTTACACTTGGTTTTCTTTACATTGGTCAAATGAAGGTAACATCTCCTAGTCGAAATCTTTCCTCTCTACACGTGGTCCTGCCCACTAGAAGGAACTTTCTAGTGTCCACTTGTTCCTAACTTTTGCTGTCAACACAAAGAAATTAGGTTCAACAAAATCTAGTTGAAATAATTTCAAGCAAGCTCTTTTCGACTTAGTTTAATTCTTCATTTTATTTTCAAATAATTCTCCAAGTGGAGCAAGCTTTTATAATTTGTTCGACTACTTTTGGTAAACTCAATTCGTTTAACCTAGTCGGAGGAAGACACGCCATCTTGTTGAAGTCTTTCCTCTCTGCACGTGGTCCTATCCACTAGAAGGAACTTCCTAGTGTCGCGCTGTTTCTAACTCTTGCAACCAGTACAACACAATTGAGTTCACTAAAAAATATCGAACAAATTTTTAAGCACACTCTTATAGTTTGTCCAACTAATGTTAATGACCTTGATTTGATTAACATGGTTGGAGAAACAAACTGACCTAGTCGAAGTCCTTCGACCACTGATGAGTGAGAACGTATGAATAGCATTCCATATGCTTCGGCCATTGAATCTATTATGTATGCCATGATTTGTACCCGACCAGATGTATCATATGCTCTAAGTGTTACGAATATATACCAGGCTGATCCCGGTGAAGGTCACTGGACAGCTGTGAAAAATATTCTTAAGTACTAGAGAAGAACTAAGGATGTGTTCCTAGTTTATGGCGGTGAAGAAGAGCTCGTTGTAAAGGGTTACACCGATGCAAGCTTCCAAACCGATAAAGATGATTATCGTTTGCAATCTGGTTTTGTATTCATTTTGAATGGAGGAGCAGTGAGCTAGAAAAGTTCCAAGCAAGAAACGGTTGCTGATTCTAGGACGGAAGCAGAGTACATTGCGGCTTCTGAAACTGCAAAGGAATGTGTTTGGATAAGGAATTTCATTGCTGAGTTAGGTTTAGTTCCGAGTGCCATGAGCCCAATGGATCTCTATTGTGACAATAATAGAGGCATTGCGCAGGCTAAGGAGCCAAGATCCCATCAGAAGTCCAAACATATACTCAGGCGTTATCATCTCATTCTCGAACTGGTCGATAGAGGAGATGTTAAGATATGCAATATTCATATGGATTCAAATGTTGCTGATCCGTTGACTAAGCCTCTCCCACAACCAAAGCATGAGGCGCACACAAGAGCTATCGGTATTAGGTATTCGAATGATTGACTCTAGTGCAAGTGGGAGACTGTTGGAAATATGCTCTAGAGGCAATCATAGAGATGATGATATTTCATTATATTCATGATTTTGATAAATATGTTATCGTGTTCCTTGAATGAATCATTTGTTATAGATCAACAAGTATGTGATTTGTTGGTGGAACTCTTTAACTTATATGATGTCATTCTAAAGGTATCCCTAGTCGGAACACCAGTGACTCTATGACTAGCACATGTATTGATTGATACCTTGTTTCACCGGTCATGGATATGGGGATATCGAATCAATAATGTGAGCACATGTTAGTGAACATGGGGTTGGATAGACCCATCATTGAGACACTATTGAGATTGCTATGAATCTGTGTCATTAGTTGGCATCAAGTAATGATGATGTATAATCCTTAGACCTAAGATCAGCATGATTCCCTACATGTGTAATGGCACACTTAGCGGTTGCCAAACGCTACTCGTAACTGGGTAGTTATAAAGGTGGCTTTCGGGTATGCTATGAAACATGCGGAGGGATGTGACTGGTCGAGATGTGATTTGCCCCTCCTAACATAACAGGAAAGATGTCTCTGGGCCCCTCGTGGTGATCGGATAAAGAAAGTGCATGGCCATGCTACTAGTGGTCGAAATGTCGACCACATGAAGTTATCCGACACTCGATCGAGAAAGTATTGAACAGTCCATGGATGACACAGCATCTCACCTGGAGTTTAACCATACATCGTGAGGCAAAGGGAGAATGCATGAGTAGGTCGCTGAGTTCGATCAGTTACGGACTGGTCGTATGGAGATACGATCTGGTCGTAGATTGATCGAACGTAATCATAGAATGGTAAGGACATGTGTCGACGATCAAATCGCCGATCTTACAAACATAGCTGATCGTGGACTAGGATCAGGACTTTGTCCGACCAGGGTATTTATGATGCAATCCCTGGAACCCTTCGACCAGTGTGGTCGTAGGTCTTAGGGGTTACGACTATGGAAACATATGGTCTTCTCCATGTATTAAAATAATACATAAAGGGTTTAATCTTCATCAACATGGTCGTAAGGAGTTACGAACTGGTCGGGACCAAATATGATCTGGTCTTATGGAGATACGAACTGATCGCATGTGATGAGCCTAGTCATAGATCATATTACATCAAGGTTCGTCCGCCATTCTATGTGTATTTGGGAATCGTTATGTGCTGCTAGGTACCGCTAACGACTAGAGGTCGGAAAAGAGTTTCCGAGTCATAACCGATTACACATGAACCTGTAGAGTTGCACACTTAAAGGGCTAGGTGTAGGACCGGAAAGGCGACTAGGGGGGGTGAATAGGCGCTTTCAAAACTTTCTCGCCTAAATCAAAACCAACACGTACTTTACTCCTTTAGCTATGAGAGCTAAGAAGTTCAGTGAGCACACAACGGAAGCCTTGTGTTGAATTTGATAAGCCCCTCAAGCACACGACACAAAAGGAGAAAAGAACTCAATGTTCTTCATCGACACGGGCGGTCGACCAAGCTACCACGGCGGTCGGACCGACGGTCAAGGAGCGATCGGCCAAGAACTAACTAGCGGTCGGACCGGTGGGCCAGCGATTCGACCCGCCAACCCAGTGATCGAATACAGGCGGTCGAACCGCCGTTGTAAAACGTCGGACGGTAGAGTCCAAGATGAAAAACTCCACCCAAATCAAAACGAAATTTGATCCAACTTTTGATTCAACCAATAAAACTTGACCAAATTTCTAGCACACCTCCTAATGATATTAGAGACCTATTTCTAGCGACGATCCGTCGATCCACTTCGCAGAATCGATCTCTCGAGATTTTAACAAAGAGGTGCTCAAACCCTAGAAATGAGAAAAACTTGATTCAAGACTTGCTTGTGGGGGTTTGATGATCTAGATGACTCTAGGAGTAATCCCACACATCAAAGCAAGGCAAAGTAGGCCAAGAGACCAAGCATGAACCTTTGAATCAAGGAAGCACCAAAAACATCCAAAAGAGAGAAGAACACAAAGGGAGCAATTGATCTTTCAATTAAGCATCACAAGATTGTTCATCCACAATAGATGCTTACAAAGCCTCTCCACAAGGAGGGCTAGAGCTCAACAAGGAGCACACTCCAAACCCTAGTTTTCCTCTCCTCTCCTCCAAACCCTAGAAAAAGGAAGAAGGGGGCTAAATGAATGCTTGCTTATGTTTTCCACCTCTCCCCTTCCTATTTATACTAGAGAGCTAGGGTTTCCTTTTGGGTCTCTACACATGGGACCCACACACAAATAACTCTTGAAGCAATCGCTGCTTCACCACGTGTAGGTTGATCACGGTTCTCATCGACGCCAAGCCTCTCTTGTCCAGAATCCCATCGGAAACTCCCTGAGACTCGCAGACCGATATCCGCACCACCGATCCAACCAAATTGCTTCAACCACCTGCTCGATCCATCTTGTCCATTCGCACCATGCTTGATCACACAACCTCACCGGTATCCCGATCGCTACGGACCTCGGCTCTCCAAGCGTAGTCCCGATCCACTCACCGCTGACGCCGTTGACACGCAAGCCACCCGCACAACAATAGACAAACAAACCGCTTCCGAACAAGTTCTTCACAACTTGACCCACGCCGATTCCGCAATGCGATATACATCAATAAAGCATTGAAGTTCATAGAATAACACACTCGAACAAACTCAATGCAACACTTGGCTCACTTCCAGTGATGCCGGCCCGATCGCTCACGTAGGGCGGTCCGACCGATTCATCTTGATCGGACCGCTCCCACAACGGCGGTCGGACCGGTCCAAATGACTTAGCCAAAATTCAAGCGAGAAATTCCGAAACCTTCTGGAAATTTCAATCGAATAGAACTTTTGACTGGGAGCTCCAACAATTATGGGACCACATCCAGGAGACTCCCCTCACTTGCCTACACAACCTATTTTGGCCTGACTCAAAACCCAAATCTCAAAGTGGCGGTCGGACCGCCACCATGGCGGTCGGATCGCTTCCACGGCGATCGACCGCCAAGACAACCGATCCGACCGCCGTGGCTCGACAAATTGGAGCAAACCCAAAACGCGAGAATTTGCAAACCAATAGCGCCATTGCCAATTGACTCATCATCCTGAGATCGTGCACATATCCTCACGATATCCACAATCTCCCCCTTGATGAACACATTGGCAATTTTCAAGAAAATGTGGTTTTTCAAAATGAAAAGTAAAAACTCGCCGTTTTCGCATAAAGGCACAACTTGGTCCATAAGCAACAAAAAGCCTAGGAACCGACCAAGCTGGCTTCAGAATAGTGTAAGCAAGTGAGATAAGGCATTGAAAGCACAAAAGGATTCAAATTCGAAAAGTAGCCAAAAATCTCACTAAGGTCCATTTGAAAGACAAAGTGTTCTATTTGACCTTTGATCATTGTGAGTATTCTTCAATTGCAAATCAAATAAGATAAGACAATGAAATCCAGAAACTCAACTCACCATGATCACAGATTTTCAAAAGGTTCAAAATTTTTATTTTATGAAGTTCTTTTATATTAAACCTTGAGTATGAAACCAAAAGCTCCAACAACATTAACATCATTTTCTTCACAATCTTTCTCCCCCTTTGACAATGAATTCATCAAGATGCATGAAAAAGAAGGAGCAAGAAGGAATGACTTTATTTTGAACTTTAGTGAAAAGGAGCCATGACCATTATACATATAGACAAGTACAAGTATTATACCAAGCCATATAAGGAGAAGACGCTATATTCAATCATGGCAAAACGCGTATCGCAAAGCTACAACCAAGATAGCGTAAATGAGATTAATGAATTGAAATCATGAAAGGTTGCTCAAAATCATAGATCCACTCATAGCAACCAAAAATGAGTCAAGCCATGTCTATAAGTAAAAAGAGACTCAAAACAAGAATTGAGGCATTTTGAGCATTACGAAAATTCTTTTGAAGCAAAAGCTCAAGCACTTAGCCCTTTTTGGGCAATTTCTCCTTTTCTTTTTCCTTTTTTTCTTTGTGCTAGATCTCAAGCCTTCGCGACCATCTCAAGCGATAAGCTTAAAAGAATGATCTAGGTCATCCAAAACTCCCCCTGAGTTCATGCCTAGTGCAATGGCAAGCCGTCTCATGAGAAAGGATTGGTGAGATCAGTTTTTTCGCACAGAAAATCTCATTTTTCAACTCAGAATAAGTTCAAGACTCACTTCAACTTGTAAGACATGGCGAGAATCATAGGTGGATCACTAGAGCAAAACTAGTCACAAGATCCAACAAGACATGATTTGATTCAAATTTCTCACAGATATAAAGCTAGCAAGTCAAAAGCTAAGCCACACACACGAAGAGCCATAAAGAGGTCTAGCGACTATCACTCGATATGACAAGGTATAGAATATGAGAACAAGTCATACAAGGATAATAATCAAGGCTCCACTGATTTTATTACACAATGCAAGACAAATGAAATGAAACATGCATTATGATACAATGAATGCAAAAAGAGCAACTTCCCCCTCAAAACAGCCCAATAGGACTAATAACCCCTAACTCTCCCCGCAGCAAAGAAACGCCAAGAGTCAAGAGCCTTAGTGAAAATATCCGCAAGTCGTTGCTCGACTCTACAAAATGAAGCACAACATCACCTTTCTCAACATGGTCTCTCGTAAAATGAAATCGAATGTCAATGTGTTTGGTCCCGAATGTTGCATTGGGTTTTTGGCAATATTAATTGCGTAGTGTTGTCACGTAAAAGAGGAACACTTCCCAAAGATAACCCATAGTCCTTGGCGTGGATAAAATCCAGAGAACTCGAGAGCGACCACTGCGGCAGCCTACATACTGCCTCACCAGATATGCAATGTAAGAAGATTTTTTCTAGAAGACCAAGAAACAAGAGATGTGCCCAAGAAATGACAAGTGCCGTAAGTACTCTTCCTATCCACTCTACACCGTGAAATCAAGATCGTAAAATGCTCGAATCGAAAGAGCCAAGAGGAAGAATACGAGTCCAAAATCAAGCGTATCTTGAAAGTACCAATATGCGCGCATCGCTTGACGATGAGAAGCACGTGGGGAAGCCTGAAAACGAGCGCACAGACATACGGCGAATTGTATATCCGGCCTCGATGCAGTAAGATAGAGGAGGGAGCCAATCATACTGCGATACTCTTCCGATCCATCGACTTCCATCCTCATCGTGGTCCAAAGACGGTGGTTGTTGCAATGGGAGTAGACATTGGCCTCATCGCTTCCCATATTGAAGCGCCAAGAAGGTCCTTTGTATACTTACTCCGTGGACGAAGGTGCCTTCTTTCGCTTGCTTGATTTGAAGACCAAGGAAGAATGTCGACTCTCCCATCATGCTCATCTCAATTCACCGCTCATAGAATCAAAATCTAGACACCAAAGCATGAGAGGAACCACCGAAAATAATATCATCCACATATATTTGAACCAACAAGAAATCACTGCCATGCCTGAGAGTGAACAAGGTTTTATCAACCATTCCCATTTTGAAATCATTTTCAAGCAAGAAACTCTTAAGCCTGTCATACCAAGCTCTAGGAGCTTGTTTCAATCCATACAGGCTTTAGAGAGTTTAAAAACATGGTTTGGGAATTTTGATTTTCAAACCCAGGAGGTTGCTTGACAAAGACCTCTTCTTCTATGAAGCCATTCAAGAAGGCACTTTAACATCTATTTGAAAAAGCTTGAAACCCTTGGATGTTGCAAATGCTAAAAGAATGCGAATGGCTTCCAATCTAGCTCTTGGAGCAAAGGTCTCTCAAAGTCTAAGCCTCTACAGGAATAACCTTGAGCAACAAGTCTCGCCTTATTGCGAACAACCAATCCATCCTCACTTTGCTTATTTTTAAAAACCCATTTTGTTCCAATAACATGAGAATCGTAAGGTCGCCAACTAAAAACCGGACTTTGTTTCTTTCAAAATTTTCAAGCTCTTCATGCATGGCATTGACCCAAGAGGCATCGATAAAGCATGGGTGATATCTCGGGTTCAAAAGAGGCAACAAAAGCCGAATGTGCATGGGAATCGGAGATATAAACCCGAGCGAGTGACTCGCTCTTGAAGATCCCCAATCATCCGCTCAGTGGATGTTGTCAGATGTATGAAGTGGTGCTCCCGGTGCGGATGTGGCCTCTACCTCATGAGTTGTGGAGGTAGGAACAGAGCCACTCGGATCGTCGGTGGGGATAGGAGGCGGTGCTCACCGACATCAAGTAGTAGTAGCAGCTCTTCACCCTCTCGAGGTAGCAGGAGGATGGTTTGGGTCTTCATCCTCGTAATCATCATCGACGAAGATGCTTTCTTGAGTTTCAAACTGTGTACCAAGCATCGGGTCTAGTACTGTGACTAGCCTCATCAAAAGTGACTTCGCAAGTCTCAACAATTTTGTTAGTATCAACATTAAAAACACGATAGCCACGAGAATGAGCAGATATCCAAGAAATATGCCATCAAAACATCTAGACTCAAATTTATCAAGATTGCCATGTTTAAGAATGAAGCACTTGCAACCAAAAATCTTGAAATGAGAGACCTTGGGAGAATGACCAAATCTAAGCTCATAAGAAGTCTTCCGACCACGATCTCAAGAAACCCTATTGGAGATATAGCAAGCAAGAGAGATCGCCTCATTTCAAAATCTCCTAGGAGTAGAATGCTCATCTAGCATGGTCCGAGCCATCTCTACAAGGGTTCTATTCTTCCTTTCTACAACACCATTCTCATTGAGGAACTCTAGGAGAAGAAAAGCGATGCTCAATTCCCTATCACAGAAGGTAGAAAAGAAGAATTCTTGAACTCTGTCCCATTATCACTCCTAATGGCTCTCAAAGCTCCTGTATATCAACAAGAATTCTAAGGACCAAATCTTTAAAGAATCCAAATGCTTCGTCCTTAGAAGCAAGAAAATAAACCCATGAATACCGGAGTAATCATCCACAACCACCAAAGACATACCATTTCCCACCATTGATCAACTCTAGAAGGACCAATCAGATCTAAGTGAAGAAGCTATCCAGTCCATCACCATTACCAAAGTAAGAGGTGGGTGGAAGCGGACACCATCTTACCATGTCTACAAGGAGAGCACACAAGATCTCTGACAGCCTTCAGCCTAGGCAAACCTCTAATCAAGTCCTTGCAACTGACTCTAGACAAAAGATCAAAACCTATATGCCCAAGTCTACGATGCCACAAAACAAGGTCATGAGAATCGAGGCTACAAGACATCTAGGACTGGAAATGTAAGAAATATTGAAATTTGCACGTAAGATCTTCTCAAACTGAGATCTCAAAACAAGCTCACTGAGGAATCTAGAACTCTGCACTCACCTCTCTTAAACCTCACTTCTAGACCCTCATCAAGCAGCTGAGAAACAGATAGAAGATTATACCTCACTTACTCACCAAAGCGACGCCTTTTAGCATGAACTTGTCGTTGACGCGCAAGGTGCTCCTTTGCAACACGGTCCGGTAGAAGCATCCCCAAATGTAATCAATTCATTGCGGATGCACGTGTGAGGAGGAGAACCATCTAGAATCTCCGGTCATATGTCGAGAACACCCGAGTCAACAAGCCACTTGTCCTCCTTCCTCGCACGACGGACCTAAAAGGCACAATCGTAAAACATCCGTGCCTCAAGATCAAGTTAGTGATAAATGAACGAGGAATCCAAGATCGAGAAGCACGATGTCCGGGAGCAAAGCAGAGAAATAGTGAAACATGATCAGAATAAAATCATAAGGATGCACATGAGAACCACCTAGACCTCTCCAAACGATCTACCAAAAGATCGACACTCCCCTGCCTAGGTGCTACCGTGTCTCTCCTCACGATGTCCTAATCCAACATGCCGCCTAGACCCACCAAAAGAGTCTACAAAGTTCTCTACAAATCTAGACCTATGTGTGGTGCGATAAACAGTCGCCTAGCTCTAGAGACTACATCCGAGGAGGGACTCCTCTAATGGATCTTAGGACGCCATCCTCTCTTTCTCTCAAGTTTTGCTCTCCTAAGGTAACTCAACAAGATGGCCTTCTTTCTTGCGAAGGTGCAATGGTATCGACCTTTGAGGGTCTGCATGAATGAGTGAAAGCACATTTCTTGCCAGAAAGAGTTTGAGCAAAACCACCGGATTTGAAAACAACCCCGGATGACTTGGGAGGTTCTAGCTCAAACAAACCATTCTTCACGACTCTAGCAATCTTAGGTGGGTTTTTCTTGGAGTGCTCTAGGGGTTGAAACCTAGACCACTATTTTTCACGCCACCTTGGATTGATCAAGAATCATGTTGAGTTTCTTTTTCCCACTTGAGAATTTCTCAAGAGTCACTTTGAGGTAATCATTCTCTTTCATTAGCTCCTCACATCTAGTACACTTGCTAGATTTGATTACCTCATTGCGCTTACTCTTAAGAAGGGCCACTTCCACTTTGAAGGCCTCACAAGACACACAATAGGATTCTGAATCCTACTCAACTCGCTTCCTTAAACTTGACTCTAAAAGCCTCTTGTATCGACTAACCATGGTTTCAACTTGAGATTCAAAACACAAGAGTTAGAATCAATGACCTTTTAGAAGCAATAAAAGACATGGATCTTTCAATTTTAGCCTTTTCTTCCAGGGTCTTGTTTAAGGCTTCAATCTCAATTGTAAGCTTGGGACAATTTTCACAAGATGCAACTCTAGAGTAAACTAGCATTTCTTTCATCTCTTGCATCTTAATCTTATTGTTCTTACAATGAGAGCATGTGTGACTAGCATCAAATTTTTACAATTCTTTTAAGGAGCTATCCAGTTTTAATTCAAGCAAAGCACAATTAGAGCAAGTTAAAGGGATAGCTTCCATGGCAGTCACATCAAGTGAAATGGCATCTAAGCAAGCAGAACTAGACTTGAGAGATTCTAGTTCATCGAGAGCATCTTTAAGTTGATTAGAGACAGAGGAATGAGCAGATTTCAAGCTTGTCAAATCATTAAGCAAGGTAGTGCAGGATTCACAAAAGTCATCAGGATTAATAGATTTTAGCCTAACAACTTCTAGGTTCAAATTATCAATCATAATGTCCTGCTTCTTAATCATTTTTACTTGCTTATGCAATTTCTGTTCAGCAAGCACCAAAGCCCTTTTCATATCAGCAATAGAGGGCATACCTCATCGATCACCAAGGATCCTCATTGTTGGAGGAGTCGCTATCGTGGTCGTTCTTGGCCATGAAACACATGCCGTGAAGTCATGCGCCTTCTTCTTGCCACGAGAATCACTCTCGTCGCCCTCCGCTTCCGAGTCCACATAGCTCATATTTACATTCTCAAGAGCGGCAGGACCCTACCGACAAACTTCCGATAGTTTGTCTTCTTGGGTTTTGCATCCTCTCCGGGATGTCTTCTTGTCTCCTTCTCCTCCTTGCCCTTTAGCCAGGGCACTTGGAGCGAATGTGGTTTGGCTCACCACATTCAAGCACGTGATAGGTCCACTCCTCCTCCTATTTCTCACCTTGTTGTACGCCTTGTGAATTTGGTGGAAAGGAGGGCTAAGTCATCCTCTGCAATTTCTCAAGTTGCTCATCACTCAAGGAATGTAAAGCGAGATAATGAAAAGCCGATGAGCTACAATCAAGAGAATCGGAAGAACAACCCTTGGATTTGTCGACCACTAAAGCCATCGACTCTGCCTTGGGAGACGCGAGATAAAGTCAATCACATGCGTCTTCAACCTCGAGTAGAGCTTATCCATGGTAAGCTCACTCATGTGATGTTGTCATTGATGGAAGTGATCTTCATACCCTGCACCTTCACATCAAGAGCACCCGTGTCGGCGTGCATTTTCGCACTCGTAAAATATCAAGTCAACGTACGGAGATCATGAAGAATTTTAGAGAATCTTCCCACACTCATCCAAAGACTCACGGGCCTTTGTTCGATCTTCGAGTAAACCTTTTGAGTCGGTTCTGCCTCACTTCCTTGATCGCAGTGGACCCTTCGTGATAATCACAAAGTGTCCGCCGGATCTCGAGAGCGACCGCAAGTGAGCAACACGCTCAAACTCGGATCGACTAAGGCCTTGGATCAAATAATTCGAGCCTTCTTTGCTGGCCTCCACATCCGAGTGATCGATCGCCATCGGTGGCACGACATAAGGGTTTTTCACCTTTAGCCAAATAGCGTGCCCTTGAGCCTCGATATACGCTTGCATACGAGCCTTCCAAAGATGCAAAGTCAACTCCCTCAAACATGTGTGGCTTGGTTGAGTACTTGTCATCGCCATGGCTCCAAAGACCTGTTAAGATCTATAGAAAAGAGCTAACCGCTCGATACCACTTGTAGGACCGGAAGGCGACTAGGGGGTGAATAGGCGCTTTCAAAACTTTCTCGCCTAAATCAAAACCAACACGCACTTTACTCCTTTAGCTATGAGAGCTAAGAAGTTCAAGTGAGCACACAACGGAAGCCTTGTGTTGAATTTGATAAGCCCTCAAGCACACGACACAAAAGGAGAAAAGAACTCAATGTTCTTCATCGACACGGGCGGTCCGACGGCTACCACGGCGGTCGGACCGACGGTCAAGGAGCGGTCCGACCAAGCAACTAACTAGCGGTCGGACGGTGGGATACGGTTCGACCCGCCAACCCGGTGATCGAATACTACGGGTCGAACCGCTGCTGTAAGGTCTGGGACCGGTAGAGTCCAAGATCTTGAAAAACTCCACCCAAATCCAAAACGAAATTTGATCCAACTTTTGATTCAACCAATAAAACTTGACCAAATTTCTAGCACACCTCCCTAATGATATTAGAGACCTATTTCTAGCGACGATCCGTCAGATCCACTTCGCAGAATCGATCTCTCGAGATTTTAACAAAGAGGTGCTCAAACCCTAGAAATGAGAAAAACTTGATTCAAGACTTGCTTGTGGGGGTTTGATGATCTAGATGACTCTAGGAGTAATCCCACACATCAAAGCAAGGCAAAGTAGGCCAAGAGACCAAGCATGAACCTTTGAATCAAGGAAGCACCAAAACATCCAAAAGAGAGAAGAACACAAAGGGAGCAATTGATCTTTCAATTAAGCATCACAAGATTGTTCATCCACAATAGATGCTTACAAAGCCTCTCCACAAGGAGGGCTAGAGCTCAACAAGGAGCACACTCCAAACCCTAGTTTTCCTCTCCTCTCCTCCAAACCCTAGAAAAGGAAGAAGGGGCTAAATGAATGCTTGCTTATGTTTTCCACCTCTCCCTTCCTATTTATACTAGAGAGCTAGGGTTTCCTTTTGGGTCTCTTACACATGGGACCCACACACAAATAACTCTTGAAGCAATCGCTCGCTTCACCACGTGTAGGTTGATCACGGTTCTCATCGACGCCAAGCCTCTCTTGTCCGAATCCCATCGGAAACTCCTGAGACTCGCACCGATATCCGCACCACCGATCCAACCAAATGCTTCAACCACCCGCTCGATCCATCTTGTCCATTCGCACCATGCTTCACCACACAACCTCACACCCGATCCCCGATCGCTCGACCTCGGCTCTCCAAGCGTAGTCCCGATCCACTCACCGCTGACGCCGTTGACACGCAAGCCACCGCACAACAATAGACAAACAAACCGCTTCCGGAACAAGTTCTTCACAACTTGACCCACGCCGCCTTCAATGCGATATACATCAATAAAGCATTGAAGTTCATAGAATAACACACTCGTAACAAACTCAATGCAACACTTGGCTCACTTCCAGGATCGCGGTCCGATCGCCTACAGGCCGGTCCGACCGATTTCATCTTGATCGGACCGCTCCCACAACGGCGGTCGGACGGTCCAAATGACTTAGCCAAAATTCAAGCGAGAAATTCAAACCTTCCGAAATTTCAATCGAATAGAAATTTTGACCGAGCTCCAACAATTATGGGACCACATCCAGGAGACTCCCCTCACTTGCCTACACAACCTATTTTTGGCCCACTCAAAAACCCAAATCTCAAAGTGGAGGTCTGACCGCCACCATGGCCGGCCGGATCGCTCCATCGGGCGGCTCGACCGCCAAGACAACCGGTCAGACCGCAAAGGCTTCGACAAACTTTGGAGCAAACCCGAAAACGCGAGAATTTGCAAACCAATAGCGCCATTGCCAATTGACTCATCATCCTGAGATCGTGCACATATCCTCACGATATCCACACTAGGATCTGTTTTGGATGGTGATCCGAATTCGTATAGGCTACGAGTTCCTAATGGGCCTCAAGGTTGAGACCCATCATGGATGCCTATATAAAGAGGGGCGGTGGCATGGGGTGGCAGAGAGGATAATTTTTGGAAGAACTCCCGAAACCCTAATAGCCACGCCTTCTCAACCACGCTGCCGGTGCTAGCACTCCCGCGCGTGGTGATCCTGCCCATACGTGTGGATACCTCGGAGGTATTGTTGCGAAGCATCAGCACTAGGACGATCCGCGACTCGTGACGATCACTGGAGTCGGAGGAGAAGTCGCGTGGTCAGTACGACCACTCGAAGGAGCAGACGCGCGACGAGTGCGACCACTCGAAGGAGGAGACGCGTCGTGGGTACGACTACGATTGCATCAACACGCTACAACGACTCTACTTCTGCTACGAGTCGGCACGTCTAGCGGTAATCTCGTGATCTATTACTAGCGGTGGTTCCTTGGTTGCTCGGTAAATTTTTGTTTGTGCTATCGTAGCTTTGCCCGTAACCCTACACTAACTCCCTTTGCCCAAACCTCCTCTTGGATATAGCAGGAATACCATTCTCGACAGACTTAATAGTCTGGCAATCCCAAGGATTAGATGTAATTCTCAGAATGGATTGACTAGCCAAGAATCAGGGTTAGATAGATTGTCAATCAAGCTATCACCCTCACCAATGACAACGGAATCAAAGTAGAATTCAGACCCAAAATCCCTACCAAAGAAGATTACATCCTTAATAGTCTCGAGGAAGGAAAATTGGAAAAAGTACCAGCGGTACGAGAATACCCATATGTATTTCCTGATGATTTGTCTGGTATGGATATAGTATTCTTAATTGACTTAGTCTCTGACACCTCTGATTTCTAAGGGACCCTACAAAATATCTGCTAATGAATTGGTAAAGTTGAAGAAATAGATCCAAAAACTGCAGAAAAAGGGTTATATCAACTAAGTTCAACACCATAGGGAGCACAACTGGTTTTTCAACAGCGAGGGAGGGATAGAACTGCAGCGACGAGCAGACAGGTACGTACGTCGTAGCCCCTGTTACGATCGATCATACCTCCGTAAATCCAAGAACTATACTACTTCCTCCAGACGGGGCTCATCGTGATCCATTAAGTAGGCATCAGAACCGGGATAAATACGGACGTGCGCGGCATGATATCGATTGGCCCGGATGCGGCAAGAATAATGAGGCCGTCCTGCCTGTGCTCTGCTGCAGTGTGTGCACAGTGCAGGCTGCGCACTAGTAGCAATAACCGCGCTGTGCGTTCGGGCGGACGTGCGCGACGGACGCGCGCGCGGTGGCATTTGCAAGCCCACCTGCGGCGCCACAGCTCGCGCCTTCTCTTCCACTGACACCGTTTTACTATGCGCTATCACTCGATCTCTGCTGTGTTTTAAACGAAGAGCCTAAGAGGTGCTGGTGCTACTACTACTTCGGATTCTCTTTCGCTGTCTCGGCTCTTATTTCTAGCTAGCTGCTGCTACCATACTCAATGCTGCCCGGTCGGCAGCTCCCAGCTCCCAGCTCC
This sequence comes from Hsuehochloa calcarea, assembly GCA_036346395.1. Lineage (NCBI taxonomy): Eukaryota > Viridiplantae > Streptophyta > Magnoliopsida > Poales > Poaceae > Hsuehochloa > Hsuehochloa calcarea. Next base: position 16,683,434 of record CM070602.1, on the reverse strand, counting down.
CAGCTCGGTGGTATGGATCTGCAGGCGCGCTGCACCAGCAGCAGCTCGTGTGGGCGCTGTGGAAATTGTTTGTCCCAGTGCCTGGTTTGGACGTTTGGTTGATTGCCATTGATCCGCTGTCCGCTGAGTTTACGGTTTTAGGCCGCTGGGAGAAGAGAATACAGGGTGTACGTATGCAGACATTTTGCAGGACTTGGATTGTTTCCTGAGGAAAAAAAACGTAATGAAATCCATACATTTCAAACAAGTCTTAGTTGATGCTTTGTGATACGCATTAATTGAAACCAGACGCAAAAGTTTGAGGCGAAGCGGAATGTTTCGCTGTAGAGTGGTTTGTGTTTTGAGGATAGTTGCTTCGCGGTTTGGTGTTTTCAGTTACGCCCTCCACATGCTTGCTTTACCATGCAACATGCATCATCAACTGAGATGATCGATGATGCATTTGCGCAAGGCATGCAATTAATGACCATTCTGCATGGGCAAGCATCATGATAAACGTACGCAACGATCAATTCTCAATGGAGGAGATCAAAAAAGTTAAAAGAAGCAGGCATTGATACATCTTTCTCTGTGGCCTTCGATGCTTGTCATGCTGCTGCAGGGAAGCTGGATGTGTAAGCAATTCTCAACAGAGGACATCTTCAATAACAACCTTCTCTAATACCTATCACACTATCCTTACAGATAACATCTGCAATAAATTTTCTCTAACACATTCTCCAACATTAATTATTTTATAAATATTTAAAGTAAGACCACATGTCAGTTTTCTTATTAACTCCTCCCTCCCCTCGCATGCTATCTCTCTCTCTCACACCACTCCGTCCCCGCCCCTTCCCTCTCTGCCCCACCACTAGGGGTGGAAAAAAAACTTGTTAGCGTGGCTCGTTGGCTTGATTCAAAATTACTCCAATTACGCTCACTAGCTGGTTAAACATTGAAATGAGTCGATTTCGAATCAAATTAGAGTTCGCTCTCGCTCGACTCATTAACTCGATTCTAAAAATACTTTCAAACTATAAATAAAATGATATTAAATCAAATTATGTTAATTTCAATAAAAGTTCGGTAACATGAGTACCTAGCTCGATATCCACTCCTACCCACGGCAGCCGGTCGCTGCTCTCTTCGCCACTGACGTCGGCCACCATCCTTTCCCCACCAACCAGATGGTCCAGATCCAGCCCACCCACGTCTGGATCCGGCTAGGCCCAACCAAAACAACCAAATCCAGTGGCCGGTGAGCCAGATCCAACTGATCAAGCGACTCTTCGGTCGCCGTCACGTCCCCAGGCCGCCGTGGCCAAGCCAGTCACCACCGGATCCGCCACTAGCCGCAGTCATTTCCACTGGTTCCGACCGCGTCACCGCGTGGGTCCTACAAACCGTGTGGTGACAATCGACTCCTCTCCAATAGAGCATGCAATCGTCACTTCACGCGTTGGTTCACGTGGCGCGATCGTCATGTGAGAAGCATGCGTTGGTTCATGACATGCCGCAATCGTTGTGTGAGGAAACTATAACATCCCTTCTTTCTTCTCCAGGTATGATTTTAGTGATATGACATGGCTTAAAGATAGACAGCTGAGGTATATATAGCTGTTGGAGTTTGGAGATGCCTAAGCGCTCCCATCCTAACCCACGTTTTAACCTCCGCATTTAACTTGGGCCAAACATTAATCAACTTGTACTACTAGAAGTACTCAATACTTGTCATCAATAGTTTGACAAAACTTAAACACCAGAGTTACGTACCCACAGTAAAAATAGGTAGAAGTAGAACACCGTCTCGATTATAACTTATGAGACCGTTGAATCCAGAGAAACTACCAGTCCCACATGCCTCACGTCTAAACAAGCAAAGCTAGAGCAAACACATGAGATTCCCCGCCACAAGCACGGCGCATAGCAAACAGAGAAGAAACTAAGACAAGGGGGGAAAAAACGACACCTAGCCAGACTGCGCCACTAACTATAGCGGTAGCAACGCATTTTAGACCGCCTCAACACATGGCACGCGGCACGACACGGCAAACTAGCTAGTTACGACCGACACACGCGACGCTACGATTATATATCACACACCGCACTACGATTATATATCCACGGCGATATCAGCCGTGGCGGCCGTGGGCGCCGCGTCGGTGGTGGGAGCGGTAACGGTGCCGGCGCCTGCGGCGAGGGCGAGCAGCATCTGTCGGAGACCGCGCGCGTACTCGAGCAGGCGGTCGACTGCGGGGATGGTCTCCCTGACCTCGTCCTGCGCCTCGAAGTCGCGCAGCCAGGCGTGGAAGAGCGGGAATGCATCGGCGTCGACGAGGCGCACGCCGGTGACCTCCTCGAAGACGGCCAGCCAGTAGGAGCCGCAGCCCAGCACGACGTCGAGGAGGCCGACCTCGTCGCCGCCGAAGAACCGGCGGCCCTTGAACGCCCCCTCCTGCAGCTCCTCCTCGATCAGCGCCAGGTTTTCTCGTACCTGCCGCACCGCCGCCTCCTGCTCCTCCCCCGTCGACGCGAACACGGCCCCCACCGCCGGCCCAAGCTGCATTCCATAGAAAAAGTTGAACCTATTAGCCATTCTGACAGGAAACCACGGATGCCCAAGAACCGTGCGTGCGTACTACGTGCGTGCGTGCGTACGTACCTTGTCGTCGGCGAAGTGGCACCAGAAGCGGGCTAGGGCGCGGGCGAGGGGGTCTGCGGGGAGGAGCGGGCGGGTGCCCGGCCAGGCGTCGTCGAGGTACTGGAGGATGATGACGGACTCGGCGAGGGCGCGGCCGTCGTGGACGAGCACGGGGACCTTCTTGTAGACGGGGTTGTGGCGCAGCAACGCGTCGCTCTTGTTGCCCAGGTCCTCCTCCGCGTATTCGAACTCAAGCCCCTTGAGCCGCAGCGCCAGCTGCACCCGGTGCGTGTACGAGCTCGCCCACGACCCGAACAGCTTCAGCGACGCAGCACCGGCGTTCTGCGCCTTCTCCATGGACAGCTACCTGGAGTTCGGTTCGATCTTGGACGCTCGAAGAATGGCGTTCGAGTGGCAGTAGTCCTGTGAGTGGTGATCTTCTCGGTGGGTGTTTGGCTTGGAGAGCTTTGGGGGAGAAGGGGGTTTATATAGAGGGGGTGGATGTGTTAGGTGGGGCCCACGTGGAGGTGAGGTGCACGGATGGGGCCGAGGTGTCATGTGGGGTTTTGGGCCAGGGGAACCCTAGACGGGGAGACGGGGAGACGGCGAGGGATGGGCCGGGCAGGCTTCCTGGGCAAGGCACACCCTCCGCAGAGGCGCGCACTGCCTCGTCGTGGACTTTCTTTGGAGTCACTGGGGAAGTGTGAACCTGATTACTAGTTTACTTTAGTACTACTGTACTAGTAGCAAGAGTGATTTGTTTATCCGGCCGGGTAAAAAAAGCTCTCACTGGGCGGTGATCAAGAAACCGAAGACAAGTCCTCGTTTTGCGGTAAGCTTTCACCTCGCAGCTCCGGTGGATTTGCGTCTGCATTGCCCAGTAAAAACGAGACAGCGATCGAGAAGAACTCTGATCTCGACTTGTCCCCAATGCATGCTTTGGCTTGCAGAACAATCCCGCTGGGATGCAGATTGCAGTGAATTTCTGATGCGGAAAGTAGATTTTTTTTCCCCACCGTGCGCGCGGTGATCTTTGTACGATACACGGCATCAAGAGGTGATTGTAGCCAACAGTGTGGACAAAACCGAACAGCTCGTGTGAAAGTTTGGTCAAAGTGCAGATAAAAAGCCGGAGCATGGGTTGATGAGCTTGACTAATATGTTTGCGACCAAACCAGAAAGGAATCTTGTGGCGCGTTTGACTGGAGACCACCTGCACCCTAGAATAAGCCTGGCGAAGACGGCCGCATTTATAGTTCGGCCGGGATTCATCGTTCGTGCATGTGCTAGGCTAAGCTTGAACAGATCGATCAGTAATTCAGTAGTAGCCAGTCACGGTCGTTCGTTTTCGTGCTCTTTTATATATTAAAAAAAAAAGGAAAACTAGAGGCGTCACGTTGTGCTGTGCATAATGTTATTCTTGCGAGTGGACTGTGCGTGTACAGCGAGCGTACGTACACAAAGGGGCCTGACCACGACCATGTGGCAATGGCATGGGGAAGGGCAAAGGAGGCGACCTTCGGATTGTGAAAAGCAACAGCACCCGGCTAGATAGACGGCACGACCAAAAGCCCCCGTTCCTTCGATCTGTTCCCATCAGGCATCATCAGCTGCTGCTGTGCGCGCGCCCTGTTGCTTTTCTCGTGTCCCGTACTTTCCATGAACATTCCACAGCGCCGATGCACCATTAGCATTGCTGCATTTCCATACATGCACGCGGTTGGATCCAAAATTAAGCACCCTAGGTGACACGCATTAACATTAATTGTTCGATCGGTTGTTCTCACATCAGAATTGACTAGGAACTTGTCCAAGGCAGTGAGGCACGGATGCCGGCCTCTGATTCGATCGCTTCAATATGGCCTTGGCGACCGGCCCGTGAGATGTCGTTGTCCGCTGCAGTGATTTTATCACTCGGGCAAGCAACGAATCCGAAGAGGATTCAAGCAACTTTGACGACTCGATATCGAAGGGTACGTACGTACTATCTGCGTCCCGACTGGGCGAAGGATTTAGCTGGTCTCGATCTCAGCGGGTCTAACTCTAATGCCGTAGGGGCACTGTAGTAGAAAATACGAGTAATACAGTAAAAGAGAGGGACTTTGGATAAATTCAAGAGGGCTTCGAGGATCCTCAAGAGAGGCGACTAGTCAGTGATAAGAACGAGATTGTTATTGTTAAGAAATTCACGTTTGCTTTTTTTTTTCTCTCCCCCCACAAGAGGGGGGTAATCCCTATTTATAGTCCCCTGTAAGGGTTTTGTACATTACCCTTCTGACCCTACAATGGTATTGTATTCGTAGGGGTTGCAGGGACATTTTCCGCCCCTACGCCTAGGCATTGATCCACGGTAGGCGCTCCTGGACTCGGTTCACCCTGACAGAGCCTCCGGTCCAGGAGCGGTAGCAGGAGCCTCGGGTTCGCACTAAGGGTCTCTCTGCTCCGGGACTCGCGGGGCTTCGGGGTTGTGAGACCCCGGTTTATCCGGCTTGTAATGCTTAACCATTCATTCGGTCCTAGCATCACAAAGCAGATAATCCGAGACTCGAGACATGTATACTTCCCAAAAATGCAGTATACACACCTCTTTACAAAGTTCATGCATCAATTCCATTCATTCACATAGAACCGAAGCAATAACAGGACAGAAGATAGCATAGATAAAAGATAGATATTACAAAAGATCGGCCGACCGGCCAAATCCATACACAGACTAAAGAAATGAACAGCGGAAGCAAAAGTGCCATAAGATGGCCATAAACAAAAGAGCCGACCAGTGTGCCTTTAACCCACAAGGCAACCGACCGGACCGCCAAGCTAGCCGCCAAACCCGAAGCACATCTCACAAAAGTGAGGCCCTTGGGGCTCACCTTCTTCCCCTGCAAACAAAAGCAGCCGGCAAAAGCCGGTGAGTACTTTGAATGTACTCGCAAGACTTACAGATGGAGTAACAAACCTGTACATATACTACATGCAAGCTCGTTGAAGTGGAGGCTGTATGTTTTATTTTCGGCATAAAGCAAGTTTCCCTTTTGCAATAGTGTAATAGATTGAAAACAATTTAACAAATCTGTTTTTAATGTTCAATTAACCGAAAGAACAATAATAATAACAGTAGAAAGAAGACAACAACAACCTGGAGGTGACTAACCCAATAGTCACCACAACAATAGTATGAATTACCCATTCATATCAACCATGTCAAGTTTTAATTTTGAAAACAAAGTTGTAGTCTAACTCTTGGAAGACCTCCCCAAGCGTGTCCATAACCTAGGACGAGGCTATTCGAATAGTTTTATCCCTGCAGGGTGTACCAACTTACCCACATGTCGGACCGCCTTTTTGCCACATGATTAAGCACACTTCCTTTGGTATGCCAAGACACCTAAGTCCTACGAGACGTTTCCAATATTATGTATTAACTTCGAGTCGCCCGTATGGATAGAAACCCATACGTTGTGTCGGGGTCGTGGCCCAGCCTCGGACAACTACCCGTCACGGGTAAAGCCTTGGACAACTGCGACGCCCCTCGAGGTGGAGAACCTTCACGGCAATCCCCACCACCGCACACCCAACACACGCACCAGAACACATACCATGTTTCCCACGATACCCACACAAAACCTTTCCTCCTGCGACTCGGAGATAACACACGCCAAAGTACTAAGTCAAGAGGGGTCCCATATAACCTCATGCGGTTAGTACGCAATAGTGTTTGGTTTAGTGTAACAAGATGTTTGGTTCTTGATGACTTGGGCACCATTCCGATCACACCCAAAAACACCACACCAACCTACCATTATGCCCAAGTCCAAATCCGTTTTCATTTTTCAGTTTTTGATTTACAAAATTAACAAAGCACAAAGTGCTGGACATAATGGAAGAATAATAGTTTTTGTGTGATCAAGACCATCGACTAAGCCGGTGGTCGCCCAAAGCTACCGAACTAAGCATGGCTAAGTATTTTCCAATCGGAAGCTACTAAGTGATCCAAGTCCCTCCATCGGACTCCGACCACAGCAAATCACCTAAGCTCATGGTAGTAGAGGATAAACGAGTCCTACAGATTATGCAACTATAGGACGCTAACCATAATTTGACAACAAAATAGCAATGCATACATACGAGTTGAAATCAATATAGTAGACTTGAAAAATAATGGGATTAACATGATCAAACTGCTTGCCTGCTTGCTGTGGGTCAAGATGTTGCTGGGGATCAACAATATTGTCGATGTGCTCTTCGGATCCTAACGAGAAAGCGAAAAGCAATCGATAAGAACGAATAAAATGCAAGGACTCAACAGCAAACTTTTTCCAAAAATTCTGAAAATCTTACCGAAGCAAGGCACTGATTTAAAAAGGATTTAGCAACAAGAATCAATTGATTTGGATTCTTAATGCTAAAGATACGACCAAAAGAAGGTCTTACGACCAGGTAGTGGTCGTAGAAGGACGTACGACTGGTTACTAGTCGTAGACAGACTTACGACTAGGTACTAGTCGTAGAAGCACTTACGACTGGGTACTAGTCGTAGACAGACTCACGACTTGGTACACGTCGTATAAGTACTTATGACCCGGACATAGTCGTAGTGAGACTTACGGCGAGGTACAGGCCACGACATAACTTTCGACTGGGTAAAGGTCGTAGAAGGACTTATGACCACGCCATAGTCGTAGTGAGACTTACGACTAAAGGGGTGATTGTAGGGAAACTTACAATCACTCGGTAGGCCTCTCCCTTCTAAGCATAAGGGGCCCTACTGGGAACTACGGGACGTCCTATTTACCCATCACAACACTGCATCTGGTCGAAACGACCAAGCTACAGTGACTGGTCGGAATTCCGACCACGAGGCAGCGCCTTCCGCACGCTTTGCCAGCGGCTCGGTGGCTTCTCCTACCACAGCGGCGCCAGCTAAGGGCAGAGATGAGTGCCTAAAAGTTTAACGGTTCGACCGGCGGCCAATCTTGGTCGGAGTATGGTCGCGACGGCAGATGCGACCACGAGTGCGGCCGAGTAGGTACGGCCGGAGAACCCCGAACGGACGATACCCAAAAGAACAACGAAAACACTCCGAAGCTCCTACAGGGTAAGGTGAAAGTACCTGAGCTGGAGAACGACCAGAGACCCACGGAGTGGCTCCGGTGACGAGTATCCGAACGGCGGCGGTAAGGTTCTCGCTAGCCCAGCCGACCACAGGCAGAGAGAACCGAACCGAGTGAGAGTTAAGCTCCAAAGAGTAAAGGGGGAGCAGAGGGGGCAAGGACTTGAAGAAGAAAACCCCCGCTGCAACGCCCCCACCGAAACTCCACACTCAACAATGGCGGTCGAAGAGATTGCGAGGGACTGCAGCTCAAGCAAGATGGTGAGTGCTAGCTGGAGTTGCGGAAGTGCTAAAGGAAGCTAAGGGTGAAGCAAAGGAGCTTAAATAGAGCAATGGCAGAGAGCAACGGCCGGGTTCTTCCAGTCGGGTCAACACTGCCATGAGAGCACTTGAGAGTGATGGGAGCAGTTGAGTCATGGCCCTCTGAGGGATGAGCGCGACAGGCATTTAATGCGCTCAGAGCTAGCCGTTTAAAGGTGGACATAGAGTGGATCGCACGCCATCGCTTCTCCTCTGCGCACGCCATGCCAGAGCTCACGCGCGCGCGGACAGAGGAAGGAGACGACTCGTTGGTCGTCAGATTGAATCGAACGGCTGGGCTAGATCGAGCGGATTGAACCGATCCCATCGTTCGACTGGTCGAAGGCCGTTCGATACCGATCCAACGGCTTAGTTAGATCGGGTGGTTTACAACGACTCCAGCGTTCGGCTGGTCAAAGACCGTTCGATGCCGATCCAACGGCTCACGACCCTAGCGCCCGAACGACCGAGTTGGTACAGTTAGTGGATCGACGCGCCCCGTGGCTCGAGCCCGAGTCCGACTTAAACCCAAGGAACAGTGAAAACCAGTTAGGGTTTGAATTTGAATAACTGATTTTTGAAGAATTATTTAAGGTAGCAAGCAAGCTCCAAAAAAATTACGAAATTTTAACTGGAGTTTGCTGACAACCGGAGGAATCTCATACGAAATTTCCGGAGATTCTAATGTACTGAATTTTCCTTCAGAAATTCCAGAAGGTGAAAGCTATGGTTTGACCAAGCTTTGACTCGCCTTCAGAAATTATCAAATAATTTCTAAAAATCATGAGATAATTCAGAAGTGCTGCCAAGCCTCCTTAGAACTCAGGGAAAAGACTTCCCAGGGTTTGGCACAAGATCTATGACACGGAGGTTTTCGTTTGGAGTCAATTGAGGATTTGAATTTGATTTTCCATAATTCTTTTTGAAAGAATTACAGAGATGATCAATGGCTTCAAGATGCACGAAAAGTTTTAATTTCTCCTGATTTTCTTACACTTGAAACACAAATCCATTTTTGGGACGTTACAGGGGTCCTCCGGGTTGCTTCTGCCCCGCCACGGGGGTGATCCAGAGGTCTTGTCGCCCGGCCTCGCGGGCTTCGTGGTCCTCCGGTGCTTGGTCCCACCCCGGGTGGCCCGGTCTTCTTGCCCGACCTCGCCAGGGCCTCGGGGCCCTCCGGGGTGCTTCGCCTGGGCGTTGTGGCCGGTGGGGCCACCCCTACGACAAGGCATGGACTCGACCCGCTGACTCACTGCTAAATGCAACAACAAACAAGCATGTGGTTCCTATAGAGACGTTACAGGCCTCTGCGGTGCAAGATCTGCATCCAGAGGCCACTTGATTGCTGCGTACTATGGATCCATATATGCATGTGTAGTGATGTCTCGTGCGCGCAGTCGCATCGCCCGCCCGTGCAGTTAATCGATGAGTGTACAAATTGGCAAAATTTGATATATACCACCGAGAAATATGATACTTCGAGATATACCACTCAGTATCACAAAATTAGATAAATGCCACTCCAGTTTTTTTGTTCATTTGAAATTTATCATTATCTCCACTTTTCTCCTAATTTATTTTCATTTCTCTATTTTTCATCTATTCATTTCGTGATATACCTATTTTGCCCGTGCCCTATCCAACTCCATCCACCCCTTCTAAACCAGCAATATCCATCCATTAGTGAACATGGCCTGAACCAGGGCACAGGCGCCTGCTGCCCTGGTGAGACTGCGCCGTCTCCCCGCTGTTCTGACTTATTTCTACATATGCTTGCTGCCCTCATGTTTGTTCTGGATAGGTTACTTCCATATGCAATACAGAAAACAGATCTTGAGTGCATTAGATTCAAGTTCTGCAGATGTTACTCTGGTACATCTAGCATGGTCATCTGGATATCTATATGTCATGTCGAAGTGCAAGCAAAACAGAACATTTTCAACATTACATACTAATAATAATTCACAATCGATTTTCTCAAACTGTATGTTTGGAATACCTCTTAGCTCTCTTATATGCTCAATTGCTGTCATGCAGGTCGTGCCCACTTCAAAGGGGCAAGCGCTTGCCGATGAATATGGGATCAAGTTCTTTGAAACGGTTAGCGAGAAGTCACAACATCTGTTATGGCATTCCTTCATTGTAGCATAAGAGTGAAATTTAATGTTGCTTAATGTGGCATTTTTTCTAAGCATCGGTGCCCATACCTTTGCTGCTTTGCATTTGTTGTCCATTCATAATTTTGATATATTATTATTCCTGCAGAGTGCCAAGACAAACCTGAATGTTTCTTGCATAATGCATGTACAAAGAACTGGAATTCAGTTACATACAGTATCCGAAAGAAAACATTGTACAAGTCTGTATACAAATCGTGTCGTATCTGAAATTGTGAAGAACTTCCGAATTACAGACCCAAACCAGAAAGAAATCGTTTGGGGATGGAAACGATTAGAGGAAGGCAGGGCAGGGGCAAAATAGGTAGATCACGACATGAATAGATGGAAAATAGAGAAAAGAAAAGAAATAGGGAGAAAAGTGGAGATAATGGTAAATTTCAAATGAACAAGAAACTGGAGTGATATTTATCTAATTTCGTGATACTACGTGGCATATTTCTAAGTAACATATATCAAATTTTACCGTACAAATCAGTGAGCTTATGCTTTAGTGGTTTGGTCGACTTTGACCTGATCGAATAACCTTAGTAATGTGAGACTAAACTAGCGTTTGGCAAATAACCTAGTATGTCGAAAACAGAAACTGCGGCTGTCATTGTCGTGGAGAAGCTTGGCGCAAAAAGAAAAAAAAAGAAAAGGAGAGAAAAATATCATGGAGAAGCTAGCACGTGCTAAACTTTGAGCTTTTTTTTCGAGAAAAAATTGGAGCCCTTGACAGTTGACAGTCTTGTTGCTCACTTGTTGGTTTGTTGCTGTGCCCATAACGCCCAGCTATGCCACAGTACTGCCCATGCCCCCATAAGGCCATAATGCCCAGCTATGTATCTCAGTGTTTTTGAAGGCGCTCGTACGTGCGTGCTCAATCGGTTCGAGTACGTACGTAGCGCGCGTATCCTAGTGCTTGGCGGTTAGCGGTTCCTCAGCAGGATCGTCGTCTCAGCTTTACAGTTTGCCGCACTCTATAAGTGTGCACACATAAAGCCATTTACGTGCGGGCAGATCGATCGACGGCAATCTTGGTGCATCGATCATACGCTCAACGGAACGCATTGGGGAGCCAAGCTGTCGCGCGAGGCCAGCGCGCCGAGCCCATGTCGTCCTTTTTTTTTGTTGATATATACCCCTTTTCATATATAAAAGAAGTATATACACAAATTTAACTATAAAAGGTGGACTTTAATTATTTTTTATATAACTCACATTAGAGTATCTTATAATTGGTATTTAAGTATACTGAAAATAATAAAGAAGTATAATACATTTATTTAAATAGTATATTCGAAGTGGGAGGGAGTAGTACGAAACGGGCGTCCATATTTTAATATAAAAACATGTCATACTCACAATTTAAAAAAGTTTGTCAATCTTTTTAGCAATTGATATAGTTGTAATCCAATCGTCTCTACTTTGATAAGGTTTAAGTTATACTACAATTTTAACATTGCTAAAAATTTTGTTCGAATAACCGGGGACAACCCAGACAGGCCCAGTCTCCCGCGCACGGCAACGCGCCGCGCGCGTCAACCTCAAGTAATTAGCTGGCCGGCGCGCGGGCTGAAGGTTCCGCGGCGTCGCGTTTCTGAGAGGGCGGGAGGCCTTGTGCGGCTGCTTCCTTGCCCAGCAGGCCGCCATATTCAGACGGCAGCCAGGCCGCACGGCCGCTCGGCTAAATTTGTGGTCTGATACTCCACTGCCTGGGCTGTCGTAAATTCATCCTGCCTTTGTGCCAATCCGAATCTTCAGGGCTCAGCTCGCTCCTTCTTGAGCGTCTGGGCTGTTTGCTCCGTTCTGTTCTTCCCTGGGTCGTACGCAGAGATGGCAAAACGGGCGTGCGTGCCGACCCATGGAACTATTTGTTCAGCTTAAGTACTGTATGGCACTGTAGATAAATCGGCCGATATGACCCGACAAGTTATGTCATGTTTAGATTGGCACTCAGCCCGAGCACGAAATAGTGTAATGGAAAAAGAAGTGCTTCGAATCATTGCTATTTGACTCGGACCTGTTCTGAAAAAGTCGAGGTATTTCGAATGGTTTGTTGACACGGACAAAGTAAGGGAAAACCTCTGAAAGAATTTCCATATTGATCTTGGACATATAAGAGTTCCGAATCGAATCTCTTTAGAAAGAAGATCTTTTGTCTCATGGTAGCCTGCTCCAGTCCCCTTACGAAAAATCACAGCTGATAACGGAGGAGGCGACGTCGTGCGATAGGCTACACATGCCTACCGTCCTGTCGGACTAATCATGTCCGGGTCGTCACGACACAACTCGTGAGCTCGATGTGCTGTATCTAGGTTGGTAGCCGACCCATGGGCCAACACATCATGGCCTGTTTAGTTAGCTGGGTCGGCCAAGCCGGTCAGCCCATGCAGACAGGGGCCAATGCCGTGCAGGTCGTGCCACTCATTTGGCCACCTCTAGTCGTATGCTAACGCTTGGGTTGCCGACTCTATCATACCTAAATAATTATGTCACTATAGTGATAAAAAAAACATATATAATCTAATAAGCAAACAAAGGTCTTAGAAAATTCTCAAAAAAAATCCTAAAACATATGTACGTAAAGGGAGCTGCTACACAACGTTATACTGTTTGAAGCACTTCCAACGGTATAGCAGTCTCATGAAGTTTCGTTATGTCTCATGAAATTTCATATGCTTAAAAGTTCTAGATTTTAAGTATAAATTTTTCAGATTGATGTTTCAACCAAGTTTCAGAAGGTTTCAACTTGGTATAATGAGGTTTCAACGTGTTTTGGATTTCTAGAAGTTTCCAGAACATTCCAAAAAAGTTTTAATCTTCTGTGTTTCATGAAGTTTCAATATTTGACATCGTGTCTCATCAAGTTTCAACTAGTCTCATTCAGTTATTTTGAGACATGTTTCATTAAGTTTCATTCAGTATCATTATTTCTCCATATTTGTAGAACAAGTTTCATCCAGTTTTATTAAGTTACGTGAAGTTCCATCCTTGTTTCATGAAGTTTCACTAGGTTTCAAAAAGTTTCAAACTGTTTCCACAAAGTTTCAATGAGTTTCATCCAGTTATTGGGGATTAAAACTTCATGAAACTATATGAAACACAATGAAACTTAGGATGAAACTTCATAAGACTTTGGATGTGTTGGACCGAAAAGGCGACTAGAAGGGGGGGTTTGAATAGGAGCACACTCACTTTTTCACAAATAATGAATTCAACACAATTTCACTCCGGTAGCTATGGAAGCTATGAAGATCAAGTATATCAGTACATCGGAAGACTGATATTGAATCCAATATAAACCCCTAAGCAAAACGACAAAAACAATAAAGATTAAAGCACATCAGTGCGCTGCCGGTTGGATCACTGGCCTTGGGCGGTCGGACCGATTTCCGACCGGTCTGACCGGTGGCCACGGGCGGCCTGACCGCCGGCCTCCAGAACAGACTGAAAAACCCGATGACGAAGATGCAAATAGATGAAACTTTTGATCTACTAATCCAAACTTGATGAAACTTGGAACACACTTTCTCTATGATATCAGAGACCTATTCCAATCGAAGATTATGATAATTCTTGGAGGAATCAAGATCCTTTTCCGTTTGATCAAAGACCCAACTAGACTATTGTAGCTGGTTTTGTCATGATTTCATAGAGCCCAAGATCACCCTGTTCCGAGTTGCGTAGCAAAAGTTATGGTAGTTTTGGTATTCGTCGAGAGAACACGACGTAAAAATTGATATTCTGTAGATTGGCTTGGTAGGGATAGTTTATGGCAGAATCAGAAGGGCTCCCCAACTAAGTTTATTTAGGTAATTTAATTACCTTTCCAGAAAGTCTGAGAACACATAATTTGGATCCCGGTAGTGAAAGTTATGAATTTTATAAGTTGACTATCCACTGAGGGGACAGATCGACGTTTAGGATTTGGGGTTGGAATCGAGTTAGACCCTTTCGCGAGTTCGAGTAGGTTGTTATATATATTTTTTGCTTTGGCCCGCTACTGTCGCCTTAATATGCGTTAACTATTTATTCAGGTGGTGGACGGGTCCCGGGGGCAGCGCCTTCTGCATGTCCCACGTTCTCTCGCGGTTAAGGCAAGTGTGATTATGGTTATATTAGATATTATCGAATGACTTGACCGATACATTCTATGGTTATTTATATTGTTCATGATTGATTTGGTCATATGTCTGGTAATGAGCATGGACTCTATTGTTACGAGTTACGTGTTTATCATGGTTGCATTGAAAGTTGGAAAAACTATGTTTGTGAGTTTTGTAGTATGAGTAGGATATTCATATGCAATGTTGTTATGGATGTATAATGTGTCAAATGGAGAATTCATACATATGCATCATGTAGTTTATTGAAGTCTTGGTCATGTGTTGATCAAGCCAGAGTTGGGTCCCCGTCATGTTGGTGACGGGCAATAGGCCCCCATGCTTGAAGAGCATGGGCAAGGGTCCTCATACTTGCAAAGTATGGGCAAAAGTTGCAGTGCCAGATGGCACTGGCATGGGTGTGCATAGACGGATGCACACTTTGCATTACCGGTAAAATGCAAAAAAGACAAAGAGCATAAAGAGCATATGAGCAGGTTGCATGTCATGTGTATGTGGTTTATTCGGTGAATAGATTTGTGATGTATAATTGATGGGTTTCTTTCTTATACTGTTGATACCAATTATTATGCTTGCTGAGTCTTTGGACTCACCCCTTGTTGTTTGTTGTGTTTTAGGTACCTGTATGAGATCGGCATGCATGGGGGAAAGGAAGGGTTAGGGTAGTTGCACGCTCGCACTATATACACATATGAGAATAAAAGGAAAATTAATTCAGTAGATGGATGAATTACCTAAAATTCTGCTTACGATCATTACTTGATTGGATTAGACTGTAATAAAGGAGTTTAAAAATTGGATACTTATGATCTACTTTCAGATGTCTACTTGATAAAGATGAATATCCTATGTGGGTTATGTTTGGATCATTTTTTTTAACTAGACTACCTCTTGTTATATTTGCTTGTGGGAACCTCCAGTATAGTAACTATACAAAGGAGGTTCTGCCAAAATTTGGTAAAGAGTTTTAGTTAATTATGTTTATCTTGTTATTTTAGTAGCATTCCAAGCTCATGTTGGGCTGAAGTGTTAGGTATTGGTATCGTAGCGAGCGGTTTGAGGTCCGTGGTAATTGAGAGCATTAATTTTGACACACTAAGCACAGTAAATGGGTTTTGGGTTGCATTACATCTACATTTTCGTTGATTATTTTAGTCGATTGTGTGCTTAACGTTTGAATATTTGTGCTTGTTTGTGTTGTTTAGAGATGGCAAGGGGTAGAGGTCGTGGTCGTGGTCGGCAGGGTGCTAGACGAGGCCAGCAAAGGCCTCCGCCCAAGTTCGTAACTCAGAGGTCGGGAGGCTAGTTCGTGGGATCAAGAGGAGGTTGCTTCACGGTTCAGTGGAAACTAGGCTCCTCCACCGCACTTTCAGAGCACTCCGAGATGGTTCTCGCGCAGCACTCGCGGTGGTTGCTATGGGGTCGCATCGATTGGAATGCCTTGAGGTTGGACACCTTTATGGGTGGCACGCGCATGATGGATGCCGCTAAGTGGTGCGACACATAGAGAGGCATCCGGGAGCGTTGGTTTGACTTGAGCCGAGGGTTCGCCAGGCCTTTCAGCTGAAGGGCAAGCGGATCTCTGGTGGGAAGGAGTCCTGTCACTAGAACCACGCCCATGGACCAAAGAACTTGGGAACTTTTGTGGAGCAGCCAGAGGAGGTTTTATCCTGCCTCATTTGTGGAGAGGATGGAGGTGTCTTTCAATAGTTTCAAGCGGGGAAGATGTCGGTGACAGAGTACGAAGTGGGTTTCAACAACTTAATCCGCTTGCTCCAACCGTGGCTACCAATGAGGCGAGAAGGCTAAGAGGTTTCGCAGAGGGCTCCTACAGAATTTCACAGTGTTGGGGGCTTTGAGCTGCGTGATTTTAGCTCCCTGGTAGAGCAAGCCGGGGCATGGAGCTAGAGATGCACTTTGGGAAGAGTTGCAAGGTACAGGAGGTACCATGGTTTCGAGGGTACCGTGGCGTCGGAGGAAGAGTTTTGAGGAGGAAGTGGTTCATCACCGGCCGCGGTTCCAAGAAGTTCAAGGGCCCGCATTCCTTCAAGTCCAGTGGTCTCAAAGCCACAATCAACCTCCACTTTTCGACAATCATCGAGTACTCCTCGGATGCGCCCGGTCCTGTGGCAAGGTATGAAGTGTTTCAAGTGTGGCAATGATCATCGTGCTCGTGAGTGTACCAGTCGGGTTCTTGTCGCCACCGTGGTCGGGATGGTCACAAGTCGTTGGTTTGTAGGCGTAATCCTACCAAGATTATCAAGTGGGAGCCAATTCAAGAGTCGACCCAAAGGCCGCTTCTTCTCGAGGGTCTGCGGATGCTTGCAGCTACTCCTACTTAGTCTGTCCCGGTTGTGTGATTTCGTTAGATGGAGAAGACTTTATTGCTAATCTAATGGTTATGAAGGTGGAACCATTTGACGTTATTTTGGGTATGGATTGGTTGCATAGTTACCGTCTTTGTCATATCATGCTTTTGGAGGACAAGAACTCTACAAGTCTCCGCCGAGGCGGGGAGATAGTTTTTCGTGGTGGTGCCCCTCCTATTCACTCGGTGCAGCCGCTAGTTTGTATCTGGTAGTAGAGCAAAGAAAGAGTGGATTTCTCTTGTCATTAGTAGAGACCCCAAGTTCGCCTTTGATTGCGGGAAGTATCCGGTGGTTCTGGAATTCTTGGACGATTTCCGCAGAGTTGCGGTAAGATGCCTCCACCACGCCCGATGGAGTTCAGATTGATTTAGTGCGGGCGCCGACCGGTTTCTATGACCCCGCATCTGTCGCACGCCCTTTTCGGGAGGGATTAAAGAAGCGGTTGGACGATCTAAAGGCGAAAGATCTTATTCGTCCCAAAGGCGTCTCCGTGGGGAGCTCTGTGTTATTTACCAAGAAGAAGGATGGTAGTTGGCGCATGTGTATTGATTATCGTGTCTCAACGGTGACCATTAAAAATAAATATCCTTTGCCACGTATTGAAGATTTATTTGATCGCTTGAGAGGGGCAAAAGTATTTTCAAAGATTGATCTCGGTCGGGATACAATCGATTCTGTCAGAAAGGAGGATATTGAGAAAACAGCGTTCTCCACAAGGTATGGGCATTTTGAATTTAAAGTTATGTCTTTTGGACTAACGAACGCCCCTGCTGCTTTCATGGAGATAATGAATAGGATGCTGCATGAGTATTTGGATGACTTTGTAGTCGTCTTTATTGACGATATTTTGATCTACTCAAAGACTCAAGCAGATCATGTGCATCATCTGAGGCTTGTATTGAGACGCTAAGGAGCATAAGTTTTATGCTAAGTTAAAAAGTGCGAGTTCGGACGCCTCGGTGGGATTCTTGGGGCATGTCATCAATGAAAAGGGAATATTAGTTGATCCAAGTAAAGTTTCCACAAGGGTAGAATGGGAAGGCCGACCAATGTCAAAGAGGTGAGAAGCTTCCTTAGAATGGCGTGATATTATCGGAGATTTGTACATGATTTCTCCATCATTGCCAAGCCTTTATCTAGGCTCGCTCGTAAGGATGTGAAGTTTCGTGGGATGATGATTGTGAACGCAGCTTTGGACCTTGAAAGAAAAGTTGGTGACCGCTCCGCTCACGGTTCTCGAGCCCGGAAGCGTTTCACGGTTTTCTCCGATGCTTCTCGAGTTGGGTTGGGTTGCGCCCTAATGCAAGATGGTAAGGTTTTAGCTTATGCATCGAGGCAATCAAGAAACATGAGCGTAATTACCCAACCCATGATTTAGAGTTGGCCGTGGTGTTTGCATTGAAGCTTTGGAGACACTACTTGTATGGTGAGACTTGTGATGTATTTACTGCATCACAAAATTCTTAAGTATATCTTTACACGTATGATCTCAATTTGAGGCGTAGCGCAGATGGTCGAGCCGATCAAGGATTACGATCTTACAATTCAAGCACCACCTGTAAGGCCAATGTGGTAGCCGATGCTCTTAGTCGCAAGGCGACGCCGCTACTGGATTGCCTTATTGCTGATTTTGACCGCATGGGGATATCCTATTGCTATGCGGCACGGCACGTGGAGACACAGTTGATCTTAGAGTCACCATCCCGCAGCGTGTGCGGGAAGCACAAAGAAGATGATCGATTATTTCGAGGGTCGAAGCGTATGGATATGGGCAAGGAAGGGATTTCAGTTTGATGGGTCCGTGCTTTGCGGTTTAAGGGTCGCTTTGTGTGCCATGAAGGCGGAGGTTAAAATGACATCTTGAGGGAAGCACATCGCACCCCATATTCTGCTCATCCGGTGAGACGAAGATGTACCGTGATTTGAAGCAAAATTTTCGTGGAAAAGAATGAAAGTGGATATAGCTAACTATGTAGCCTCTTGTGGTGTTTGTCAACAAGTGAAGGCGTAACATAAATGACTTGGTAGGTTATTGCAGCCATTAGAGGTCCTCAATGGCCTTGGGATGATATCTCTATGGATTTTGTGGTCGCGTTATACTCGATCGCCACGAGGAAAGGATGCAATTTGGGTGATAGTGGATCGATTCAAAGAAGTTTACAAGACTTTGTTCCCATCCGCACGACCAATTCAAAGAAGTGATTTGGCTCCTATCTATGTGCGGAAATAGTGAGATCGCATGGGTGCCTAAGACCATTATCTTGGACAGAGATGCCAAGTTCATGTCCAAGTTTTGGGAGAGTCTGCAGAGTGCTTTGGGCACACAGCTTCGTCTTAGTACAACGTTTCACCCCTGCATGATAGACAAATGAGCGCATAATTTAGACATTGGAAGACATGTTGCGTGCTTGTGTTTTGTCGTGGAGGGGCAGTTGGGAGGACCAATTGCCACTTACGAGTTTGCCTACAACAACGGCTACCATTCCAAAGATTAGAGCCGCACCGCTTGAAGTTCTATATGGGCGGAAATGCCGATCGCCCCTTTGCTGGGATGCAGTGGGTGAGAAGGCAGTCTTGGGACCGGACTCGATTCAGAAGACAGTCGAGCGTGTAGCCTTGGTGAGACAGAATCATAGCGGAATGAGTAGGCGTAAAAGTTATGCAGATGTGAGGAGACGTGACTTGGAGTTTGCGGTAGGAGACCAGTTGCTTTTGAGAGTGTCCCCCACCAAAGGCATTGTCCGATTCGGTACTAAAGGGAAGCTTAGTCCGAGGTACGTTGGACCTTTCCCAATTATTGCAAGAATTGGGAAGTTAGCCTACCGCCTGTACCTTCCAAAGTCCATACGGGGTGTTCATAATGTGTTTCACGTCTCGATGCTGAGGAAGTTTTTGAAGGACCCAGAGCATAAGATTTCATTGGAGCCACTGACGATTGAGCAAGATCTCACAGTTGAGTCTCGACCAGTGCGTATCTTGGAAAGGTCAGAGCGAGTGCTGAGGCACAAGACGTTGGTATACGTCAAAGTATTATGGACCCACCAATCAGAGTGGGAAGCCACTTGGGAGTTGGAATCTCGCATGCGCGAGCAATTCCCAGAATTATTTACCACAGGTACGTGATACTCTGGTTCTAGTAGCTTCTACTTTGGCGTGTTAACCTTGGAAGGATTCGGGGTCGAATTCTGTTTAAGGGGGGTAGAATGTAATATCCCGGTTTCGGTTCGGTAAATTGAAGAACTAGTCGGGAGGAGAAAGAGAGCTTAAAAGGAATAGCAAAACCTGTATAGAAGAGGGGGTTTTCCGCATTTGTTCGACAACTGGGGCGCGGTCATGTCCAGAGAGGCCCTCTTGTGCCGGCCAAGGGGTTCCCCCAAAACCCTAATGCCCCACCCTCCCCTTTTTCCCTAGTGGCCGCCGCCTCCCCACCTCTCCTCTCAGGCGCCGCCTCTCCCCACCTCTCCCCTGTGCCACCATCTCCTCCACAGCACCACCACCCTCCCCGGTGAAGGTTCTTGCTGCGGTCCTTTGGAGAGAAGGCGAGGCGACGACTATTGGAGGGCCGGCCAAGTGGAGACAGCAGATCGGTTTTGGTCAGCGCTGTTGCTCGTCAGATTTGGGAATGTTGCGTTCATTTTCTGACATGATCAACTCTTAGAAAGTTGTAGGTCTCATCTTTATCTTTCTTTTGGCACCGATATCATCTGATTTGGACGTACGGTTTACGAGTTATGATAGTTTTATCGTGACTGTCCAGGAGGGTTGACGTGAATTGGCAGATTGTCTTGTCTGGCCAATTTGAATTTTTTAGAAGCCGAATCAGAAATGCCTCCCAAAATAAATATTGTAGATAATTCTGTAAGCTTTCCAAGTTAATAAAGAACATTTTTTTAGAGTTTCCAATAAAAAGTTATGCAAGTTTTACCATCGCTGTTTTCTGTCTGTCAGATTGTTAGGACAGAGATCTTCACCTGAATATTAGGACTAGTAGGAGGCCGAATCAGTGGACTTGCCCAACTAGACTATTGTAGCTGGTTTTGTCTTGATTCCATAGAGCCCAAGATCACACTGTTCCGAGTTGCGTAGCAAAGGTTATGGGAGTTTTGGTGCTCTGTCCAGAGAACCCGATGTAAAAATTGATATTCTGTAGATTGGCTTGGTAGGGATAGTTTATGGCAGAATCAGAAGGGATCCCCAACTAAGTTTATTTAGATAATTTAATTATCTTTCCAGAAAGTCTGAGAACACGTAATTTGGATCCCAGTAGTGAAAGTTATGAATTTTATAAGTTGACTGTCCACTGAGGGGACAGATCAACGTTTAGGATTTGGGGTTGGAATCGAGTTAGACCCTTTCGCGAGTTCAAGTAAGTTGTTATTTTTTTTTTGCTTTGGCCTGCTACTGTCGCCTTAGTGTACGTTAACTATTTATTCAGGTGGTGGACGGGTCCCGGGGGCAGCGCCTTCTGCACGTCCCACGTTCTCTCGCGGTTAAGGCAAGTGTGATTATGGTTATATTAGATATTATCGAATGACTTGACTGATACATTCTATGGTTATTTATATTGTTCATGATTGATTTGGTCATATGTATGGTAATGAGCATGGACTCTATTGTTACGAGTTACGTGTTTATCATGGTTGCATTGAAAGTTGGAAGGGCTATGTTTGTGAGTTTTGTAGTATGAGTAGGATATTCATATGCAATGTTGTTATGGATGTATAATGTTGTCAAATGGAGAATTCATACATATGCATCATGTAGTTTATTGAAGTCTTGGTCATGTGTTGATCAAGTCAGAGTTGGGTCCCCGTCATGTTGGTGACGGGCAATAGGTCCCCATGCTTGAAGAGCATGGGCAAGGATCGTCATACTTGCAAAGTATGGACAAAGGTCCCTATGCCAGATGGCACATGCATGGATGTGCATCGACGGATGCGCACTTTGCATTACCGGTAAAATACAAAAAAGACAAAGATAAAGACAAAGAGCATAAAGAGCATATGAGCAGGTTGCATGTCATTTGTTTGTGGTTTATTCGGTGAATAGATTTGTGATGTATAATTGATGGGTTTCTTTCTTATACTGTTGATACCAATTATTATGCTTGCTGAGTCTTTGGACTCACCCCTTGTTGTTTGTTGTGTTTTATGTACCTGTATGAGATCGGCATGCATGGGAGAAAGGAAGGGTTAGGGTAGTTGCACGCTCGCACTATATACACATATGAGAATAAAAGAAAATTAATTCAGTAGATGGATGAATTACCTAAAATTCTGCTTACGATCATTACTTGATTGGATTAGAATATAATAAAGGAGTTTAAAAATTGGATACTTATGATCTACTTTTAGATGTCTATTTGATAAAGATGAATAGCCTATGTGGGTTATGTTTGGATCATTTTTTTTAACTAGACTACCTCTTGTTATATTTGCTTGTGGGAACCTCCAGTATAGTAACTATACAAAGGAGGTTCTGCCGGAATTTGGTAAAGAGTTTTAGTTAATTATGTTTATCTTGTTATTTTAGTAGCATTCCAAGCTTATGTTGGGCTGGGGTGTTACATGATACCACTGGAAGAAGCACCCTTTGACTTAACAGATGGTTGGGCAAAACCTGCAGATTTAAAAATTATTTTTGCATGTTGGGTTTTGAATTCAACTAATCTATTTTCCAAGACTTGAGTAACTTTTGGCTTTGAATTGTCTTGGACAGAGTTGTATCCTAACCCTTACTTCCTGTAAGGAGTTTTAGACTTGTCCAGAATCATGTTTAATTGTTTCTTACCTTTAAGGAATTTTTCTAAGATATCCTTAAGATAAGTATTTTCTTTTTCAAGATTAAAACATGATTCACAAGTTTTACCCTTAATGGCTCTAGCATATCTCTCCTTATATAAAGTGACTTCAAGCTTAAGGGTTTCGCATGAAATACAAGTAGCAGAATCAATTCTATCCTTAAGCTTAGCAAAGTTAGCTCTAACTGCGTCTACTATATCTTTTACTTCATGTTCACGTTCAATGCAGAAAGTGCAAATGCTAGAATCAACATTACCAGAAGCAATCAAATTGCTAGATTCTAAGCATTTTTCACAAGGAGTAGATTTAACTTCAATTAGCTCAGTTCTAGCATTTTCAAGTTGATGCAAAGCGACATCATGAGAAGTTTGTAAATTAGCGAGTTCAGAATGTAGAGCATGGCAGGAAGTACATTCGTCAACATCAAGACTCTTAGAGTTCACAAGTTCTAATTTCAAATTATCGATTTGTGACTCTAAATCCTTATTCCTAGCCATGGTAAACTCTAAAGCTTCATGCGGACTAATCAGTTGCTCATATATGGTTTCACATCTATCAAATAGAATCTCATAAGATGAAGGTACCTCATTGATGTCATCGGCGTCGACGGAGTCAGCCATGTAGCACATGCCGGTGAAGTCCTTGGCCTTCCCTTTCTTCTTGTCTTGGGGAATCTCCTCCTTATCCTCTTCGCTCCCAGAGTCCACATCGCTCATGGATTGCTCTTCAAAAGTGGCAATGACCTGGTGAGCGACCTTCATGAGCTTGGCAGCATCATACTTGGGCTTGTTCCCATAAGGCTTCTTCCAAGCTGCCTTCACCTCCTTGTGGTTCCTCTTCCCCTTTAGCTTGGGGTAATTTGCTCGAATATGATTGAGCTCTCCACACTCAAAGCAAATCACAGGGCCGCCTCTCTTTCTGTTTCTTACTTTGTTATAGGCTCTTGTGAACTTTCTAGCTAGAAGGGCTAATTCAGCCTCAGGGATACTCTCAAGTTCTTCTTCATGGATTGTAGATAAACAAGCAAGTGAAAAATCAGAAAAAGATTCAAAAGAACCATCATAAGATCTCTTGAGAGGATCTGCTACCAATGCCATATTCTCCTTCTTGGGATGGTCAACCGTTTTAATTTCATGGGTTGTGAGTTTGCTATAAAGCAACTCCAAAGTGAGGCTCGAAAGGTTGACGTTCTCCTCAATGGCAATAGCCTTCATCTCCCACTCCTTGGTGTTGATTGCAGCCAAGAGGTGGGTGACATTCTCAGATTGAGAATACTCAATATCAACTGCTCTCAGCTGGTTGAGTACCTTGTTGAAGCGAGTAAAGACGTTATCGATGCTCTCTCTAGGACGCATCTCGAACTTGTTATACCCTTGCTCAAAGACCGTCTGACGCACCTTCTTGATTTGGGACGAACCCTCATGGTAGGTTTTGAGGATGTTCCAAATTTCGTGTGCGGTCTCAAGGTGACAGATTCTGTCATACTCCTGTCTACCAAATGCGGCACATAGGAGGTTCTTTGCCTTGTGGTTGTTAGCCAAGAGAGTTGCTGAAGCCGGTGTAGTAACCTTGGGCAAAACGAGCGGAGCTCGAACAACTTCCCATATGGCATGTCCTTCGCTCTGAAGGTAGACACGCATGCAATTCTTTCAATAGGTATAGCCGAGCCCATCAAAGACATGCGACTTTGTGGAGTACTTCTCCATCGCCAAAGTTCAGTGACCGGTTAAGATCAAGATTGAACTAACCGGGCTCTGATACCACTTGTTGGACCGATACGGCGACTAGAGGGGGGTGAATAGGGGCACGATCTCTTTTTCACAAAGGTCGGATTCAATAAGATTTTCTCTCCGATAGCTATGAGAGCTATGAAGATCAATATCTAAGTACAGCAGAAGTCTTGTGTTGAATCCAATCCAAACCCCGGAGAAAAACAACCAAAATCAACAAAGGCTAAAATCCTAAGTGTTGGGCGGTCTGACCTCTATGTCAATGGTGGTCGGACCGGTCGCCTTAAGCGGTCGGACCAGTCACCTTGGGCGGTCTGACCTCCAGCCTGATGAACAGTGAAATCAGCGACCGATCACCTTGAGCGGTCGGACCACCACCTTGTAGGCCTCGACCTCCACCGATGAACAAGTGAAATCACTTAAAAACGGTTGCAAATAGATGTAACTTTTGATCTACAACTCCAAACTCGATGAAACTTGGAACACACCTTCTCTAGGATATTAGGAACCAATTCCAATCAAAGATCATGAAGATCCTTAGCAAAGTTCCAATATTTTCCCGTTTGAGTGAATGATGGTTCAAAACTGAGTCAAAACGAAAACTAGATCCAAAACCTTGCTCGTGGGTTAGAGATGATCAAGATAATCATAGATGAGTTCCCACATGTCACAGCAAGCAAGATCATGGGCAGAAACCAATAGAAAACTTGAGAATTAAAGAAGACCCTAAAATCACAAAATAGAGAGCAAGAACAAAAAGAGACTCATCTCAAGATTAACTTGCATAGATTGATTTGTGATTATTGCTGGTTTACAGCCACTCCAACATGGAGGACAAAACTCAATACATGAGGGCACAATCAATATTCTCTTCAAGAATCCTAACCTCTCCACTCCCTAATCTCAAAAACAAAACTAGGATTTCAAAATAAGCAAAAGGATTAGAGGAGGTGCACAGCACCCTCCCATATTTATAGTGGAGGCTAACCTTCTAGAAGAGTTCCTATTGGGCATACGTTAAGCCCACACACAAACGGGTTTAACTCACGCACACATTTTAAAGCGCCGTCTTCATCTTCTCTTGACCTAAACCACTTCTCCTTGCGTTGTCTTGCGCCGCAGGTTTAGCCAAAAGCAGACTAGGCGGTATTTTAGTGATATTACCAAAATACCCCTTCTCGGCCCTTCTCCGAAAACCGAGTCCAATCTTTATGAAGCAGTTCCATGCTTCGCCACATGTAGGTTGATCAGTGGCTCTTATCATGTCGACAAGTCTCTCCCATCCGGCTCCCACCGAAACCACCATGGCACTTGCACAGACCCCCGCGCCGCTTGATGCAACATGTCGCACCGAACTTCCCGTTCGGTTATCCTTGTCCATTTTGCGCCACGCTCGAATCCAATGACTTCATCCGGCATCATCGATCGTTCTGAACCTCAGCTCTCCAAGCCTAGTCCCGATCATCCTCGCCGTTGACCGTCGTTGACCTCTGGCCGGTCGGACCGCCCTCTAGCCGGTCTGACCGCCGCTTTGGCCGGTCTGACCGCCAAAGGCCTAACAGAACTAAAACTTGCCGAAAAACGTGTGAATTGACAAACCTTTAATGCCATTGCGAATTGTAACATCATCCTAAGATCATGAGCATACCCATGATATCCACAGAGGTTTCAACTACACGTGATCGGAAGGAGGTTCGACTACACGTGGTCAGAAGGATGTTCGACTACAGGTGGTCGGAAGGATGTTTCTACTACCTGATCAAAATGAGGATTTGACAACACGTGGTCTGAAGGAGGTTCGACTACAGGTGGTTAGAAGGAAGTTTTGACTACTTAGTCGGAAGGAGGTTTCGACCACAGCGGGTCGGAGGAGGCTTCGACTACCTGGGTGGCAGTGGCGGCGCACGGAGCGGCGAACGAAGGCTAGAGAGAGAGAGGAAAAATGGGGAAAAAGAGAGGGGAGTTCGGAGGGTTCCCGGTCCTCCTATTTTATAGAGGTTTAGGAGGAGAGAGGGAGGAGTTCGACGGCAGGGGTGCACGAGCGACCTCTGGGCGGCGTAGGGCATGTCGCGACCAGCGGCATTCACGGAGGGAGAAGAATAGGTGCACGATTAACAGTGGCGGAACGAGGCATTCAATGTGCATGGAAGAATAGGGAGGAAAATGCACCGGCGATGACAACTTTATCGGCGGTCATGATGCAGCGCGGACGCGGCTCGAGACGGGGAGGAGTAGAGGGAAGGTGAGCGAGGAGACGGGGCGACGAGGCGCGGCAGGGTCAACAGGAGTATGTGAGGGAGGAGACAGGGTATAGACCCAGAGAATGGTGTGGCGAGGCGTTGATGCGGCGGCATGGGCCACTGGCTTCGAGAGGAAGACGACGGGTAGGTGAAGCCGGCCGGTGGGGCCCGCTTGTCGGCGAGGGCGAGGCTCAGAAGCGCGGGGAAGCAGGCCGAAAAGTCAGGACAATGGGAATTAATAGGAACATACCACGGGGGAAATCGGACCGAAGCATTTTCTAGAATTTTGAAGATTTTCGAATTACAGAAATTGAAATAATTCATTTAGGTTTTTAGAAAATAGTAAATAAAGTCCAAAAATGTAGAAAAATGCACAAAAATTCATTGAATCATTTTGAACTTAATAAAATTATTTTTGACTCAACATTAGTAATTAATTTTGCAAATAAAATTATTTTGCCTTTAAAATAAGTAGGGAAAAAGTTTTAAAAATCCTAAAAACTGGAAATAAAAATTTAGGCTGTTACAGCTACCCACCAACTGCATTGGCTCGGGGCACGACGGGTAGTAGTTACTTCCATTTTCCACCCCTCCACCTGCATGGCCCGCTCTACCCCGACGCCGAGAGCCCCCAACAGCAGCCCCATCATCCTCCATCCCAAACCCTGGCAAGAGCTGGTACTCGGCAGCAGACGTCCTGGCACCCCGCAGAGACGTGCCCAAGTTTGGGCGGGCGCTGTCGGGCCGAAGCGTACTAGGAGCGAGTTGCGCTATGGGAGGATTAGAGCGAAAGCGGGCTGGCCAGCCTGGTGCGACGGGTTGGGGATGGTGGAGTAGGTAACGCCTCCAACAGGCTCGATGAAGTAGAACGCCGAGCGGGCGACGCGAATAGCTCGTGGAAGGCACGGATGGCGGAGTCAACGGTGTTGGCCGGGACACCGTGGTTGGTGACGTGGAAGAAGCCGCAAGAACGAGCGACAGCACAGACGAGCGGGGCAGTCGCTGAGTGCGGGAGAGAGAGGTTAACGGTTGGTATGGTCCTCCATGGAGGGGCAAAGAGATAGTGAAAAAAGGATGAAGATGATGGGGGTAGAGGAAGAAAAGGTTGGTTCATATGAGAGGTGGATTGTATTGTACTAGGAGAGACAGACAAGGACGGTTGAGGAGGGGAGGTGCACATGGGGGAGGTGGGATGTGGTCTGATTGTATGGACTATTTTGCTTGTACTGTTTTTTGGCACCAAACGCTATAGCGTTTGGTAGCATTTTCTGTAAGTAAAATATTGAAAACTCCAAAAAACAGCTATACATGATATAATATTGGGGTCTGTTCGAAAACAAGTGTTCTTAACATAAATTCTATAGAAAATAGTACTCATTAAAAAAATCTCGCATATCAAATGGCCCTAAACTCCGCTTTTTCTAATGCCAATAAACTGTACGTCACCAGACTTAGAATTTTTTTAAAAAAAATAATATTATTTTTTAAAAAAATTACAAAAATAAATAGCCGACACAAGAAAATTAGAAAAAATAGGTTCCTATCACAGTTTGAACTGGCGATAGGCTCCTGTCGCCAGTTCAACTGGCAAGAGGAACCGTGTTGCCTCCCTGTCTCTAGTCCAACTTATGTCGCCAGTTTAACTACGATAGGGACCTGTCGTCAGTTCAACAACGACAAGGATCTGTCCTCAGTTGAACTAGCGACATGGGCTCTTTCCCCTATAAGAGCTCCCTGAAACCCTAAAATTCGGCACAAGACTCGTTTTTATTCAAAGAAAGGAGGGAAGGGAGACGAGTAGAGGGGAGGAGAGAAGCTAGCGAAGCTCTGTCCATCCGATTGCCCACCTGTGAGGTAATTTCTTGAACTGAATGGATTACATAGTATTAGATGTATGATTGCGTAGTTCAGTATATTGTATATAATTCTTTTCGGTGGGTAGTCTTATTTTAGATATGTGGTTAACTGTGGAAATGTTCTTCATGGTGCAGTGCGTCAATTATGTCGGACGTCACCAATTTCAAAATTTACTACAGTCCAGGGAATATTCTGGAGGGTCCTGAGGGGATTGATCTAAGTTATTTTCAATCGGCGACCATGCCCCTGCTAAGAGCAAAGGGGTGTACATACGGCGCTGTGATGCTATGGTTGGTTCATAGATTCCAAGTGGACCGTGATGTATATGATCTGAGATTGAGTTGTCTTGCCCCCCGAGCAACACATACCACATATTGGGAGTTAGTGTAGCCGAAGGGAACAAGGTCATGACAGTTATATCTATGCATGGCGAGGGAGGGATGATGGGATTTGGTCCTTCTGGTCCAGGCATATGTCAAGCGCACTCCTACATCCGCGGCTGAACAAGAAGAGGGTGGTGATGCCGAAGAAGAAGTCGGTTACTCTAGCCACATCGCGGCACACATAGTGCTCGAAGCTCCTAGAGTTGTTGATGCTGTCGACGAAGACCCTGGAGAAGTAGCTCCTTCAGTCAAGCAGGCCAGTGGGTTTGCTGACGAGGGTGAGGAGCTAGAAGCCATAGTGCAAAGGATGGATCAGGAATCCCGAGACTACAATGCATTGTCAGCAGATGAAGGATCCGACAACGAGTATGATGTGGACCAACAACATCGTCAACAAAAGCTCCCGTGTGCCGTGGGAGTACGACCAGAGTAAGGTCGGGCAAGGAGCTATGCACAAATGCAAGGAGGTCATACAGGAGGCGGTCAAATTCTGGGTGCGGTGTACATTCACAGTCGTCAAGTCTAACCCAAGATGCTACGACGTGAAGTGCAAAATAGAGGGATGCACTTGGAGAGTGCATGCATTTTAGCCTAAGTGGGACACCTACTAGAAGTGCTCTATAGTGGTCCCGCATACATACATCGTCACTGAGTCAGTGCAGTCCCACAGGAACCTATCATCAGGCTTCATCGCCAACCCCATGTATAGTGACATCGTGGATAACCTTAATTTTGAGCCACAATCCATCTTTCGTGCGATTGAGGCAAGGTTCCAGTATACAATCAGCTATGCCAAGGCTTAGAGGGCAAAATAGAAGGCATTGAAATCAAGGTTCTGTACGTTCGATGATTCCTACCACAACCTCCCCAGGCTACTCCGAGTCATACAAGACATGAATCCCAGCACTCATGTTGACATTCAAGATGCCACACATTCGAAGTGGGCCAATAAGAGGGTGATGCAGCGAGTATTCTTCACCTTTGGTCCATGCATCAATGCATTCCGGTACTACTGTCTAATCTTGTGCGTAGATGGCACATTCCTGACGGGAAAGTACAAGGGCTAGATACTGACCGCAATAGCGATAGACGACAATAGGCAAGTTCTTCTCGTGGCATTCGCTTTCGTTGAAAGCGAGAACACGGACAGCTGGTTGTGGTTCCTGAAGAATGTGAGGATTCATGATCGGCATGCCGGCCTGCTAAGTGCAACAACCCAGCTGCAACAAGGAGATAACGAATCACTTGCTTGGGTGGATCTATAGAGCAGATGGTGCATGAGGCACTTGATGACAAACTTCTACAAGTAGTTTTGCAACATGGGCCTGATGAACCTGTTCAAGCGGTTATGCAACCAAAACCAGCAACGGAAGTTTGAAGTACTCTAGAAGATTTTGGATGAGCAGACCTAGACGCACTGAAGGGAGGCAACGAAAAGGGCCACCCCAAGCGCTGACCCGCCCCGAGCATTACCATAGCTACCCACAGATAGTCCCAGTCTGACAAGGAGGACGGGGACGCAGGTGAAATGCTTCTCGGACTGGATTGAGCACGAGCCTAAGGAGAAGTGGTCACTGTTGCATGATAGAGGCAGTGCTCGATATGGTGTCGTGACAACCAATCTAGCCGAGGTTTACAACTGGGTCATGCGTGGCGCAAGGCGCCTCCCTTTGGTTGGTATTCTTGAGGCAATTCTCTGCGGTATGACAAACTACTTCATTGACAGAAGCAACAACGTGTCGCTCACCATGGCAAATGATAGAGTACTATACCCCGCCATGATCACCAAGTACATGGAGGAGAAGAGCAAGAAGGGCGAGATGCATCGGGCATTTAAGTTGGGCATAAGGGAGTTTCGCTTTGAGATAATGTGCAAGGATAAAGGAAGCTGCGGGATGAACCGTGAGAGAATTACCCACGAGTGCACGCTACGTTGCGCTAGTTGCGTATGCACTTGTAACAAGCCCCTTCTTCTGTATAGGCCTTGCTCTCATGTTATGGCCGCATGTTCCACATTGGCGCAACATCCTTGGCAGTACCTCTCTTATTACTTCAACAAGGAGGAGGTGATGCAAACATGCAGTGCGAAGATGTATGGTTATGCTGTGATTGTCCATTTCACTAGCCATTCGACCTGGGTGCAACTAATATGGGCCGCGAACATTCATAGGCTGAACGAAAAGGTGAGTCGACGACAGGTACGGCGCATTAGGAACGACATGGACGAAGCAGAAGCCGGATGTTGTACAAAGAAGTGGTATATTTGCAGGGAGTGTAGGCACACCTTCAAGAAATGCCCGGTGAGAAATCCTCAGGATGAAGGAGACATCAGCATTCTGGACGTCGTCGTGGGGACCTCATCTGGCCGCCCGACTCGAGGCAGTCCACATGTGGAACATTGATGTCGTGGCCATGGAAAAGCACAGACAGTTGTAATATGTGATTGCAAATGTTCTAGAATATCACTTTGATTTGTAAAAAATTAAGTGTTATGGCATTTTTCTCAATGTTATGTAATATGAGTGTGATATGTCTAGTTTTGAGTAATGGCAAATTTGCATGATTTTATCTTCCTTACCAACCTGTGGGAGGAGTTGGGGTTATGCTTATCCCTCTGTCTTCTGTTCATATTTACACGATCTTGACTTTTTGTTACTAGAAAATTTACTCCATGGACCAAAGGTAAAGTGCAAGGTAAGGAACCAGAAATACATTTGAGTCCGGAGACAGAAGCACATTACAAGTGGTCACATGGCATGATGGTTCGGCAAATTATTTTAGTCATCCTCGCTACTACTATAGTACACTAGGACACAAGCATCCGGACCATGTAAGCATACATACCTTTCGGGGATAGTAAAGAATATGGCAGGTAGGACGGAGGACTACTACGGAATGACCCGACCTACTGCGTAGACCGATGCCATTTACCCTTCCTTGTGAGATCAGTGTTGTACTCCTCGCCGGCCTCCTTGGCCTTGGCCACCATTTCCATCTTTTTCTCTCGCCCCTTGCGCCTGCATGCCTCGAGATGAGCTTTCGTCTCCCAGCGGATACACTTGTTTTTCTCTTCGTTGTGGCGCTCCTCCTCCCATATCTCGTGGGGCCTTTTGGTATCCCACTCCTCGTAGTCGATTTGCCACTGGTCGCATGGATGGATC
Source organism: Hsuehochloa calcarea (assembly GCA_036346395.1). NCBI lineage: Eukaryota > Viridiplantae > Streptophyta > Magnoliopsida > Poales > Poaceae > Hsuehochloa > Hsuehochloa calcarea. The sequence goes on along the minus strand of CM070602.1, from coordinate 16,651,574 downwards.
TCTTGGTTGATCCACTTGCGGTAGCCACATAGCGGATCTTGAAAGAGAAATGGTAGGGGAACATACTGTAACTGGTCCTTACCGGCTACCGATAGCTGCTCGTATCCCAACGGCAGTCGGGATAGTCACAAGAGTAGTTTGCACAACCCCAGTAATGCATGCCCAGGCTGAGTCTTTGCTTGGACTTGAAGAACTTGCATGTGTCCCTACACCAGAAGAGAGACGACATCTCTCCCTTAGGCGGGTTTTGCGGCGAAGGCTCGGTTGGAATGTCTGGAAGGGATTGCTGCTATGGAGGGCAGCATCATTGCGGGAAGGTGCCCTCCTGGCACACTCCCTTTGTTCGTCCAGGGCCTCAGCATACCTTGTGAGTTCGTGGATCTCTTCCCATTTCTTCTCCATTTGAGTGAGATTGTGTTGAAGTGTTGTTGTAGAATAACCCGTCGTGGAATGAGTAGTACTTCTAGGCCGAGGTGGCCTTGCGTACGCGGCTGAATTGTAATTCAGTTGATGAAAAATTGAGTCCGTGAGGTAGCGGCCCCGAGGAGGAATCGTGTGGCAGCGCTGTGTCCCGTTGCTGTGCAAAGCTATCTCGTTGGATCATGTCTCTGCGCAAAGCTGACTCATTGGGCCACGTAGCTGCGCAAAGCTGTCTCATTAGGACACGACTCTACGCAAAGCTATCTCGTTGGGTCATGTCTCTGCACACAACTGACTCGTTGGTTCACGACGCTGCACAAAGCTATCTCGTTGGGTCACATCACTGCGCAAAGCTATCTCCTTGGGTCACATTTCTGCGCCAAGCTGACTCGTTGGGTCACGTCTCCAAGCAAAGCTATGTCGTTGGGTCACATCGCTACGCAAAGTTGTCTCGTTGGGTCACATCTCTGCGCAAAGCTGACTTATTGGGTCACATCACTGCGCAAAGCTATCTCGTTGGGTCACGTCTCTGAGCAAAGCTAGCTCGTTGGGTCACGTCGATGCACAAAGTTGTATCGTTAGGTCATGTCTCTACGCAAAGCTGACTTGTTGGATCACATCGTTGCACAAAGCTATCTTGTTGGGTCACGTCTCGTACAGGTCGCGTGAGGGAGTCAAGGCTTAGAGAGAGGGTGGTGCGGGGTGTCTCGATGCAGACTCCCTCATATGATCACGGTGTGTACGCCAAAAAGAGATAATGAAACACGACACTAGCATAACTATGGTTGTACAAAAAAATAATATTTACATGGCATGATTGAACAAACATCTAATGGCGGCCCCTCTTGGGGTATACCCCGCGTGTCGCCCCCAGCCTCGCATGGCGCTGGTGCGAGTACGTCAAAGGATCAGGCGGTCGATGTACGAGACCGACGCGAGGAGTCAGAGGTGGTGTCGCGAGGTCGAGGTCTTGCGTTGGTTGGGTCGGCTCCGGCGCACCTTGAGCTCAGAAGCCCCCCTAAAGACCTGGTCCTGGTTGCAGTAGAAGTCCCCGGTGAGTGCCTCGTTGTACGAGAAGTCTGCTTCGTCCCAACGTGGTGCACTACCTGTGAAACATTACATTACGTATGCAATCATGGGAAAACCACTAAATAGGACGTTATGCAATCAAGCAAGGTAGTCATACCTGGTGCCACGAAGGCGGCCATGGACACCTCCACGTACTCCTACCCCATGTATTGGCGGAACTAAGGACCTGCAAGAGAAGATTGTCGTTAGTAACTAGTGGGGTTTGAAATAAAGAAGCGGAAGTGAATGTGTCATGCTCACCTGCAAATTGTCCCGATGAGCTCCCACCACGGTGCCACAAAGACCCACCCGCCACGTCTGGCGGAGGAGCCCGTGGCCGTGAGCCACCATGGCTGACCCCTCGTCCATGCACTAGTGGGTCCACTGGGTCCCTCGCCATGTGACAAGTCACGATCTGGATCCCTCGCCTCGCCTTCTCCACAATGCGTTGTAGGACCTCTCTGATGTCCCCCCCGCCCCAGCGTCATCTGCTGTGTGGAGGCTGTTAACTCGAGGACCTCCCGGTGTAGATCTACCTGTACATGTAATCAACAAGTTGGAAACCTAAATCTAGCGGATTAAATATGAAGTATGGATCATTCAATATGTACCAAGTGGTGGAATATGGAGTCTAGCTGGGTGGGGTACGTGTCGGACATCGCAGCCTCGTGTCGTGGTTCGTTGACCACGTCCCGACGCAGCACAGCCTCGTTCGACTGGTGTACCACTCCATGTATTCCTCGTGCTCCCAGAGTCGTAGTGAGCATCCTCTAAGACGACGTCGCGGTAGGCGCTGAGCCATCCCTCAACCCAAGAGAACATCTTCTCTGCCCAGTAGGTAATACAACATACTCCCTTCCTAGTGTACTTGTGGATGGCAAGATAATTATTTGGTATGTATGTAACGCAGATTGTACGAAAGAAGTAAAGCACTGTAACATCCCAATTTTCAGAGCTTTAAAAATCTTTTAAATATTGGTAGCAAGAAAATTCATCATTTGGATTTATTTGAATATTAAATTAAAAAGCTTAATATGGACTTTTAGAACAAATTGATTGAATGTGCTTAATCCCAACATCAACAATTGTCAAAACTATTTTATTTAGATTCTATATGCTTGGATATATTTTATAGAATTTTCTGGAATTTTTTCCAAAGTCATTTGCTATTTTCTAATTGCTATTTGCATTTTCGGTTTTATTTAAAAGAAAATCAAAAGAATTTCCTTGAACGATGTTGGGCGAAGCCCAATACTATTCAATCATCGCGCCCAAATTTTGACCGCGTTCGCGTTTACGGTAGTTGGATCGCCATCGCACGGCAGCCGCCGCTTCGCCGTAGCGCTTCCTCGCTCTTGGCCGGTGGGCCCGCGGCCGAAGTCGTCGTCTCATGTTGCTTTCTTCTTCCTCGCGCGCCGCTTCCGCGCCATTCTTTGGAGCTCGAAGCGCGTCGACAAATGCGTATTCGTTGTCGATTCTTCGTGCCGAACCCACCAAATCATGTCTCCGGTTATTCCTTATCCGTTCCAAACCAAATCAAACCTCGAATCGGTTTCAATCTCGAAAATCTTTGAATTCAAAAACCGGCCGTTTGGACCCGATTTGGGGTTTCAAATCTCGGCGTCTCAGAGCCTATAAATACTCCCCTAGCACCGCTGGACCTCGCAACCCTAAGCCGCCACTCGCCGCCCGATCGCCCTAGCGCCGCCGCATTTGAGTTTTAGGGTTTTCGGCCGAGCTTCTTCTCCGGTGGATTGCGCGCCGCCGTCGTCGCTTTGCTCCACCGACCGCACCGTTGTGATCGGCAAGTCTCGAGCTACCTCGGCGCACCTTCTCGTCGCCGAGCATCGCCGGAGCGCCCATCCGATAAAACCGAGCTCTCTCGCGCTTCTCCTCGTCGCGGCCATCTCCGTCAACCCTGTGTGCTCAAACCGGTGCCATGTGTGCGCATTAACCTCCTCTACACGTTGGTACCACTCACCGCCGGCGAAGAGCCGCCGTCGCCGGTGACCATCGGTCCCGAAGGCCACCGTCGCCGTTGTCGCCGCGGCTCGGCGCCAGCGTCAACCCTTCTTCGGTGTGGCGGGCGCGTGGCGCCAGACGGCGCCAAAGACACGCAGCGTCGTGGCTTGGTCCATCGCGCCAGATCTCCTCGGTTCGTGCACTCGGTCGCGTGAACCGAGGCCCGACATGTGGGTCCCACATGTCGATTTATATTTAAATTTAATTCTTTTCCGGAAATTCTACCGGCGCAAGCATTGCGCAATAATTCGTTTTTCCTTTATAAAATAATTCGAAATTCAATAAAATCCAAATTAGGGTTTAATTGATTTTCCAATCTTCCAAAGCCCATATCTTTTGCATCCGAAGTCCAATTGAGCCCATTCAAATTTGTAAATTTATATAAAATTAAGATCTATTTAATGGTGAATTTTATTTAATTTTTCGAGTTTGTTTTGCCTCTGTTATTTATTTGTTTTGTTTGTTTTGTCTCGTTTTGCAGTAGGCGTCGATACTTGGGAATTTTGCAGAAGAAGGAGCACCTCAAGACCAAGACCAATATCTAGATCTATTCCAAGGCAAGTTATACCTTTGATCATTTTGAACCCAGTTTTCAAAATACCTTGTTTCAATGTATTGCATTCTATTTCAAGTATTTATTTACATGCTTTTGGGTGTAGTTATTAATCCAAATTGTTATGCCACCTTGTCTATTGTATGCCATGATCTTTTGTCACCCTAGGTTGATTAATTATTAGTTGGTATTATTGTAGCACCAACGTGGGTTGGTTAGATACGATTAGACTGCTTAGCCATGCCACGAGTCATCATTTCATATGAGAGTTGCAAATATAAACTTGACTAAGTGATTATGGAACCGTGTGATGAATCTGTGTGTCTTTGTGTGCTATTACTCGTTGATGGCATGTGTTGCACTTAATCAACAGGGTGGGAAAAGATTTAGACTGAGGCAAGTGGTGGATTCTGTGTGAATGGTGGAGCTGTGTGCTTATTAAACTTTGTGATTTGGGTTAAAACTGGAAGTCTTGCCTTGGTCAATTAAGGACTTAACTTTGTGCGCCATTGAGCTGGGCCTTCTTGTACGACCACATGCCTAGTATGGTGGGCGACTTAGTAAGTTATGGAGTCTTGACATTGACAACTCAGGTTGTATTTAAGCTATGTGATGGGCTGGAGGTGTGATATGTCACATCGCGGGACGGTTCGCTGCATCCATGTCCAATGGTGTGTGTCGTTCCAAGGGCTGTGTGTACAAATTGGACGACAGTAAAGCACACCAGGAGTGTCATTGTTTGAGATGAAGTCTCTGAAAGGTTTTGTTGTGATCAACTCTGATCCGGTTGATTTCATCGTGTGGGTAAAGTGTACAACCTCTGCAGAGTGTTTAAATCAATCTATTCGAATAAATGCGTCCTCGGTTATGGACATGCTAGGAATTTCACACGAGGGTAGTTTTCATAAAACAATTGGGAAGGGTCATTGTGTGAGATAACTTGTTCATTTGTGTGAAAGAACTTGATTAGACTGTGTCCTTTGTGAAATCAATTGATAACTTATTATTGTCTATTTGTTTTGAATTATGCTTTCAATCTATTATTTGTATTCAATTGCAAATGTTACATTTCTGCAAAACAACCACAGAAGCCATTCCTTTGGAATAAGCCATCATCTATAAATTGCATTCGTGGTATGACTTGCGAGTGCGGTGTGTACTCACTCTTGCTAAACAAATCAACGAAGTGGAGGAGTCGTACGCCGCTTTTGAAGAAGAGTTCTCTGAAGGTTGAGCGTTAGGGTCTTGATCGATCGGTTGTTCGTGGTAAATTGATGGGAGCCACCGAGTTTATTTCGTTTCCGCTGCAGTTTATTTCTTTATTGTCAGCCTTGCATGGCTTAATAAATGTAACACTCGACCATAAGGTCCCAACAGTTATTTGTTATTTAAAGTACTCGTTTATTCTTATATTCGTTGTATGGATGTGATATTTCATCAATGTTGACACTGTGTGCACTAGCGTGATCCTGGACTAGTGCAGAATACACAGAGGGTCCAGATTTGCATATTTGGGTCCCGACAAGCACGAACTTACCCATGGACTTGGGCCAGTAGCCGCTGCGCCCAGGGGGCTGGGACCTGCTGTCGCAGATCGAACTAGCGTATGACCCGCGCCACCTGGTACTCCTCCACGAAGAGCTCATGCACCTAGGCCCTCTGCGTGTACCAATGCGCGTAGTCTCGCGTGCACAGACTGTACAGTCCTCTAAGCGTTCGCGCGTAAACCCTCTCCTGAGTGTATGGCCTCCAGATGAAGCGGTCATCCGTCAGCTGGTCGAACACCACGACGTAGTCCGGGTACGACTCCTGCGTGGTGATCAATGTGTAGGTCACCTGTGGAACAGACCAAAGAAAAACTTAGCACATAAAATTATGATTGCATTACAAAAAAATAATAAATGTTCACGAAACTAACCTGTCGGCGACACCACACCTTGCCTATGGTCGGCCAGTCCACGTCGTTGTCCTAGGCATACAGGCTGACCATGTACGGTCCCATGTCCAACTGTGGACGTCCGATCTGGAAGCGCTCGAAGGACCACAGATACAAAAGTAGCGGGCATCCAGAGAGGATGGAGCTGTCCTGGGCCCAGCGGCACACGTCGCACAATGCACGGTACGTCGCGCACAGTCTGCGAGCTCACGTGCGTACCAGGCGTAGTGCTTATTGATGATGCCGCCGTGGGACCCCAGGAATATGACCCACCAGAACAACCATAATAGGTAGGCCTCAAAGTGCCTCTCCACCGTCTTGTTGGGTGCATTCTCCGCTATACGTTCAGGCTGCAAGAAGACATATACACATCAACAAAGTTCACAAATGAATTGATGCAAGAGGACAATAGTTACGAAGACTTACGTAGAGCTGGCAGATCCACCTCGACATTGGCCCGTGGGGGCTGCTGAACTCCTGGTTATTGCTAACCGGCGACAGAACGTTCTGGAACCTCACGAGGAGCTCCGTGCGCCACGTGGTCGAGATGTCATACGCCTCCATGGGGAAGCCTGTGCAGGGAAACCCGGTCAAGAAGCTCACATCCTGCATCGTCGGCGCCATCTCCCCGCACAGAAGGTGAAACGTGTGCATTTCAGGTCTCCATCGATTGACCAACGCTGTCAGTAGGGCCCGGTCGTATGGAAAATGCCTAGACGTACAACTAGGACCGCGGTCCTGGTCGTCCTCCCACATCGCCTCCACCATCCTTACCAGCGGAAGAAGGCTTGCCGCCCTCAACCTATGTCGGGTCATGTTGCGAACGAACGTTAGTCCACACATAGTAGTCAAGTCACAAATGAGTACACAAAGATCGCAACAGCACATACCTCGAAACCCAACTTGGGTGCAACCTCCATGCCCTGATGTGCATGTGCAGCCGTAACGTGCCAAGCTCAATCGCCACCTCGCTCTCCTGGGGGAGGATAGTACTGAGGCGGCTATGGTGATGTAGGTCAATCACCGGGTCAAGCAACTTGTACGGCCACTGGGCAGTGTGGCCTAGGTCCGTCATACCTGAAAATTCAATGCATACATTGTAAAGACTACGAAATATGTAATAAGGTAATAGAAAGAAAATTAGCAAAATAATTACCAACCACAAATAGAAACCAAATTTAAGCGACAAGTCATAAAGCTGAGATTACGCTCTACCTACCCTACAGAGCTAAATAAAGCTGGGATTATTCCGATTAGGCTCTACCTACCCTAATTAGCTACTCTAGATTTTCGTTACAATTTTAAAATGTATAATGCTATTTTCCTGGTTATAAATTAATTCCCAACATTAACAATATAATTAGCGCACACAAATGGGGAGCTGAATAAATCTGGAATTATTTCGATTAGGCTCTACCTACCCTAATTAGCTGCTCCGAATTTTCTTTACAATTTTGAAATGTGTCATGCTATTTTCTTAATTTGAAATTAATTCCCGGCATTACGGATATAATTATCGAGCACAAATGGTGGGCTAAATAAAGCTGTGATTATTTTGATTAGGCTCTACCTATCGTAATTAGCTGCTCTGAATTTTCTTTACAATTTTAAAATATGTCATGCTATTTTTCTAGTTAAAAATTAATTCTCGGTATTAACAATATAATTACCGCGCACAAATTGGGAGAAAAATAAAAATGAGATTATTTAGATTACGCTATACCTACCATAATTAGCCAATCTGGATTTTCTTTACAATTTTAAAATATGTCATGCTATTTTCCTAGTTAAAAATTATTTTTTGGTATTAACAATATAATTACCGCACACAAATGGTGAGCTAAATAAAATTGAGATTATTTAGATTACGCTTTACCTACCTCGTACACAGCTCAAATAATATACTACATAATTGGACTACATTTATCTAATCTACTAAATTCCATGTCGATATTTTTGTTTGTTAACCGACAAGGTTTTGACATAATATACAAAGTTTTTAAAAAATATACCTGCAAGATGGTCGATCGGATCCGATGCTCCCTCTATCTCTCATTCGTGACGAACTGGCAGAGCTTCGCTACATTTTTTCTCTCCCTCTCATCTCTTATGTTTTTTTCTGAGTTTAAAATGAGCTTTGTAGTGAATTTTGAGGGGTTTTATAGCTAGATTTCTATCGTCAGTTTAACTAGCGAAAGGAGCACTGTTCAACTTTATATCGTCAGTTGAACTGTCGACATAAAGTTGGACCGACGACAGTATTCCCGTACACTGTCACCGGTTTAAACAACGATAGGAACTCATTTTTACCGTTTTTGTGGACGGTTATTTATTTTTATAATTTTTAAAAATTATAGTACTTTTAAAAAATTCACCAGCCTACACTCAGTACTCGGTACGGCAGTACCTCACCCAGGCGACCAGGCACGCCCTTAAACCCCTTAGGCCCTAACCCTAAATCACATTTACGGTCTTACCCCTGCCCCGAAGCCCATCCCTCCGCCGCCCACCACGACTTTCCCCAATGCTGGCTGCCGTCCGCCGCCGCCGCCTCCTCCTCCCCTTCCCTCCCCGCTTCTTCACCGCCGCCTTTTCCACCACCACTACCACCACCACCGACCCCACGGTCTCGTACTTGATCTCCACCTGCGGCCTCTCCCCCACCGACGCCGCTCGCGCCGCGCCCTCCATCCGCCTCGCCAACCTGGCCTCCACCGCGCAGGCCGACGCCGTCCTCGCGCTCCTCCGCCGCTACGGCTTCTCCGACGCCGACATATCCTCCACCGTCCGCAAGTTCCCCATCGTCCTCGTCTCCGACCCCGCCAAGACCCTCCAGCCCAAGTTCGACTTCCTCGCCTCCGTCGGCATCACCGCGCCGCTCCTCCCCCGGCTCATCTCCCTCAGCCCCATCCTCCTCCACCGCAGCATCCAGGACCACCTCGCCCCGCTCTTCGACTCCCTCCGCGAGATCCTCGGCTCCGACTCCCGCGTCGTCACCGCGCTCCGCCAGATGCCGTTCGTCCTCCGCTGCCATCCCAAGACCACCCTCAGCCGCGCGCTCCCCGCACTCCGCGACGTCCACGGCATACCCCCCAGCGACATCTCTAAGCTCGTCGCCCTCCAGCCCGGCGTCATCCTGCAGGGCCCCGACCGCGTCGACGAGATCGTCAAGGCCGTCAAGAACGCCGGCGTCGAGCCTGGCGACCCCATGTTCGTGCACGTCTTCGCCATCCTTTCCAAGATGAAGACCCCCACACTGGAAAGGAAGGTCGCGCTCTACCAAAGCCTCGGCTTCGACAAGGACGGCGTCACCTTAATGCTGCGGCGGTACCCGACCTCGATGGGGATCTCGGAGGAGAAGATAAAGAAGATCGTCGGGTTCTTGATCGACAAGGTCGGGCTGAGCCGGGAGGACATCGTGACCTACCCCACGATGGTCGTGCGGAGCTTGGAGACCCATACCAGGAAGTGCTCGGTGCTCGCCGTTCTGAGGAGGGAAGGGAAGCCGGAGGGGCAGCACCGGGTGCCCGTGGTGCTCGTGTCCACCATGAAACGATTCTTGCAAGTGTACGTGCGGCGGCACCAGAATGAGGTCCCCGATGTAGTCCGAGCTATCAACGGCGAGATCCCGTTTGAGGGCTTTGGTGTGTTGGAGGAGAAACCACAGCCGTCTTGGAAGATGAGCGTATGATGCCGTATTGCCATCAGCAATCATTGTTTGTTTGTTCTTGATAGGATTTGCTAAGGCAGTGTTCTGACTTCTGAAGATTGTCTTGGGCTTGCAACAAGATTGCCAATGAGTATGTGGCAATGTCTGGTCATTCTTTTGAGCTACTCATTGTCATCTATTTTGGTTCATCAATTAAGAATTTTGTGGAGCTGTTTGTTGTTATAACTTACAAGTAAGCTGGTAGTGTGAAACCCCGTCGAAGTGTATGGGAACATGTTTACCATCCGAAGTTCAGATTTCAATGATCAGAATGTGCATTACTAGATGTTTTGAGTTTATGACTGAGGTTATGTATAATTATCAATGATCCATCAATTGATATGGAATTGGTACATAACACTGTGTTTGGTGAGCAGGGTTGGGCGTATGCTCAGGCAGCTCAGCAGGGATGTCTTGGCTGATTCCACGATGAATGCAATCTCTTCTTCAGTGAGCTTCCTCAGAAACCTTGGCAGGGTTTCCTCCCCATACCTGCTTGGTGGGTGCTCAATAAAAATAAAAATAATTAAAAAAAACACGAGAACTGAACTAGAGTGAAGATGGCGATACCAACCTCTCCACTAGGGATCCTTGTATTCTGTCTGTCTTACAAGGTATCCACCATGTAACAAAGTTGATACCATACCAACAAAGGCTTCGTCCTGAACAGTGCATCCTTGTAAGAAGGAAATGTGACCTGTCAAATTGGAGCTTAAGAACTCAAACAGGAAATCACAAGGAGTTATTTAAGCCAGCATGCAGCCTTTGAGATAGTGAAACAAAATTAAAGATAACAACGCCAAACTGGAGTGCGATACTTGGTTCTATTGCCGCTGTCCCAGATTGTAATGAGATCGGGGCCCATCAGGAAGGAGGAAAAAACGGTCAGGGTGTGAGATCAGCATCAAATGGATTAAAAACCACTGTGCAGGGCGAAACCTGATTAGTGTAAGCTGAAACAAAAGGTTGAACAAAACTGCAGAAGGCATAATTTACCTACTGTCACAATGTCCCTAATGATGGTTGCTATGATTTCCCATTTAGATTGGATTTTGTGACTCTGCCACATGAACAAGTGTATGTTCTATTTTAGTTCCAGATCCAATCTGAATGTTGTTTGCATCGCCTGAAGAAAAACGAGTCAGTAACAATGGCTGAAGATGACAATAAATATATAATTAAGTCAAAACACAGTATGCATCATCAATTGCTAACAATGAATAACTAACCACAAAAATAACTTGTACCTATTACTATCCGTGAGCACTCCAAAGCTACATAAATAATCTGATTACATCGTTTAACTACCTGAGTTGAAAACATATCAAAACATCAAGACTTTGTAGTTGTGACCCCAAGAAGAGTAGTACATTTGTTCAGATAAGTTTCACATATTGCGCAACAGTCTTACGAACTATGGCATACTATTTACTATGATGAGGTAGAACTGCAGTACCCATTAGTTTCATTTGCGCAATGGGGTATAGGGACGGAGTACATAACTGGAAGAAGCACGAACCTCTTAAGACACACCCGTACTAAATGGAAGATCCTTGTCCCATCTGAACATCGCCGATAAGAGATGCAGTTGGAGCAACAAATGCGTCTTTGTGGACACGGGGGATTTACTGAAGATGTTCATGAGTGTGATGCTTCGAAACTGAAAATATTGTTCAAGCAACAATGTTATGATTTGCGATTAGTACGATGCCAAAATTGGCACGAGGTTGTTTGAAACATGACAGAAGTTGAAACATGACAGAAGGACTCATTTGTAAACACAATCCTGGTGATATTTCCTATCCAAAATAACATAGATGTAGGGATCACTCGAAACAGCAGAAACAGATGTCAATGCACACGAGCTTCCACCGGACTTGAACAATCGAGTAACACAGATCACCTTAAAGCGGTGTATACAACACATGGATAGACAAACGTAACAAACGAACCGACACGGACCGAATGAAACTGAGAATAAACGAACTAAGAACAGTTTTGATGGAATAGCATCCATCCATACCACCATTTGATTGAAGTCCATGGCAATTCAACCGCATAACAGCAAGAGACGGGCGTGGGGCGGGGTGGAGTTAGGGATGGCAACCGGGCTATTCCCTGGCGAAGAGTGGTGGAACGGCCCCACCCCCGCCCACGAGAGAAGGAAACCGCCCCATTCTCCGGCCCTGTCTTCGTCCTCTGGTTTTATTCACCTCCGCTCCCTGTCCCCATCGGGTTATCGGGCTCCACAGGGATCCACACCCAAAAGTTGGTGTTGATTTGTGATCCAAATTCTATACATCAATTAGGCCAGCTTCTGGACGGAGCGTAGCGGAGGCCCGTCGCCGGAGGCTTAGGGGGGGTACGGATCCTAGTCGAATTAGGGTTTCCCTGATATATATATTTCCTGTAAGCCGCCGTTTGGGATATGAGATTAGAGTTGTAAATCCCCGGCGTTGTAACCTCACCCCGATATAGTGAAGATTGTTGCGGCTGGCGCCTGTGGTTTTTCCCCTCTCGTATTGGGAGGGTTTTCCACGTTAAATCTCGTGTCTCTCTGCAATTGATCGTGTTTTACTTCGTCGTTCCTCCGCCGTCACGTGTAACAGTTGGATCATCATGAAGTAAGATAGCAAATGGAGACATCAAGCATTTGAGAATTGAGATATATCTAGAATTAAGTAATTTAGAATCAAGCAAGTATCCATGAGTAAAATGAGCCACAATCAGTAAAATGAGCTACAATCAGGCAAGCAAATGGAGACATCACTTAAAAAAATGGAGACAAAAATAGAGGATGCAGCCATGAGGCCCATGACCCGTGAAGCAAGCAAACCCTTAAAGGTTTAAACAGTGCATAACTTGCAAGTTCTAAGCACAACCCACATGCTAAACAGAGACATACACAGTCAGTCAGTCACACATCGACAGTACTTTAGCCTCCCATAGCACCACAAATCATTACAATAACAGTTCATATGACCAAATAGATTAAAAATACAACAATAAAGGACTTGAGCAAGTGAACAACAGTAGATGAATTAAGCATTTCCACTTGAACACTTGACCATTGTAGAAGGAACAACTCGTAGTATCATCTCCTACACAAGACAGAAAATAGTTAAGCATTTGAAATGTAAGCACATTACTTGAAATTGCTATTTATTTTCTAAGTACTCCACATGCAGCCCTTCTTGAATGTCTTGAAGGCAAGTTCAGAAGCTATAAGGCACTCCCTTTTCATCATTTGTAAGATACGAAATGTAACAATTATTTTCTTTTGTTGACAACTGACAACATAAGTATAATCTCTACTATATACATACATTTATATTTGTTTCGAAGCCAATCTTGTGAGCACATTGATGCCTCCAACATGTCAGAAGTGAGGCGGTTGCGATGCTCGCTAAGAATTCTCCCACTTGTGCTAAAATAAGACTCTGAAGCAAATATACTTACTGGAATAGCAAAGATGTTCCGTGCTGCCATCCTCAAAGTAGGATAGTGTGTCCCAACAAACTTCCACCAATCAAATACATAAAAATTTTCCTTTGTATTTGGAACATAGTCGTCCTCCAAGTAACGATCTAACTCGGATTTAAGCCTAAGAGATTCTAACCTTTTCTTAGCATTAAAAGATTGACATAACAGCTGGAGCTTCAATTGCAGATAGTGGGACTTATAATTATGTATTATCTTCTTCATTAGCTACTCAATATTCATTCATCAAATTACATAATGAGGTAGTGACTTGTTGAACATGGTTCTCACACTCTTCAGTACTAATACCAAGTAGCATTTCATAGCAAACCAGCAACAGTTCAGACTTAAATCGAGGATCAAGAAGTGTAGCTATGCCTATTAGTCCTTGAATGTCAGACCAATACTTATCAAACTTTTGATTCATGCTAACTGTCATATTTTCTATAGATGGGTTGCCACAAGTTGACCACTGCCTCATTTTCATTTTAATTTCACAAATTTTGGGGAAGTAAATATTAGCAGTAACATAGTGAGTTTCAGAAAATATTTCGGTGATATTAAAGAACAATCGTAGCCTCTCAACAATGCCAGCAGCAAATAACCACTCTGCATCACTAGGAGGACAAGTATATTATTTCTCAACACGCTTCGCATGATAAAAAACAGACTTATAGGGTAAAGTAACACTAAGCATAGTGAAGGTGGAGTTCCATCTAGTTTTGCAGTCAAGAGCTAACTTTTTTTTGGTTATTTTAACTTCCACAAACCTAGCAATTTCCTCAAATTTCCCCACTCTCTTTGGTGTGGCAGTCCAAAAAGCTATACGATCACGAATGTGTTTAACTGTAGGATGCATCACCTCCAAGCCATCCTTCACAATCAAGTTGAGATTGTGTGTACAACAACACATGTGATGCATCGTACCTTTCAACATAAGCTTACCCGACCCAATCTTCTTCACTAACAAATCAATTATCTTGTCATTTGTAGAGAAATTGTCAAGAGTCATAGTAGATAGCCTCTCATCAAGATTCCAAGCAACCAAGGATTTAGTAAGTTCATCAGTAATAACTTCTGCAGTATGTGGAGTTGGGACATAAATGAACCTACAGAAAGTGTAAACTTTAGAACAATAAGAATGAAAGTTCATGAGCAACAGGAACGAAAGTTGGACAACACTACAATAACAAGAAATTACCTCATGACAATACTCCTAAGCTTCCATAAGTCGTCAATGAAATGGGCAGTGATAGCCACGTATCCTTTCTTTTTGGTTGTCAGACGTCCACATATCACTAGTGATAGCAACTCTTGATCTATTTCCCGCCATGTACTCAATAGCTGTCTTCCTTTCTTCTTTGTATTAGTCCACAATGTCCTTCCTAGCAATTGATAAATGACAGTCATGCATTGGAATACATAGCAAATTGAGAAATGACAATTGACAAATAATAATTTAAACATTTCACACTAATAGTGTTCCTTGACACCATCTTGAATAGGGGTTGAAGCGCGCTAACAAATCTCCGAAAACCAGCATGGTCAACCATACATAAGGGGTACTCATGCAACACCATCATGGCCACAAGCTCCTTTCTACCAACTTCTTGATCAAATGTGTAGTTTTCCACTAACACTTTCCCTTGCTCTTTAGAACTAAACCTCAAAGAAGATTGAGTAATTGTCTTCTTGTTTGCTGCCATTTTGCTCTTCCTATATGGGTGTACCTTTAAATGGTCGTGAAGGTGCTTAGTTCTATTTTTTAGTTCTCCTCCAAGCTTCTTGAACAAAGATTACATTTTGCCTTGATTCGACACATGACTTCCACTCTCTTAAACTCCTTCCAAACAACCGAAGTCAACTTTCTCTTTGAGCTAACAGTGCCATCTTCATCTTCATCATCTAGAATTTCAATCTCCTCCTCATTCCTATGCACATCCATCAGTGCTTCTCAGTCATTAACAGACTTAGGAGCAGACTCTCGCTATGAAGATAGTGTGGCTCTTGAGGATGATAGTGCTTGAGTTAGGCCTTGGCTACTACTTTCTTCATGAGGGGTCGACATTATAAATTTAGATATGTTAAGAGATTAAGCATTAGTCAACCTTATATATTATGCCATGAAAAATCTGGATATAAACCACATGTAGATAGCCTGTAAGGTTGTAACCACATATAAATCTAGATATGTATGACATGGAAAATCTGGATATAAACTATATTTCTAATTTAGATTTCCCCCATTATATAAATCTGGATATGTATGCCCAACAACATGACAGTTAGGGGAATCTGGATATGTATGCTCAACAACTTGACATCCATTAACAGAAGTATCTAAGCCGTCATATAAATATGGATATGTATCTAAGCTCATATACAAACAACAAAAGTATCTAAGACATTTAAGATCAATCTACCAGCACCATTTAAGATCAATCTAGCCTCTCAACAACATGACAATATCTAGATCTGTTGTTTTGGACTTCAGAGAGGAGGATGAGTGGTTGACTAACTGGTGCAGGACTGGAGGAGGTCAGCGTCGGTGTCGGCTCTCGGCTATTGGGGAGGAGATGGCGTCAGATGTTGGGAGGAGGAGGGCCAAGAGGCTGGTGCCGGCTGTTGGGGGAGGAGGACTAGAGGAGGTCGGCGTCGGCGTTGGCTCTCGGTTGTTGGGGAGGAGATGGAGTCGGATGTTGGGAGGAGGAGGGTCAAGAGGCCGGAGTCAGATGTTGGGAAGAGCCGGACAAAGCCAGCATTGCTATGTCGGCTGTTGGGGAGCAGCGTCGCCATCGATCGAAAAGGAACCGAGGGAGGATTGGAGGAACTGCGTGAGCCTATGCGTGCGGGAGGTCGAACGAAGGGGGTGTGGGATGGGGAATTGGGGGCGGCGGCTGGGATGAGGAGGGGGATGTGGGAATGGGATGCTAGGGTTAGAGTTTAGACGTTAGTGCGATAGTGTTGTGCGGTAGCCGCGTAGACCACGTAGTGCGGTAGTACTAGTGCCCTAGAGGCTCAAACTGACATGCAATGGCCCATATGTCATAGGGTTTTTAGAGGCCCCATGCGGGTAACAGGGATGGAGAGTGGGGGAATGGCATCGGCCCCGCTTCCCCGATGGGGAATGAGATTTTCATATTAGCACCCCCTTGGGGAAAGAAATAGCCTCAACCCCGGCCCCTAATGGGTGAATTCCCCGGCGGGGAACGAGGAATGGGGCCCCGTTGCCATCCCTAGGTGGAGTAGGACTGTGCGAGGTAGCTGCCATGTTAGCGCGGTGGGGAAATAGGGCTTGCTTACGTTGGTGGTGGAATGGAAGACGTAGTGCCCGGGAGGCGGCAGTTGAGGCGATCGAGTGCCTGCGGCGGCAAAGTGTTCGGGAAGAACGATGGAAATAGGCGGAGGTCGGTGGGCTAGCTGGAGGTAAGGAAACTGAGGCGGTGGCTCAGTGGCGCACGGTACACTGCTCGTGCACGCGGACGCGTGGGAAGAATGGGGATTGGCCTAACGGGTCTCATGTGGACCGAGCCCGCTTATGGCCAGCGCTAGTCATGGCCAAATGGGGTTGTCTGGCACAGCACGGGCTCGTGCCAGCATGGGCACGATCAGACCCAGCATGGTCGACCCGGCTAACTAATCGAGTCGTGTCATGTCGGCCTATGGGCTAGGGTGCCGACCCTAGCATGTCACGCCGGTCTCTTAGGTCGTGTCATGCTAGCTCAGGCACTGTTGCTGGATCGTGCTAGCCCAGTCGCCACCGTCGTCGCCACCTTCGCCCCCATGCCCAGCCGCCGCCGCACCCATCCTCCTCGGTCACTGGTCGTGCCGTGCTGTGTTGTGCCAGAGATCGTGTCCAGGCCAGGTCAATAGTCCTATGCTTCGGGTCGGCCCAGGAGGCACGACCCATCTGGCCATCTCTAGCGTGGGCTTTCAGGTGGCCCCAACCCTTTGCTTTTGTGATGGGACAAATGGATTTGATTTGAATCCTATCCCATATATGATATATATCCTAATAAATTCGTTCGAAGGAAAACTAAGAATGATCTGTAAAGTAATATCTGACTTCTCACGTATGACCAAAGCAAGGATTTTAAATTAGATTCATCGAAAAAGAAAACAATGGCTTTCGATATGTCGTAAAGCCAGCCGAAACAAGGTAGACGCGAACCTTAGGTTGCGATCCAACATACATGATCACGCGAGGGCACTGGGACAGCAAGATGCACTAGAGTACTGGACACACCTTCTAGATTGCTAAAAGGCACTGTAGACCTCCAATCCAGTTAGGACCACGGTAGAACTATATACCGGCGTCGAATTTTGGCCGAATTTGATTGAATTTTGCTCGAATTTTTTTTAAATTTAAAATTCAATTTTTTTGAAAAATTTCGGTCAAAATTTTTCGATTATCGATGATACCTGCCGTATCGAGACCGTTAATTTTTTTTCCCGAAATGAAAAACCCGGGTTAGGACCATCTAACCCAACACGGGATATGGATCGACCAATGACATCCCATGAAAAGACAACGCAACCACTTCGGTGTAAGTGTGCAATGCAACCAAACTCTGCCAAGAAACGAGAAATCCTCGTGAGTAGGCCCTGTTTCCGATCGATCACCTCTTCAGAATTTAGGAGCTTGCTTGAGAGAGACATTGCGGACTCAGAGTTGACAGATTCTCCTCCTCCAGCACTGGGTGACTGGGACAGGCTCGTGCCCACCACAATAGGTACAGAACGTCAACTCGACGGCGACACATGTGTTTCTCATTCACTGTAGTTGCTACTAGACATGTAGGCGCGCTACGCTCCCCAGTAGATAACGAAGAATCATTGCTATAATTTTTTTGTAGGCTTTGATGTATTCCTCGTAGATCAATTCTTTTGTGGGCTTTGTTGTATTTCTCAGAGATCAATTTCCTATTGTGGGATTTGTTGTATTTCTCATAGATCAAAAGATATCTCTGTGATTTTGAAGATGCTTAGATTACTTAAGGACAGTGATGCACATAATTGATATGCAGAACATGCATGCAAATGCTCGTATATTTATTACTCTCATATAGCTAAGAGAATAGATGGTCCAACAACTTAGTTGATTTCAACGTATCCGACGGTGGCATACTCCAAGCATATATGAACCTATATTATTTGTACTCCAACCATGATGGATACATGAAAATGTGTTCGAGACACCGGCTTCAAGGCGATGTTACGTAAGCACCTACGTAATAATCTGCATGCATATAGAAGAGTTGAAGCAACCTGACGAAGGGTATGGCTGGGAGAAACCACGCATGTCGACGAGGGATAACATTTATAGCATGACGCATCATGTATCAAAGTTTTCTCTGTGCAAGCCATTCTGTACACTCTGAATGATCGTCTTCGATGATAACACCTTAAGGCAGGGATAAAATATTAGGTAGGGCGAGTCGCGGTCTCACCGGTTGCGATGTGGTCGCACTCCCCGCTCTCCGGCGAGGCCGTACGTATCATATCACGGGCGTCCTCCTTGCGTTTCTTTTATAAATCCACAATATATTGTATGTAATCTATTGGAGGCCATATTCTGGAGACGACGTCCCTGGACCTGCACTTGAGGCTGTTTGTTTCATCTTGAACAGATCACTGGTGTCTGGTGGTGAGGTTCTTCTACATGAGATCTACAATATTACAACCAGTAAATCACATTACTACAATATATTATAGCACTGATTGACCCTAAAAATTACAAATAGGCATGAAGCAATCAATCTCACATTGTCCTCGGCAAGCAGGGGAAGGTGGATGACGATATATCCATTAAAGAATTTTTTTCACATATGTAAGAATGTGGTTCATTGAGGCATTGTATCAAACAGGTGGTGCGCAAACTCACTTTAAATAGCAGCGAGGGTGCATGATTGTCGGAGCCGCCAAGTGGGAGAGCTGGAGGCCGGAGGCCAGAGCAGAGAGGGAGACCGAGAGTGGGAGAGCCGGAGGTGGGAGGTCGGAGCGCGGAAGCGAAGAGGGAGGCCTTGCCGGGCTGTCGCGGGTCGCGCTGTCTGTCAGGAAGAAGCGCGCGGGGGGCGCCATGGCGCGGCTACGGGCGGCCGCCACCTTGCCCTATTCTTTGGGCCGCCGCTTTAAGGTTGTTGCAGATGCAAATAAATAGGGCAGTTTACTCAGTAACATTACACAGATACCACAAGTCGAAAAATAATATCGATGTGTCACTGATATGTGGCTCTATGGCCTACCTGTCATTCTCATATTGGATGTTATTTCCCAATTTATACACTATTAAAATATTATTGAGCAAAATTTTCCAAACAAATATGGAAAAGAAAAGGGCTGGGCTGGTACCAATCGTCATAGCAAATCAGACATAGTCTGCTCGCACATTTTACCTCAAGCTCAAAGAAAGCCCCACGCCTCCAACCCCAAGAACTTCTCATTATTTCTCATGAATTCCTTCAGACACACACATAACATCCTCTACTAACTGAGTAATCCTGCTCGACTGCTGGATTCCAACTCCATCAAAATTCCCAGCAACACTAAGAAACACACATAGTTGTCAATGGTTGTCTTGCATTAACATAGTCGCCTTCCCATATGCATGCATCTGCATCTCCAGGAAAAGATGTTTGATTGATAACCAGGCATAAAGATCAACCAGTGCACTTAAACTGTGTATATCATAGGGATATGTTCATAGTCTTATGATGATGTTACAATTGGCAATGGTATTGAGGGTTTGTTGAAACACGCATTTTCGGCAAAGTTCAGTTTCTATTAGGCAGTAGGCGGTCAGACCGGTCAGGGCGGCGGTCAGATCGGCCATATCTGGCGGTCAGATCGGCCAGGAGACGGTGGTCTAACCGGTCATAGAGGTTTTGTTGAATTTTGGATTGGGCCAAAAATAGAGAGTATAGGCAAGAGAGGGGTTTCTTCTACTCTTGGTCTCACAATTTTTGGAGCTTCTAGTCAAAAGTTCTATTCGTTTGAAATTTTCAGAGAGATTTTGGATTTTAGGGAGGAAATTTGGCTAAGTTTTGACTTGTTCGCCAGCCAGCATAGCGGCGATGTTTGTTGGTTAGATCAAGTTCATGGGTTTCAGTGCATATGTGTTGCATGATACATGTTTTGACCAACGTGAGTCAAGTTGCGAAGAACTTTTCCCCGGAATTATTTCTTGGCCTATTATTGTGCAGGAGGATCGGAGGTCAACGACGATCAACGGCGAGGATGATCGGGACTAGGCTTGGAGAGCTGAGGTTCAAAACGATCGAGGATGCCGAGTGAAGTCAATGGACTCAATTATGGCGCAAAATGCACAAGCATGACCGAACGGGAAGTTCGGTGCGACAGGTTGCATCAAGCGGCGCGGGGGCCGGTGCAAGTGTCATGGTGGTTTCGGTGGGAGCCGAATGGGAGAGACTTGCCGACATGAAAATAGTCATTGATCAACCTACACGTGACGAACCATGGGATTATTTCATGAAGATTGGACTCGGTCTTTAGAGAAGGATCGAGAAGGGGTATTTTGGTAAATTCACCAAAATACCGCCTTGATGGCATTTGCCTAAACCGCGGCGTAAGGCAGCGCAAGGAGAAGTGGTTTAGGTCAAGAGAAGATGAAAATGCATGCATGAGTGAAACATGTTTGCGTGTGGGCTTAACGGGTGCCCATTAGGGATGTTCTTCTAGAAGTTAGCCTCCACTATAAATAGAGGAGGGTGCAGGTTGTGCACCACCCAACCCTTGTATTGAAGAAACCCTGGTTTGTGTTTAGAGAGAGGAAAGTGGAGAGGTTATGGTTCTAGAGAGTTGAATTGATTGTGTGCTCAATTATTGAGCCTTTGTCCTCCAGGATGGAGTAGGCTGTAAACCAACATCAATTTCGAATCAATCCAAGTAAGATTCCTCAAGATGAGTCTCTTCTTGTTCTTACTCTCTCTTTTATGATTTTAGGGGCTTTCTTTGATCCTTCGGTTTTCCTTTTGTTTCTGGTCTAGATCTTGCTTGTTGTGATATGTGGGAATGCACCTTGGATCATCTTGATAATCTATTACCCACGAGCAAGTCTTTAGATTATATTTTGGTTTTGACTCAGTTTTGAAGCAACCTTCACTCAAACGGAAAAAGGTCGGAACTTTGGCAATGATTTTCACGATCCTTGATTGAAATATGTTCCTGACATTCTAGATAAAGCATGTTTCAAGTTTCATGAAGTTTGAAGTTGGGGATAAAAAGTTAGACCAATTTGTGATTTTGAGTTCAGGCTGATTTTATTGTTCATCGTGCTGGACGTCAGACCACTCTTTGGAGAGGTCATATCGCCCCCATGGAGAGGTCAGACAGCTAGGCTGAGAGGTCTGACAGCTCAACTCATCGTGAAATGAATTTTTTTGGTGATTTTGGTTGTTTTGCTTCGAGTTTTCAATTGAATTCAACACAAGTCTTCTGCTATGCTTGTACATTGATCTTCATAGCTCTCATAGCTATTGGAGTGAAAAACATGTTGAATCCGATCAAGGTGACAAAGAGATCGTGCTCCTATTCAACCCCCCTCTAGTCACCGTTTTGGTCCAACAAGTGGTATCAGAACCCAGTTAGTTCAATCTTGATCTTAACCGGCCACTGAACTTGGCAATGGAGAAGTACTCCACCAAGTTGCATATCTTCGATAGGCTCGACTGTGCCTATTGAAAGAATCGCATGTGTGTCTTCCTTCAGAGCGAAAGACAAGCTGCATGGGATGTTGTTCGAGCCACGCTCGTCTTGCCCGAGGTTGATACGCCGGCTTCAGCAGTCCTCTTAGCTAACAATCATAAGACAAAGAACATTCTGTATGCCGGACTTAGTAGATAGGTGTATGACAAGATTTGTCACCTTGAGACCGCTCACAAGATTTGACACACCTCGAAACCTACCATGAGGGTTCGTCTCAAATCAAGAAAGTACACCAAACGGTCTTTAAGCGAGAATACAGTAAGTTCGAGATGCATCCTAGGGAGAGCATCGATAATGTATTCACTCGCTACAACAAGGTACTCAATCAGCTGAGAGTGGTCGATATCGAGTATTCTCAGTCTGAGAATGCCACCCATATCTTGGCTACAATCAACACCAAGGAATGAGAGATCAAGGCTACTGTCATTGAGGATAATGTGAATCTGTCCGATCTCACTTTGGAATTGCTCTATAGCAAGCTCAAGACCCATGAGATCAAGAGAGTTGATCATCCTAAGAAGGAGAACATGGCTTTGGTCGTTGACCCTCTCAAGAGAACTTCTGATGACTCTTCTGAATCTTCCTCTGGATTTTCACTTGTCTATTTATCTGTAATCCATGAAGAGGAACTTGAGAGTATCCATGAGGCTGAGTTAGCCCTCCTAGCAAAAAAAATTCACACGGGCCTATAACAATATGACAAATAAGAAGAGAGGCGGCCCTGTGACATGCTATGAGTGTGGAGAGCTCTACTATATCTGGGCGAACTGCCCCAAGCTAAAAGGGAAGGGTAACCACAAGGAGGAGAAGGCAGCTTGGAGGAATCCTCAAGGGAACAAACTCAAGTTTGATGCTGCCAAACTCATGAATGCTGCTCACCGGGTCCTTGACGCTTTTGGAGAGCAATCCATAAGCGATGTGGACTCTAGGAGCGAGGAGAATAAGGAGGAGGAGCTACCCCAAGACAAGAAGAAAGGAAAGGCAAATGACTTCACCGGCATGTGCCTCATGGCCGACTCTATCGACGCCGATGACATCGATGAGGTACCTACATCCTATGACGTTCTCTCTACTAGATGTGATATCATCTTTGTGCAACTGCTTATCCAAGATAAGGCGTTAGAGTTGACCCTGGCTAGGAATAAGGACTTAGAGTCACAAGTTGATAATCTCACACTGGAACATGTGGATGCTAAGAACTTTGATGCTGATGAATGTTCATTCTGTCATACTTTACATTCTGAACTTACTAAATTGCAAAATTCTCATGATGTTGCCTTGCACCAACTAGAAAATGTTAGGACTGAGTTAATTGAAGTTAAATCTACTCTTTGCGAAAAATGCTTAGAATCTAGCAAGTTAACCGCTTCTGGTAAGGCTGAGTCTAGCACTTGCCCTTTCTGCTTAGGATATGAACATGAAGTAAAAGACATTGGAAGCAGTTAGAGCTAAGTATGCCAAGCTTAAAGACAAAATTAATTCTGCTCCTTGTGCTTCATGTGAAACCCTTAAGCTTGAAGTTGTTATTCATAAGGAGAAGCATGCTAGAGCCATTAAGGTCAAAACTTGTGAATATTATTTTAACCTTGGAAAAGAGAATACTTATCTTAAGGGTACTTTTAAAAAAATTCTCTAAGGGTAAGAAACAATTAAACATGATTCTTCACAAGTCCAAAAATCCTTATAAGAAGCAAGGATTAGGATACAACTTTGTTCAAGACAAGTCCAAGCCAAATATCATTCAAGTCTTGAAAAATGGCTTAGTTGAGTTCAAATCTGCAGGTTTTGCCCAACCATCTGTTGAGTCAAAAGGTGCTTCTCCCAGTGATACCAAGTACCAATGTATCTATTGCGAGAAGGATGAGCATTTGATTGGGTTCTGTTGGCATAGGTTGAAAAATGCTAGAAAAAATCTTACTACAATTTCATCTCATCAATCTAGAGCCTTCATGAGACATGGTCATCTAGTGATGTGTCTATATTGTGTTTAGGGAGAGGAAAGTGGAGAGGTTATAATTCTAGAGAGTTGGATTGATTGTGTGCTCAAGTGTTGAGTCTTTGTCCTCCTGGATGGAGTGGCTGTAAACCAATATCAATCTCGAATCAATCCAAGTAAGACGCTGTCTCTTTTGTGATTTTGGAGTTTTATTTGATCCTTCTGTTTTCCTTTGGTTTCTGGCCTGTATCTTGCTTACTGTGATGTGTGGGAATGCATCTAAGATCATCTATTACCCACGAGCAAGTCTTTGGATCATATTTTAGTTTTGACTCAGTTTTGAAGCAACCTTCACTCAAATAGAAAAAGGTCGGAACTTTGGCAATGATTTTCATGATCCTTGATTAGAATATGTTCCTGATATCCTGAAGAAGGTATGTTTCAAGTTTCGTGGATTTTGGAGTTGTGGATCAAAAGTTAGACTAATTTATGATTTCGAGTTTGTGCTGATTTTATTATTCATCGTGCTGGAGGTCATACCACTAATTTGTGATTTCGAGTTTGTGCTGATTTTATTATTCATCGTACTGGAGGTCATACCACTCCTTGGAGAGGCCAGACCGCCCCATGAAGAGGTCAGGCCGCTAGGTTGAGAGGTCTGACTGCCCAACTCATTGTGAATTGAGTTTTTGGTGAATTTGGTTGTTTTGTTTCGTGGTTTCAATTGGATTCAACACAAGTCTTCTGTTATGCTTGTACATTGATCTTCATAACTCTCATAGCTATTGGAGTAAAAATGTTTTGAATCCAATCAAGGTAAAAAATAGATCGTGCTCCTATTTAACCCCCCTCTAGTCGTCTTTCGGTCCAACACAAACATCACACGTTAATATGCAATAGGACCAAACAATAGAAAGGCCTTACAAATCATATCGTGATAAGGCTGAGCGCCACAGCAAGCTTGCAATCCTTCCACCCACAATCCACGTAGCACCAAAAACCTATGCACATGTGTATATGGACTACCATATCAAAGAGATTGTATTTAACTAAGGATTAGTGAATTGATTATGCCCTATAAAAGCACATAAAATTTATATGAAGCCCACTGATTTGTAATATAAGCATGGTCAAATCCATTTCCTACTCGACCACCTTGATCCACATTCTTCAGACATTTTTTTCTAAGGAAGCGTATAGCTAATTAGGTCAAGCATATAAATGACAAAGCATGGCTTAATGAGCCGTGCAAATGACATAATTTTGACTGGAGATTCCACAAAATAAAAAGGTGAAAGATCTTAAAATACCATAGCTATTGTAAGGAGGGAAGCAAAACATACATGTCCTTTAGTTGGCTTTGCATTCAACTCAAAGAAACATAAACTTGCTGATCACCCACAGCGTGTTCCACACAAAAACTGCACGTGTGCCCATTTGGAGATAACATGGTCAAAAGAAATACCGCAACTCTGATAGATTCAATGTGGTGGGATCAGATACCACACAATACTGCATGAATTATGGTTGAAATATGGCTGCAAAGGCAGAGATACCACAAAACTTCAGCAAGAACAATTGTTTAGTTCCCTGAAACAAAAAAAAAGGTGAAATCACTTTAGTTCGGTACAATCAATGCCAAGTTATGTATCAAAATCTAATGACATGGATATGAGGAAGATACACATAAAACAATGAATAAGTGGAAGATAGCTGCACTGGCCATAACATCCCAATTTTCCGAGTCTTAAAAATCCTTTGAATAGTTAGTAGGGAGAAAATTCACTATTTGGAATTTATTTGAATTTTTAATTAAATCTTAATATGGAATTTAGTATCAAAATAATTTAATGTAATTAATTCCAAAATCAATAATTGTCAAAACAATTTTATTTGGATTCTATGTGTTTGGATATATTTTTAAGATTTTTCTAGAATTTTTCTGAGTTCATTTGCTATTTTCTAATTGCTATTTGGAATTTCTGGTATTTTCTAAAAAGGAAAACTAATTTAAAATTCCAGCACAGTGTTTGGGCCGAAACCCATCCCTATGCGACTCGCCCAAAGATCAGGCGGCCGATCTCCTCGTGCGCTGCGTGTCTTGCATTGCGTTGCGGCGACATGCGAGCCCCGCATGTCAGTCTCTCTCTCCCCCATACGTCGTCTCTTTTCTCTCTGACACGTGGGCCCCATCGCGTCGTCGTCTCCACATCATCGTCTCTGGTCGTCTTCTCCCCGCGAAGCCGTGCGCTCGCCGCCATTACCAGAGCTTCGAGATCTATCCAACAATGCAACTTTTCCAATTAAATTGCCCCAGATTTTCGTGTCAAATACTACCCCTTATATCCCCGCATCTAAATCTGGCCAAATCAAATCTCCAATCAGTTTCAAACTCCTAGATTTTTGGATTTAGTTTTCGTGTTCATCTCGGACTCGAATTGGGGATTCCTTATCCCGCGTCGCCCCGACGCTATAAAAGACACCCTGAGGTTCACCAGCCCCCCCGCAACCCAAAGCCGCCACCCTCGTCCACTCCGAAGCTCTAGCGCCGCCGCAATCCAAGTTTTATGTTTTCGGCCGAAGCCTTTTCTTTTTTGAATTGCGCCACCATCGTCGCCGCCCCGTCGTTGCCAACTTCACCGCTGAGTCCGCCGTGCGCCCGGGCTACCTCGTGCGCCCCTCCCCGCCGCCGGAGCTCTCATCTAACAACGATTGTGCCTTCGTCTCCGCTCAAACCTCGCCACCGGCCATCACCGACGTCTCCGATCATCAGTAAGGGCACAAATGAGTTCGCATTAGCGCCCTCTACGCGTCAGTACCACCCATAGCCGGCGAGGTGCCGCCGTTCGCCATTGACTGTTAGGATCCGAGGTCATCGCCTCGCCATGTCCACATCATCCGCCAGCTCAGCCCTCGTGTCTGCGTGTCGACCGCGTGGCGTCTGCGTCAGCGCCACGTGTATGCGTGCGTGGCGAGCCGAGTCCGTGGACTCAGTCTATGGACTGTGGGCCCCACATGTCAGCCACTTTAGTATTTTTTTGGGATTTATTTTAAATCCGAAATTCTTTCGCTGACGTCATAAATCCTATTTTTGTTTAGAAAACTAATTCAAAAATTCCAGAAATTCTAATTTAGTGTATTTTCTCGAGTTTTGATCTTCCAAAGCCCATATCTTCTTCATCCGAACTCCAATTGAGCTCATTCAAATTCCTAAATTCATCTAAATTTGAGATTTATTTATTTAATTTTTTAAGTTTGTTTTATCTCTGTTATTTATTTATTATTTATTTATTTGTTTGCAAGTAGACGTTAATTCTACAGTGACTTTTGAAGGAGTACACCAAGATCAAGACCAGTACCTAGACCTATTCCAAGGTAAGTTATACCTTTGATCATACTGCACCCAGTTTTTAAAATACTTTGATTCAAATTATTGCATTCTATTTTAATTATTTATTTAAATACTTTTGGGTTTAGTTATTAATCCAAGTTGTTACATCCATCTTGTCTATTGTTATGCCATGATCTTTTGTCACCCTAAGTTGGTTCATTATTAGTTGGTATTATCGTAGCACCAACGTGGGTTGGTTAGATACAAGTAGACTCCTTAGCCAATCATCATCTCATGTGAGTTGCAAATATAAACTTGACTAAGTGATTATGGAACTGTGTGTGCTGTGTGCTATTACTCGTTGATGGCATATGTTGCACTTAACCAACGGGGTGGGAAAAGATTTAGACTGAGGCAAGTGGTGGAAACTGTGTGAATGGGAATATGGGTCTGTGTGACATATAGTTAGAAATTGAAAGTATTGCCTTGGTCAATTAAGGACTTAACTTTGTGCGCCATTGAACTGAGCCATACTGTACGACCACATGGCCGGCATGAGACAGGCCTAACTTAGTAAGTTATTGAGTCTTGACATTGACAACTCGGGTTGTAGATTAAGCTGTGTGATGGGCTGGAGGTGTGATTCTCACATTGCGGGACGGTTCGCCACTTCCCTGTCCAATGGTGTGTATCGTGCCAAGCGCTGTGTCTATCGATTGGATGACGGTAAAGCACATCGGGAGTGTCAATGCTTGATATGGAGTTTCCAAAAGATTTTGTTGTGATCAACTCTGATCCAGTTGATTGCATCGTATGGATAAAGTTTGCAACCTCTGCAGAGTGTTAATCAATCTATTAGAATAGTCGCATCCACGGTCATGGACATGCTCGGGGATTTCACACGAGGGGTGGATTTTCTTAAAACCTTTGGGAAGGGAGCTGTGTGATCTAAGTCATATGGCTGTGTGAATAGCTTGTTTAGATTGTGTCCTTTGTGAAAACAAATATCAAATTATTATTGTTTAATTATTTTAAATATTGTTTTCAATCTATTATTCATATTCAATTACAAATGTTGTTTTATGCAAACTAACCACAGAAGACGTTTCTTTGGAATAAGCCATCATCTATAAATTGCATTCTATGGTACGACTTGTGAGTACGGTTGTGTACTCATACTTACTTCAAACAATCAACAGAAGTGGAGGAGTCTTCGCCTGCATTTGAGGAGGTGTTCTACGAAGGTGCTGATCGTTAGGGTGTTGATCCCAGTCGGTTGCCTGTGGTGAATTGATGGGAATCCGCTGGAGTTAAACTTTGTTCCGTTGCTGCTATTTTATTTATTGCCAGCCCTGCGAGGCTTAATAAATAACTCGATCATAAGGTCAAAACCATGAATTGCTATTCAGATTAGTCCTTTATTCTATTATTATCATGTGTGGATCGATATTCATCTATGTTGATATTGTGTGCACTAGCGTGATTCTGGACTAGTTCAGAATACACAGAGGGTCCAGAATTGTATTTTTGGGTCACGACACTGGCTAACAAAGAAAATAAGAATTGATACTTATGTCAAAATCAGCCTACAAATGTATACCAAATCTAAAAGAAATGTTAATTTTACTGGAAATGTAGTACAGAGATATTAGAAATACTAATGGAGAGAAAAGGAAGAAAATAGTTACCTTCTTGTCCCCAAAAAATATATTTGACTTGATGTCTAGCTGGGACATTTAGTAGAGCATCAGATAAGAGATGCAATAACCTATTCATAAACCCTGAAATTAGTTTCTTAACCAAACGCACAACAGTTCTTCTCAACAACAACCAAGAAAAAATATACGACACACATATTGGGTCATGGGAACCAATTTGCAAGAATCTGTGACATGGAAGTATTGTGTGATGGACAGACCATCAGGGCTAAACAACGATGAGGAGCCATTACCTGTTTGGTAAACTGCACATCCGGATCCACGCCACGATGAGGAGGATGTATGAGAGTCCAGAACCCAAGAACCATGCACACAACAATCGGCTACCAACTTCTCAACATCAAAACAAACTAATATCGACATTGGAACACATCGAGAACAACAAAGGGTATCTAGTGAACAACAACACATATCAGTGTTATCGATAGAACAAATCCTAGATACTCTAGTTATTTCTAAAAACTGAATATTTTGCGAACGGCAAACACATATTAGCTTTGGCGAACAGATTCCAATTACCTTTGTTGTATCTGAAAATTCAATAAATTGATGATCAGAATACACGTGGACCTAAGTCCTCAGACCACCGGCGAAGCTACCTGCCATGCTGCTGCTTTGACCGAGGATGTCCTCGCTAGATCTGACACCATATAGTTTGTCCTCGCTTATTACCAGATCTGAGCCACCGCTGTTTAGAACAAGGGCAATATTTTAATTTTAAATTTTAATAGAAGACATATATTGTAAAAGATTAATGATGCATAAATTAGTACTAACAGCGGGCAACTCATTGTACTTCACAATATAAGTAAAAACATAATGTAAACAGGTCAATCAGTCACACGAAAGACTTACGGATGAGTTCGATGAAGAACAGAAAACAGCGCAGATGTAGACTCGATGTAGTGTAGAAACGTAGATGAATCAGCGAAACGAGCGATCGCACAGATATATGCTGTCCAGAAACCTTATTGTCCCCCCTCCCCTGTGCAGGTCTTCACGGCAGCAACGGCTTGGAGATACTGCTTCCCGTCTTCAAGGTGCACGCCGAGAAAAAGAGTCGACGAGGTTCAGACGGCGCAATACAACAGCACAGGTTTGCAGAAGTAAGAAAAGAATGAATGGAGGCGGTTCTTCTACACACTATGCTCTGGACGTCTCCAGAAATATATATATATATATATATATATATATATATATATATATATATATATATACTGTAAATTAACTGAATAAATAGTCATTTATCCACTGGTAACTAATACACTTAACCAGTCATTTATCTACTGGTAACTGACTATCATCATCACCCAATAAAGTGTCAAATTCAAACATTTGAATCTCATTCAAACAGAGAGAGAGAGATGCATGGTTCAGTAAAAAATAAGGTGGACTTGGTCTGCCAAGTGGCGCGGCACGTCACGACACGTCACGACACGGCGCGTCGCAAGTCACAAGTCACACTATTTTTCACGCGAAAATACGCGAATGCGCGCGTGCGTGTGCACGCGTGTGCGTTTAGCCAAAGCCTTCCTCTTACCACCCTCATCCATGTGTTATATATTTCAAAGAGTGGCAATGACTCCACCTTATATGTTGGTCACCTCCACTTTATCTTAGTAATATGATACTAAACCATACATGCTTTAGAATTATAGAAAATGGGTCTTACTCATATGGGTCAATTTTCAACAACCGCCACCCTAAGCAACTGGCACCATGCCTCGCCATGGAGAAGGCCACCGGGGAGTCTCAAGAACTGTCGGTGTGCCGATGTAGAAGAAGAGGACAAAGGACCGGTGACCGACGTCACATGTGCCTCATTGTGGTCATCAAGATCGAAGAGGAGAAAGGCGGCGCTCCCTCCTACTAACCAGTCAATGGACTAATCGAAGACACTGGAAGGTCTTCTTGCTATGCCAAAAATGATGCTGGTGGAGACTGCTGGGAGGGTTGACGATGCAGGACGTCAGATCGGCAATGGAGGCGCGACGATGGGCCTAAGAAGTGGAGGAGGAGAGTCGGGCAAGAGGAGAGAGAACGGGTGATTTGCCTGCGGCAGCAACGCTGGCGAGGGAGGATGTGGGGATGAGGTAAGGGCGGGTGAGAAAAGAGATGAGGGGAGATCGAGAGTGCGGCATGGGGCTCGAGATAGTCTAGGGCTGTGGTGGAGAGCAAAAGGCGGGGAGCCAAATCGATCTGAGCCGTCCATCTTCAATCACACGACTAGGAAAACGCCTCTAAATTAGGCTACAATGACCGGACCATCACCGGCGCCCAACGGCTGGAGAATGCAGCACCGACTGGAACATGAGGCCCAAGGACTGAGAAACCAGATTGGCACACCGTTCACGTAGTTTCTCATAGAAACGTCTCACACAGTTGATGAGCGATGCGCTAGCACTGGAGGACTAAACGTACGTCGCTTGTGTAATAGCGGTATTCTCACCGGGTTTAGTATTAGGATTGGGATAGATTGCTGTGGGCATCCTTTGCTGATGTTCGGTGGCCATGGAGATCTTCAAGGCAAGCAGGGGATGGAGACCTAGAGTGACAAGGATAACTAGCGGGTGTGGAGAAGTTTTTTTTTTTTGCCACATGTGGTTTTGCTCTCAGGATCTTGATTCCATGGTATCTGCAAAAAAAAAAACTCTACTTTCATGGTAGTTGCATGTATTGCCCATGGATGGAGGTAAAACCTGCAGTACAAATTGTTGGAAATGTGGACATTAAGTTAATTCTGGATTTTATTATGAGACAAAAATCACACAAAACTAGTGATGCATAAATCAATACTAACAACAGGCTACTCATTTCACTTCTAAATATACACAATAAAAGATTTACAACAGAATAGTCTGGTCGTACGACCAACTTACAGTTGGGCGTGATGAAGAACATGAAGCAGCACAGACTTGAAGCAGTGGTCGAAGCAGTGCGGAATGTAGATGATGTAGCGCAGCGAGCAGTCGTAGAGATGCGCTGCTTATAAACCTTATTGTCGCCCTATGTAGGTGAACTCTCCGACAAAGGTTCGGAGATACCCGCTCACCCTCTTTGCCAGTGCACGCCGAGAAGAAGGGATGGACTGGTTCGAACAGCACAACACTTCAGCACCAGAGAGCGGAGAGGAAGAAGAAGAAAAATGGTGGTGTTTTCGATCAGTTTTTGATCTTAACGTCTTCAGATCTTTTTAAGGCTTAGGCTATTACTCTTTAGTAACTGCAAATTAAACCACTAGTAACTGCTAATTCAAAACTAATTAATGGTATTTAAGCAGTATTTATCAGATCCTGATTACACACTGGTCTACAGATTTAACCAGTGTATTCCGACCACCCTAGTCTATGGATCTAACCACTAATTTTTTACCACTGTGTTTCGACCGCACTGGTCTATGCCTTTGACCACAATGTTACGACCACACTGGTCTATGGCTTCGACCATATTGTTTCGAGCATATTATTCGTATGGCTTCGATCATATTAATCTATGGCTTCGACCACACTAGTCTATGGTTTCAACCACACTGGTCTAGGCAATATGGGACTAACCATGCATACTTTAGAATTTCAGGAATGAATGTACCTTTACACATATGAGCCCAATTCTACCAATCCCCTACAATTCCAAAGCAAGTAGCAAAAAGGATGATAACGATTATTGTGCTGAAAAATTATTAATATACCAGTCTTTCAGTGTAAGTCTCATACGGGTTGAACTTGCACATAGAATAACAAGATTCACTTCTCACGGCTGATGAGTGGACTATGCCTTGAATTCACAGCTTTTCGTGGTTAGATTTCACTTGAAATCTCAACTGATACTAGGCTGTCAAAGAACCACACCTAAATGGAGCATTATTTCGTCATGCTCCCTTATTTGCTCATGAGCTTTCTAGAGAACGCCCTATTCTCATGAACTGCGACCTCACAGTTAAGCTCAAGTAGGTGTATTCATTTTAGGTATCCTGTAGGCTAATACATTTTTCCCTCATTGGATACTAGAATACATTAATACTTTAAACCATTCTTCCATATAGTTGAGAGTAATTTGTCTATTAGGGCATGGGTACATATTTTATTAAAATATACTCTCTTGTTCAAACATCAACTCGTTTTTCCCATGCCCAAAGTCAAGGGATCTCCGATTAAAAATGTATGGGTTATTGTTGAGTTGTAACTCCAATGGACCCCATTCCCATTTCCATAGACGCTACGAAAATCGTCTTCCTTGCTAGCCCCTTTGTGAAAGGGTCTATCAGATTTTTCTCAGTGCGTATATAATTCATAGTAATCACTTTAGAGTTCCTTAGTTTTCTGACAGATTTAAGCCTACGCTTCACGTGTCTGGAGGACTTCATGTTATCCTTAATACTTGTAACCTTAATCAACACTGTTTGGTTATCACAGTACATTAGGATTGCCGGTATTGGTTTCTCAACCAGTGACAAGTCTAACAAAAGCTCTCTAAGCCATTCAACCTCAATAGTGGCTGTGTCTAGTGCTACAAGTTCTGCGTCCATGGTTGACCTCATCAATATGGTCTGTTTACACGACCTCCATGAGACTACAACCCCTCCTAGGGTAAAGACATAACCACTTGTAGCTTTGATCTCATCTGTATCTGAGATCCAATTTGAATCGCTCTATCCTTCTAATATAGATGGATACCAATTATAATGAATTCCATAAGAGGTTGTGCCTCTAAAGTAGCGCAACACTCTCTCAAGTGTCTCCCAGTGACCATTTTCTAGGTTAGAAGTAAACCAACTTAATTTGCTCATAGCTAATGATATGTCAGGTCTTGTGGCACCAGATAGATACATAAGGGATCCAATAATTTGTGAATATCTAAATTGATCTTTGCCTAATCTCTGATTCTTTCGAAGCTTAACACTAACATCATAAGGAGTTAGGTAAATCTTGCAGTTCTCAAAACCGAACCGACTCAATATTTTTTCAGCATAATGGGATTGGTTCAATGTGATCCCATCCTCATATTTGATCAATTTAATATTCATAATAACATTTGCCTCTCCTAGATCTTTCATATCAAAATATCTATATAAGAAAAAATTGACCTCGTCAATAATGGCAGTGTTTGTCCTAAATATAAGTATGTCATTGACATACAAAGACAAAATCACTAATGTTAAATTTTATCTACCTTATTCACAGCAAAACCAGTAGATATTAAAGCTTATTAAACTTCTCGTGCTATTATTTAGGTGCTTGCTTTAGGACATACAAGGATTTGATTAATTTGCACACCTTATTTTTCTGTCCAGAAATTACGAAACCATTTGGTTGCTCCATATAAAGCTATCTTTACATCTATTTGATGGATGTGTAGACTATGAGAAGCAGCTAGTACAATGAGCACTCGAATAGTGGTTAATCTGGCAACAGGAGAGTAAGTATCAAAATAATCCTCACCTTATTTCTGGGTACAACCCTTGGCCACAAGTCTTGCTTTGTACTTATCAATAGTACCGTCAGACCTTATTTTATTTTTAAAGTTTGACTTGTATCCAGTAGGTTTGCACCCGATAGGACGATTAGAGATCTCCCAAGTCTCATTAGCCATGATGGAATCCATCTCGCTATGAACTGCCTCTTTCCAATACTCAGCATCCGATAATGCATAAGCCTCTGAAAGAGTATTTGGCACATCATCCATGAGGTGTACCATAAAGTCTTCGCCAAATGTTTTCTCAACCCTTTGTCGCTTGCTCCTGCGAGGAGCCACTTCGACTAAATTGTTATCTTCCTCAGAAATATCACAAACTGGTGATATATTACTCATTGGTTCAGAGATAGTGGATGGTTCAAAATTATTGTCATTCATAGTTTGATTATCCTCAGTTCGAGTGCTGCCAGTTCTCATAGGATAAAAATCCTAAAAACATGAAGCATCTATGGACTCCATTATTGTATTAACAATAATCTCAGAAGTTTTTGATTTTACTACTAAAAATCTATAGGTTGTGTTGTTATTAGCATATCCTAGTAAGACACAATCGACTGTTTTAGGTCCAACCTTTCTTTTTTTCAGCAATGGTATATTAACATTTGTCAAACACCCCCAAGTTCGCAGAAAATTAACATTAGGTTTTCTCCCCGTCCATCTCTCATACAGAGTAATCTCATAACTTTTAGTGATTACTTTGTTTAGAACAAAAGTCGCTATTAATATAACTTCCCCCACCATATCTTAGGCATGCCAGCAATCTCCAACATGGCATTCACCAAGTCTGTTAATGTCATATTTTTCCTCTCAGTCACCCCATTTGATTGGGGTGATTATGGTGATGTAACTTCGTGGACTATTCCATATTCAGAATAGAATTGGGAGAATTTATGAGAGGTATACTCTCCTCCACGATCAGACTTTAGTCTTTTAATTTTCTTTTCTAGTTAGTTCTCAACCTCAGCCTTATAAATTTTTAAGTAATTTAAAGCTTCATCTTTTGTTTTCACTAGATACACATAGCGATACCATGATGCATCATCAATAGGTGTTAAAAAATATATTTGCCTCCTTTTGTCTACAATCCATTCATCCCACACAGATCGAAATAGACAAGATCAAATAGTGCTAAGTTCTTTTTCTCCTGTAACTAGGCCTGGTAATGGGCCAGGGTTTATTGGGCCAAGAGGGTTGGGCTAGTAAATGGGCTGACCTTGGGTTATACCAAATGGGTAGAAATAAAAAAGGGTAAGGACAGGATTGGGCTGGCTTTAAATAGGATTGGGCTAGGACTCAGATGTGATTGTAATTTTGGGCCGTGTAGGAACCCAACCTTCCCTTTAACCCATGGGTGGAATAGGGTTGGTGTTCCGTAAGCACCACCATTTTACACAGAAACTGACTCGTATAAGAGTTAAAAGTTCTTAAAGTGCCTTTCATGAAAGTGCTTTTAATATTTTCAACTCAAAGGATCTCTTGGGTTTCAGGTACCATAGCATTTATACTTCAAAAGGATTGACACTTCATGAGCTGGCACTAAAATCGCAAGATGGTTTAAATTCAAATGGAATCGGCAATGCTAATTTCTCCACCATTGATGAACCCCCTAAGCTTACTTCTTCAGGTAAATTGCTATTTATTTCATCGAATAAAACCCAGTGCTGCTGTGCCATTGTGCTTTCTTTTATTTGTATGTTGTATTTTGAGGGGCTACCATTCATGATCTCTGTAAAATAGTCGAATGTGAATATCCGGGCATATATTGGTTAATGTCTTCAGTTCTTCATGTTGCCTTGTTTAAAGGGGGGTAGTCCGCTGCCATGTTTGCATTATCAGTTCACCACTTTCAAGAGAAAATTATCCTACTTTCCCCACATTTTGACCTATTTGATGGCTTACTACCATATTAGTTGGCTCTAGACCATAGGAACCGAGAAGTAAAGAGTTAAGCAATATGTTCCATATGCTATACTGAATGCATGATATGACCTTTCATATATGTTGATGTAACTAGAGTATCCAATTATCACTCACTGATAGAGTTGATACCTTTCAGCTAAGCTCCATAATCTCGTTCAAAGAAAAATAATTGTGTCTATTATGCAGCCAAACAACCACCACATGCATTTGTATCTCTCTTGTGATTTTCTATTTGATCATATATCTTGAATTTTTCATTATGGTTTTGTTTTTTTTACTTACAAAAGGGTTTTAAGTAGAGTTGTGTCTGGCATTAGGTAATTTATTTATAATGGAGAGGACTGCCTCCATGTCAGAATTTTCAATGGATAGTCGTGACCTTCTCTCAGGTGACCCGCCAAGTCGCATGTCAAAGAAAAGGGCTAAAGTTTGGGAATACATTGAGTCAGAAACTATAGATGGGAAAGAAAAGGCAGTGTGTAAGTATTATAAGATGAAATTATCTTGTGAACCTAGCCAAGGCACTAATCATCTGAATAGGCATATAGGACTCCATTGTCGTAATATTCCATAAGAAGATAGGGAAAGATTTCTGGTGAGTTGCAAGAGACAGGCCATGGATGGGGATCAGTCTCTCTTTGACCCTCAAGTGTGTCGGACACTAATTGCCAAGTTTTTCATTAGTGCGAAGATTGCATTTTAAAAAGCTGATTATCCTTATTGGAAGAAGCTACTGAACTACTTCCATCCATCTTTCATAGTAGTTGATAGGCAAACTATCCGTTCAGATTGTCTTGCACTATATGAAGAGGAGAAGAAACGGTTGCATGATAGTGTCAAAAAATAGGTCTCCCATGTCAATTTGACTGCAGATCTCTGGACATCAAACCAAAACCTAGGGTATCTTTGTGTCACAGTGCACTATATTGACGAGATATTCGAGCTTCATAAGGTAATCATAGCATTCAAGCAAACTTCCTTTCCACATACATCTTATGCTGTCCAGGATGCAATTACCTCTTGTTTGGTAGATTGGGACTTAATCAACAAGTTGTTTACATTAACATTGGATAACATAAGTGTTAATGACAAAGCTGTAAAGGATTTGCACGACACGTTGGGTATTGAAATGTTTCTTAGAGCTAGGGACTTCCATGTACGGTGTGCTGCTCATGTGCTGAATACCATGATTCAAGATGGACTAAAGGTGGTTGTTCATGCAATTGGGAGGGTGCGGGACATTGTTAAAACAGTCACATCCTCACCATCACGATTGTAGATCTTTGATTTAGTTATTGAGAGATTGGACCTCAAAACAAAGTCAGGGCTAGTACTGGATGTCCCTCATAGATGGAACACAACATATGACATGATCCATGAGGCTTTGGAGTATAAAACTGCTCTCAATAGATATGCTACTGAGCAATACCATCAAGCTCCAACTGAGGGAGATTGGGCAAAGGCTCAAGCTCTTCATGGGTTTTTGCAGGCTTTTAGTGATGCCACAAAGGCATTTTCAGCAGATCAACACCCCATAGCACACCTCCTTTTGAAATTGGTGTTGGCGATTCGGGATGTTTTACTTGATGAAAGGTGGAATCAAGATGGGCTTATAAAGGATATGGCTCGTGTTATGTATGTCAAGTTTGAGAAGTATTGGTCTAAACCAAATGTTATGCTTCTTATAACAACCGTGTTGGACCCTTCACAGAAATTTGACTTTCTTAGGTTCTATTTTCACACCATTGAACAAGATGTTGAGGAAAAGATGAGGAAGCTGTGTACTTCTGTAGGTAAGTGTTATCAGAGTATGAGAAATTTGTGAGGAGCCGTGCCTTACCTACATTTATACAGTCTGATGAACATATGGTTGCTAGTGAGCCTAGTTCTTCAGGAGGTGCATTTTTTGGTAAACGACGGATAGAATTTGCCTTCGCTCAGTTCAATTCACAAAATCTAGAAGCACATGCATAATTATCTGAATTGGACACATACTTACAAGATCCTAGGGCCCCCTTGAACTCTGATGAGAATTTTGATGTTTTGGGTTGGTGGAAGAGAAACACGGATGCCTACCCAATCTTGTCTTTGATGGCTAGAGATTTTTAGCAATTCCTGTCAGTACGGTGTCCTCTGAATCAGCGTTCAGTGCTGCTGGCAGACTTGTTGGTAAAAATAGGACTTCATTATCCCCTAAAAGCCTTAAGGCTCTATTCTGCAGCAAAGATTGGTTTATTGGATTTAATAAGGATGATAATGAAGGTAAATTGATAATTACTAGAGTATTTTACTTTCAGTTTAAAAAGTAGTTGTACCTTCCAATAATCCTCTTTCTTATGATTCAATGTGTAGGAGAAGCAATGGAAGGATATAGTGCTTGTGAGTTGCAAGAGGACATTTCAAGGTACTTGTTTGTCACCACATATCATTTTATTTCCTAGTGTTATAGAGTAAGCACAGTGGAATCAATTGTTGGCCTAGATGTTGCTCGTCTTTCATGCGTTGAAGCTGAAAGATTGGTGTGGCTGGAATGGTATGGCATCTGATCTGATCTTGTAGAGATGTGATGAGATTCTGCGCCCATTAGCATGGAAAAGAGTGTTTGATTTGCCGTTGTTCTTTTCAGCTTGATCAATGGATTTTTGCTAGTATATATGCTACCTGTATAGATTTTGGCTATATGTTTCGTAAATCATAATAGCACAGGTAGCTAGGATCGTACAGCCACCATTTGCACTGACTGTCTATTGATTAGAAGCCGTAGGCTGATTGTGTTTTTGGCTCGAGGAAGAACAGTTGCTTGTGTTTTGGCTGATTGTGTTTTGCTGGGAAAATAGTTGCCTACCATCAGTGCAAGTCCTGTTTGCATATTACTATTCTAGCAAAGTGTAGCAGCAATAGTTGGATGTTAGTTGTTGCTCTTCTTCAATGCTGCATGGCATGAGTCATAGGTCAAGCACAAAAGCTGGAAACATGATATGAATGAGATTATTATTGTCACTTTTTTAGCTCCGTGTAGTGCAAAACTTCCCTTGTTCATCCCAGGTTTTTGAGCTTTGACAGACTTCAGTTCATCATTTATGGCCTCGTCTGAATCTGCAACCAAGCATTATATTATTTTGTGTTTGATATTGTAGAGTTTATTTGCACATGAGCTCATGCAAGCATCATTTGTACTTAGTAATATCCACCAATCACAAAGGAACCTAATCGTTGCTTCCGTTTATTTGCAGAGTTGCTCAGTAAGATGGATTTCCCGCACAATCAAGGGGTAGCATGTGAAAGACTCTGCTTGAAAGATTGCATAATTACTTGTTACTACATGAAACATATGAAACTCATGTCACCTGAAGGATTTCGTTTAATTGGATGCTTTTAATGCTTATTACTTGTTACTACTTGTAAGAATGCGGAATAGATGTTTTATTTATGCACAAATTGTAAGATCGCGGAATGGTGAAATGAGCAAAAACTATATAATGATTGTTTGCATTCATCTAGTTTGATTTATGTTCAAATTGTAAGATTGCATAATTGATGGTGAAATGAGCAAAGTCTATATTCATCTATCTAGTGTCTATACAGGCAAGAGCAAGTATTGATGCATACATCTGCTATGATGCTATCCATCTATTTAGTCACAGGATGCAACACAGCCAAACCCAAACACTGCTAGGCTCTCTGTGGTTTCCTCTTAAACGAATACTAAACGAATCTAGAAAAACGTCACAGGGAAGGGAAACGCTAGCAGTGGCGCAGCGACCACATGGAAAAACGACCTAAGGGCTCAACTGCTTAAGTGTTAATGCGTTGGCCCAAGGATCCAAAATGGGTTAGGATATGATTAAGATCTTCCTACTTAAAAGGGCTGGGCCTGGGCTGGATTGGGTGTATTCATTAAGTATAGGACTAGATGAGGGTTAGGGCCACTCCCTAACTTATGGGGCCAGGGTGGGGCTTGGGCTGGGCATTGGCCCATTACCAGGCCTACATGTAACCCCTTAAAGGGTTTTCAAGGTTGTTTTGCTTACACACAAGTTTGACACTTTGATCCTTTGACAATTTCATATTTTGGAATTAAATCTAATCTGGACATTCGAGCAATACTATCAAAACCAATATGACAAAAACGAGAATGCCATATATTGGTGTCACATTTATTCAAACCAGTTACAACATTCAGATTATAACAATACTCTAAAGTACTTATGCGGAACAAGCCTCTGCTCTCATGGTCTTTACCAACAAAGTTACCAAACTTAGATATTACAAATTTATTTAACTCAAATACTAGCTTATAACCATCCCTGCATAGGAGAGAACCACTAACGACGTTCTTGTTTATTGTTGGCGCATGTTGCGTTCTTCAAGTGGACAATCTTTCCTGAAGTAAGCCTCAGATCCACCGTGCCAACACCAAGAGCAGAAGCATGCGACCCGTTCCTCATTAGGACGGAGGAAGCCTGGGATAACTGATAAGAAGAAAACAAAGAAATATCAGAACATACGTGAACATTAGCTCCAGTATCAACCCACCAATCAATGGATAGACATGCTGAAAAAATAACAGGTGAATTACCATACCCTCTTGTTGAGGCCTCGTCTATGATCACGTTGACAACCTTTTTCTTTCGTTGTTCAGCATCCTTGCCCTTGCGAAAACGACAGTCTTTTGTCATATGATCGTTTTTCCCACACACAAAGCAAGAGATATTCTTCATATCGTTCTTCTCATTTTTATTTTTA
Source organism: Hsuehochloa calcarea (assembly GCA_036346395.1). Classification (NCBI taxonomy): domain Eukaryota; kingdom Viridiplantae; phylum Streptophyta; class Magnoliopsida; order Poales; family Poaceae; genus Hsuehochloa; species Hsuehochloa calcarea. Next base: position 16,610,539 of record CM070602.1, on the reverse strand, counting down.
AAGCTAGTTGTCTTGTTTGGTTTAAATCCTTTATTATTCTTGCCATATATTTTCTCTATTATATTTGCATTGATTTGATTGTTCTGACTGGTCGTGTTGGGTGCATCTTTTACTCTTGCCTTTTCTTCCACATTAAGAGCAGTAATGAGATCCTCAATAGATATTTCTTCCATCTTGTGCTTTAAGCCAGTGGCAAAATTCCACCATGAAGCAGAAAGTTTGGCAACAATACCCGCAACCACAAACTTAGGAGGCAAAATATAACCTAAATGCGCAATCTTTCTGATCAGTAGCTGAAGCTCATGAGCCTGTGCAACTATCGACTTAACATCGTCCATGTCTGTAGTCGAAGAATTGCTTGCACATGTAGAGCCAACGACCAGCCACAACTTTGGCTATTTGTACTCTAGTGCATCCCACAAATCTATGACGGACTTGAAGTCCATGCACACATCATAGAGCTGGTCGGTCAGTATTGTCAATATACATCCAAGGGATGTGTTGTTATCTGTGTCAAACCGCATGGTCTGTTCAATCGTAAATGGATACTGTAGTCAAATCACTCACCATAGCCCCAAAGACATGAGCCAAAACTTTACCTTTGTCTGCCATCTATGAAAGTCCTTACCAGAAAATCTCTCAGATTTCATAGCATCAGAAGTACCAGCCATTGTTGAATCACAAAAATGTCTGCAATAAGGTTTCTGGATTGTTAGAAATGTGGACATTAAGTTAATTCCAAATTTTATTACGAGACAAAGATCACACAAAACTAGTGATGTATAAAGATATACTAACAATAGGCTACTCATTTTATTTCTAAATATACACAATAAAATATTTACAACAGAATGGTCTGGTCGTACGACCAACTTACAGTCGGACGTGATAAGGAACAGGAAGCAGCATAGACTTGAAGCAGTGGTCGAAGCAGTGCAGAATATAGATGATGCAACACAGCAAGCGGTCGCGCAGATGCGCTGCCCAGAAACCTTATTGCTGCCCCGTGCAGGTGAATTCTGCGACAAAGGTTCGGAGATACCTGCTCACCCTCCTTACCGATGCACACTGGGAAGAAGTGATGGACTGGTTCGAACTGCACAACACTTCAGCACTAGAGAGCGGAGAGAAAGAAGAAGAAAAATGGAGGCGTTTTCGATCAGTCTTTGATCTGAACGTCTTCAGATCTTTTTAAGCCGATGCAATTACTCTCTAGTAACTGCAAATTAAACCATTGGTAACTGCTAATTCAAAACCAATTAATGGTATTTAAGCAATATTTTATCATATCCTGATTATACACTAGTCTACAGCTTTGACCAGTGTATTATGACCACCATAGTCTATGGATCTGACCATTAATTTTCGACCACTTGCCGGTCGGACCGCCCGAGCAAGAAGCTCAGAACTTTGTCGAAAACGCGTGAAACGACAAACCGTAAACGCCATTGCCAATTGTCACATCATCCTAAGATCCGGAGCATATCCCCATGAAATCCACAATCTCCCCTTGATGAACACATTGGCAATTATCCGAAAATGTAAGTAAGAGGTTTGAAAACGAGTTTACTCGCAGTTGACAAAGGCACAACTTGGTCCATAAGCAAGAAAAAGCAATGAACATGACCAAGCCGGCATCGAATAGTATAGGCATGTGAGACAAGGCAAAAGAAAGCATAAAAACTTTGATTTTGAAAAGGGTCAAAATTCTCACATGAGGTCCATATGAAAGAACAATTGTTCAATTGACCTATGATCATTGTGAGTATAAAAGAATGCAATTCAAGTTCGAATATTCAATAAGACAATAAGAATGCAACTCAAGAACTCCCCTCACTATGATCATCAAATTTCAAATTTTCTTTCTCCCTTTGTATAAACTTCTCCCAATCTTCTCATTAACACATCTTCTCCAAATAAGAGTAGCAAAGAAATATTACACATCTTCTCCCAAAGAAATATCTTTTCATTTAACACATCTTCTCCCCTTTGACAATGGATTCATCAAGGAATCACGCCTTCCTCTCATCCAGAATAACAAATAGAGAATAAAGAAAAAGCGTAAACAAAAGAAGCATAAAGAGGAATATGCATGAAGTGCAATGGAGTGGCTTCAATTTTTGTATTTTTCAATTTTTGATTACAAGAAGCTTTGGAGATTACCCAAAAGAACAAGCTAGTATCTCGAATAATGCACAAACAAAGATATCAAGCCCGATAGCTAGCAAGATCATGGTAAGACATATATATCAAAGCTAAGCACAAAGGCTCAAAAGTAAAAGAGATTTGATCAATTTAAGCAACGCTTCAAATTCAAGCAAGTTCATCAACAGGATCCTAAAGTGAAATTGGCCATGTCAAATGTCAAAGTGAGATCAAAAATCTAACAAAGACCACAGAAGAGTCAATCAAGTCCCGTATTGAATCATTTTGCTCAATATTTTGTAAAGCCCATTTGTCAACATTTTTCTCATTTGCATTGAATATTGAAGTTGACTAATGATCTAACTTAGTGACAAGATCCTGACTAGGAGCCATCCACAAACTCATCCTAAGCTTCACCAAAAGTTGATTAAAGGTATATCTTAGTAAAGAAGATCCTGGACTAGGAGCCATCCACAAACTCTTTCTAAGCTTCTACCGGGCGACAAATCTTGAGGTTCATGTCATTTCGACAAGCATCCCCATGAGATCGTTCGTTCATCAAACTATCTCCAAGTTCATGTCATTTGACAAGCGCCTCGTAAGAATAGTTTGGCACAATTTAAGCATAAGACAATCTTGATTTTCATTTTTCACAAGAGCGTTTTAGAATCTCAAGAACACAAAAGCTCAAGTAATGGTCAATTTTAGATCAAAGAGCTTAACAAAGCAATTCTGACAGGGCCAATGTCACAAGAGGAGCACTAATTACGCAACTCGCTAAAACATCCACAAATTGCAATTTCTTAGTTTGAGTTGTTTAAAAGGTTCTAGCTCATATAGCAAAGACTTAGCTACACATGTAAAAGCATGATAATTCTAGCAAGTCAAAGAACTAGACATGACATTGAGCAAGAATAGAAATACAAAAGCTCTAAAGGGTAATAGGCAAAGCTTCATCAATTTTAAAAGATAAGCAGAAAATCTTATATTACAATGCATTTTTTTATACCACTTGTTGTATTTTTCATATGAATGCAATATGACACAATGAGATGCAATTAAAAAAACCTAAAAATCTAAAAAGTTCGAAAAGATCACTAAGTTCAGAAAAAGAACAATAGAAGATCAAAAGAACAAGGAAAGATAAGAAAAAGATCAAACTCCCCCTCAAACCAACCCATAAGGATAAATTACCCCTAACTCACTTCTTAAGGAGGAAAATCTGGTTTGATCTAAAGGCTTGGTAAGAATATCTGCCAATTGAGCTTCGGACTCTACAAAGTGCATCACAATATCACCTTTTTCAACATGATCTTTAAGGAAGTGAAAGCGAATGTCTATGTGCTTAGTCCTAGAATGTTGCACTGGGTTTTTAGCAATATTAATAGCAGAAGTGTTATCACAGAAAAGAGGAACACTAGCAAAGTTTAACCCATAATCTTTCAAAGTGGACGTCATCCACAAAATCAAGCTCGAAAACTAGCGAGAGAACATACTCCGCCTCAGCAGTGGATTGTGCAACAGAAGACTGCTTTCTAGAAGACCAAGATACAAGAGACGTGCCTAGAAAGTGACAGGTGCCTGAGGTACTCTTCCTATCTAACCGACAGACCGCAAAATCAGAATCTGAAAAACCTCTAATGGACAAAGCTGAAGAGCAGGAATACCAAATGCCATATAAGAGGGTAGAGTGTAAATACGAATATGCGCTTAACGGCTTGGCGATGGGAAGTTCTCGAGACGCTCGAAATCTTGCACAAAGGCATACCGTGAAGTGAATGTCCGGCTCGAGGTCATCAAATACGAAGGAGCCGATCATGCTGCGGTACTCGCTTGATCCATGACTTCTCCTTCCTCATCCGGATCCAAAGCAGTTGAAGTTGCCATGGGAGTGGAAATTGGCTTGCAAATCACCCATGTTGAAGCGTTTGAGAAGATCTTTAGTGTACTTCGTCGATGGATGAAAGTTCCTTCCTTGCATTGCTTGATTTGAAGTCCCAAAAGTAATTAAGCTCTCCCATCATACTCATCTCAAATTCCTAGACATAGTGTCGAAAAGTGAAACAAGAGCATTAGAGGAACCACCAAAGATAATATCATCCACATAAATTTGAGCAAGCGGAAGTCATTGTCACGCCTAAGAATGAATAGGGTTTTATCCACTTTACCCATCTCAAAATTATTTTTAAGCAAGAAGGTCTTAAGTCTATCATACGTGCTCTAGGGGCTTGTTTAAGACCATACAATGCTTTAGATAGCTTGAAAACACGATTTGGATATTTAGGATCCTCAAAACCAGGGGTTGCTTAACATACACTTCCTCATCTATGAAACCATTTAAAAGGCACTTTTAACATCCATCCGATATAATTTAAAACCTTTTGATGCAAAATGCAAGCGAATGCGAATGGCTTCTAGTCTAGCAACAGGAGCAAATGTCTCATCAAAATCTAACCCTCAACTTGGTCAAACCCGAGCTACCAATCGCCTTATTTCTAACCACGTAACCATCCTCACCTTGTTTATTCTTAAACACCCAACGGGTTCCTATAACATTATGACCACTAGGAGGTTCTACTAGGTTCCAAACTTTGTTTCTTTCAAAATTCTCTAACTCCTCATGCATGGCATTTACCCACTAGAATCGATAAAGCATGTGATATATCGCGGGTTCAAAAGAAGCAACAAAAGCCGAATGAGAGTAGAGATTTGGATCATTATACCGAGCGAGTGACTCGCTCATGTAGATTACCTATTATCTCGCTCCGAGGATGCTTGCTCTGAATGCGAAGTGGAGCGCCGGGTGAGATGTCGCTTTCTTCGACCTCCGCAGATCCTGATGATGATGATGCAGCAGAGCCTCAATCGAAGGTGAAGTAGACGTAGCGGTTCTTGTATCAATATGGGCGCCTCGCAGAAGCAGATGAGGGAATGACATTTGCTTCGCCTCATCTTCCTCCACAAAATGCTCTCTCACACAGTAAATCATCTCAGAGTAATTGATCTAGCTCTGTGGCTAGTCTCATCAAAAGTGACATTACAAGTCTCCTAAGCTTGTCCACAAGAGCGACATCCTTTAGAATGAATTTGTTGTTTACCCTAATTGATCCTGTTCCTTCAATTCGCCCTTGTGTATCATCTCCAAAGGTGATGAAGTCATCACCTGTTGCTCGCGTGAAAGAGGTGAACCATTTTGAGTTTCCGGTCATGTGGCGTGAACATCCGGAGTCAACGAACCACGTGTTCTTCCCCTTTCCGCGATAATCCTCGAAAATCAAGGAGCAAAGAACGATGTGTCTCAAATCGGGATTAGATAAACAAGATTTAGGAATCCAGTACTGAGACACACGTCTGCAAGGAGTATACAAACCAGAAGTACTATCCTTGATTTCATTTAACATTCGATTACGAGCAATGTTTAACTTAACATGAGACTTAGACTGTCCATGGGCTGGTCGACTGCTTAGGTCGCGTCGACCGGTGACTAAACCGGTCGACCGGTGACTCACCATGTCGACCGCCATCCGATCACATTAGAATTAGGATGTCTAGAAACATAATGATTTGCATGAGATAAAAATCCTAATCCAGGTTTATTCTTTTCAGTGTTACCATGTCTCATAGAAGCTCTAGGTTGCATGAATGAAATTCTATCAAAATTTTTCCTATCATTTTTCAACCTACGCCAATGAGATTCAATCAAATGTCCACCTTTTTGCAATAAGTGCAATGGTACTTGGTACCACTAGAAGAGGCACCATTTGAATTAATACAAGGTTGGGCAAAGCCGCAGATTTAAAAGATGTTTTTGCAGTTGAGTTTTGAATTCAATTAAACCTTTTCCAAGACTTGAATGACTTTTGGGTTTGAATTGTCTTGAAAAGAATTGAATCCTAAACCTTGCTTCTTATAAGGAGTTTTAGATTTGTCAAGAATCATGTTTAATTGTTTCTTACCTTTAGAAAATTTCTCTAATGTATCATGAAGGTAAGCATTTTCTTTTCTTAAGTTAACACAAGCATCACAAGTTTTATCCATAGATTTTTCCTTATACAAAGCAATTTCAAGCTTAAGAGTGGAACATGAAGCACAAGTAGTATTTTCAATATTGTCCTTAAGCTTAGCATATTTGACTCTAGCAGCTTCTAAGATATCTTTGATTTCACGTTCTTTTTCTAAGCATGAAGTGCAAGGGCTAGAATCAAATACATCAAAAGCAATCAATTTACTAGATTCTAAACATTTTTCACAAGGAGCACTTTTAATTTCATTTAGTTCAGATTTAGCATTCTCAAGTTGTTGTACACAAATATTATGAGCAGATTGTAACTTGGTAATTTCAGAATGCATAACATGACAAGATAAACATTCATCGAGTTCAAGAGTCTTAGCAGTTTAAGCTCTACTTTCGTTTGCTAATCTTTGACTCTAATTTCTTATTTTTTGTCATAACAAATTCAAGCGCTTCATCTTGACTAAGCAATTGCTCAACTATAGAATCATATTTAGCAGAAAGCTCATCATAAGTAAAAGATACCTCATTATCATCAATGTCGTCCGTGTCAGCCATGAAGCACATGCCAGTGAAGTCTTTGGCCTTCCCTTTCTTTTTACCTTGATGGATCTCCTCCTCCTTGTCCTCCTCACTCCCGGTATCCACATCGCTCAAGGATTGATCCTCAAAAGCGGCAAGGACCCGGTGAGCAGCCTTCACAAGCTTATTTGCCTCATACCTTGATTTGTTGAAAGGAGGCTTCTTCCAAGCTGGCTTTCCTTCCTTATGATTGCTCTTACCTTTCAAATTGGGGCAATTTGCTGGATATGATTGAGCTCACCACATTCATAGCATGTTACCGGACCACCTCTCTTTTTGTTTCTCATATTATTGTAGGCCGTGTGAATTTCTTAGCTAGAAGAGCTAACTCGTTTGAGAATACTTTCAAGCTCCTCTTCATGAATAGCGATAAACAAGCAAATGAAAATCCGAAGAAGATTACAAGAGTCATCGAAAACCTTTAGAGGATCCGACTACCAAAGCAAATACTTCTTAGGATGATCAACGTGTTGATTTCAATGGAATGAGGTTTGAAATAAAGCAATCGTAAAGTAACTTATAAGATCAACATTTTCTTCTAAATGTTGAGGTCATCTCCCCTGTGTATGGATTGCAGGCAGATGGATATTTAGTAAAGATGAATATTCACATCGATTGAGTCGTCCATGAGTTAATGATGATCGTGGTAATAATGGCACGATCTCGAATGAGCGAAGCATCAATTTTTGTACTCACGATTGGTGGCTCTGGCTTTGATTTGGGAGAACCTAGAATGTGAGGGTTAAATTTCAGTGCGAGTGAAAGATGAGAATTATCATATTCTTGTCTCAGTGCACTATAAAGGAATTCTTAGCCTTATGTTGTTAGCCAAGGATTGCAACCATGTTGCAATTTTAGAAATTAGCGATTAAAATAATTCGATAATTTATTTAGGTTTCAGAAAATAGCAAAAAGTCCAACAAATGTGGAAAAATTCAAAAAATCGCCCACAGTTATTTTGGACTTAAATAAAATATTTCAACTCATAATTGGTAATTAATTTTTGCACTAATTTATTTTGGTTAAAATAATTAGGGAACTTTTAAAATTGGACAAAAATTCCATTAATTAATTAAATTATCATTCAACTTTAAACATAAAACCCATAAAGCTCAATTAATTTTCTTTATTTTTAAAACCATGGAAATTCAAGAAAAGTAATAAACACTTTTAAATTATGGAAAATCCAATAAAATAATAACTTTATATTTTATTTTGGTAACAAAACTTAGGAATGTTATAGCAACACAAGCTCGCGGTGCCGACCTCGAGGACGTGACGCGTCGGGTGACCGCGCGTGCGGCAGCGGATCCACCTTCCAAGATGGCCACGTGGTGTGGGCGTCGGGAGGCACACAACCGAGTCACAGAATCGCTCACGGATGGCAATTAGGTCTAACTTTTGATTCTCAACTCAAAGCCACGAAACTTTGCACACTCCTATGCTATTGAGGACCTATTCCAATCGAATTATGATAATTGGACGTCTTGAGCAATTGTCAATTGTACGTGAAGTTAAACCGCAGGATGATACTTGATCCTATTGTTGTTGAGGATTGATGATCAAGAACGTAATAGATTCATTTCACGGGGGTCTAATTCACGGAAAGAATCAACAAACACGGCAGAAGGACCCTGTAAAGCGCAATTGAAGCAGACAAAGAGACCTAACTCAACAAATCCTGCATTGGGATCCCTTCGCTCACACCTTTCTTATTGCTGTGCGCCGCCTTGTACGATTTTGGGTAAGGCGTTCGTTTTCTGTCCTGTCCATCTCTTAGAAAGTTGTAGGTATTGTTCTTAGCTTTCCATAGCCACCGAGATCATGTGATTCCGCCTTACGGTTTAGGAGATATGATTTTTTATTGCACGCTGTTCTGTCTGTCGACGAGAAGGATCTGTCGGCTTGATCCTAGGTTTTGATTTAGTTAGAGGCATTTCCAGAACCTCCACCCAAATAAGTTATTGTATCCCTTTAAATTATCTTTCAAAGCTGATAAAGATCATCTCCATTGGATCTGTACAATGAAAGTTATGATATTTTCTTTACCACTGTTCTGAATCTGGGCAGATAAATGTTAGCGTTTTCATCTATTGTTTAGACTACTGTAGATGCGAATCTGGGGTTTTGCCCTTCTAGAGTTTTATTTCTGGGAACGTTAGCTTTCTTTTGGCACCAAGATCAGGAAAATCCGATCTGTAGTTTGGGAGATATGAATTTTGATTGCGATCTGTTCAGTCTGCCTAAAAGCTGGGTCGATGGTTTGTCCTCGATTTTGTTCAAATTAGGGGCGAATTAGAACCTTCACCCAACTAAGTTATTGTATTTCTCGAATTTATCTTTCTAAGTTGATAAGGATCATTCTCATTGGATCGATGGCTAAAGCGTTAAGCCATTTTCTTTATTCTTGATCGTATTCGACGAGACGTAGATGAGTTGTGTTTAACGATAATTAGCCCTCTGTTTGGCGAATCGAGGATTCCGTCAACTAATGTTTTGTAGCCTGATCAGTTAGGAATCAGTGAGCACTGGTTTCGTATCTTTTAGAGTTCTGAGACAATTAATGGTGAATTTTCTCGTCGACTGCCGAAGTTAGGTAATCTGGACTTTTGTGTAGAGGATCAAATTGAACCTTTTGTTTGGTTGGTTTGGTTAGAGATTGTGGGAGGGCACGTGTAGCCTGTCGTACTCGGTTGTCCTCGTATCGATCATTTTATATTGTAGGCGGTGAAGCGGTGAGTGGAGGGTACCTCGATTACCTCCCAAGCTCCTGTGGCGAGCAAGTAACTTGTATACTATGATTGATGCATTATGTGATGTGTGAATGAATGATTATATTTGTCCGTATTTGTAGATGAATGCCATGTGTATCTTTTCATTTATGAGTACTATTCAATCTTGCCATGGGATCACATCATGACATGCATAAATTACCTTTGTAAGACCCATCAATTCCAAGTATGGGCACTTGAAAATCCCATAATTCCAGAATGGGTACGTGAGTCCACCATTCCAATGTGGGCCACGTACGTGAGTCCACCATTCCAATGTGGGCCACATTGACTGGCCGTATGAAACGTTCTTCATACGGTTACTTTAAGTGAACACCGACGGTGTTTCACTCGCTATACTGCAGATATGTTGCGATATGTCCAATTCCTTCAATGCATCATTTCACTTCATCCATTCATAAAGTTGTTTCCAATCAATGTTCAAGTTATGATTGTGATAAATTATTCATGGTATGTTTGATTGTTACATACAAGTACTTGCTGAGTCTTTGGCTCATTCTTGCTTTGTTGTTTTATTTAGGTAAATGACAATGAAGAATGATCTCGTGGAGGGTAGTTCAACACGATGCACTCACTACCATAATCCAAATATTTTGAGAACTTTTATTGTCGTTATTTATGTCTTGTGTTGAATTGTAATAAGCCATTTTGGTCATAACTACCGTATCCTCCGAATTGTTTATTTCCATTCCGTTGATTAAACTTGATGATGAATCCTTGTTTCAGATATCCTTATTAACTCCTTCACCTTGTCATGCGTTTGATGTTATTATTCTAAAGAGTAGTGATTGTAGGTGACATCTTGACTTCCTTATAGTCGGTGTTACGTTGGTATCGAGCGGGCTTTAGGTCCGTGGTTCATTCAAACATATTAAATTGACACACTGTGCACATTAGGAGGGTTGGTAAACTGTTGCTTCCGATTTCAATTGTGGTGACTCGAGTATTGAGTCGTTGTTAAATTGTGTTGTGCTATGATGTGTTAATCCATGAGATGATGTGATAACCTCTATCTATGAAATTATTCTATGATCGTCATGAGATGATCGATATATATATATATATATATATATATTCATAATTGATTGCATTAGTTATGCGTTCGCTAGCGGCGTTGATCGCTTGAGTTCGTGGTTGATGTCCGGTTTTGCCAGCTACACCACTTGCTTGTAGTATGATATTAGAGAACTTCTTACCTCTGCTCCATAAGCTCAGATTGAGCATGAGCTCATTGATGAACTTGTTGCCTTTCTCGAACTCGATATCCGGTTTCTGGTTGTGGTTCCTGGCGTTGTGAATTCTTTTGAAATTGGGGTTTTAATGAAGAAGGCAAGCTCCAGTAGCTCTGATTTTTCTTTGAAACAAATATTGCACTTTCGACTATTGTGATATTTCGCTCCACGTGAGCATAGTTCAAATGCAACATTCCTCTTTTCACAAAAGACTTGTTTTACCCTATTAGGAAATTTAACTCATTCGCTCGCTTGGAATCTCGGTATTGGAAAACTTCTTTTGTAAGTTCTTTATCAAGTGTGTATTGATCTTGCATATTTCTCTTGAGTGCTTTAGTAAGTCGTTCTCTTCCTTGATTTTCGAATTTGACAAATTCTTGTCCTGGCGATTGATGAATTTCTCTTGGGTTCATGATTTTGGTAGACGAGTTTAAAAGGCCTTTAATGGTACTCCAAAACATTATTGTTTTTCGATTGTCGAATTGCTTTTACTACGAATGATCTTTGTAAATTGGCAACATTGATATTTTCATGGTTGTTCTTTCTTTCTCATTGGAAAAGAGCGACTCATTTACTCGCTTGATGGTTTGCCTAATGAGAATTCTTGTTGCAAGTTCGTTAACACGAAAGCTTTGGCTCAATGTATTCCTTTTGGAACCCTCGCTTGTTGAAATTTGATGCATCTTTTTCAAGAAAAGCGTTAAAACCCTTTTGGAGTGCTTGGTTATGCTTAAGTTTGGGTTGTACCCAAACAAAGATTGTGGGCTACGGGTTTCTATTAGACCCTATTTGTTTTCAAAATAGTTTCTTGCCTTTCGGTCACGAGCTCTCATTGTTTGCTTGTGAACGTTATTTTGACAAGATCGATCTCCTTATGTTAGCCCTATCTCTTGTTGATAAGGGCATTTCGGTTATCTGTTGTGATCGAGAATGAAAATTTCCTTTCACAAAGTTCATTGAAGAAATTTCACTATGTTTATTTCTTTGGAATATTTGGAGTGTTGGAGTTTAGAACCTCCTTTGAAAAGAAAAGTGTCGAAACCCCTTTCTCAGAGTTTTGAAGTGGGTGTGACGTTTGTTCAACTTTGTGGTTTTCGTACCAGAATTCTTTTCTAGAACAAGTTGTTATTATAATTCCATGTGATGATGAAAATTTTTATGACCCGATTTATCATGTTTCCTTTAGAAGGTTTATTGACACGATCGAATGTGAGAGTAAGGTTGATTCTTTTGTAGAGAAAGAAGTTTGACCACCTTCTTGATGTTTCCAAAATGATTCAATTTCGAAGTTTTGTGTTCATGACCTATTGGAGGTCCTAGTTTATTATGATAAACGAAGTTTACCACGTGAAACGATTTGGCAGAGTTATAATGGTTCTTAGTGATGCGATCGCTTTGATCTTGAATGATCGTTGTTCTTATCTAGAAGATCCGACATTCTCTTCTTGTGAGGCTCATGTTTTCAATTGTGGACTCCACCTATGTTCAATGAGTTCATTCGTAATTGGTTTTCCTCTTGGTTCTGTTCACCGAGTGGTAAGCAATTCTCTAGTTGGTGAAGATCGTTTCTATTTGCTCTTCTTTTGAGAAAGAATCAACCCATTCTTTCCACGTGGGTCTTCGAAATACTTTCTAAATGTTGTAGTGAGTTTGATGTTGATATATGTGGAAATTTGATCGCCCTTGGTGATATCGCTTAACATGAGAATACTTGAGTTTAGTTTTTGTGACCTTTTGGGAGTTCATGAATCATCTGAAACTAAAAATATTTTGGGTAACTTGAGGTATAGGATTATCCTATTGCTTCTTAAGAGTTTCGTGTGATTTAGCCCTAAAGGCTCCTTGGTTTGGGTTAAGCTAAGAGAGGTTACAATCAAAGTAAATTATCGTCGATTCGTTGAGAATCCGCTTTTTTCCCGAAGTCTTGTAAAGGAAATGCTTAATTTTGTGGTGAAGGCATTTGGATCTCATGTTTCATGAGTAGATGAAGCTATTCAGAACAAATTTGGCGGGTTGAAAAATGTTATTGGTTCTTAAGTAGTTAGTGGATTGGACTAAAGAACTTACCTTGTTCATGTGGCAGGTGTTATTCGTTCAAGGACTAATTGTTGTGTTAAAGGAAAGTCATAGAAGTAGTCATTAGTCGAGTCAAGTTTTGTAACTTGAGGTTTTAAAACATGCCTAAATTTTACGCCCTTTTCACTCCAAAGATTTGAGTTTCAATCGTAATGCCGTTTTCTTATCGGTTGTTATTTGCTATTATCTTCGAGGAATGTGTTCCCTCAACTACGAACTTAGTTTTCGTTTTCTAAGATCACCTTTAGCGAATATTTCTTTTGGTTTCTTGGCTCGTGGTGAGCAACGCTTCTGTATGAATGAACTTGTTTTTGTTCGCCTCTTCCTTTTGAGAAAGGATCACGTTTGTGTTCGAAGTGTTTGCAAGGTGAAAGTTTGGCAACTGTTTGGTGGTGGATGAGTAATCGTAGCGACGATATTTTGCTACCAAGTTATCGGAGAGTAGTAGAATGTGAAATAGTTTTGATCTGTATCCCTTGGAGAAATTGATTCACTTGAGATGTTTGACTTGAAGTAAGTCGAAAAGTGTTCTACGGTGATTAACACGTATAGTGAAATTCTAGAACTTCAATTCGAGATTGAAAGGTTGGTGATTATCGGAGGTATGGAAACCTTCATTGAATTTTTAGAGTAACACAATTGGGTAGCATTGCGAGATGGTGTGGGTGATTTCTGATGATGTCAATGAGTGAGTATGTTAGTATGGTGGTAATGTTGGAGATTTAATTCGATGATTTCACAATCGGTTATAAGAGCAATCCGTTGTAGAGGTTTTGGAAGTTGGATGCAGTGTGCATTTTTATGCTAGACCATTGGTCACTGATGATTGTGCGTAGAGGAAGTGGGATAATAGAGTTTCCTGAGCAATGAATGGTCATTGATAGAACTCTTCTGATGTAATACATGTCCGTGCGTGCTAAGGATCTTGAATTGTTGTTATTGGAAATTGAAGGTAATGTGATTGCGTGGTGCCTACTACTGTGGTGTTATGGATGCCTTCAATCAAATCGATTTTGTATTACCTAGAGTATCCGGTAGATTTCATAGAGTCTCTTCACAATGGTGTGGATGATTTAATTCAGTTTGAGCATGATTTGAGGATATTTAACTAAGAGGTTTAAGCTCGTGTGGTATGCGATGAAGTCAAATTCCAAGGTTCGAGAGAAATTTTATCCCTAGAAGAGAAGCGTGGAAAGAAATGTTCATCATATAATTAGGTGTTTTCTTGATTCTCGTTTGAGTTTGGTATTGTTGACCGGTGTTTTATGCAATTTGAGTTGAGGCTGTGTTGGCATGTAGATTCTTTCCAATTCAGACAAACTGCCAGTGTTTGGTTTGGGCGTTCCAATAATTTCTCCTTTGGTTGTAGTGGTGTTCATTTGTAAACTGCCTATTTAGAAAATGGATTTGTTTTGAGATGAATTGTCAAATTTGGAATTTAATCTTTTGGTGGAGAGTTAGCATTGAGTGGACGCGATGAGGACTCTCTATTTTCAATTGGATTCTCTTCGTTTTCGAAAGTTGCAGAAATTAGAAAGTTGGTATTTCGTTTGAGTCTCGGGTATCTGCTGAAGTACACAAGCGTCGGGTGTGTTCAGTCTTGAGTGGGCATGAACCATTCAAGGTTCGAGTTTTAGTTTAAGGCGTTGACCATCGAGTAAGGTCTTACCTTGATCCTCTTCGATGAGTGTACCTAGAAAGTTCAAGTTGATTGTTAGGTCGACGTTGCTTCACATCTTTGCTTTGTGGTTTCTCTATTACGAGAGAGGCCACTTGGGAGATAGAGTCTCGCATGCGGCGATATCGAACCGTTTGTTTCTAGTACGAGTTAAATCCGTTGATTTCAACTCCTTGAAATTTATTACGGTATTAGTTGCGTTAGAATTCGAGGTCGAATTCGTTAAGAGGTAGAATGTAATACCGAAGGTGATTCGACTTATTAGAAGAAGTTTGGAAGAAGGAGCTAATCGAAAAATCAGAATCATCTTTTCACGGGGTTTTCGTGATTTCACGGCAACTGGCCGGCCACGGCCGGAGGGGCCCATGTGGTGGCTGGCCATAAGGGGGTTCCACCCCAAACCCCAAACTCCACATTTCTCTCCCCTCTCCCCTTTGGAGCCGCCACCTTTCCCTATTGCTGTGCGCCGCCTTGTATGTCGATTTTGGGTAAGATGCATTCGTTTTCTGTCCTGTCCATCTCTTAGAAAGTTGTAGGTATTGTTCTTAGCTTTCCATAGCCACTGAGATCACGTGATTCCGCCTTACGGTTTAGGAGATATGATTTTTTAGTGCACGCTGTTCTGTCTGTCGACGAGAAGGATCTGTCGGCTTGATCCTAGGTTTTGATTTCGTTAGAGGCATTTCCAGAACCTCCACCCAAATAAGTTATTGTATCCCTTTAAATTATCTTTCAAAGCTGATAAAGATCATCTCCATTGGATCTGTACAATGAAAGTTATGATATTTTCTTTACCACTGTTCTGAATTCTGGGCAGATAAATATTAGCGTTTTCATCTATTGTTTAGACTACTGTAGAGGCCGAATCTGGGATTTTTCCCTTCTAGATTTTTATTCCTGGGAACGTTAGCTTTCTTTTGGCACCAAGATCAGGAAAATCCGATCTGTAGTTTGGGAGATATGAATTTTTGATTGTGATCTGTTCAGTCTGCCTGAAAACTGGGGTCAGTAGGTTTGTCCCTCGGTTTTGTTCAAATTAGAGGCCGAATTAGAACCTTCACCCAACTAAGTTATTGTAGTTCTCGAATTTATCTTTCCAAGTTGATAAGGATCATTCTCATTGGATCAGTAGGCTAAAAGTTAAGCCGTTTTCTTTATTCTGATCGTATTCGGACAGGCGTAGATGGGTTGTGTTTAACGATAATTAGCCCTCTGTTTTGGCGAATCAGGATTCCGTCAACAATTTTTGTAGCCTGATCAGTTAGGAATCAGTGAGCACTGGTTTCGTGTCTTTTAGATTCTGAGACAATTAATGGTGAATTTTCTCGATCTGTTGCCGAAGTTAGGTGTCTGGACTTTTTGTGTAGAGGATCAAATTGAACCTTTTGTTTGGTTGGTTTGGTTAGAGATTGTGGGAGGGCACGTGTAGCATCGTACTCGGTTGTCCTCATATCGATCATTTTATATTGTAGGCGGTGAAGCGGTGAGTGGAGGGTACCTCGTTACCTCCCAAGCCGTCGCTTGTAGCGAGAGCAAGTAACTTGTATACTATGATTGATGCATTATGTGATGTGTGAATGATTGATTATATTTATCGTATTTGTAGATGAATGCCATGTGTATCTTTTCATTTATGAGTACTATTCAATCTTGCCATGGGATCACATCATGACATGCATAAATTACCTTTGTAAGACCCATCAATTCAGTATGGGCACTTGAAAATCCCATCAATTCGAATGGATCGTGAGTCCACCATTCCAATGTGGGCCCGTTACGTGAGTCCACCATTCCAATGTGGGCCACGTTGGACGGCCGTATGAAACGTTCTTCATACGGTTACTTTAAGTGAACATCGACGGTGTTTCACTCGCTATCTGAGTATATCTTTGCGATATGTCCAATTCCTTCAATCGAGAACTGCGACTGCCTCCAAGGTAACTCCTCTCTTACTTTACCACACCGTCCCTTCGAAGAAACGCTTCTTTCCATGGATTCTGATGAACAACTCCGTCCCTGTGTGTGCGGTCAGGTTTCCAGGTGTGCCACTCGTTGGGTGGCGGCACCGGGTCCGGCATGGGCACGCTGCTGATTTCCAAGATCAGGGAGGAGTATCCGGACCGGATGATGCTGACGTTCTCCGTGTTCCCGTCGCCCAAGGTGTCCGACACGGTGGTCGAGCCCTACAACGCCACGCTCTCCGTTCACCAGCTGGTGGAGAACGCTGACGAGTGCATGGTGCTTGACAACGAGGCGCTCTACGACATCTGCTTTCGCACGCTGAAGCTTACCACCCCTAGCTGTAAGCAGATCCGTTCCATCAAAGTTTGATTACCTGCTTGTACTTACATTAGTAATGTTAATTGCAAATGATCGCTACATTGGCAATGCGGTGAACTATATTACTAGTCGGCCCTCTTAAATGGTGCTTTGTGCTTTCTATTAACAAGGTTATTGCCAATTGTCATGTTGGTTGGCTTGGTTTCGGTGATAAAAACTTGCTGCTTGAAATGTCCAAAATGTTGTTAAGAAATAATCCAAATTAGTTACCGGAAGCTAAACTAGTTTGGTCCCCTAGAAAGATAATTACTAGTGTTGAGTTGACATTGTATTTAGTTGAGCTCAAGTTGTTTGGTACTTTGGTCACGCAAGTCAGACATACCTGGGGTTATTTTCGTAGTGTGTCTGTAACTACCTATTCTTCAATACTGAGGGGCAGATATTGAATTTTTAAACTGGTAAATGTGCTCAGAATGACAGATATATAGGGTATGACTTGAGAGTTGTATTGCACATCTCTCTATATTTTCAGCATGGGAAAAAAAATGTTTTTCCCATTTGCCTAACTTAAGCGCCAAATGCATGTTATGAAAAGAATTAGGAATTGAACCAAGGCGTCATTACAGGCGGTGGTTGTAAACTGAGTGAAGGGGCCTCGGTTCAGAAGATAACCAATTTGTTTTCTTAGGCTTTGCTGCTAATGCATTTCCTCTGATTCTTTTTCCTGTTAGAACAACATAATATTTGTTTGTTCAAAATCCACTTACATGTTTAACTGCATGTTGTACTCCGACAATGCTATGTTGATGTGAATCTTGGTTTTTATGAACAGTTGGAGACCTGAACCACTTGATCAGTGCCACCATGAGCGGTGTCACCTGCTGCCTTCGCTTCCCTGGACAGCTGAATTCTGACCTCCGCAAACTTGCTGTCAACTTGATCCCCTTCCCGCGCCTCCACTTCTTCATGGTGGGCTTTGCGCCGCTCACCTCGCGTGGCTCGCAGCAGTACCGAGCCCTCACCGTCCCCGAGCTCACCCAGCAGATGTGGGACTCCAAGAACATGATGTGCGCTGCAGACCCGCGCCACGGCCGCTACCTGACGGCCTCGGCTATGTTCCGCGGCAAGATGAGCACCAAGGAGGTGGACGAGCAGATGATCAACGTGCAGAACAAGAACTCATCCTACTTCGTGGAGTGGATCCCGAACAACGTCAAGTCGAGCGTGTGCGACATCCCGCCGCGAGGCCTCTCCATGGCGTCCACCTTCATCGGCAACTCCACCTCCATCCAGGAGATGTTCCGCCGCGTGAGCGAGCAGTTCACGGCCATGTTCAGGAGGAAGGCCTTCCTGCACTGGTACACAGGCGAGGGCATGGACGAGATGGAGTTCACCGAGGCGGAGAGCAACATGAACGACCTCGTCTCCGAGTACCAGCAGTACCAGGATGCGACAGCCGAAGAGGAGGGTGACTACGAGGACGAAGAGGAGGCCGTGCAGGAGTAAGAATGATTGGTGCCGGTTGTTGCACCATGCTATATCACTATCAATCATTTATGGGGTTTTCTTTCAACTGGAGCTTGCGTATGTTTGAAACACTCCCCCCTGTTACTACTACTATCGCTACAACCTCGGTGCTCGTTTGTATGCTATTGCGTTCGCATATGTGCGAAGTGTGCTATTGGGTTCGTATGCAGGCATGTTGCCTTGATGCTTTGTTTGCTTGATTTGTTCTGGATGAGTTACCGCACTAGTGTATTGGAAATAGAATGCTTGCTTACGCTGATTCTGAACGTTTTCCTGTCCCTTGTTCACTTGAATTAGAACGCACTCTAGGTCATATGCAGCAATGGAAATTTAGGGCTAATTGATCATTTGTCATTCCATAGAGTGGGCTTTGAGGATTTGTCATTACGCAAGATGTAGTCTATTATTTACCACTGTAGAAGATACAATTCATTCATTGCTATTTTGACATGTTTGCTCCTATTCTGAAGCCTCTTTTCTGCTCAGCATCAACCATTGGGCGGACGGCCTCCGTCTTCGGCAACTGCTCTATATGGTATTCGCCTTCTCTACCCCCCACCGACTGCCCCCCTCTCTCCTCTTTGCCCTCCCCCACAGCCCCACTAGCCGCTCCTTTCTCTAATAGTGAGCTCGCCGCTGCAATCGCCACCCATGCCTCAAAGGAAACACGTCGACGCCGCCCAACCCTGGGACATGGTGAAGCTCAATGGTCGACACGAGGCAGCGGCAGCGGCATAGAGCAGCTCCGGCTCTAGCGGCAGCGGTCAAGCCCATCCACTCCAGATCTGGTAACTTGCGGAGCTCGGCCACGATGGTCATGGTGGAGCTCGGAGGTTATGGTCTCTCGGCAGAGAGCGACAGGACGGTGTCCGCACGATGTATGGATACACGACGGCTGTGGAGAGGGAGACGACGGTGGGCTGAGGGCATGTCGCCCGAGCTCGTGGACACCATGCTAGTCATCAAGCTCTGGGCTTCGGCATAGGGCTACCACCTACGCGCTGGCCCGCCGAGCTCAGCCAAGAAGAGAGGAGGATGACGAGGAAGAAGGGAGAGAAAGGGAGTTCCGTAAGGAGCAGTCGACGGAGACGCCGTGGTTGATAGCAAGAAGAAAAGAGGAAAAAGAGGTGACGAGGAAGAAGTTTAGAGGCAAAATTGTTAAAATTGGTAAATAATGAGTTACACCTTTTCAAAATGGCAAATTATAAACTACATCGTGCAGCAAATTCTCAAAGTCCACTCTATGGAGTGGCAAATGATCAATTCTTCCTAAACTTTATAGTTATTACATTGTAAGAACAAAAAGCAGCAAATTTTGAAGGCTATACACTATTTCCTACGGAATTCACATGGAATCGCTGTGTTCCAACAGACTGCAGGCATTGAACATGTTCACATCTATTATCTCACTAAAATAGAGTAAAAAGAAGTCATCACGTCCTACTTAAGGGCTATAAATTCTTACGTTAATCGGTATAAAATGTAAAAATATATACCATCAATCGCGGTTGGTTCGGATTATAACAGTCTAGATTAAAAAAAAGAATATATCGGGTACAATAAAACTAAAATTCTGAATAAAAATAAAATAAAATCTGAAATTTTATTTACATATGAATTCTTAAGTAAAAGAGTCAATGTTAAGTATAACAAAATTAAAATTTTGGAATAAAAATAAAATAAATTTAACAATTTGATTTCCATATGAATTCATAAGTAAAATCCCTAAATAATTATAATTCAGAATAAAAAATAAAAAATTGGTAATTAGATTTGTATACAAAATCCAACCAAAAAGTAACTAAAATTTAGAATAAAATAAAATTGAAATTTGATTTCGATACAAATTCCAAGGTAAAATCCTTAAATAATTGTAATTCAGAATAATTTTTTTTTAAAAAAAATAGCAATTAGATTTGTATACGAATTCCAAGAAAAAATAACTGAAATTCAGAATAAAAAAGAAAATAGATTTTGCATTTTGATTTCTATATAAATTCCAAAGTAAAATAAATAAATAAAATTGGCAATTTGATTTCTATACAAACTCCAATATAAAATAACTAAAATTTTGAATAAAATTAAACTTATAATAAAGATAACACGAATGGTGTCGGAGGAAACCACGAAGAGTGCAATGACATCGGTCTGTCCTGCAAGAAGGCATTGACCCACGGGGAAGTGAAGAGCTGAGGTGGTGGTGACAGAGATGAGGACAATGTCGTGTTGCTCACCTTAGTCGTTCAACGAGAACAATGTCATGTTACTCGCTGGAGCCATTGAAGAGAAAGTCCAAAGTTGAAAGGGGTGTCGGCGTTGTTGAAGAAGTTAATGGCCAAAGAAGCTCGATGATGGGGAAACCTTAGTAGAGAGGAGATGAAGCTTTGCATTGAAGACGAGCTATGAACGATATGGGAGCCATCGAGTAGCTAGGAGTGTGTCATCACTGGTGAGGGCACGACGTCACCGGCGATAGCGAGAAGATTCTCTATATCGTTAGACAATGCCTAAAGCAAACATGCTATCATGAGTAAAGATGGGAGGTCGTCGCGGCTAGCAAGGAAGTCACAACATTGAGTTGGCCGACATCGAAGAAAAGGAGCGGCCAACACAACAGAAGAGGACATTGAGCATGTATAATATTATGCATGTGTATGTACATGCATGCAACTATATGAATAGAAGTACGAGTGTATAGATGCAGATAATAAAAAAGCTTGGGGTAGAGATGGATCAGCCGTAGGGAATAGGCTCGGGGCCACCAGAGAGTGTGTGACAAGTGTCCCCAGTAGGGATCAGTGACGGTTCCATGTGTGTGAGTGTTGATATTGCAACGGTTAACATTAGATCTCTGCATGATGGAGAGTGATTACATTTCGAAGAACCCAACAACTTATTATGCTCAATGATTTTCTTCCATCGAAGCTTATACTTCAATTACGTTCCTCAGGTTATATTTTCCTTTAAGCTTCTACTGTTATTTAAAATGTTTAAGATATCTTAAAAATATAAAAACATATAATATATATAAATATATTATCAAGCATTTATAGAAATTTCAAAACAAATCTATCCGTGCAATTGTGCGGGACACACTGCTAGTTTTTGCTGGCATTACGTTCACAGGATTACCACCGTCCACTTAACGGGATTGCCACATTCCATCCATTTCATCTTCAGGCCCGATTCTACCGTGATCAAGTATTGATACTCTAATACTCGATAACACATTGAGTCCAAGAAAAGAACGAGTTTTTGGTTGTTATAGCACTATTGGCAGAGGGATTAACAAAAATGGCTCCCTCCCGGCCGTAATGCTAAAAATAGCACAACGGAGGTACCAAACGCCGCCCCCCATACTTTTTTCGATTGGGCTCGCTTGGGAGCCCATAGCTAGCGAGGGGCAAGAAGGGACATTTACCTTCTTTCCCTCACAATGTATTGAGAGAGGGTCATTTTAGGTACATTTGTCTAAAATACACCATATGGACTTGGTCTACATATGTACAGTATTCCTGATGGCACACTGGTATCCCTGACAACCCTAGGGTGAGGGAACCTTGGTGCCCTACTACGATAACTCCCTCATCTGTGTGGTCCGAGGTCACGAGGACAGGTCCCGCGTCCCCAGGGGTGAGCGAATGCAATCCTGTTGCCCCGGCCCCTTAGTAGTCGGGACACCCCCCCAAAAATGACATGAGGCCATCCCATCGAGGCGTAGCTATCCGAGTGGGTGACGCGCCGTGGCCACCCCGCCGAGGGTATGGCCTCGAGGCAGGCGGCGAGCCGAGACGGAGCCCGTGCTGGCAATGTTGTCGTGGTGCCGCCCCGCTGAGGTGCGGCCTACCAAAAGGGCGACGTGTCGAGGTGAGGCACGCGCGGGCAAAGTTGAAGCAAGGTCACCCCGCTGAGGCACGACCTACGAGGCAGGCTACACGTCGAGGTGAAGCACGCGCGGGCAAAGTCGACGCGGGGCCGTCCCACTGAGGCATGGCCTACGAGGCAGGCGACGCGTCAAGGTGAAGCACGCGTGGGTGAAGTCAACGCAAGGTCACCTCGCCGAGGTATGGCCTACAAGGTGGGCGGCGCGTGGAGGTGATGCACGCACAGGCGAAGTCGACGCGGGGCCACCCCGCCGAGGCATGGCCTACGAGGCGCCCGGCGCGTCGAGGTGAGGCACATGCTGGCAAAGTCGACGTGGGGCCGTCCCGCTGAGGCATGGCCTACGAGGCAGACAGAGCGTCAAGGTGAGGCACGCGCGGGCGAAGTCGATGCGGGGCCGCCCCGCCTAAGCATGGCCTACGAGGCAGGCGACGCATCGAGGTGACACACGTGCGGGAGAAGTCGATGCGGAGCCACCCTGCCGAGGCATGGCCTACGAGGTGGGTGGCGCGTCGAGGTGAGGCACGCGCCGGTGAAGTCGACGCAGGGCCGCCTCGCCGAGGCATGGCCTTCGAGGCGCGATGCGTCAAGGTGACGCATGCGCAGGCGAAGTCGACGCAAGGCCGCCCCGCCGAGGCATGATCTACGAGGTGGGTGACATGTCAAGATGAGGCACACGCGGACGAAGTCGACGCGGGGCCGCCCCGCCGAAGCATGGCCTACGAGGCGGGCGACGTCGAGGTGACGCACGCGCGGGCGAAGTCGACGTAGAGCCACCCTGCCGAAGCATGGCCTACGAGGTGGGTAGGACGTTGAGGTGAGGCACGCTTGGGCGAAGTCGACATGGGGCTGCCCCTCTAAGGCATGGCCTACAAGGCAGGCGGCGCATCGAGGTGAAGCACGCGTGGGCGAAGTCAACGCAGGGCTGCCCTGCCGAGGCATGGCCTACAAGGTGGGCATCGCGTCGCGGTGACGCACGCATGGGCGAAGTCGACGTGGGGCCGCCCCGCTGAGGCATGGCCTACGAGGCGCACGACGCGTTGAGGTGAGGCACGCGTTGGCGAAGTCAACGCTGGGCCATCCCGCCGAGGCATGGCTACGAGGCGGGCGGCGCGTCAAGGTGAGGCACGTGCGGGCAAAGTTGACACGGGGCTTGTCGGACCCGGGAGTAACACCCCTAAATCCTTTGTGTATTTTTGAACTAGTCTCTTGATCAGTAGCTAGTTAACACAATAAACAAATATGGTAACATCTATAATTCACATAACTTTATTAATAAATATCAGAGTTGATTACAATAAAGGCTTACAAGCCAACAATAAAGAACACAACGGAAGACGAAAAAGAAGTAGTAGAGCCCAGCTAATCTGCCACAGGCAATAGACTGGGGTAGCGGCTTAGTCGTCGAGATACACACTAGTAGCGAAGTTCTTCTCCTTTGGAATTTATTTGCATTAAGCAAAAGTGAGCACAAGCAATCGTTCTCGCAAGTTACACCCATAACAGAGTTAATGCATGTATAAATATTATCATAGAAAGGCTTATAGGGTTATTTGTGAAAAAGCAATATTTGACATTTTAAATACAATAGCTAAGTTCAAAAGCTCAAATTTTATAATATCTAAAATTAAGTTTTAACTGAATTAATAAAGATAGTGTAGGCTACATAAAAGTAGGTCATTGTGACACCCACGCAACTAGGCACAACCACGGTGAAATATTACAAATTATTTAGCCTAGTTCTCCCCACTCTGGACTTGTAGTAGTACGATGGGGCTTTACAAGATGCGGCTCGAAGACCGGTCCTTAACTGACTTGGACGACTTCCAAAATAACCCGTGGGCCTCTACCATTCCCGAATTGAGCCGTGCATAAACCTGCTCCTACCAACTATCCAATTCGCCCAAGTACAAACCAGTTTATCCTTTTAATTTATTTTTCAAATTATTTGGAAACTTCCATGACACTCCAATGCCATGGAAAACATTTAAACAACATTTGATTTTTGGCTAAAAATTTCCAAATTGAATAATTTTTGTCTAAACATGACTAAGCATAATTTTTTCAAAAATATTCTATTTAAATTACATTAAATAGAAATAGTAACCAATAATAATTTAAAACAAAATTTAGATAATTTTAAATAATGGGATGAAATATGATCAAAGATGTAACTTGCTTTACTCAAATTCTTCTTCTTCAACTACATCAAATTCTTCAGAGTCGTCGAAATCTATACGCGAAAATATAATAAGAACAAACAAATACAAATAAACTCAAATGAAAATACAAATCAACTCTGAATTAAATAATTTTAGTATTGGACTATAGATATTTAATTTATATGGATTTAGGAACAAGAATCGACGGATTTGGAGTTCGCATGGAGAACGAACATCCCGAAGTTTAGATATCACAAGAAAATATAGAATTCCGGGTACTGCTCATGTTCGAATATGGATCATCTTTTAGTACTATTCATCTCACATGGTCGAAAAGAGTTACGACTACCTAGTCGTAGGAGATTTGGAGTACATTAGTCGAGGGAGATTTCGACTGCACTGGTCGAAGGAAGGTTTTGACTGCATTGGTCGAAGGTTGGTTATGACTACACTGGTCGGAGGAGATTTTGACTGCACTGATCGAAGGAAGGGTTTCAACAACACTAGTTGAAAGAAAGTTTCAACAACACTGGTTGAACGAAGGTTTTGACAACACTCGTCGAAAGAAGGTTTCAACAATACTGGTCGAAAGAAGGTTTCAACAACACAGATCGAACGAAGGTTTCGACAACATTGGTCGAAAGAAGGTTTCGACAACACTGGTCGAAAGAAGGTTTCAACAACACGGTCGAAAGAAGGTTTCGACTAGCTAGTCGACAGAAGCTACAACTATTTAGTCGAAAGAAAGTACGAATATCTAGTCTAAGGAAGCTACGACCATCTAGTCGACAAAAACTATAACTATCTAGTCGAAGGAAGCTACGACCATCTAGTCGATGAAAACTACGACTATCTAGTCAAAGGAAGCTACGACCATCTAGTCCAGCAACAATGGCGTTTGACTATAGCTCATCGGCACTACGCACCACGGCGAGCTACGCGAAGGTGCGCAAAAGGAAGAGGAGATGACGTTGAACCTTAAGGCGATACCTTACAGTGGCGAAGAACAATGGAGTGGTCGGCGACAAGGTGGTTTGGCAGTGGCGGGGTATGGGTTCTGGTGGCGACGGTGCTCCGGTGGTCCTCTGGTGCAGAAAAAGTACGACTGAGGTAGAACACGACGCGGCGAAGCTCCTGGTGTAGAAGACGACACCATAGATCGACGGACGGCAGCGCAATCGCGGTGCTAGCGCTGGCAGCGAAGGAACTTCAGCTTCGATTCTGGCGGATAGAAACGGGCAGCGGGGTCGTGGTTGCAGGGAATGGAATGAGGGGTGAAATGCGAAGGTCGTGCCCCCTTTTATAGAGCAAGGAGTAGCCGGAATGTTGAGGACGTGCGCGGGTGTTAATGGCTGATGCGGCGGCGATGAATAAAGCGAGTAAAGATGAAGAAACAGTCGATTGAGTGCGGCCATGAGTTAATGATGATCGTGGTAATAATTGGGCACGATCTCGAATGGAAACTGAAGCATCAATGCGCTTTACGACCGGGATTGGTGGCTCTCAGGTTCAGACAGAGGAAGACGAAGGGGAGGTCGGAGATGACAGGTAAGGCCGGGCGGAAGAGAGAGGGAGAGAGGAAAAGCTGGTCGATGGCGCAGCTGGCGTGGAAGGAACGGCCGTGGGCCAGGGAAGGATTCGGCCCAACCACTGTTCCAGATTTTCGAGAGATTTAGCGATTAAAATAATTTAGATAATTTATTTAGGTTTTAGAAAATAGCAAATAAAGTCCAACAAATGTGGAAAAATTCACAAAAAAATCCCTGAGTTATTTTGGACTTAAATAAAATATTTCCAACTCATAATTGGTAATTAATTTTTGCACATAATTTATTTTGGCTTTAAAATAATTAGGGGAAAGCTTTTAAAATTTCAAAAAAATTCCATTAATTAATTAAATTATCATTTTCAACTTTAAATACAATAAAAACCCATAAAGCTCAATTAATTTTCTTTTTGATTTTTAAAACCATGGAAATTCAAGAAAAGTAATAAAACACTTTTAAATTATGGAAAATCCAATAAAATAATAACTTTATTAATTTTATTTTTGGTAACAAAACTTTGGGATGTTATAGGACCGCTCCGCCGAGGCACGACCTACGAGGCAGGCGACGCGTCGAGGTGACACACGCGCGGGCGAAGCCGACGCAGATCCACCTTGCCGAGGCATGGCCTACGAGGTGAGCGATGCGTCGAGGTGAGGCACACACCAGGGAAGTCGATGCGGGTCTGCTCCACCGAGGCATGGCCTACCTGGCGAACGACGCGTCGAGACGAGGCACGCGCGGGTGAAGTCGACTTGGGGTTGCCCCGCCGAGGCATGGCCTACGAGGCGGTGGCCCGTCGAGGTGACGCACGCGCAGGTGATGTAATACCCCGAAGGTGATTCGACTTATTAGAAGAAGTTTCGGAAGAGGGAGCTAATCGAAAAACCAGAATCATCTTTTCACCAGGGGGTTTCTGTGATTTCACGGCTTTGGGCTCGGGCCACGGCCGGAGGGGCCCATGTGGTGGCTGGCCATAAGGGGGGGGGGTTCCCACCCCCAAACCCTAAACTCCACATTTCTCTCCCCCTCCCCCCGTTTGGAGCCGCCGCCACCTTTCCCTATTGCTGTGCGCCGCCTTGTACGTCGATTTTGGGTAAGAGGCGTTCGTTTTCTGTCCTGTCCATCTCTTAGAAAGTTGTAGGTATTGTTCTTAGCTTTCCATAGCCACCGAGATCATGTGATTCCGCCTTACGGTTTAGGAGATATGATTTTTTTATTGCACGCTGTTCTGTCTGTCTGACGAGAAGGATCTGTCGGCTTGATCCTAGGTTTTGATTTAGTTAGAGGCATTTCCAGAACCTCCACCCAAATAAGTTATTGTATCCCTTTAAATTATCTTTCAAAGCTGATAAAGATCATCTCCATTGGATCTGTACAATGAAAGTTATGATATTTTCTTTACCACTGTTCTGAATTCTGGGCAGATAAATGTTAGCGTTTTCATCTATTGTTTAGACTACTGTAGATGCCGAATCTGGGGTTTTGCCCTTCTAGAGTTTTATTTCTGGGAACGTTAGCTTTCTTTTGGCACCAAGATCAGGAAAATCCGATCTGTAGTTTGGGAGATATGAATTTTTGATTGCGATCTGTTCAGTCTGCCTAAAAGCTGGGTCGATGAGGTTTGTCCTCGATTTTGTTCAAATTAGGGGCGAATTAGAACCTTCACCCAACTAAGTTATTGTATTTCTCGAATTTATCTTTCTAAGTTGATAAGGATCATTCTCATTGGATCGATAGGCTAAAGCGTTAAGCCATTTTCTTTATTCTTGATCGTATTCGGACGAGACGTAGATGAGTTGTGTTTAACGATAATTAGCCCTCTGCTTTTGGCGAATCAGGGATTCCGTCAACTAATGTTTTGTAGCCTGATCAGTTAGGAATCAGTGAGCACTGGTTTCGTATCTTTTAGAGTTCTGAGACAATTAATGGTGAATTTTCTCGTCTGTTGCCGAGAAGTTAGGTAATCTGGACTTTTGTGTAGAGGATCAAATTGAACCTTTTGTTTGGTTGGTTTGGTTAGAGATTGTGGGAGGGCACGTGTAGCTTTGCGTACTCGGTTGTCCTCGTATCGATCATTTTATATTGTAGGCGGTGAAGCGGTGAGTGGAGGGTACCTCGATTACCTCCCAAACCGTCGCAGTGTGCACGAGCAAGTAACTTGTATACTATGATTGATGCATTATGTGATGTGTGAATGAATGATTATATTTGTCCGTATTTGTAGATGAATGCCATGTGTATCTTTTCATTTATGAGTACTATTCAATCTTGCCATGGGATCACATCATGACATGCATAAATTACCTTTGTAAGACCCATCAATTCGGTATGGGCACTTGAAAATCCCATCAATTCCGAATGAGTGCGTGAGTCCACCATTCCAATGTGGGCCACGTTACGTGAGTCCACCATTCAATGTGGGCCACATTGGACGGCCGTATGAAACGTTCTTCATACGGTTACTTTAAGTGAACACCGACGGTGTTTCACTCGCTATCTGCGATATATCTTTGCGATATGTCCAATTCCTTCAATGCATCATTTCACTTCATCCATTCATAAAGTTGTTTCCAATCAATGTTCAAGTTATGATTGTGATAAATTATTCATGGTATGTTTGATTGTTACATACAAGTACTTGCTGAGTCTTTGGCTCATTCTTGCTTTGTTGTTTTATTTAGGTAAATGACAATGAAGAATGATCTCGTGGAGGGTAGTTCAACACGATGCACTCACTACCATAATCCAAATATTTTGAGAACTTTTATTGTCGTTATTTATGTCTTGTGTTGAATTGTAATAAGCCATTTTGGTCATAACTACCGTATCCCTCTGAATTGTTTATTTCCATTCCGTTGATTAAACTTGATGATGAATCCTTGTTTCCGTATATCCTTATTAACTCCTTCACCTTGTCATGCGTTTTGATGTTATTATTCTAAAGAGTAGTGATTGTAGGTGACATCTTGACTTCCTTATAGTCAGGGTGTTACAGTTGGTATCAGAGCGGGCTTTAGGTCCGTGGTTCATTCAAACATATTAAATTGACACTTGTGCACATTAGGAGGGTTGGGTAAACTGTTGCTTCCGCATTTCAATTGTGGTGACTCGAGTATTGAGTCGTTGTTAAATTGTGTTGTGCTATGATGTGTTAATCCATGAGATGATGTGATAACCTCTATCTATGAAATTATTCTATGATCGTCATGAGATGATCGATATATATATATATATATATATATATTCATAATTGATTGCATTAGTTATGCGTTTAGCTAGCGGCGTTGATCGCTTGAGTTCGTGGTTGATGTCACAGGTTTTGCGAGCTACACCTTGTTTGTAGTATGATATTAGAGAACTTCTTACCTCTGTTCCATAAGCTCAGTATTGAGCATGAGCTCATTGATGAACTTGTTGCCTTTCTCGGCGATATCCGGTTTCTGGTTGTGGTTCTGGCGATTCGTGAATTCTTTTGAAATTGGGGTTTTAATGAAGAAGGCAAGCTCCAGCAGTTCTCTGATTTTTTCTTTGAAACAAATATTGCACTTTCGACTATTGTGATATTTCTGCTCCACGTGAGCATAGTTCAAATGCAACATTCCTCTTTTCACAAAAGACTTGTTTTACCTATTAGGAAATTTAACTCATTCGTTCGTTTGGAATCTCGGTATTGGAAAACTTCTTTTGTAAGTTCTTTATCAAGTGTGTATTGATCTTGCATATTTCTCTTGAGCTGCTTTAGTAAGTCGTTCTCTTCCTTGATTTTCGAATTTGACAAATTCTTGTCCGGTGGCGATTGATGAATTTCTCTTGGGTTCATGATTTTGGTAGACGAGTTTAAAAAGGCCTTTAATGGTACTCCAAAACATTATTGTTTTTCGATTGTCGAATTGCTTTTACTACGAATGATCTTTGTAAATTGGCAACATTGATATTTTCATGGTTGTTCTTTCTTTCTCATTGGAAAAGAGCGACTCATTTACTCGTTTGATGGTTTGCCTAATGAGAATTCTTGCTGCAAGTTCGTTAACACGAAAGCTTTGGCTCAATGTATTCCTTTTGGAACCCTCGCTTGTTGAAATTTGATGCATCTCTTTTTCGAAGAAAAGCGTTAAAACCCTTTTGGAGTGCTTGGTTATGCTTAAGTCGGGGTTGTACCCAAACAAAGATTGTGGGCTACGGGTTTCTATTAGACCCTATTTGTTTTCAAAATAGTTTCTTGCCTTTCAGGTCTTTGAGCTCTCATTCTTTGTTTGTGAGCGTTATTTTGACAAGATCGATCTCCTTATGTTAGCCCTATCTCTCTTGTTGATAAGGGCAGCTCGGTTATCTGTTTGACAGTTCGGAGAATGAAAATTTCCTTTCACAAAGTTCATTGAAGAAATTTCGACTATGTTTATTTCTTTGGAATATTTGGAGTGTTGGAGTTTAGAACCTCCCTTTGGAAAAGAAAAGTGTCGAAACCCCCTTTCTCTAGAGTTTTGAAGTGCTGGGTGTGACGTTTGTTCAACTTTGTGGTTTTCGTACCAGAATTCTTTTCTAGAACAAGTTGTTATTATAATTCCATGTGATGCTGAAAATTTTTATGACCCGATTTATCATGTTTCCTTTAGAAGGTTTATTGACACGATCAGTAATGTGAGAGTAAGGTTGATTCTTTTGTAGAGAAAGAAGTTTGACCACCTTCTTGATGTTTCCAAAATGATTCAATTTCGAGTTTTGTGTTCATGACCTATTGGAGGTCCTAGTTTATTATGATAAACGAAGTTTACCACGTAAAACGATTTGTGCGAGTTATAATGGTTCTTGATGATGCGATCGTTTTGATCTTGAATGATCGTTGTTCTTATCTGTAAAGATCCGGCATTCTCTTCTTGTGAGGCTCATGTTTTCAATTGTGGACTCCACCTATGTTCAATGAGTTCATTGCGTAATTGGTTTTCCTCTTGGTTCTGTGTTCACTGCGAGTGGTAAGCAATTCTCTAGTTGGTGAAGATCGTTTCTATTTGCCTCTTCTTTTGAGAAAGAATCAACCCATTCTTTCCACGTGGGTCTTTCGAAATACTTTCTAAATGTTGTAGTGAGTTTGATGTTGATATATGTGGAAATTTGATCGCCCTTGGTGATATCGCTTAACATGAGAATACTTCGAGTTTAGTTTTTGTGACCTTTTGGGAGTTCATGAATCATCTGGAAACTAAAAATATTTTGGGTAACTTGAGGTATAGGATTATCCTATTGCTTCTTAAGAGTTTCGTGTGATTTAGCCCTAAAGGCTCCTTGGTTTGGGTTCGCTAAGAGAGGTTACAATCAAAGTAAATTATCGTCGATTCGTTGAGAATCCGCTTGTTTTCCCTGAAGTCTTGTAAAGGGAAATGCTTCGAATTTTGTGGCTGAAGGCATTTGGATCTCATGTTTCATGAGTAGATGAACTGTTCCGAACAAATTTGGCGGGTTGAAAAATGTTATTGGTTCTTAAGTAGTTAGTGGATTGGACTAAAGAACTTACCTTGTTCATGTGGCACGGTGTTATTCGTTCAAGGACTAATTGTTGTGTTAAAGGAAAGTGCAGAGAAGTAGCATTAGTCCGAGTCAAGTTTTGTAACTTGAGGTTTTAAAACATGCCTAAATTTTACGCCCTTTTCACTCCAAAGATTTGAGTTTCAATCGTAATGCCGTTTTCTTATCGGTTGTTATTTGCTATTATCTTTCGAGGAATGTGTTCCCTCAACTACGAACTTAGTTTTCGTTTTCTAAGATCACCTTTAGCGAGAATATTTCTTTTGGTTTCTTGGCATGCGTGGTGAGCAACGCTTCTGTATGAATGAACTTGTTTTTGTTCGCCTCTTCCTTTTGAGAAAGGATCACGGTTTAGTGTTCGAAGTGTTTGCAAGGTGAAAGTTTGGCAAGCTGTTTGGTGGTGGATGAGTAATCGAGCGACGATATTTTGCTACCAAGTTATCGGAGGAGTAGTAGAATGTGAAATAGTTTTGATCTGTATCCCTTGGAGAAATTGATTCACTTGAGATGTTTGACTTCAAGTAAGTCGAAAAGTGTTACTGGTGATTAACACGGTATAGTGAAATTCTAGAACTTCAATTCGAGATTGAAAGGTTGGTGATTATCGGAGGTATGGAAACCTTCATTGAATTTTTAGAGTAACACAATTGGGTAGCATTGCGAGATGGTGTGGGTGATTTACGATGATGTCAATGAGTGAGTATGTTAGTATGGTGGTAATGTTGGAGATTTAATTCGATGATTTCACAATCGGTTATAAGAGCAATCCGTTGTAGAGGTTTTGGAAGTTGGATGCTGGTTGTGCATTTTTATGCTAGACCATTGGTCACGCGATGATTGTGCGTAGAGGAAGTGGGATAATAGAGTTTCTGAGCAATGAATGGTCATTGATAGAACTCTTACGATGTAATACATGTCCGTGCGTGCTAAGGATCTTGAATTGTTGTTATTGGAAATTGAAGGTAATGTGATTGCGTGGTGCCTACTACTGTGGTGTTATGGATGCCTTTAATCAAATCGATTTTGTATTACCTAGAGTATCCGGTAGATTTCATAGAGTCTCTTCACAATGGTGTGGATGATTTAATTCAGTTTGAGCATGATTTGAGGATATTTAACTAAGAGGTTTAAGCTCGTGTGGTATGCGATGAAGTCAAATTCCAAGGTTCGAGAGAAATTTTATCCCTAGAAGAGAGAAACTGTGGAAAGAAATGTTCATCATATAATTAGGTGTTTTCTTGATTCTCGTTTGAGTTTGGTATTGTTGACCGGTGTTTTATGCAATTTGAGTTGAGGCTGTGTTGGCATGTAGATTCTTTCCAATTCGGACAAACCGCCGGTGTTTGGTTTAGGCGTTCGATAATTTCTCCTTTGGTTGTAGTGGTGTTCATTTGTAAAGCGCCTATTTAGAAAATGGATTTGTTTTGAGATGAATTGTCAAATTTGGAATTTAATCTTTTGGTGGAGAGTTAGCATTGAGTGGGCGCGATGAGGACTCTCTATTTTCAATTGGATTCTCTTCGTTTTGAAAGTTGCGAAATTAGAAAGTTGGTATTTCGTTTTGACCGTCTCGGGTATCTGTGAAGTACACAACGTCGGGTGTGTTCAGTCTTGAGTGGGCGTTGAACCATTCAAGGTTCGAGTTTTAGTTTAAGGCGTTGACCATCGAGTAAGGTCTTACCTTGATCCTCTTCGATGAGTGTACCTAGAAAGTTCAAGTTGATTGTTAGGTCGACGTTGCTTCACATCTTTGCTTTGTGGTTTCTCTATTCTGAGAGAGAGGCCACTTGGGAGATAGAGTCTCGCATGCGCGAGCAGTATCCAGACCCGTTTGTTTCTAGTACAGGTTAAATCCGTTGATTTCAACTCCTTGGAAATTTATTCTGGTATTAGTTGCCGGTTAGAATTCGAGGTCGAATTCCGTTAAGGGGGGTAGAATGTAATACCCCGAAGGTGATTCGACTTATTAGAAGAAGTTTCGGAAGAAGGAGCTAATCGAAAAATCAGAATCATCTTTTCACCGGGGGGTTTTCTGTGATTTCACGGCAACCTGGGCCTGGGCCACGGCCCAGGAGGGGCCCATGTGGTGGCTGGCCATAAGGGGGGGGGGGGTTCCCACCCCCAAACCCCAAACTCCACATTTCTCTCCCCCTCTCCCCCTTTGGAGCCGCCGCCACCTTTCCCTATTGCTGTGCGCCGCCTTGTATGTCGATTTTGGGTAAGATGCATTCGTTTTCTGTCCTGTCCATCTCTTAGAAAGTTGTAGGTATTGTTCTTAGCTTTCCATAGCCACTGAGATCACGTGATTCCGCCTTACGGTTTAGGAGATATGATTTTTTTAGTGCACGCTGTTCTGTCTGTCTGACGAGAAGGATCTGTCGGCTTGATCCTAGGTTTTGATTTCGTTAGAGGCATTTCCAGAACCTCCACCCAAATAAGTTATTGTATCCCTTTAAATTATCTTTCAAAGCTGATAAAGATCATCTCCATTGGATCTGTACAATGAAAGTTATGATATTTTCTTTACCACTGTTCTGAATTCTGGGCAGATAAATATTAGCGTTTTCATCTATTGTTTAGACTACTGTAGAGGCCGAATCTGGGATTTTTCCCTTCTAGATTTTTATTCCTGGGAACGTTAGCTTTCTTTTGGCACCAAGATCAGGAAAATCCGATCTGTAGTTTGGGAGATATGAATTTTTGATTGTGATCTGTTCAGTCTGCCTGAAAACTGGGTCGAGAGGTTTGTCCTCGGTTTTGTTCAAATTAGAGGCCGAATTAGAACCTTCACCCAACTAAGTTATTGTAGTTCTCGAATTTATCTTTCCAAGTTGATAAGGATCATTCTCATTGGATCAGTAGGCTAAAAGTTAAGCCGTTTTCTTTATTCTTGATCGTATTCGGACAGACGTAGATGGGTTGTGTTTAACGATAATTAGCCCTCTGTTTTGGCGAATCAGGGATTCCGTCAACAATTTTTGTAGCCTGATCAGTTAGGAATCAGTGAGCACTGGTTTCGTGTCTTTTAGAGTTCTGAGACAATTAATGGTGAATTTTCTCGTCTGTTGCGGAAGTTAGGTAATCTGGACTTTTGTGTAGAGGATCAAATTGAACCTTTTGTTTGGTTGGTTTGGTTAGAGATTGTGGGAGGGCACGTGTAGCATCGTGCACTCGGTTGTCCTCATATCGATCATTTTATATTGTAGGCGGTGAAGCGGTGAGTGGAGGGTACCTCGATTACCTCCCAAACCGTCGCATGTGCAGCAGCAAGTAACTTGTATACTATGATTGATGCATTATGTGATGTGTGAATGATTGATTATATTTGTCTGTATTTGTAGATGAATGCCATGTGTATCTTTTCATTTATGAGTACTATTCAATCTTGCCATGGGATCACATCATGACATGCATAAATTACCTTTGTAAGACCCATCAATTCCAGTATGGGCACTTGAAAATCCCATCAATTCCAGAATGGATACGTGAGTCCACCATTCCAATGTGGGCCACGTTACGTGAGTCCACCATTCCAATGTGGGCCACGTTGGACGGCCGTATGAAACGTTCTTCATACGGTTACTTTAAGTGAACATCGACGGGTGTTTCACTCGCTATACCGGTATATGCTGCGATATGTCCAATTCCTTCAATGCATCATTTCACTTCATCCATTCATAAAGTTGTTTCCAATCAATGTTCAAGTTATGATTTTGATAAATTGTTCATGGTATGTTTGATTGTTACATACAAGTACTTGCTGAGTCTTTAGCTCATTCTTGCTTTGTTGTTTTATTTAGGTAAATGACATGGAAGAATGATCTCGTGGAGGGTAGTTCAACACGATGCACTCACTACCATAATCCAAATATTTTGAGAACTTTTATTGTCGTTATTTATGTCTTGTGTTGAATTGTAATAATCCATTTTGGTCATAACTACCTTATCCCTCTGAATTGTTTATTTCCATTCCGTTGATTAAACTTGATGATGAATCCTTGTTTCCGTATATCCTTATTAACTCCTTCACCTTGTCATGCGTTTTGATGTTATTATTCTAAAGAGTAGTGATTGTAGGTGACATCTTGACTTCCTTATAGTCAGGGTGTTACAGGTGAAGTCGACATGGAGCCACCCTACCGAGGCATGGCCTACGAGGCGGGTGGTGTGTCGATGTGAGGCATGCGCGGGTGAAGTCGATGCGGAGCCGCCTCGCCGAGGCATGACCTTCGAGGCGGGCAGTGCGTCGAGGTGACGCACGCATAGGCGAAGTCGACGCGGGGCCGCCCCGCTGAGGCATGGCCTACGAGGCGGGCGATACGTCGAGGTGAAGCCGTCACTATACCTGGTGTCGTTCGTTTTTCGTCGGTGTGACCATTCATGTTGGTCCCGCTGGGGGCCAGGTACCGCCCCCCCTTTAGCCGCTCCTAGTGGATTGTGCCTACGACTTGGAGTGGCGTGAAGGGTTGATGTTTGTTTGCTTGAGGAGGCGGCTGCTTATTATTTTTATTGGGCTTGTTTGGGAGCCCACAACTAGCGGCGGGAGGTAAAGCCGATCTCCATCCCTAACTTTTTTTGACTGGGCTCATTTGGGGGCCCAAAGATAGCGAGGGGAGGCGAAGCCGAACGCCGTCCCCTATACTTTTTTTTTGATTTGGCTCATTTCGGATCCCAAAGCTAGCGAGGGGGAGGCGAAGTCGAACACCATCTCTCGTACTTTTTTTGATTGGGCTCGCTTGGGAGCCCAAAGCTAGCGAGGGGGGGCGAAGACGAATGCCGCCCCCATACTTTTTTATTGTGCTCATTTGGGATCCCAAAGCTAGCGAGGGGGAGGCGGAGCCAAATGCCGTCCCCCATACTTTTTTTAATTGGACTCGTTTGGGAGCCCAAAGCTAGCGAGGGGGAGGAAAAAACAAATGCCGCTCCCATGCTTGTTTGATTGGGCTCGTTTGGGATCCCAAAGCTAGCGAGGGGAGGCGAAGCCGAATGCCGTGCCCATACTTTTTTAATTGGGCTCTTTTGGGAGCCCAAAGGTCCCCGTCGAGACGAGGCCTTCGAGGCACGATCGTCAGAACAACGGGTTCGTGCGTTTGAGCGCGATGTGCGATGTCTCTCCGTCAAGGCGAGGCCTCAAGGTGGGGAGACTCCCTAGTCACCGAGGCACGGCCGTCGGAATAGCCAGGGCTCTACACGGTTAATCGCAGTATGCGAGGTCTCTTCGCCGAGGCGAGGCCTCGAGGTGGGAGTCTCCCTAGTCACCGAGGCACGACCGTCAGAACGACTTGGGCTTTGCGCATTTGAGCACGATATGCGAGGTCTCTCCGCCGTGGCGAGGCCTCGAGGCGGGAGACTTCCTAGTCGCCAAGGCACGACCCTCGGAACGTCTAGGTCTTTGCACGATGAAGCGCGATATGCGAGGTCTCTCCGCCGAGGCGAGGCCTTGAGGCGGGAGACTCCTTGTCGCCGAGGCACGACCGTCGAAATGACTTGGGCTTTGCGTGTTTGAGCACGATACGCGATGTCTCTCCACCGAGCTTAGGCCTCGAGGTGGGGGACTCCCTAGTCGCCTAGGCACGGTCGTCGGAACGGCTAGGGCTCTACACGTTTGAGTGCGATATGCGAGGCCTCGAGGTGGGAGAGTCCCTAATTGTCGAGGCACGACTGTCGGAATGACAAGGGCTTTGCGATGAAGTGCAATATGCAAGGTCTCTTTGCTGAGGCAAGGCCTCAAGGAAGGAGACTCCCTAGTCTTCGAGGCACGACCGTTGGGACGACTAGGGCTTTGCATGATGAAGTGCGATATGTAAGGTCTCTCTGCCGAGGTGGGGCCTCGAGGTCGGAGAGTCCCTAGTCGCCGAGGCAAGGCCATCAGAACGACTAGGGTTTTGTGCGTTTCATGCTTGAGAGAGTTAGCGTGCACCGTGGCTCGGGGCCATGCACGGTGTCTTTTTTATACACTTCACACGCAAAAGTGAGTTAGTGTGCACCAGGGCTCAGGGCCATGCGTGATGAGAACATCACTTCTACTAATACGAACACTCCTCATGTGCAAGGTCTAATTACTCGAGCACGTGCTTGTCAACTTATTTATCAGGTAAATTCGTTTCTAGGGCTGAGTGTATTATTTGAGAACTCTATGATGCTGCCTAACGGAGATGATTTACTTGTACTTAGGAATCTAGGTCTATGACTAGTTCCGCAAGGTCTACGACCACTTCAAGAAGGCTTACGACCAGAGATAATATGGACTCCTCAAGACCACCCCAGGACCAGTCCTACGACCAAGTCTTCGACCAGAGATACGCGACCTGAATACTGAATAAGGTGATGCGTCACTGTTTTGGCCAAATATGGTCTTGTAAGCGTGTCGAGGTCGGAGTCCAGGTTGTGTACGCCTCTTCCCGCGGTCTCACAAGCCTAAGTCGACCTCCTCACGCCCCCTATATATATACAGTAGCCGTCATAGTTTAAGTGGGTTTTTCTTTGAGATTATTCCTCTTAGCAGTCTCGGCGCGTTTAGTTGAGGAACCCCACATTGTGTACTTCATCTATATTCGCAATACAATATCAGATTGCATCTTCTACTTTCTTGTTTGTGTTCTTGATTCGCATGCAGGAGATAACCTTCTTGGTGAGGTCAACCGCGTTCGGCACGGTTGATAACCATCGGAGCAGTGGTGTAGTGATTGCAGGAGGTTTGATCTGTTCTGGTCGGAGCCTTCGGATCATCAACATTGAGTTCTCCACAATCGACTTATCAGTACCTTTCGGAAGATCGGGCCACCGTTACATCAGTTGGTATCAGAGCAAAAGTTGCCCGTTAGGTAATCATAATTTTTCCCCTGTTACATTAGTTGTTTGTCATCGTCCTAAAACTCCAGAAAATTGCCCCACAAAATATTTTTGTTCGTCGTGTTCTTCCGCTATCCCATCACTCATTGTGCCTTTGCAATTTTCGTTCTTTGTTTTGCGTTGTTGAATTAGTGTCCTTTGTCTAAGTCATGTTGCTGGTTTAGAGTCGTGTTTTTGGTCGCTAGTCAACACCGTCGCCCGCCGTGCCACCATCCATCCTGGCCGCGCCACCCCCTTTTTCGACCACCTCCTCGCGTTCGACCACCTAGTCGGAATCGACCACCTACTCGAAGTCGACCACCTACTCGGGTTCAACCACCTACTCGTTCCTGCCCCGACCAGCCTATTGTTTCTTGTTGCTCTCGGACACCCCCACACACTCACCATATCGTGCCTGCCACACAAAGTCCGAGAAGAATTTTCATAGCCAAAGTTCAGAGAGAGAGAGAGAGAATATCTTTTAATTACCTATATACCTCTGCCTTCTACAAAAAGTTTGTGACCTATATATATCCATAGACCGAGAAGAGGGTTTTGAAGAGTTTTGAGTCAAGGTCACATTCGCAAAAAAAAGAACCCTAGGTTGGGTTTCGGCAATCAAAAAGAGAAAGAGAGAGAAAGAGAGAAAAAAAAGAAGAAAGGAACCCTAGGTTGGATTTCGGAAGTCAAAAAAAAGAAGATAGAGTAGGAGAAGAAGCAAACCGACCACCCCCAGTGAAGAAGAAGAAAATCGACCACCCCCAGTTGGTCTATGACCACTCCCCGCCTTGCATCCTTTGAATCCTTGTATCCTGTCCTTGTTATCGATCAGTGTGTGCTAGGGCTAGGGACACTTCTTAGGCCAGCAACCGTGACAAGTACTTTGGACCCTTATTCAACTTTGCTAATCAGGTTACGGTTTTTGCTAATCTTTGCTACATATTGTGCCTTCCGAGCTCCACATACTCTTGATCAGAACAAGTCCCTCTTGCAATCATACCCACTCTCGACAAGGTATCACGAACCAGCCACCGGTCATACCACCTGCTACGTTGGTAAGAACACTTGTAAGAGTATGGTAAGACACTTGAGAGTGTGTGTTTCCACCTTCCATCACCTAGTAGTTGATAGGGATAATACTTTTATGTTGTCTTTTGTTTTCTGCTAACAATGACAGGTGAAACGTCTGATGAGAAAGAGTGTGTTATAAAGGGAGAGCTCATGATGCTCTTGGATGAACAACGCACTACCATTAATGAGGACATCGACATGAAGTTTCAAGCTACCACGATCACATTGCAGCGCTCAATCAACGATAGTATTGCCGCGCTCACTACACGCCTTGAAAGAATGGTGAACCGACCACCAAACACTGGACGTGAGTATGATCACGATACAATCCAAGATCTTGAGGAGGGAGATGATAATAAGAGGAGAAACCATGATACCGGCGCTGGGTTTGCTGACCAAGATGCACGTCAACGACAGCACCTACATCACAACCGTCATGGTATGGGAGGTAATCATTTTCAGTACCACAATGCTTGTGCTAATGATGACCCATTTGCTAAAGTTAAATTTACCATACCATCTTTTGTGGGTGTTTATGATGCTGAAATTTATCTAGATTGGGAGATGACAGTTGAACAAAAATTTAATGCCCATCTAGTTCCTGAAGTGCATAGAGTCAGACAAGCTACTAGTGAATTTAAAGATTTTGCTATCATTTGGTGGAATCAAGTAGTTAATTCAGGTTTAACACCTGATATATGGGATAGATTGAAAGTAGCTATGCGTGCTAGATACGTAAGAAATTACAGCGCTTAGACCAAGGTAATAAATCTGTCGAGGAATATTATCAAGAACTACAGATAGGCATGCTATCGCTGTAATATTGTTGAGGATAAGGAGGATAAAATGGCTCGTTTTTATGGTGATTTAAAGCGTGAGATTCAAGACATAGTTGATTATAAAGAATATAATGATATTAATAGGTTGTTCCAGCTTGCTTGTTTAGTAGAAAAAGAATTGCAGGGTAGACAACAAAGGACCTGGAGCAACTTTGGTAGTACGTCTACATCGAGATTAACGCCGGACAAGCCAAGATAGCCCCACATGCTTTTCGGTCTGCTGCCCCCTCTGTGAGTAGGGTGCGTTCAACAACACCATCTCCGCCGTCACGCGCACTCGAGACGAGCAAATCTACTAGTGTGCAGGTACCAGCGCAGAGCTCTTCATCGATTGCTTCCACAGGTCGTACAACAGAAATTGTATGCCACCGTTGTAAAAGAATGTGCCACTTCATTAGAGATTGCCCAAGTGAACGAGCGTATATTACGACAGAAGATGATGGTTACGTAAGTGCTAGTGATATTGAGGATGAATACGTTCTTGCAGCTAACCTTGCAGGTAATGATGATGAACATGAGGCAGATAGCGATGGTGAGGATATTTTAGGTGCTACTGCTAAGGAGAATTATAGAACTATAATTGTGCAGCGAGTATTGAGCACTCAAAGAGAGCAAGTATTGAACAGTCCATGAATAACATAATATCTTAGCTAGAGTTCAACTAGATATCGTGAGGCAAAGGGAGAATACACAAGCAAGTCGTTTAGTTCGATCAGATACAGACTAGTCGTATGGAGATACAAGCTAGTCGTAGACTAGTCAAAATCCCTAAGTGGTCGAAACCTGGTTATAAAGAGTTACGAACCGATCGAGACTAAATATGATCTGGTCGTATAGAGATACGAGCTGCTCGTTAGTGATAAGGACCTGATCGTAGATCATATTGCATTAAGGTTCGTCCGATATTATTTGTGTGTATTCAGGAATCGTTATGTCATGCTAGGAACCGCTAACGACTCGTGGTTGAAAAATGTTTCTGAGTCACAACGGACTACACATGAACCTAACGGGTCACACACTTAACAGGTTGGAACAAACGTGTTCGGATAGAATCCGTTATGGGCACTATATAAGAAGATGCATGAGGCGGTTGGGATACACGAGATAGACATGACATGAGTTGCTCTATCGAAACCCTAGCCGCTATCTTCCTGAGAGCCCTACCATGCAAGTTGGTGCTATCACACTGACACACGGTGTTTCTTCCCTAGACGTGTGGATACCGTAGAGGCGCTACTGCGGTTGCTGTTGCGCTTGAGGATGATCCATGACCTTGATGCGGAATGCGATTGGTTGCTGGAGGAGACGATCGCCACCGAGGACGATCGACTACACTAGACGATCGACTTTGACCACTTCATCGACGCGCTTTACGTTGGATCAAACTGCTCCAACTCCTCTTTCGCTGCACTGCATGTCTGGTGGTAACGATCTATGATCTCTATCTTGCATGATATCCTGGTTTACGTGGTAGAATTTTTGAATTGCTTGCTAGTGTAGCCTACCAGTATCCCTTCAGTACTAGCAACCCCAGAGGAGCTATGACCTTAGTACGGTACTTCGTACTAGTCAACGTTCTGCTGAGCGTAGACCACGGGTGGGTGCACTGGGTGGTACACTCCAAATCCTAGCGCCTTGTACTCCTCCCTAGTAGTAGCTGGGATGGCCGCCTCCTCATCGGTTGATTCATCATCATCCCCACGCTCAACCGAAGGCTACAAGATGGAATGACCTAAGCGGAACATCACGTACCTCCCTGATGTGCATTGCGGATGACCGACAGGGAGCACTTGGATGGCCGTTAGCCTGAGTAGGTTGCGCGGACGTCGATCGCAGAAGTGATGCATCCCGACAGATGTGCGGTTGGACGATGGCATGATGTTAGCACAACCTAAGGCATAACAAATAATCAGGACTTAAATTGAACCTACCTTACCTCCCCGATCTGAAGTGCGGATGACCGACGGGGAGCGCTAAGATGCCCGCTAGTCTCACTAGGCCATGTCGACCTAGCAAGTGAGCATGCTCGGCCCACCCAGTGCCCAGTCTGAAGGACGTCGTCTCTCGACTGACCGTAGCTCAAGTTCTTGATTATTTGCTTGGACTCGGTGAAGATGGACTTGAGAGTACTTAGAAGTCCCGAAACGGTGTGGTCTAGGTTGCGAATGGCGTAATCGGATGCGTGTGAGATCCGCTGGATCTAGTCGAACTAAAGTGACAGACAAAAACTTTCAATTCCAAACAGTAAAAATATCATGAATGAAGTGAGCATAGGTTTGATTGTTTTATAGTGTCGTCATGCCACGAAGTGATGTGTCGATCGAATGAGTTAGAAAACCTCTCTTTGTGCGTGACCTTCTCTTGACACTCTTGTGGAGGACGGGTGAGTCTGGTGCGCGATAGTGATACGTACCACTCGATGTACTCACGGTATATTCGAACATCGTATGATCGCTACTCCTATAGAACCTCATTGTGCGCCGTCTTCGTCCAAGCCACCGTCCACTGATGTTGGACCGCCTGCCAGTCCTCAGAATGTTGGTCCGCCCTCAATTGCTTGCATTCGAGAAGGATTTATGTGAGAAGAGTGGATATAGGTATGAACTGTAAACATTACTCAGATGGAGTTGGACTCACAAGTGGACAACTCGCTCCAGCATCCTCTCGTCGGGAGGGGGCACAACGTGGTAGAGATCGAACTGTTGCATTACGCATTGCGGCATGTAAGGGTCCACCATATGGGAAAACACAAGGTGGCAAGTCGTCGCCCATAATCCGGTGTCCTACTTGCATTGCATGGATAGTCCGTACGGTGCTACCGTGTTCCTGAAATGTGAGCTCCATGAAGACCATATGCTGTCATCATTCCACCGGGTGCCCATAGTGGGCCCCCGTCTATGGGGTCGTTCAACTCGGGTACGGGCGCACTACATTTCGCATGGTAGGCCGCCCAACAGGGAAGTGCTCCCAACTCTACAACTGCAGAAGCACATAGTAGACGGTAATGACCGGTTTCAAACCAGTGTCATGTTGCGAAGCGTCACACAACCCCTGTATGTGGCGCAAAGGACGACTGATTCAAAGTTGTAATGGGGCATCGCCCTAGGCTCCGCGTCAATCAAAGA
This sequence comes from Hsuehochloa calcarea, assembly GCA_036346395.1. Lineage (NCBI taxonomy): Eukaryota > Viridiplantae > Streptophyta > Magnoliopsida > Poales > Poaceae > Hsuehochloa > Hsuehochloa calcarea. The sequence continues at coordinate 16,567,235 of CM070602.1, read as the reverse complement.
CTTAGCGATGTGGAGGAAGTTGGGGTATACCTAATCGCCCTGTGTGGTGGGAAACCAGGCCCAACAAAAAAGATGAAGAAGGTAAGCGATAAGGTGCATCCTAACAACTTCATCAGGTGCATCTGCCAAGCATTCATAGAAATTCCTCAGCCATGTCTGAGGGACATCACGGGCCTTGTCTGGGACAGCTATGCCGAACCGATGCGCCAACCGGGCCTTCCAATCCACCGGTGGATGGACTGTAACAAGTGGCTCTCCCGTGATTAGGAGACTAGTCAAGAAGGAGACATCTTGGAGAGTGATCGTCATGTCTCCCTACTGAAAGTGAAAAGTGTACGTCTTGGGTCTCCATCTGTATGTCTCCCTACTCAAAGTGAAAAGTGTACGTCTTGGGTCTCCATCTGTCGACAAGTGTTGACATGAGACTACCGTCCAAGGTGAAGTAGCGTCCAACCTGGAGCATCGTCGCAAAAGGCAACAAGCCTGTGACTCGAAGGATTGGGACGTAGTGAGCATCAAGGTCCCAGTAATGATTCTTCGACCGAAGCACGAGGGTGGAGAATCATCCCTATCCTCGGTGGTCCACAACTTGCTCCGGTGATGTTTATCGTAGAACGATTTGAGTAGCCCCGATAGATGCACGACTTACAAGAAATGAAAGACACAAATGGTTAATGAATAAATTAATAATGACTAAATTAATTACGATGAAACTATTTACCGTAATTTAATTATGAATAAATAATTATGACAAAATAATGACAACTAAACTAATTACGACTAAATTAATTACGACTAATTAACTGTGACTCAAGTAAAATTACGACTAAATTAATTACGACTAATTAACTACGACTAATTAATTGCGACTAATTAACAAACACTAATGAATGATGGATAATTAATTAACTATGACACAAACAATTACGAGTAAGATTAAATTAATTATGACAAATTAAATTAATCTATTTAACCATGACTATTTAATTATGAGTAATTAATTATGATTAATTAATTAGGACATAATTAATGACAACTAATTAACTAAGACAAAATTAATTACGACTAAATGGTAATAACTAAATTAATTACGTGTAATTAACTAGGACTAAATTAATTATGACTAATTAATAGTGACTAATTAACTACGACTAATTGACTACACAATTAATAAAGAAAATGCACACGATAAAAATTACCTGCTCCTGATGTCGAACTTTCTGTACTAATATGACTAATAGTGACTGCTCTAAACAATCCTTAATAGTCAGGAAAATCAAAACTCTCTTCTCTCTATATCTCTTCGTCGAGTGAGGATGAGAATGAGAGCTCTCTCTCTCGCAGTCGAGCCGGGTTTTATAACCGCGCGACACAGAAATTACGCCCGACCACAAAGCGTCCGGAGAAATCGGATTCCCTCCTACACGTGACCTTTTCTTGCATGCGGTGCTTTGCATGCTTGCGATGATGGATGTGATGAGATAGATGGGACGGAGGGAATTAATTCGATTTCCTCCCGCGCAGGTGTGTAGGTATGACTGTGCTATGGGGCCACGGTATGGTACAAAGCCATTCCCTAAGGGCACTGAGTCGCAAAACTAACCCCTAACGCACCGGATGGTGACGTGACACGAAGAGGAGGCGCATCGTGCCCACGTCCAAGGTAGCAAAACTTTTTTTTTTGTTAATTCTCCACCAGCGGTGCCATAACAAGCCAAAAACTTGGAAAGCACTGTGTCTCACGTGGTGTACCAGACCAACCCACGCCAAACACCTGTTTGGCAAGGTAAGTTTGAAAAGCGCAGGTCAGACAGTAGACAGTACTAGTACATTTGTTGGACTCGGGGTCGGGGAGCTTGTATCGGTTCGGAGGCGTCTCATAAAACCAAGGCCTCGCACGGGCACGTCCGGCCACACCGAACGCACTCGCCAACAGTGTAGCGCCGAGCAAGTTGCCCCCGAAGTCCGGAGCTGCGCATCTGAGAGTTTTTCCCATGGCGGCAGCGCGCTCCCTCACCCTCCTCTCGTCCGCCTCGGCATCCCTCGCCCTCGGGCGCGCCTCGTCTCGTCTCGCGGTCGCCTCCTCCTCCTCCTCGGGCCGGCTTCCCAGGTCGGCGGCTCTCGCCTCCCGCGGCCGCTCCTCCTTCGCCGCCACCGCCGCCGTGATGGGGAAGGCCGGCACCGTTGACGCCGAAGCGGGGATGGACGCCGTCCAGCGCCGGCTCATGTTCGAGGACGAGTGAGCGCCCCACACCTCCTCTCGTCAACTTGCCCCAACTCTGCTTTTGTGGAATTGTGGTGGGGTGCTTGTGGAGTTGTTAGGTTTGTGGTGTCGGATTGGTCCGTTGCTCGGTGTAGCACGCTAGCGGAGAGGTGTGCGCGAGCGTGCGAGCCTGTGCGAGGCGCTCCTTAGTTGCGAAGGATTAAAAGCGATAGAATTGAATTGAATTTGTGGTTATTAATATTGATTCTTTCGAGGATTGGATGATTAGTATCAGGCCATGATCCTTTTCCTTGGGTGTCTAGCTTGATGCTGTTAGTAGATTGACAGATTCGGGTTTATCTATTGCCGTGATTAAAACTGAGACAGTTGTAGTTAGTCGCTTCCATTTCATCTATTGTTATTACAACTGAAGAGTTCAATTTACCATGCAGGTGTATTTTAGTGGACGAACAGGACAATGTCATTGGCCACGAGTCTAAGTATAACTGTACGTGTTAATCCTTTCCTTCATTTTTGTGTGATTGCGTTCTGTAAAGCATGATTTTATCACCCATGCTGGCTGTTTTTTCTTATGATACTCAGTTGGATAATGATTCTATGTTTGGCCGCATCCATTGAGCTGCCAGCAATTGCTTGGTGTAGTTGGGTAGAGACTCAAGTATGCTCAACTTTTCCGATGATTGCAGTCCCTTGGGAGGAAATTGTGTCAAGTACAGCCACTACGTTGGATCATACTATTCCGAATAAATTTGCACAAAATGTAATGCAATAATGCTTAGATGAGACTAAGGGCCAGCTAAATAGTGTAATCCTAACCTCATGGTTACATAGCTGCTTTAAATCCCCCCGTCCCACCCCGCCCCGCCTAAATTGAAAATAGCACCAAAACAAAAATAACAAATCCCTATATTCATTTAGGTATAATTGCAAGTGTGCGGTAACACCCATAAGATATTCTATACTTTCAGCGTTAGAGCATAAAGATGAGCACCATTGGCACTTGATGAATTTTACTGAACAATATTTTCCAGCCAAGACAAACTTTAGGTGGAACTTTGAGGCACATGCTGACATGCAATAGACAGCATAATGAGATGAGTAGTAAGTAGCTCAGTAATGCAAACTAGTAATTCTTTGTTCTAAGTATGCGGACATTTGTATACTTTACTGATTGGCAGCTTGCCACCGTTTGAACTGAGCTTATCATTTAAGTATCAGTTTTAGCAGCTGTTGCACGGGTTTATTAAACGAAATCTCTCATAAATTTTAGGTCATCTCATGGAAAGGATAGAATCTGGGCATGTCCTTCACAGAGCCTTCAGTGTTTTCCTCTTCAACTCAAAATACGAGTTGTTACTTCAGGTATATGCACAACAATTAATATGTTTGTCTTGCTTTAAGTTGTATCATGCATCATGATTATGATCCACTTTGTAATATTTCCCAATGAACTAGGGCATACATTTTTTTTTGTATTAAGGTTGTAACATGCTGAGCTTCATTAAGAATGAAAAACTGCGGCTTATTTTCTAGATGTACCTGAGTGATCAACTCTACTTTGGGTTAGATGACTCGTAACTCAATCAAGCTGGAAAAATATCAAGTTCATGTTAGAGAATTGCACACTTCTGTGACTAATTTAATTAGAAAACCAGTGATCAAAATGCACACAACATATGTACTAGACATATACCAACTACGAACAGTAGCATATATACTAGACATATTACCAACTACAAACAGTAGCTCAGAGGTACTAGAGGAATTTGGCTTAGATGGGCTCGTGGTGAAACTGGAGTTCAAGTACTAGAGGAACTTGGCTCAGATGGGCTCGTGGTGAAGGTGGTGTTGGGGTAGCTAGGCCTATAATAGTGCAAAAATATGTGTGTGCGTGTATTAAAATCCGAGTTTATAGCTTGGTTCAGCTTGAGTTGAACTGGAAATTAGAATCAAGCTTAGTTTGCTTTGTTGTACTTCTATTTTGATTGTAGCCCAAATTTGGGCCAACCATGCTTAGCTGGTTGATCTCAAGTCTTCCTTTGTCTGGGCCTAGTTGCTATCTCTTCGACTTTCTAAACGGACAAACTTCTTTCCTGAGATAGAATGGTCATATTGAATAATCCTTTGAAAATATTTGAGATAACTGTAATCATTGTTTCTCTTGTTTTCTTTGAAATTTGCATAGTTAGGCAATGGCAACAATTATAATCTTTATCGAAAAGCGATCATTCCTGCTTGTTATTATTGCATACATTAGTACCAGAGTTCAATTTACAGGAGGAGCATTATTGATCAGTCTTGGCTTTACGTGATGCCGCGATGGCTATCACCATTCACCTAACGGGAAGCATGAACACCTCTTAGGTACATGATTAATCATTTTGGAGGCAAGGCACCTCTTCTAGGGTGCAATTTCCAGTTCCACACCCAAGTTTGGTTTGTCACCCTACATTTAGTTGAGCGAAGGCCTTTCTTTTGGTCAAGCCCTTCGGCCAGTTCCTGCTTGATAACTAATAAACGGATCAGGAACCGGTGCCACCCATGAAAGTGTTATGCGGTCCAATAGCGGTTTTAGGAATGTTGGTTGATGAATCAATGGTAAATTTGGTCATGTTAGACTGAATGTTCAATTTTGTACTTTGCCTTGCTGTACACAAATTTACCTAGCTTTAACTTCTTGCTTCTAAGCATATAAATCAACAGTTCAGCGCACTAGACATGAATCTTTGCTACTTCATTTCTACACTAGCTTAGCAAATAAATATTTCGTAAGCTTGTTCATCATACACAATTTTATAAATATTATATCCTTTACAGCAAAGGTCTGCGACAAAAGTGACATTTCCACTTGTCTGGACAAACACATGCTGTAGCCACCCTCTATACCGTGAGTCTGAGCTCATCGAGGAGAAGTGCTTAGGTACAAACCCGCACCACTATTTGCACCCTCACTGTTACTTCTACCTTACTGAATATCAGTTGTAATCTTGTATTTCTATTCAGGAGTCAGAAATGCAGTGCAGCGAAAGCTATTTGATGAACTGGGAATACAGGCTAGAGACCTGCCAATTGACCAATTCATTCCGCTTGGAAGGATGCTTTACAAGGCTCCATCTGATGGAAAATGGGGCGAACATGAGCGTAATACTTGCCCTCTGTCCATTACCTGATGCATTCCTGGTTTTCGTTCTATTTTCTTTAGTTGCTTGTTGTCCTCTGCGCATTTTCAAGCACTGTCTTACGGATCTTGGAATTCATCGATTTCTCATCATTTCAGTGGATTACCTCCTGTTCATGGTTCGTGACGTGAAGCTCAGCCCAAATCCCGAAGAAGTGGCCGACGTCAAGTACGTGAACCGCGATCAGCTGAAGCGGTTGATCAAGATGGCAGATGCTGGGGAAGGAGGCATTAAGCTGTCCCCTTGGTTCAGGCTAGTGGTCGATAACTTCCTCATGGGTTGGTGGGATCATGTTGAGCAAGGGACTCTGGAGGATGCCGCAGACATGGAAACCATTCATAAGTTGTAGAATGTAGATCATCAAGTACTGTTGTTACTGCTTAAAGAAATAAGCACTGCTGTTTTCTGTGGCTGCATATCTTGTAACAACTGCGTCCTTCATGCAATAATCCACAAAGAAATACCAGGGCGTTCTTACGCAAAAGTTTGATGGCTTCCATACAAAACGACTCGTTGAAGAGGCCGAAAGCATTCTCGGCTGGGAAGAATGCTTTCGAGTTTTCTGCCGGAGATATGGGAAATTCCTTGGGCCGGGCGCACGGTAATGGGCCGTACGCTGCCCATGCCAGAAGTGAATAATCTCCGACCGGTACGTGGAGACAGAGTATAAGACGGTAAGATCTCGTCAGACACTGAAAAATCGAAGATGTCACTGATGTAAGGAACAAATCATCGTACGAACACCGTATAAGAGGCAGTGCTCTACTCTACTGACGAGCACGATTTGAGGTCCCATTTGGAAGAGGATTTCCGTATACATTTTTTGTAGGAAGCTTCACGTGGGCGGGGATCTCTACGCTCCACAGAATTTTTAGGTGATTCCTGCGTCTCAAACGGAGCCTAGAGAGTCATCACACGTTAGACGAGTACACGGTGATGCAATAACACTACATTTCTGGAGTGAGGCTTAGTTTCCATGCGTCGCTTTCCAAAGAATAGGAACGAATTTAGTTTTTTTTAAAGGAGAACAGCGAAAATGATAAGGAAATTAGTTTCACGGTGGACCATTCGAGTGCGAAAAAAAGGACTTAGCATTGAGCAGTGGATGCTGTCGCGGTCCGGCACCGAACACCTGCCACCAAACACGATTACACGAGCAAAAGGTAGGGGAAGGAGACCACCCTCCTCCGTCCAAACAATTATCGCCACTAGTTGGACCCCCAGTAACCTGAATTATTGGTGCCATCTTTTGTGCTCTAAGCCCCCTGAGGTATCGCCAAAATTCTCTGGGATTTCTTTCCCAGCTAACAGTACTAGTCTAATAGATTCTCTCTCTCTTTTTTTATTGAGGGGATAATAGTATTTGATCTTCTCTCTAGAAATAGTAATTGATTCTCACCACTCGGATGCAATGCAAGTATGCAAGCATCGTGCTTTGACTTTCTGATAAGCTAGTTGCTCCCTCCCATGCGAAAGGTCATTTTCTGAGCCAAAGCTACATGTGACTTGTGAGTTTGATAATGTGCTCCTTTGTCACGCCAGAAAATTTTGCTCTCAATGCTCTAGTCCCCGGTACATTGTCTTTACCCTAATCACTAAATAGGCTGACAGGGTCACCTACTCACATGTGCCATCCTAACAAGAAAAAAATATTGGTTCCGGTCATCTGCATTAACGCATAAATTCACTGTATAGATAATGTTTGTGAGTATGTAAACAGTAATTTGCGGTGTTATGTTGGAAACATTAGAGTGAAATAGATACTAGATCTCAGTCAGACTGAATTCAAGGAGCAATGTTAACATCCGTTTAAACGTGAATCCAAACTCTGGTAATTATTTTCGGGCACGAACACATTCAGAAAAGAAAATTCCAAACGGGGCCTTATCGCATTGGCATGATGCAACAGTGACATAATTATACCACTAGCCACTAGGTATCCCGTCCTCGCATGGCGTGACTATCACATACCAAGAGAACGACATGAAGCAAAGAAAAAGGAAAAGAAAAGGACAAGGAGAGGCGAGAAATTGTAGACACGAGGTGGCTGGCGTGGTCAGTGGCATATAGGCAGAGGCTTGCGTGACCACCGGCAGCGCACCAGCAAAGATGGGAGCCCAAGCCACGCCACGCCACGCCACTCCACTACGCGGCTTGGTGGCTTTTCGTCGGCGCTGAAAGAAGCGAGGCCCTCGACCTAGTCTATGCCGGGTGGGACCCACCTAACCCAAGCTCTCAAAGCTATCCTCGACATTGTTAGTTGCTAATGCAGAGAGCTACAGCACTCTGGCAATTAGAAATTAACGGGCCTCGATCATACGCTGCAGTGCTCCGATTTGGAGCAGCGTTGATGTACTGCAGTGCTCGACTTTTAGCAGTACCGATTTGATACAGTACGCAACCATCCCTGTCCTTCCGTTCTCCATCCAGAGGCCGCTGGAGCTACTGAGCGTATTGTAGCACATGCGGTGGCTCCTCTACTGCAGGCAATCCTCGTCCCTCAAAGCCGGCCCGGCCCGGCCCGTCAACAAATTCTACGAAGAAGGCTAGCGCTCAATCGCGGAAATGGATCCAATGTTGTGCACCAGGATGCATCTCGACTGTTCAATCGAGAGTCAACACGGTCTAGATCTATAACTAGAATAACCACAGTAATTTCTGAGACGATAAAATCAAAATAGTAAAAACAGCATACTTAGTTTCCTGTAGCAACTGTGCACATCTGCATCACTAAAGAGGATTCGGTTCCATCAATTACCCCTCTACCGTAGAGGCACAAACTCAAAATAGTTGAAGGTTTTCTAAGTAACTCTGTAATTTGTTCGGCGAATTCTCCTTAATCACCGAGTACTTTACCTCATCGGAGACACATAAACGGATTGTATTAAGAACCTTCCACTCCATCACCTCCTAGTCTTCATTGGATGTCTTTTCTGATTTGTCTCATTTGAAGAGCATCAATCAACCTTTGTTGGACAAGGACATCCTTCATTATACATTGCCACATACTGAAATTTTCTTTGCTATCAAATTTCTCCACTTGATTCTACACTGTAGACATCAATCTTGATTTTATGTCACCAGACGCTTTGCCGACCTTCTCACAAATTAATCCGGCATTGGCTCTGATATCACTTGTTATACTATGATACTCCTTATGCGCAACAACCCCCACATCGGATCAGAGTTATGAGATATGACACGAACGTGCACGGTACTAAGAAAGAATTAGATGAATCATGTAGGGGAATCAAAATAACAACGATGAAACAATCACGGTGAGAGATAAAGATTTGGAGAAGCCGACCACAAATTCCTTAAGCATGACCTCAAAAGAGTACAAGAGATTGACACTCTCTTACAACCCTCTCGAACCTTTTAGAACTCTTGGATCCTTACCGTATGTAAGAATCTAGTGCTAAAGAATAACCTAGTCTCTAATCTTCTCGTGCACCTCTTCAAAAGAGAAACCATAATCATAATCCTATTAGGATTCGTATAGAAATTTTTATAGCACACTTCTCCAAATCATAGTTAATTAAAATATGAGCCACTGTACTCAACATCAGTCATTTTAGTTTCATCCTTACATGGGTGTGGATCAATCCCGGGACCTTACGCCTCATGTATCTCCGCACTCCACTTGAAAGTAAGCAACACTGCAACAAAGACGTCACACGATGAGGCCCTAAATAATCATAGGTAATCCACCCTACTTGACTTACAAAAAAGAAAGAAACACATGGTAGTACCAGTTCCTGGCCATTATTAGTGTGATATGTGTCGTAGGGGCAGCCCACCGCCCCCCACGACCTGGCAAGCACCCCAGCCCCCCCAAGGGGGCCCAAAGGCCGCAGGAGGGGCCCCAAGGGGTGCCCGGGACCAGTTCAGCCCAGAGCTGCCCCGCAAGGTGCGAAGGGGCAGAAAGAACTCTGGTGGACCGAGCACACCAACCGGGTGGACCAAGACCAGGGGAGTCCATCATGGGTCGAAGGCTACGCGTAGGGGTGGAAAAGCTCCTGCAGCCCCTACAAGCGCGGGACCTTTTTAAGGGTAGATCCGTAATCTCATTTACCTGTCGGAAGACTATAAATAGCCTCTCTCATGTACCCTGTCAAAAGGCTATAAATAGTATCTTTCCCCCATGTAATAACCAAGACCCAGTTTTTGGGGGCAATTAATATACACATTTTTTCTGGCAGCTGGTCCCCTCTTCTAGGATTCTCTGGTCACTCCCAAGATATCGGGGGTCCCCTCTCTTATTGTCTAGTCTTCTTTGCTACGATAGTTGACACCATCCGTGGGGATCGACAGGAAGGTCACGAAGCATAGCTCTGAGCTACTAGTATGGCACCTCGAAAAGTTACACCCAAGGTCTCAGCAGCCGAACCAGCCGCAGCAACCGCGGCTCCTAGCACCTCGAGAGCCAAGCAAGGCAGAACCTCCACGGCGGCGGTGGCCACCGTCCAGGTCGAGGAGGAGGAAGCGAACAATTCCATGCACGGGGACATCGTTGGGAGCGACACCTAGCCCGCCGAGGCATCCCTCCCCGGGAGCCACCCGATGGGCCCACAGCCTGGGACAATGGGTGTAACAAGGGAAGCGTATGAAGCCCTCCAGCCGGGACATGCTAAGTCTCCGACAGCCCGGGGAGGTGACCCTCGCGGCCCCGCTCGGGCTCGCGCAAACCACCAGAGTAGGGAAAGCCACCCCTTAGGCACCGACGACCGTACCTCCAGCTCCGCTACTTCGGGGGATCCCAACTCCCCCTTAAGCGCGGGGCTGTAGAGGGCCTGTTGGCCCCAGGGCTTCATAATACCGGAGGTCAGACCCTTCGAAGGGTGCACAGACCCCTCAGAGTTCCTCCGAGTCTACGAAACTACCATCGAGCCAGCCGGAGGAGATGACACAACGAAGGCAAAAATCATCACCCTGACTCTCAAGTGTGTGGAACTACCATTGTTCTTCACCATCCCGCCCCGGTCCATATACACGTGGGTGCAGTTGTGAGACTTGGTGCACAACAATTTCCAGGGAAACTATGCATAGCCAAAGGACGCGGGGCACCTGTTCATAGTAAAGCAAGCCCTGGGTGACTCCCTCTATAGATTTTCAAAAAGTCCACGGAGGTGAAATGTCAAATGAAGGGAGTCAACGAAACCACCATCATAAATGCAGCAACATGCGGGCTCCAGAAGGGTGCCCTGTTAGAAAGGTTGGCCCGCAAGCCCATCCGCATAGTGGCGGAGCTCTTCGACAAGATGGAAAAGTAAGCCCGGGCGGAGGAAGATAGCACCGGAGGGCGGAGGCCCGGGCCTTTGCTACCCTGACATCAACACCAAGTGGGCCGCCTAGAAAGGAAGGACTCGTGGCCCCATGGCGGGGGCACCTACCAAGCCACGGGCCAACGACTACCGCCAGAAGGTGCGGAATGTCTACCATGTGGACGGGAAGGGGGGCGAAGGGAGGAGGCCAAGGAGGCCGCGACCGGGACCAAGGTCTCGGGCATAATGGTGGGAGACAATCGGACACCCAAGGTGGTGCCGGAGGCCCCCCGCTATTTTGTGACCTTCACGGCGAGGGGTCGCATACAACCAGGGAGTGTCGCACCATCGTGGCCATGCCGGACTACATGAACCGTGGCCAACAGCCGACCGAACGCGAAGACAGGTGGGGAGCGGGCAACTAATTGCCCACTCCGCCACCAAGGCCCCGCATAGAGGGTGGCTACAGAGAACATCATCAGAGGATTATAAACATGATCGTTGGGGGTCCCTCGCTCGGCATGACGTCAAAAAGACAACGCTGCGTGTACGCCTAGCAAATCTACCACGTTGCGACTTACCCTGCCTACAGCCCACCTCGCTACGCCAAAATACCAATCACCTTTGGCCCTGAGGATGCTCGGGGTCTCTATTTCCCACATCAGGATCCCCTCATCATTTCCGCCAACATCGTGGACTTTGAGGTCAAACACATCCTCGTGGATGGAGGAAGCTCTACGGATTTGCTATTCGCAGACGCTTTCGATAAGATGATGATCCCCCGGGATCGCCTGTCACCCACAGGCACCCCCCTGGTGGGCTTCGGGGGTAGGCCGGGGACGGCCCTAGGTAAGATTGACCTGACCGTCATGTTTAGTGACGACTTCGCATCCCGGACTGAGGTTGTCACATTCGACATCGTCCAGATGCCCTACCAGTACAACGCCATCCTCAATCAAGCCAAACTGAATGCCTTGAGCGCAATAGCACACCACAATTACCTATACATGAAGATCCCCGCACTGGAGGGCATAGCCACAGTGCGAGGGGACCAAGACCTAGCAAGGCAGACGGAGCTGGAGGCGCTCTCACTAGCCCACCACATCCATACAGTCGAAGCATATGCGAGCGACTAGGCTCGTACCACCTCGACAAAATGGGCACCGAAGGCTAAACCGGAGGGACAACTCGAAGAGTCCCTCTAAGTGAAGCGTCCCTAGAGAGTACGGTGGCCCTCAGAGCAGAGCTCCTAGCAGAAACATGCGATGCCGTCCTCCAAGTGCTTCGTAGCAATGCAGATATTTTGGCTTGGGGCTCTGAGGGCATCCCCAGCGTTGCATGAGAGACTATCGAGCATCGCCTAGCCATCCGAAGCAATGCATCCCCCAAGAAGCAGAAATTGTGACGCATGTTGACAGAGCGACTGGAAGCAGCAAAGAAGGATATAGCCAAATTGTTGAAGATAGGGGGTCATCCGCGAGATTAAGCACTTCGAGTGGCTAACAAACCATGTCCTCGTACAAAAAGCATGGGCAAGTGGCACATGTGCGTTGACTTCACCGACCTCAACAAGGCATCCTCGATGGATGATTGCTCCCTACCCCGCATCGACCAGCTGGTGGATGCCACTTCGGGCTGCGAGCTAATGAGTTTCCTAGACACCTACTCCGGGTGTCATCAAATATTCAGGGCCAAGGAAGACGAACCAAAAACAACCTTCATCACCCCCTGGGCACCTATTGCTTCACCCGCATGCCGTTTGGTCTGAAGAATGCGGGCGCAACCTTCACTCGACTCATCACGAAGGTACTAGCCGACCAACTTGGCCGCAATGTGGAGGCATATGTTGACGACATAGTGATCAAGAGCAGGCTTGCAGCCTCACAAATGGAGGACCTGCAAGAAACCTTCGCTAGCCTCTGGGTGGAGGGGATCAAACTCAACTCTAAGAAATATGCCTTCGGCGTAAAGGCGGGCAAGCTCCTAGGGTTCCTCGTGTCCAAAAGGGGTATTGAGGCGAACACAGAGAAAATAAAAGCCTTCCAAGAAATGGAGCCCCCTCGCAGCACCCGAGAGGTACAGAGGCTGATAGGGTGCCTCGCAGCCCTCAATCGGTTCTGTCGCACCCGGCATTTCTCAAGACACTCCGGGGAGCAGGGTAACATCCCAACTTTTGGCTTTAAAAATCTTCTAATTTAGTTGCCGGTTGAAAATCTCATCATTTGCATTTTATTTGAATTTAAATTTAAAAGCTTAATATAGACTTTCTTGACAGAATAATTATTGGGGTTATTCCCAACATCAACAATTGCCAAAATTATTGTATTTGGATTCTATGTGCTTGGATATATTTTATATAATATTCTAGAATTTTTCCAAGTTTATTTGCTATTTTATAATTGCTAATTGGATTTTCTGTATTTATTAAAAAGATAAATCAAAGGAAAATCCCCGGAACAGTGTTGGTTCACACACTGTGCAGCCCAACACCGCGCCTCAGCCCAGCCCACGTTCGCCCGCCTAACCCCATTAGATGCGCGACGCGTGCCCCTCGTTTCGATCAAACGCCCGCACTCAACCCCGCCTTCCTCCGTTGGATAGTTGCCGCGTGGCCTCGCCTGCTAACGAGCATTGAAACCTCCATTTATTATTTAATAGATAAAAGACCATATGTCTTCGTGGTCATAACCCCTATGGCTAACGACTTCACTGGTCGTGAGGATTCCAGAGGTTACACAATATCTAACCTGGTCGGAGAAGGTCCTCAACCTTGTCTCCGACCAGTCAAAAGCTCACAAAGCTTTTGACCTGATATCTGGATCTAGCGCCAGATATATTCTCTACCGTGTGAAGAATGGAATACATGCTGTATATTCCATACCACGCGGCGATACGTAACTCTAAGACACAGGAATGCGGTTAAGTGGCTCACTGACATATAACCGTACAGCAGTTGACACATTGTCAACTGACAACCCTCTCCGACCAGACGCGCTGCTTCTCCAACAGGCGTCTCTCCCAGAGACAACTGTCAACGCTTCATCAACTACATAAGGAGGACTGCGAACCGAAGTGGAGGAGGCCGGAACAGTGAAGATAGATCGGGAAACACTCTCAAGAGCATTGTATTCCCGAGTTAGTCTTCAGTCTAGGTTACACACACCCATTGTAATAGCCAGTTCACAGCAATAAAGAGCAGTCTCATTACTTTCCAGAAGATACGTGCAACTTTCCTCTTTTTCTTCATACATTCATAAGATCGGTGATTTGATCGTCGACACCCGCTGATCTCGCTCGCTCAAGAGCCCGAGCCTCGCTGCCGCTGCCAGGTGGGACCGCCATCGAGTCGTCGTCTCCGCGCCTTTCTTCCTCCTCGCGCCTGCGCCTTCGCCCGCCATTGCCGCTCTTCAAGCTTCGTCCGACAAACGCGTATCCGTTGCGGATTCTTCGCGCTGACCCCACCAAATCACACCCCGAGTTATCCCGTACCTATTTCTGTTGGAATCAAACCTGAATTCGGCAGATATCCCTGAGAATCAAGGAATTCGAAATCGCGGCCATTTCGGACTCGATTTGGGGGTTTCCAATTCCGGCGTCCCCCGGTCCTATAAATACCCCCCTAGGATCGCCCAGTCCTCCGCAACCCAGAGCCACCACCCTCGTCTCCCTAATCGCTAGCTCTAGCGCCGCCGCAATCCAAGCATTAGGGTTTTCAGCTAAGCTCCTTCTCCGGCGAATTGCGCCGCCATAGTTGTCGCCCTTGCTCCGCCGTCTACACCATTGTGATCAGCAAGGTCCGAGCTACCTCGTGTGCCCCTCCTCGTCGCCGGAGCACCGCCGGAGTGCACTTCCGACAAAACCCGAAGCTCCGCCGCCGCTTCTTCCTCGCCGCCGGTCGCCACCGTCGTTGCCGACCATCGTAAGGACACCAACAAAGTCGCAATAGCGCCGCCGACCATCGGTACCCTCCACCACGGCGAAGTCGCCATCAATCGCTGGTGACCATCGGGTCCCAAGCGCCGCCCTCGCTGCCATGGTTTCGTCAGCGCCACCGCAACCGCCGCGTCAGCCTCTGTGCTTGTGTGGCATCCGCGTGGAGCCAATCGGCGCCAAAGACACGCGCGACGCGGCCCGATCCACGCGCAGATCTCACTTGGCTCGGTGAACCCAGTTCACCGTGAGCCCAGTCGCTGACATGTGGGGCCCACATATCATATTTCCTTTTAATTCATTTCTTTTTCCAGAAATTCTCGGGTGATGCAAGCATTGCGCAATAATCCATTTTCCTTTATAAAAATAAATTAGGAACTTTAATTAAAATCCAAATTAGGGTTTTGATTGATTTTCAAACTTCAAAAGCCCATAACTTTTGCATACGATCTCCGATTGAGCCAATTCAAATTTGTAAATTCATATAAAATCAAGATCTATTTAATGGTGAATTTTATTTGATTTTTGGAGTTTGTTTTGCCTCTATTATTTATTTATTTTTATTTCTTTTGTCTCGTTTGCGAGTAGACGTTGATACTTCGGGAAATTTTAGAGAAGAAGGGCACCTCAAGATCAAGACCAGTACCTAGACCTATTCCAAGGCAAGTTATACCTTTGACCATATTGCACCCAGTTTTCAAATTACTTTGATTCAAATTATTGCATCTTAATTCAAGTATGTATTTAAATGATTTTGGTTGTAGTTAGTAACCCAATTTGTTATATCCACCTTGTCTATTATATGCCATGATCTTTTGTCACCCTAGATTGGTTCATTACTAGTTTGTATTATCGTAGCACCAACGTGGGTTAGTTAGATATGAGTAGATTGCTTAGCCATGCCACGAGTCATCATTTCATGTGAGTTGCAAATATAAACTTGACTAAGTGATTATGGAACTGTGTGATGAAACTGTGTGTGTTGTGTGCTATTACTCGTAGATGGTATGTGTTGCACTTAATCAACAGGGTGGGAAAAGATTTAGATTGAGGCAAGTGGTGGATCTGTGTGAATGGTGGAGATGTGTGCTTTATAAACTTTGTGATTTGGGTTAAAACGGGAAGACTTGGCTGGGTCAATTAAGGACTTAACTTTGTGCGCTATTGAACTGAGCCTTACTGTACAACCACATGCCTAGTATGGGACGAGTCTAACTTAGTAAGTTATGGAGTCTTGACATTGACAACTCAGGTTGTATTTAAGCTGTGTGATGGGCTGGAGGTGTGATATGTCACATCGTGGGACGGTTCGCCGCATCCCTATCCAACGATGTGTGTCGTGACCAAACGCTGTGTGTATCGGTTGGCCGGCAAGAAAGCACATCGGGAGTGTTATTGCTTGAGATAAAGTCTCTGAAAGGTTTTGTTATGACCAGTGCTAGCTACAATGATTGTATCGTGTGGGTAAAGTGTACAAACTCTGCAGAGTGTTAAACCAATCTATTCGAATAGCCGCGTTCGCGGATTTCACACGAGGAGTAGATTTTCATAAAAAAAGTTGGGAAGGGTCAGCTGTGTGAGATAACTTGTGCAGCTGTGTGAATAACTTGATTAGACTATGTGTCCATTTGTGAAATCAAATGTTAAATTAATATTCTTTATTTGTTTTCAATTATGTTTTCAATCTATTAATTGCATTCAATTGCAAAAGTTGTATTTCTGCAAAACAACCACAGAAGCCAACTCCTCTGGAATAAGCCATCATGTATAATTGCATTCTGTGGTATGACTTGCGAGTATAGTTGTGTACTCACTCTTGCTAAACAAATCAACAGAAGTGGAGGAGTCGTCACCAGCTTTTGAAGATGAATTCAACGAAGGTTGATCGTTAAGGTCTCGATCCCAATCAGTTGCCTGTGGTGTATTGATGGGAGTCCGCTAGAGTTTACCTTATTTCGCTGCAGTTTATTTCATTATTGTCAGCCTTGCATGACTTAATAATTGTAAAACTCGACCTTAAGGTCACAACAATTATTTGCTATTCAAATTACTCGTTTATTTAATATTTCGTTGTATGGACTTGATATTTCATCAATGTTGATACTGTGTGCACTAGCGTGATCATGTACTAGTGCAGAATACACATAGGGTCCAGATTTGCATATTTGGGTCCGACAGAGGTGGTATCAGAGCCATACTGACTGTAGGTCTTGACCTTAATTAGATCGACCGTCTTAGTATGTCCAAAATTATTTTCTAAAGCAAACATTAACTTGCAAGATTAATTGAACTCCTTAACTCATCTCATATCCCTCTTGACTCAACTATTGCTGAAATTCTTTCTCTCCCCACTGTTTTAAAGTTGTTTTCACCTTTTGTCCGTCTTGACAGATGCCTCGTCTTCAGAGCTATGGAGAGCGCAAGGGAGGACTTGCCGCTGAACTTTGGAAGTTGTTGCAAGTACTTGGAGGCTTTGACCGTCCGATGTACCGTGGCAGTGCTTGGATCGTGAACAGCCGAGACCGTGGAGTGATTTTCTATTTGACCATCTATGCCAGGAAGAACACCAAGGCGAGCAAACCCCTGACTATCTCAGCCCGAAGGAGTGTTTGGACTGAAGCAATCCAGGAGTTCTCGTGCCTTGTCATCCTAAGGATTTGCAACATCTACGCTCGGGAGCTTCGAGACACCGTCTTCCGTTACCATCCTCGCTCTTCCGCCGTGGATCTTGCGGCACGCTACCCGTCCACAGAGGGAGAAGGCAACGCCACCGTTGTGCATCTTGTCCAGTTCGCCGCTGCCCAAGAGGAATCATTGGAGTTAGCCGCCACAGAGTTGGAGTGCGTCTACGAGACCCTTCAGAGAGCCGAGGAGAGGATCACCATTCTGGAATAAACTCTTTATGGACAGCACGATCACGAGGAAGACACTGAAGAAGAAAGCCCAGAAGAAGCCGATGAACCAATTTGAACTGTAAGAGCCACCGAGGTAGCGAGCAGAGGAACCAAAGAATACTGCACGAGGCGCTGCTCTGTTGCACCGATCCGGGGCATCAAGATCAGTTTGCAAGGATGCCAGCTAATTTCCAAGTCTACAGCAGGAGGGAGCACCGTGAGGGCTACAGAGGCTATCTCATCGAGTAGTCCGTTAGAGTTTGTTTCAGGCTTAGTCAGTCTTAAGTTTGTGAGTCACCTTTAGGCGGTAGTTTGTGTGCTTAGGTTCGTCCTTATCTTTGTGTTTGTGTGCAAGTATGAGCTGCAGAGGCCCTTAGGCATTTGTTGCAAGCCATACTATTATCTTAATTAATATAAGAGTTTCAGTTGAGCTTTCTTAAAGTGTGTTGTTGGGTTTTGCCTTCCCCGCTTAGTTCTACAACTTATCTTGTGTTTGCTACCTTATCTAACCCATGGAGATTCACCAGATGGTTCAGACTCGTCAAGCTACTGCAAGTGGTTCCGATACTCCAGTGTTAGAAAGCCAGGAGTAGACCCCCGCAGAAGCAGTTCCACCACAAGTACCTTTAGTTGATCTGCAGAATTTTGGAGCATTCATGGCAGCTCAGACTCAGCTGATGTATACCATGATGAACCAGATGAAAGCTATGAACAACCAGAACAACAAAAATCAGCATCACAATGGAGCCCCAGTTGCTCATGGTCACAATGGATCATCCAAGTTGGATGAGTTTATGAGAACCCATCCACCAACTTTCTCTGGACATGTCTCGCCAGAGGAAGCTGATGATTGGCTTCGGATTATTGAGAGGAAGCTGCTGATCACCCAATGCAGCGATCATGAGAAAGTTCTGTACGCCTCTCACCAGATGGAAGGCATTGCTTTCGAATGGTGGGAAAACTTCTGTGCATCGCATGGAACACCGCAAGACATTACTTGGGAAGAGTTCACAACTGCTTTTCGCCAGTATCATGTGCCAGAAGGAATCATAAATCTGAAGAAGGATGAATTCCGTGCTCTCAAGTAAGGAGGAATGTCAGTGACTGACTACCTCAACAAATTCTCACAACTTGCTCGATATGCTGTAGAAGATGTCGCCACCGACAAGGCTCGCTAGAGTCGTTTTCTGAAAGGACTAAACACTGGACTTCAAGTTAACTTGATCGCTCACACCTTTCCTGATTTCCAAGAGATGATCAACAAAGCTTTGATTCTTGAGGATAAGCGCAAAGAACTAGAGGATCACCATAAGCGCAGAATGACCCAGCAAGTAAGTCACCAACCACAGCTGAAGGCAAGAATGGTTCCACCGTAGTTTAGCCATTTTACACCACAGAATTCTGTCAGACCACCTGCACCAACTTCAGCACCACGTCCAGTTGTCCAAAACTTCCGCAACCCCGCACCAGTCAACCCCAATCCAGCAAGAAACCCACAGAGTATACATAGAGATTGTTTTACGTGCCCTTAGCCAGGACACTTCGCCAACCGATGTCCGCAGAATGGGACTATCACTCCAGTACGCTTCAACCTCTGGAACACACCAGCCAAGACGCCAGTGCAAGGCAATCATCAAGGAACTTCTCAAGCTATCGGTCAATCCGGAGGAGCACCGCAATCAGTGGTCAGAGGCCGTGTCAACCACGTCACTCTGGAAGGCGCCCAAGAAGCACCCAACATTGTATTGGGTAAGTTTATGGTAAATTCAGTACTTGCATCAGTTTTGTTTGATTCTGGAGCTTCACATTCGTTTGTTTCTAGAGTTTTTACAACTAAGAACAAATTGTAATTTATGCAACTTAAGCATACTGTTAGTCCAGTCGCCTGGAGCAGAGCTAATTTCTAAAGTGGGTTATTTAGGAGCTAAGTTACTCATAACCGAAGTTGAGTTTCTAGCTAACCTAATAGTTCTAGACACCCAGACCATAGATGTCATTCTTGGCATGGATTGGTTATTCAAGCACAAAGCTGTGCTAGATTATGGCCAAAGAGCCGTAACAATTGAGGATACCACCGGAAGGAAAGTTGAATTTCTTGCCACCTCAGTACGTGATGGACATTTGGTAGTCAACAGTATGAAGACAATTTCTTTGGAGGATGTACCAGTAGTCAAATATTACCCAGATGTATTTCCAGAAGAATTACAAGGAATGCCACCGGACCGTGACATTGAGTTTGTCATCGATCTAGTGCCAGGAACCGCGCCAATTTCTAAGAGACCCTATCGGATGCCAGCCGATGAACTTGTGGAGATGAAGAAGCAGATAGAAGAACTACTGGAGAAAGGCTTTGTAAAACCAAGTTCGTCGCCATGGGGAGCACCAGTTTTGTTCATCAAAAAGAAAGATGGAAGCATGAGAATGTGCATAGACTATCGGTCTCTCAATGAAGTCACCATCAAGAACAAGTACCCATTGCCCCGAATCGATGATTTGTTCGATAAGATGAAAGGAGCCGGAGTGTTCTCAAATATCGATCTGCGATCAGGATATCATCAGTTGAAGATTTGTCCTAAGGATATACCGAAGACTGCTTTCTCAACCCGGTATGGACATTATGAGTTTCTAGTCATGTCTTTTGGACTGACTAATGCCCCTGCCTATTTCATGAACATGATGAACAAGGTATTCATGGAGTACTTGGACAAGTTTGTGGTAGTGTTCATTGATGATATTTTGGTATACTCCAAGTTAGAAAAAGAGCATACTGAACATCTAAGGCTAATCCTAGAGAAACTCAGAGGGCATCAGTTGTATGCAAGTTCTGCAAGTGTGACTTTTGGAAAAAGAAAGTTGATTTCCTCGGTCATGTGATGACAGCTGAAGGAGTAGCAGTTGACCCCGGAAAGGTTAAAGCGGTATTGAATTGGGAACAGCCCAGGACTATTACTCAAATTCGTAGTTTCTTGGGAATGGCAGGATATTATCGCCACTTTATTGAAGGATTCTCAACGATTGTTAAGCCTCTTACGCAATTGTTGAAGAAAGAGAAGAAGTTTACTTGGACCCCAGCTTGTGAAGAGAGTTTTCAAGAATTGAAGAAATGTTTGACCACAGCCCCACTGCTGATTCTGCCAGATATTTGCAAAGATTTTGATATCTATTGTGACGCCTCACGCTAAGGATTAGGATGTGTCATTATGCAAGAAGGAAGAGCTGTCGCTTATGCGTCAAGGCAATTAAGGCCTCATGAGGAGAATTATCCTACCCATGATTTGGAATTAGTTGCCGTAGTGCATGCCTTAAAGATTTGACGCCATTACCTCATCGGTAACTGCTGTGAAGTTTATACGGATCATAAGAGTCTGAAGTACATTTTTACTCAGTCTGTTTTGAACATGAGACAGAGAAGATGACTGGAATTAATAAAGGATTATAATCTTGGAATCCATTACCATCCTGGTAAAGCCAATGTAGTTGTAGATCCATTGAGTCGTAAAAGCTACTACAATGCTTTGGAAGCAAAAGAGTTGTGTTCGGAACTTCAGGAGGAATTCTAGAAGCTGAAGCTGGAAGTCGTATCTGAGGGATATGTGGCCAATCTAGTATTTCAGTCTACTCTAGAGAAACAGATTATTGAAGCTCAACCAAAGAATTATGAGTTGTCAGATATCAAGAAGAAGATGGCAGAAGGAAAATTTAAAGACTTCACCATAGATGAGCAAGACATGCTGTGGGTCAATGGACGTATCTGTGTACCAGATATTGATGGATTGAGATAGCTAATTCTGAAGGAAGCCCACGACTCCAAGTATTCGATTCACCCTGGAAGTACTAAAATGTATCAAGATGTCAAGAATAAGTTTTGGTGGCCAAACCTAAAGCGGGACGTCGCTGAGTTTGTTGCCCTGTGTGACGTGTGTCAGAAAGTGAAAGCAGAGCATCAAAGACCAGCAGGTTTGTTACAACCGCTGAAGATACCAGAGTGGAAATGGAAAGATATCGGTATGGATTTTATTACCGGTTTACCCAAGAATCAATCGGGTTATGATTCGATTTGGGTAATAGTGAATCGTTTAACCAAAGTTGCTCATTTCTTGCCAGTCAAAACCACTTACTTAGGGGACAGCCTTGCAGAGTAATATATGTCAAAGATCGTCAGTCTGCATGGTGTGCCTAAGAAGATAGTGTCAGATCGAGGATCTCAGTTCACCTCTCGTTTCGCGAGTCCGCATAAAGCCACAGGAACTCACTTTGAATTTCAAGATCTTGCTTATCCTCCCAGACGGATGGATGGTGAAAGAGTCAACCAGATATTGGAGGATATGTTGAGAGCCTGTGCCCTAGCAAATGCTACCAGTTGGGATAAGAGTTTGCCGTATGTAGAATTCTCGTACAACAACAGTTATTTGCTATTCAAATTACTCATTTATTTAATATTTCGTTGTATGGAGTTGATATTTCATCAATATTGACACTGTGTGCACTAGCGTGATCCTAGACTAGTGCAGAATACACAGAGGGTCCAGATTTGCATATTTGGGTCCCAACAAGCAGAGCCGCTCCGATGGACAGAGGAATGCCAAAAAGCGTTCCAGGAGCTTAGTCAGTAACTCACCCAACTACCAAGCCTAACCAACCCGAATTTCTTGAGACCAACTAATGATACATAGAATCATAACAATCTCAACAGTGTCTCAAGGTGGGTCTTTTCTAACACCATGTTCTCTAACATGTGTCCATATTATTGGTTTGATATCTCTATATCCATGACTTTTGAAACATAGTCATCAACCAATAAACATACTAGTCTATTCATATGTGTTCTCATATGTTTCCGACCAGGGAACATTTAAGAATAATCATCACAGAAATAGAGTTTCACAATCAAGTCACATACTTAATAATAAAAATTATTGATATTATTCTATAAACTACATAATATATTATCCAATGTTATGAACATATTGAAATATAATCATCTTTATGACTGTTTCTAGGGCATATTTCCAACACAGAGCTGGGCCGCGGTACTGGGCTGCGCTCAGAGGAACAGGAATGGGCCGAGGGAATTCGGCCCAAGAGCTATGCACTGATTTTTAATTCAATTATCAATTAAAGTAATTCTGTTAATTCAAAAATGCTTTAGAAAATAGCAAATAAAATCCAAAAGTTATGAGAAAATTCATAGAAATTCTCTAACACATTTTGGATTTAAATAAAATATTCCCAACTTATAATTTGTAATATATTTTGAAAATAAATTATTTTGGCTTTGAAATAAATAAGAAAAAGTTTTTAAAATTTTATAAAATTCCACAAAAATAATTAAAATTTATTTTCAACTGAAATTTGAAATTAGGGTTGTTACAGACAGCGCTGTTTCACCTCCTAGCAAAAAGCTGGGGCTCCCCCGAAGTCCTATCTAAACAAGTATGGGGTACGACGATGGCTTCGCCTCCCCCTCGTAAAAAGTTAGGGCTCCCCTGGAGCCCAATCTAAAAAAGTATGGGGGACGGCACTGGCTTCACCTCCCCCTCGTAGAAAGTTAGGGCTCCTCCGGAGCCCTATCTAAAAAAGTATGTGGGACGACGCTGGCTTCGCCTCCCCCTCACAAAAAGTTAGAGCTCCCCTGGAGCCCTATCTAAAAAAGTATGGGGGCGGCGTGGGCTTCGCCTCCCCTCGTAAAAAGTTAGGGCTCCCTCGGAGCCTTATCTAAAAAAAGTATGGGGGACGGCGTTGGCTTCACGTGCCCCTAGCAAAAAGTTAGGACTCCCTCGAAGCCCTATCTAAAAAAATATGGGGGACGACACTGGCTTCGTCTCCTCCTCGCAAAAAGTCAGGGCTCTCTCGAAGCCCTATCTAAAATAGTACAGGGGACGGCGCTGGCTTCGCTTCCCCCTTGCAAAAAGTTAGGGCTCCCCCAGAGCCCTATCTAAAAAAGAACAGGAACAACGCCGGCTTCGCCTCCCCCTCGTAAAAAAATTAGGACTCCCCCGGAGCCCTATCTGATAAAATATGGGGGACGACACTAGGCTTCACCTCCCCCCGCAAAAAAAGTAGTGTTCCCCCAGAGACCTATCTAAAAGCAGTACAGGGGACAACGCTATGCTTCGCCCCACCCCCACCCCCCCGGGGCACCCGCCCTCGCCCAACACCCCCAACACAAAAAATGACTAGATAAAACCGGAGCAAGCACGCCCAGGTGCGAAGACATTCTATTATTCATTGCAAGATCAACGTACATAAGTTACACAGACAGGGGGCATGGCAAAAAAAGACAAAAAATAACTTGAAAAACACACCACCTCAATCACATTATACTCGCGACCTCGTAGCATACAAGATACAACACCGAAGCAACAGACGACTAGGGTACAAAATCCCACTCCTTCGTGCGCAGAACCCATTGAAGCAACTCCTTTTCGGATGGCCTAGTAGCCATGAACCTCAGGTACTACCTCTCCACGCTCCAGTCGCATGGCAATCCGGTCGACCCTTCGCGGGAGTCCTTCCCCAACGGAGCCACAGATTCGGCAAACGAACGAAAAGTAGCGTTAGCAGTGGCAGCTGGGCCTCGACTCTCCCAGAAATCCCGTATCTCCTCACACACCCTCGCCGCCTTGTGCTCACGAAACAGCCAGAGCTCCTCCATGGAACCGGGCAATTCACTAACTTCCAGTGCTAACACTTAGCGCCATGGTACACAACGCCATGGTAGCACAGCTGCAGAGGCCAGATAGATATCAGACCGTGGTCGTCCTTCAACTCCTTTTCGGATGGCCTAGTAGCCATGAACCTCAGGTACTACCTCTCCACGCTCCAGTCGCATGGCAATCCGGTCGACCCTTCGCGGGAGTCCTTCCCCAACGGAGCCACGGATTCGGCAAACGAACGAAAAGTAGCGTTAGCAGTGGCAGCTGGGCCTCGACTCTCCCAGAAATCCCGTATCTCCTCACACACCCTCTCCGCCTTGTGCTCACGAAACAGCCAGAGCTCCTCCATGGAACCGGGCAATTCACTAACTTCCAGTGCTAACACTTAGCGCCATGGTACACAACGCCATGGTAGCACAGCTGCAGAGGCCAGATAGATATCAGACCGTGCTCGTCCTTCAACCCTCGCAGGGGGAACCATCACCTTAGTCATCCGCCCCATCGAAGGACGAGGCCCTCGTCGAGTAGTACATCAGAATGGGGTGCGCCTCGTCCTGCATAAACTGTGAAGATAAAGCATAAACAGCAAGCGAAAGAAGGAACAACGAACACCCAAGCAACTGTGTTTGCAAGTCTCTTTTCATTCATAAATAGGGGTCATTACAAAAAGAAGACAACCCCTCCACAAAAACCCACTTTGGTACACGAGAGAAGGCGGAGCGGGCATAAAATCTCCTTAACAAAAAAAATAGAAATCTACTGTTGGGTTGTTGGAGAAGAGCGAAGGGTCACACCTTGTCTCCGGTGGTGGTCCCCCGCTCACCGCCGCCTTCACCATCCACCACCACCTCGTCCTTCTTCTTCTACGCCAGTGCTGCCCGAAGGGACTCCATCGCCGCGTCCGCTGTGCAGTGCCCAGAAGTCCCAGGCGAAGGTGTTGATCGCCCTCCACCCCGGCCGTTGGCCAGAGGCAATCTCCTCCGTAGTCGCTATGGGCACGGACCGAGCGCTGAGGGCATCGACATGCCTGCACCCAGCCCTCTCCAAGGAAACGAAGGCCGCTGTCCAGACCGATTTCACGCAGTGATCGCCGTAGGATCGGGCAGCCGGCAAGCAAACCTCCCAACTTCACATCCAAGTCTGCACGGGTATGCTTCTGAGGTGGTGGAACAGCACCGAGGGCAGTGATGGCACCCTCAAGAGACTCCATCGCCTCCCCCTCGATCGTGCGAGACAGCATCAGGGTCTTCATGGAGTGTGCCGTTAAGAGGGGGGACGAGGGCTCAAGGGTGGTGGGTGTATCCAAACTTATCCTCGCGGTGTTCACCTCAATAGATCGAGAATATCCTATGAGTAGCCATGCTGCGAAAGAGCTCCGCCAAGCAAGGCGGGGCGGCAAAGTGAGCCACCTCCTCGCAAACAACTGCCACCCTGGGGCTCACCTTAAAATTATTGGTGCAAAGCGGGCCGACATTCACGGTACCCACAACATCGGCCGTACCAGCCGTCTAGGACACCCTGGTGCTGGAGAAATTATTGGACCGCCCGGCTCCGGAGACACCCTCCAACCCCCTGGACCCAGAACCACTCTCCGCCCCCGGCCTCAGGGTTCGTAGCTACCCTCACTAGCCCCACCCCCTCGTCGACAAGCACTAAAAGCGCAAACGAGTCAGGCAAGTGGAAAAATCAAAAACGAAACGCGAGGGGGGTGATGAACCCGAAGGTCCTTATTTGGCCCGATCTTTCGATGAGAAGATAAATTCGGTAGGAGCCGCCCAACTCTCACGATCCTGGCTATGAACTCGCAAGGCCCGAAACTACGCAATTAATGAACTGCTCGATAAGTCGTTATAAACCGTGCATAAATACCCGGATGACCTGATCACGAAGATCAATTCCTGCATACACCGAAGAAGCACGCAAGAACAAGGTAAAAAGCAATCTGAATTGCAAATATTTGATTGAGTTCAAAAGGTGGGATTCCGCAAGAGGTCCTTTATGGTTAGTCTAGTCGACACAAGCGAAGAACAAGAGTTTTCACAATGGAGAAACTAATCAAACGAAATCCAAGAAACTGAGGGGGTGCGTCCTCCTTAAATAGGGGATGAGGAGCCACAAATCTAAAAGAAATAGCGGGGTGGGACTAAACTTGTAGGTACTGTTCATGTGAACAGTAACCACACCCCCAGGTGGGCCGGCGGCATATGTGCCAATTCCGGTACGATTACAAGGCCCAAATCGGCTCAAATCAGTGATATAACACTTTCTTTTGATGATTCCGAAGTCTACAGAATGAATTTGGAGGTGAGGCTAGATCCGTTGGAAAGATCTCATCGCTATCTTTCCAACAAGCCCGAGAACACCTGAATCGGACTCCGTTTGCAAAAGTTATATCTGTTTTAAGTTGATGCTGTCAGGCTGATTCCGGAGGCTGAACTGGATTCCATAACGGGTCCAGCTCGAACTGCTTGCTTGTCTTGGACCAAAAGTGACATGGTGCTGCACATATATATACATATATATATTTTATCATTAGGTAGCATCATATAGTTCATATAATATAAAGACACTCCTAAAAACAAGCTCACCTGATAATTTAAGTGAAGCGTACGAACTCTTGTACTTGGAACAACAAGCATAGCAAATATAGTTGTATCTATAGGGGTAATGTCCTCACCATCCTCCCTTTCTTGAAAACAAAGCCGTCCTCGGCTTTTGATAAGCTAAAAATAGGGTAACAAAGAAGCCAAGGTGTATGCATGGTATATGTATGTGTTATCTGTTTTAACGGTTCTTCGTTGTTGCACAATTAATGTTAGAAGACAGTAGCGATCATAAAAGATCTTTATATTATTAACCCAAGAGTAATCATATATGCGAATGATCAAAACAAAATTTCTCACACAACAATTATTGCAACTAGTTTTGCAAATGTAAGTGAAGCATTTATTCAATTCAAATATCTGAAGTTATAAACTTGCAGTGGTAGCACATATGAGCAAATCTATAACCTTTGGAATCAAACAAAGTTCATCCATATAATCAGATTTCAATTGAGAGTTAGCAACTTCATCTAGTAAGGGTGAAATGATTTGAAAGTTCTTCCATACTTCAACATCATGATTCAGATTGTCAATACTAGATGGTGCAATAAGAGATGAACACATAGGCATTGGATGATCACTAAAATTTATTTTTCACTCATAATGAACAAGATTCGGTACACAAGTATTGTTGTTCAAAACAGTAAGCTTCAATTCATCTATGTGATCACAAGTTATGTATATTCGATACACATGAAATTGATTGTCTACACCATTATCTCCAATCAAATTAAACTTATATCCAGGGGAGTACGCACTAGACAAAGATTTCAAACATGCGATTTTAGAAACTTTCTCCATAGCATGTGGCAATTTCATCGGTAGCTCCAACATAATGTAACATAAAGAATTAGTATGAGAGATTCTAGTCAAAACTTCTTTATGTCTAACCAATTCCACATGATCATTATATGTGATTGTCTTATCATATGAATCGCTCAAAACAACAGGCAATTCAATTATGTTATCATATGGTATACTCAAGTCAACAGGTAAATCAACAAGTTTATGACGTGGTGCACTAAAATCAATGCAGTCTGAATTCTCTTCGTGAAACATGTGCATATCAGAATTGTTTTCCACTAATTTTTGCTCTAAAATAGCATAAACAGTGGACAATTGTAGTTCTTCACAAGCATACCCACCTTGAGTGATGATAGCACCATGATCTTTACCTTTGTGGCTCTCCTCAGATGATGTAGGTGCATCCATCTCCTCATCTTCCTTCTCAACCAATGGAGTCGATGGTTCAATCAGCTCATTCTCCTCTTCAACATGGTTCTCAACTTCTTGCATGTTGTTAGTCACAGAAAAAGATACAAACACAGGTTTGTTCTCATGTTTCCTAACATCAAGCATTCTCAATTTCTCATTAATCTGACTTTCAACCTTGCAGGCAAGTATAAACAAATGAGAAAGAGAATTATATTCTTTGTGAACAAGAAGGTCATGAATTTCTTGATTAAGCCCACTTAAGAATCTATTCTCTATAGCTTCAGCATGTTCCTCTAAGCCACAATGCAACAAACGATTTTTCAATTCATGATAATATGCCCTTATAGTTCTACTACATTGTTTTAAGCATTGCAATTTAGCTAGCAAATAATCGGTATGATATTTAGGAACAAATTCATCTCTCAAAAGTTTCTTTAATGCATGCCAAGTTTGAGGCACTATTCGATTTCTACGTAAATATTTCCACAAAAGCGTTGCATCCTCAACAAAAACACTAGTGGCAGCTCTAATCTTTTTCCTATCAAACCATTCATAATATTCAAACTCTTTATCTAAAGCAATCTCCCAGTCAATGTAGGCATCAGGATCAAATTTACCAGCAAAGGATGGCAAAGTGATTTTAGTTTTACTGGACGTACCATCACGATCATGCACCTCCCGTGGAGAAGAAGCTTGTCTCAAACATGCATCTTCCTCGTGAACTTTCTTGTGCTCCCATTCAATGGCTCGAAGAAGACGTGGATCTAACTCGTAATCATCTCGCGAACCTGCTATGGTTAGTAGAAAATAAGAAAATAAATCACAAGTATATGCTCCTATCAACTACTAGGTTTTGGCATTTCAACAGTTGCTCTCTCACAACGCCTTACCAAGTTCTTACTAGTTCTTACCAATGCAGCAAGAAAGTGATACAGCCGGTGGCTGGTTCGTGATACTCTCACTTGCGATTAGCCCAACGATTGCAATGAACGGAACCTGCTGAGTTAGTAGGAAGTGGAGCTTGGAATGCTTCAATATGGTAGCAAGGATAAGCAATAATCAAATCAGTTATTGTAAGTTGA
The DNA here is from genome assembly GCA_036346395.1 of Hsuehochloa calcarea. Lineage (NCBI taxonomy): Eukaryota > Viridiplantae > Streptophyta > Magnoliopsida > Poales > Poaceae > Hsuehochloa > Hsuehochloa calcarea. The sequence goes on along the minus strand of CM070602.1, from coordinate 16,538,188 downwards.
AAAATTATTCAAAGTATTAGTCAATGTTGCTGATCCTAGCCTAATCAAAGTTAGCTAATCAAAGCCCCACTAAGAGATGTGTATGTACGCACACGCAAAGATAAATGTGACTTGATGTAACCAATGAAAAATCTCACAACAAGTGCTAGGAGAGACGCTAACCAACTACTCAAACTTCTTTGTAGGGCACAAGATTTTTCACACGATGTAGATCACAAAACCAGAATAACGTGCAATGTAAATAGCCCTCTAGTTGAAGCATGAAATAAAAGCTAGTCTCAAAAGATGAAAGATCAAAGTTTTATATGGCTTATATATACTTGTTTGAAATGTTTCGACGAGATCCACAACTTTGCAGTTGAGGCAAACCACAAATTCCAAAGGGAAGGCTTGTAGGATCAAGGATAACCGACTAGAGGGGGGTGAATAGGAGGTTTCTAAATTTTCTTGATCAAATTACCGAAATTAGCAAGATACTCTAATCAAAGATAATTATCACAATCTATGCTCTACAAAAGAAAGTGCAATAAGTAAAGACAAGAATTAACCGCACAAGGACAAGGGGGTTTTTCCCGTGGTATCGAAGATTTGTCGATCTTCACTAGTCCACGTTGAGGAAGCTTGACCACTCAAGCCGGCTCCACAAATTGAGCCTACCCTCGATCACTTGGTTGTTCTTCCTCCTCTCCGGAGTTGGTGAACACCGACCAATCACAAACGGCAACGGGTCTCTTCACAAGCTTCTTTGAAGAGATCACCGAGCGACCTTCGCTTAAGTCGTCTCCTAGTGCCGACAAGCACCAAGAGAATAGAACTTGAACTTCACTTGACGACAATCAAGAGCCAATGGATCAACTAAGAATGCAATGCTCTTGTTCTTGCTCACTTCCTCACAAATGTGTGCAAAGAGAGTAAATGAGGAGTGAGAGGAGTGCTCAAGGCTCAAATGAATTGAATGAATGCTCAACAACACGTCCTTGAGTGGTGGGGTGTATTTATACCCCAACAACCAAATATGACCGTTATGCGAAAATCGGGCAAAGTCGGAAATCGGAAGTTCGCGATACAAAGTGCGAACTACCGCACTTCCTTCGAGTGCATTAGAACGGTCATTACGATGAGCATTAAATGCTCGAACTAGCCGTTGGATTTATATGCGGAACTTCCGCCATAAGAATTTCGGTTCTTCCGATTAATCGGAAGATCCGCTTTTACACAGCGGAACTACCGCACTCGTGAAAACGGCTAAGTCCCAAAACGGGTGCTCTCTGGAAAAAACCAACCGCGCATAATTCGGAGCAACGATTAATCGGAACTTCCGCTCATTTCACTGCGGAACTTCGCGCTTGAGAATTTGGCTAAGTCGAAGAAGGATGCTCTCGGAAAAATTCAACAGCGCATATTTGGGAGAAAGCCGATTAATCGAACTTCGCTCATTTCACTGCGGAACTTCCGCACTTGAAAAATCGGCTAAGTCCCGAAAAGGATGCTCTCTGGAAAAATTCAACCGCAGTTTTTCGGAGCATCCGATTAATCGGAACTTCCGCTCATATCACTGCGGAACTTCCGATTGTGTTCTGGAAAAATGATTTTCTTTTTAAACCAAACCAAAAGAACATGCATGATCCTACGTTGATCCAAAGGCATAATGAGATGCTTTCAAGCTACTAGACAAGCTCCCCCTTAATAGTACGACATTTATCCTATAATCGGTCTTCCTCCATAAAGACCGGTAAAATCAAAAGGGGTCCTAGTCTATTTATACCTTGTCTTTGAGATCAACTCCATCTTTTCAACATTCTTTGACATGCAGCTCCTTGGATTCACTTTGTCATTTGGGACTATGCCTTGTAAACACTTCAACAAACATGTTAGTCCCATATTCACATAATGTCATTAATTACCAAAATACAATTTTTAGGGGCCTAGATGCTTTCAAGGCTGAAAGAAACGGCAAAAACAGAAACCGAAAACTTGTGATGCGAATTCGGGGCTAAAGGCCGATTTTGGGGGTTCCAGAGGGAGATAAGTGACTTACATAGAAAGTATGTGCCTCGTCGTTATCTTTCCAACGAGCACAAGAACGTCCAAAATGGACCCCGTATGCAAAAGTTATGCTTGTTTTACTGAAGGTGTCTCGGAAACGGAATCGTACTCGAACTCGAAACCGACCCAGGTTCAATATTGAAACTGCTATATCTTTTGATTATGTGAACCAAACTTGCTGAAATTTTTATGCAAGCTTATGGATATATGTAGAAGGACTCCACCAATTTTTACTAGTTTTTGACGTAGGATTATTTTTCTTCTTTTTTTTCTACCACGGCTTTTGTTCTGTGTGGCGGCCTCTTTCTCCTTCTATTATTTGTCGGCCCTAGGGTTTTCCATAATTCGCGAATACAGCAAAGTGTTCTCTCTTTTTTGGTGTAGATTAGAGGAGTTCTAACCCACGAATTTTCTGTTTTAGATGCAAAAACTAAGAACCTTAAAGAACGATTAAGCGACGCAAAGGAAAAACATGAGAAGCAATCTAGACAATGACCAACTAGATAATAATTAGAACTAAAGATCAGCAACTAGACGTGACAATACAACTAATGATTCAACAAGCAAACTAAAAATAAAAAATTGCAAAGGCTCAAAGGGCTCTGTATGGATGATAGATGCGAATTTTTTTCTTTTGTCAATTTTCTGGACTCTAGGTATGAAAAATAAATCTACTACTAGAAAACTGGAAACTCTCACCGATGAATTGTAGCTTTGATACCACTTGATGAACCCGAAGGTCCTTATTTGGCCCAATCTTTCGATGAGAAGATAAATTCGGTAGGAGTCGCTCAACTCTCACGATCCTGGCTACGAACCTGCTGTAAGGCTATGGGTAGGCTACACTAGCGCAAATTAATAAAAATTCTACCCGTAAACCAAGATCACTGCAGTTATAGATCACGGTCTTACCACTAGACACTTGGTCGCGGAAACCGATGCAAAGACGTCAGGTAAGGAGTAGTCGTACTAAGTTGATGCAAAGACGTCGAGGCGTAGTAGTCGTACTACTTCCTCGTCCTCGTCGCGGCGTCCCACGTCTGACTCCGCTCTTGCGGTTCGTCCAACGCTACAGATGCAAGCGCCTCAAAGGTATCCACACGCGGGATGAAGCGACGCCGCCGGATCGCTAGATCCGCTTGGCGACTAGGGCGTGGGAGAGGTGGCGGCCAGGGTTTGAGGATGTCACGAAAAACTTCACCCCAATCCTGTGCGCCCTTGCCCTCCTTTTATAGACGTCCTTACAATGGGCTTCTACTAATAGAGGCCCATTAGGACTCAATGCCCAGTCTAATTCGGATCTAATCCGAATTAAGCTTCAGCCCCTTAAGTGTGTGACCCTCTAAGTTCACATATGTTTAGACATGACACGAGTATACATACTTGGTCAATAGTTGGTAGCGACCTCTAGCAAGGCGTCCCAACTCCTAAGCGTACACAAAGATCATATCGGACGAACCAACACAACGTTATGTACATGCCAATCCCTTTGCCTCACGATATTGATTGAGCTCCAAGTGACCACTCTTTCTCGATCTTGTGATCCAGAATCCCTTACTAGGTTAACTCTTAACCTTAAGTAGCATGGCCATGCATTTCTGGATCCGATCACCCGAGGGGCCCAGAGATATCTCTCTCAGGTAGAGAGGGGCAAATCCCATCTTGACTGACCATGCCTCGCAAAGATGCTTCATGATAAACCCGAAAACTACCTTTATAACTACCCAGTTATGGAGTAGCGTTTGATAGCCCCTAAGTAGGTCGATTCACATCTCAAGTACATGCGACAATCTTAGGTCTAAGGACAAGGCGTACACATTGTGTAGAGAGAACCATAAGTATAATTGTTATGTCTCATGTTGGGTCGGTCCAACCCCATGTTCTAAACATGTGTCCACATTATTGGTTTGACATCTCCATGTCTATGACCTGTGAAACATAGTCATCAACCGATACATGTGCTAATCCACCATTCACGTGTGTCCTCACATGAACTCCGACTAGGGACAACTTTAGAATAACCATACAAGTAAAGAGTTTCACAAACAAGTCACATACTTGTTAATCAACACAAAGGCAATATTCAAGGAACATTTATTAAATCATGGATACAACGGAATATCATCATCTCTATGATTGCCTCTAGGGCATATCTCCAACACCTGCAAGGCCCAAAACCACATAATCATTGAATCGATCTACAAGTCATTATCAACCGTGCACAAATACCCGAATGACCTGATCACGAAGATCAATTCCTGCATACACCGTAGAAGCACACAAGAACAAGGTAAAACGCAATCTAAATTGCAAATATTTGATTGAGTTCAAAAGGTGGGATTCCGCAAGAGGTCCTTTATGGTTGGTCTAGTCGATACAAGCGAAGAACAAGAGTTTTCACAATGGAGAAACTAATCAAACGAAATCCAAGTAAACTAGAGGGGGTGCGTCCTCCTTAAATAGGGGATGAGGAGCCATAAATCTAAAAGAAATAGCGGGGTGGGACTAAACTCGTAGGTAGTGTTCATGTGAACAGGAACCATGCCCCCAGGTGGGCTGGCGGCATATGGGCCAATTCCGGTACGATTACAAGGCCCAAATCGGCCCAAATCAGTGATATAGCACTTTATTTTGATGATTCCGAAGTCTACAGAAGTAATTTGGAGGTGAGGCTAGATCCGTTGGAAAGATCTCGTCGTTAGCTTTCTAACAAGCCTAAGAACATCTGAATCGGACTCCGTTTGTAAAAGTTATGTCTATTTTAAGTTGGTGCTGTTAGGCTGATTCCGGAGGCCGAATTGGATTCTAGAACGGTCCAGCTCGAACTGCTTGCTTGTCTTGGACCAAAAGTGACATGGTGCTACACACACACACACACACACACACACACACATATACATATATATATATATAATCATTAGGTAGCATCATATAATTCATATAATATAAAGATACTCTTAAAAACAAGCTCACCTGATAATTTAAGTGAAACGTACGAGCTCTTGTACTTGGAACAACAAGCATAGCAAATATGGTTGTATCCATAGGGGTAATGTCCTCATCAGGGGGGAGAAACATACTGTGTGCATCACAACCGGTGGCAGGTACCTCCACCCAGGTGTCCTCGGACCCCCGGCCGTACACGCACGACGGTGTACCAAGCGATGACTCCTCCAAGGGCAAGCTCGCTATGCCAATGAGCTTGTCACCCTTTCCACAGCCACCGCGCCTCCCGTCGGAGTGGCTGGGCATACCCCTGACAAAGAGTTGATTGAGCTCGTAACTTCCGCTCGTCCCGCAGGAGCCTAAGTCGCCTTCTTCAGAGGTCGCTCTGTCGCATCCACCCTCGCACAGCCAGGGCCTCCAGCGCCAACAAATTGTAAAGGCATCGCTTTGATGGGCCCCATGACCTCCAACTCCTCGGGCGCGCGAGCCCACTTCTTTTTCCCTTCGTCGGGATCCAGGCGCTCCGCCAAGAGAACCATCGGACCCACGTACACCCGGTTTAGACGGGGCTCGCACACCACAAGCCCCCACTTCGCGTGTTCCTCACCGGTGTAAGGGCCCAAAAGTTGTTCTGCGGTGCACGCAACCTCGTCAATAGGTACCACTGCGAGAACATTAGTACACCTCGATTAAAAAAACAGAGAGAAGAAAAAACAGGCAAAACAAGGCCAGGAGGAAACACCTTCGTGGCCCACCACCTCAGCAGGAAGACCCCCTCGGCACCCTAATCTTCTTTTTTCTACCACGGCTTTTGTTACGTGTGGCGGCCTCTTTCTCCTTCTATTATTTGTCGGCCCTAGGGTTTTCCACAATTCGCGAATACAGCAAAGTGTTCTCTCTTTTTTGGTGTAGATTAGAGGAGTTCTAACCCACGAATTTTCTGTTTTAGATGCAAAAACTAAGAACCTTAAAGAACGATTAAGCGACACAAAGGAAAAACATGAGAAGCAATCTAGACAATGACCAACTAGATAATAATTAGAACTAAAGATCAGCAACTAGACGTGACAATACAACTAATGATTCAACAAGCAAACTAAAAATAAAAAATTGCAAAGGCTCAAAGGGCTCTGTATGGATGATAGATGCGAATTTTTTTCTTTTGTCAATTTTCTGGACTCTAGGTATGAAAAATAAATCTACTACTAGAAAACTGGAAACTCTCACCGATGAATTGTAGCTCTGATACCACTTGATGAACCCGAAGGTCTTTATTTGGCCCAATCTTTCGATGAGAAGATAAATTCGGTAGGAGTCGCTCAACTCTCACGATCCTGGCTACGAACCTGCTGTAAGGCTATGGGTAGGCTACACTAGCGCAAATTAATAAAAATTCTACCCGTAAACCAGGATCACTGCAGTTATAGATCACGGTCTTACCACTAGACGGCAAAGTCGAAACCGATGCAAAGACGTCGAGGCGAGTAGTCGTACTAAGTTGATGCAAGACGTCAGGCGAGTAGTCGTACTACTTCCTCGTCCTCGTCGCGGCGCCCCACGTCTGACTCCGCTCTTGCGGTTCGTCCAAACGCTACTGATCTGGCGCCTCAAAGGTATCCACACGTGCGGGATGAAGCGGCGACTTGTTTGGATCGCTAGATCCGCGCGAGCGGCGACTAGGGCGTGGGAGAGGTGGCGGCGTGGTTTGAGGATGTCATGAAAACTTCACCCCAATCTCATGCGCCCTTGCCCTCCTTTTATAGGCGTCCTTACAATGGGCTTCTACTAATAGAGGCCCATTAGGACTCAATGCCCGATCTAATTCGGATCTAATCCGAATTAAGCTTGACCCCTTAAGTGTGTGACCCTCTAAGTTCACATATGTTTAGACATGACACGAGTATACATACTTGGTCAATAGTTGGTAGCGGCCTCTAGCAAGGCGTCCCAACTCCTAAGCGTACACAAAGATCATATCGGACGAACCAACACAGCGTTATGTACATGCCAACCCCTTTGCCTCACGATATTCGATTCGAGCTCCAAGTCGACCACTCTTTCTCGATCTTGTGATCCGGAATCCCTTACTAGGTTAACTCTTAACCTTAAGTAGCATGGCCATGCATTTCGGATCCGATCACCGAGGGGCTGTAGATATCTCTCTCGGGTAGAGAGGGGCAAATCCCATCTTGACTGACCATGCCTCGCAGCATGCTTCATGACAAACCCGAAAACTACCTTTATAACTACCCAGTTATGGAGTAGCGTTTGATAGCCCCTAAGTAGGTCGATTCACATCTCAAGTACATGCGACAATCTTAGGTCTAAGGGCAAGGCGTACACATTGTGTAGAGAGAACCATAAGTATAATTGTTATGTCTCATGTTGGGTCGGTCCAACCCCATGTTCTAAACATGTGTCCGCATTATTGGTTTGACATCTCCATGTCTATGACCTGTGAAACATAGTCATCAACCGATACATGTGCTAATCCACCATTCACGTGTGTCCTCACATGAACTCCGACTAGGGACAACTTTAGAATAACCATACAAGTAAAGAGTTTCATGTAACATCCCAAATCTGGAATTGAGTTTCAAGTGTAAGAAAATCAGGAGGAATTAAAACTTTTCTTGCATCTTGAAACCCCTGGTCATTTTTGTAATTCTTTTAAAAGAATTGTGGAAGATCAAATTCAAATCCTCATTCGACGCTAATCAAAAACCTCCTTGTCATAGACCTTGTGCCAAACCCTTGGAGATATTTCTCCTGAGTTCTAGGGAGGCGTGGCAACACCTCTGAATTATCTCATGACTTTTAGAAATTATTTGATGATTCTTGGAGGCGAGTCAAAGCTTGGTCAAACCCTAGCTTCCCTCTTCCGAATTTACGGGGAAAATTGATACATTAGAATCTCTGGAAATTTCATATGAGGTTCCTCCGGTCGTCAGCAAACTCCAGTTAAAATTTCATAATTTTTGGAGCTTGCTTGCTACCTTAAATAATTCCTCAAAAATCAGTTATTCAAATCCAAACCCTAACTGGTTTGCACTATTCCGTAGGTCCGAATCGGACTCGGGCTCGAGCCCCCTGACTCGGTCCAGTCCACTAGCTGTGCCAACTCGGTCGTTCGGGCGCCAGGGTCGTGAGCCGTTGGATCGGTATCGAACGGCCTTCGACCAGTCGAACGCTGGGATCGTTTCAATCCGCTCGATCCAGCCCAGCCATTCGATTCCAATCCGACGACCAACGAGTCGTCTCCCTCCTCTGTCCGCGCGCGCGTGAGCTCTGCCATGGCGTGCGCAGAGGAGAAAAGCAGTGGCGTGCAGTCCACACTATGTCCACCTTTAAACGGCTAGTTCTGAGCGCATTAAATGCCTGTCGCGCTCATCTCTCAGAGGGCCATGACCCAACTGCTCCCATCGCTCTCAAGTGCTCTCATGGCAGTGTTGACCCGACTGGAAAAACCCGGCCGTTGCTCTCTGCCATTGCTCTATTTAAACTCCTTTGCTTCACCCTTGGCTTCCTTTAGCACTTTCGCAACTCCAGCTAGCACTCACCAGCTTGCTTGAGCTGCAGTCCCTCGCACTCTCTTCGACCGACATTGTTGAGTGTGGAGCTTCGGTGGAGGCGGTGCAGCGGGGGTTTTCTTCTTCAAGTCTTCGCCCCCTCTGCTCCCCCTTTACTCTTTGGAGCTTAACTCTCACGCGGTTTGGTTCTCTCTGTGCCCAGGTCGCTGTGGCCTAGCGAGAACCTTACCACCGCCGTTCGGATACTCGTCGTCGGAGCCACTCCGTGGGTCTCTGGTCGTTCTTCGGCTCAAGTAAGTCCGTATTGCCCTGTAGGAGCTCAGGCGGGTTCGTTTTTCTTTTGGTATTGTTCGTTCGAGTCCTCCCGAGCCATACCTTCTCGGCCGCACTCCATGGTCGCATTCACCGTAGCAGACTATACTCAGGCCGATCTTGGCCGGTCGAACCCTTCAACTTTTGGGACACTCATCCCTGCCCTTGGCTGGCGCCGCTGTGGTCGGAGATCGCCGCCGAGCCACTGGCAAAGCGTGCGGGAGGCGTCACCTAGTGGTCGGATTTCCGACCAGTTGCCCTAGCTTAGTCGTAAGCTCTACTACGATGTATAAATGGTCGTAGGTCTTATTACGACTATGCCAGGGGCATGAGTCCTTCTACGACTAGTACCTAGTCGTAAGTTCCATTACGACTTGTACCTAGTCGTAAGTTCTTCTCGACCCTTAGCGGTCGTAAGTTCTTCCACGACTGGAACTTAGTCGTAAGACTTGCTACGACTACGTCATAGTCGTAGGTTTCTTTTACGGCTACTACCTGGTCGTAAGACCTTCTTTCGGTCGTAGTTTTGGCATTAAGAATTCAAGTCAATTGGTTCTTGTTGCTAAATTCTTTATAAATCAGTGTCTTGCTTCGGTAAGATTTTCAGAATTTTTGGAAAAAGTTTCTTTGTTGAGTCCTTGCACTTTATTCGTTCTTATCGATTGCTTTTCGCTTTCTCGTTAGGATCCGAAGAGCACATTGACAACATAAGTGATCCCCGGCTACATCTTGACCCGCAGCAAACAGGCAAGCAGTTTGATCATGTTAATCCTACTATTTTTCAAGTCTACTATATTGATTTCAACTCGCATGTATGCATTGCTATTTTGTTGTTAAATTATGGTTAGTATCCTATAGTCGCATAATCTGTAGAATTTGGTTTATCCTCTACTACCGGTGAGCTTAGGTTATTGGTCGTGGTCGGAGTTCGATGGATGGACTCTGGTCACTTAGTAGCTTCGCTTTGAAATTGCTTAGAAATGCTTAGATCTTGGTAGTATTGGGCGATCATCGACTTAGTCGATGGCGTTGATCACACACATCTTACTACTATTCCATTATGTCCAAACTCTGTGTTTTGTTATTTTGTAAAGTCAAAAACTGAAAATAAAACATTTTCGACTTGGGCACAATGGTATGTTGGTGTGATCTGTGGTGTGAATGGAATGGTGCCTAGGTCATCAAGGACCGAGTTACTTGTGTCACTAAGCCAAGCGCTTATGCGTGCTAACCACGCGAGAGGATATGAGACCTCTCTTGACTTAGTACTTGGCGTGGGTTATCTCCGAGTCGCGGGAGGGGTTGTGTGTGTTGTGTGAAACATGATATGTGGTCGTGTTCTTGTGTTGGGTGTGCGGTGGTGGAGATTAGGGTAGGTTCTCCACCTCGAGGAGCGTCGTAGTTGTCCAAGGCTTTACCCGGAAGGGTAGTTGGCCGAGGCTTTACGATGGCTCGGCACAACGTATGGGTTTCTATCCATACAGGCGGCTCGAGAGTAATTCACAATATTGGAAGCGTCTCGTAGGACTTAGCCGTCGCGGCATACCTTGGAAGTGTGCTTAATAGCTTGGCAAAAGGCGGTCAGCGTGTGGGTGCAGTGGTACACCTGCGAGGATAAAACTATTCGAATAGCCTCGTCCTAGGTTATGGACATGCTTGGTAAGGTCGTGCAAGAACTAGACTACAACCTTTTAAAAATGTAAAGCGGTCGTGGGTGGTATGAATGGGTAATTCATGCTATTGTCGTGGTGGTGACGGGCTAGTCACTTCGAGTTTGTTGTTGTCATCTATCTCTTTGTTATATCGTTGTCGTTTGCCATTATTTGAACATTAAAAACCGATTTGTTAAAATTGCTTGCAATCTATTACACTATTGCAAATAAAAACTTGCTTTATGCTAAATGAAACATACAGCCTACTTTTGACTAAGCCTGCATGTAGTATATGTATAGGTTTGTTATTCCACATGTAAGTCTTGCGAGTACATTCAAAGTACTCACCATACATTGTTTACCGCTTTTGTTTGCAGGGGAAGAAGGTGAGCCCCAAGGGCCTCACTTTTGTGAGATGTGCGGTGGTTTCGACGACTAGCTTGGCGGTCCGGTCGGTTGCCTTGTGGGTTAAAGGTACACTGATTGGTTCTTTTGTTTTATAGCCATCTTATGGCACTTTTGCTTCCGCTGTTCAATTTCTTTATGTATATGTCATTTGGCCGATCGGCCTCTCTTTTGTAATGACTATCCTTTATTTATGTTCTCTTCTGGTTTGTCGTTTTTGCTTTGGTTCTATGTGAATGAATGGAATTGATGCATGAACTTTGTAAAGAGGTATGTATACTGCACTCTGGGAAGTATACATGTCTCGAGTCTCGGATTATCTGATTTGTGATGCTAGGACCAAGTGGCTGGTTAAGCATTACAAGCCGGATAAACCGGGGTCTCACAAAGCTTGGTATCAGAGCCATACTGACCGTAGTAACCCAAGCTTGGTCGTCTTTAGGGTATTTTGGAAAACTTTATTTTCAAAGTATCAAATGGTTTATGAAAGCTTAAGGAGTTCTCAGATTTTATTCCTTACCTATCTTAGCTTTCTCCTCTTGTCTTACTCTAAGTTGAGTTTTGAAAATTGTTTACCTCTCCTTTCTTCAAAGATAGTTGTTGGGTTTTGGGAACCACTGAGTTTGGCAAATTGAAGTGCTTAGGATTTTGAAGTTTCTGGACTGAAGATTTCGGCTAGAGGCTTGGATGCGGAATCTGGACAGCACGCTTCAATTTTCGGACAGCGAGTTCAATGGTTTCTGATGGGACCACTGAGCTTGGCAAGTTGAAGTGTGCCAGATTTTGAAGTTTCTAGGATGGAAGACTTAGGCTGGAAGCTTGGATGCAAAATCACTACAACCACTTCAATTTCCGGACAGCAAACTCGATGGTTTCTAAGGGGGTGGAAAATGAGAGGGTGATTCAACTAAAATTCGTGGGGTTAAAAAGGGGTAAGATGTGATACTAGTTAGCTGAGTATCTAACCCTATTTTCGTTGATTGAACCTTACTCTTTAATAGTATTAGATCTTACCTTAATATTCTGATTTTTATCTTCTCAAGCAATTACTCGTTCATGCAATGCGGGTTAGTTGCATTGGGGAGTTGAGCTTTGGTTTGGTAATTCCTTGCTGTTTTTGGAGTCTTTTGTAAGCATGTTTAAGTTTATACCTTTGGTTGTTTTGGCTTTGGTTAGGGTGATATTCCATTCCCTAGTCGCTAGCTTTTCGCTTTTTCGGCTTTGAATCTTTGAGTTTAGTTTTAACCAAAAATTTCTTGTAAGGGATGGCGACGACTTTTCGCCGGCCAAGGCGGTCGGTGGTCGGACGAGGATCTTCCTCCTCCTCCGACCATGGCCGAGGTCCTTCTTGAATCGAGCGCAACCGTGCAGAGGGCAGGAGGTTCTTACGGGCGTTATCGCGCGCAACACTTCCGCCCTCTGCGGTGCCGGGATCCGGGCAAGGGAGTGGGCACCACCGCGTGGGGACTTGCGAGTTTCTTCGCACCCAGCCCCACGTTCTCAGTCGAGGACCCGCTTGACGCTTGACGATCGCCGTCGGTGGAGCGAAGCCGCATAGCGCGATGCGGGAGCACGAAGGCGCTGTTTGCATCGCACCCGGTGGAGGGTGCGGCTTTGTCTTGGTGGGAGAGCTTTCATGCCATGCGACTGTGGCCACACCGTCACTTGGGAGGAGTTCCATCGCCTTCCGTCAGTCACATTCCTTCCGGCCGATGAGGTCAAGAAGAAGGAGTTCTTGTCGCTCGGACAAGGGCGTCTCTTAGTTCTGAGTACTGTGCGAGTTCAACCATTTGGCTCGTTATGCTCGGAGGAGGTGGCCACCGATGAGGCCAAGCAAGAGAAGTTTAAGGATGGTTTGTCGAGGAGCTTGGGACAAGCTATCCATCGTCGACTTCGGATTTCCGGGCCTTGGTAGACAAGGCCATCGTCGCCGAGCACTCGTGGAGAGCGCTTGTGGATTCCATAGCGTAAGTGGAGGCCCGAAGTCATCCAGGCCGGCTATCCCCGCTTGATCCGTCTCGGGGTCGCATCGTGAGCCTCGGCACCCGAGGCCGTCGGACTGTTCTTCGCCCTTCGCGAGCCATGCCCGACCACGTGCACTGCGAGTCGCCAGGTGGCCCCGCAACCCGGCCTGCGGGGTTACTTGCCGCCGCAACGGAAGGGGTATTATGCGAACCAATGCCCTAAGAAGACAGGAGCAGCCCCTCGTCCTAATGGAGGACGCGGCCGAGGTGGTTCTTCTCAGGACCTGAAGATAGTCCCTACTACCCAAGGCGTGGGTAGTGGTCGCGTCAACCTCATCTCAGCAGAGGAGGCACAGGAGGCACCCGACGTCGTGCTGGGTACACTTTCGGTTAACTCTCATTCTGCTACTGTTTTGTTCGATTCAGGAGCATCTCATTCTTTTGTTTCTGAGTCTTTTGCTGCTATTAGTGAGCTCCTCTTTACTCCATTGTTGGTCCCATTGCTCATTCGCTCTCCGGGTTCGGAATTGAGAGCTGAATCTGAGTGTAGGGATGTCCCAATTGAGATCGAGGGAGTGAGATTCTTCGCAAATCTTATTCTCCTCCATTCAGTAAGTCTAGATGTAATTCTTGGTATGGATTGGTTGTCTCGGCATAAGGGACAAATCGATTGCGCCAAGAAGTGTGTCTCTCTATCTAGCCTTTCCGGCGAGCAGGTTCGCTTTCGCCGAAGTTGCTAGGTCCGCATCTCTTCGCGCTTGAAGCGAAGCCCGCTCTAGATATTGGTGAGGTCCCAACCGTCCGTGATTTCATGGATGTCTTTCCTGAAGCTCTTCCAGGGATGCCACCAGTTCGAGACCTCGAGTTCGTCATTGAGTTGGTTCCCGGTACCGCCCCGATTTCAAAGAGGCATTATCGGATGCCACGAATGAGTTGGTGGAGTTGAAGAAGCAACTTAATGAGCCGCAAGAAAAAGGTTTCATCCGCCCTAGCTCATCTCCAGTGGGGTTGTCCTGCAATCTTTGTAAAGAAGAAGGACAATACTTTGCGCATGTCGTTGATTACCGTCCGCTTAATGAAGTAGCAGTAAAGAACAAGTATCCATTGCCCGCATCGATGATCTCTTTGATCAATTAAGCGGAGCTCGGGTATTCTCCAAGATTGATTTGAGAATGGGATATCATCAAGTTCGGATACGACACGAGGATATTCCAAAGGCGGCTTTTTCTACTCGCTACGGCTTGTATGAGTACACCGTCATGTCATTTGGCTTAACCAATGCTCCCGCTTGTTCATGAACCTCATGAATTCGGTATTCATGGAGTATTTGGATAAGTTTGTCGTGGTCTTCATCGATGATATTCTCATCTATTCCAAGGATGATGAGCAACACGATGAGCATCCGAGGCTTGTGTTAGGCAAGCCGTGAGCATCATTTGTATGCAAAGTTCGACAAGTGCGGCGTTACGGTTGAAGGAAGTGGCCTTCTTGGATCATATTCTTTCGGCGAGGAGGCGAGCCGTTGACCCTAACAAGGTCGCGACGTTCTTTCGTGGGTTGACCTACTTCGATAAGAAGTCGCGGAGTTTTCTTGGTTTAGCGGGATATTATCGCCGTTTATCGAGAACTTCTCCAAGATCGCGGCCGATGACGGAGTTGCTTAAGAAGGACAAGAAGTTCTTGTGGTCCGATGCTTGTGAGGAAAGTTTCCAAGTACTTAAGAAGCGTTTGACCACCGCTCCCGTCCTCGTTCTTCCCGATATTCGCCGGAGCTTCGATATCTTTTGCGATGCTTCTCGTCGAGGGCTCGGTTGTGTCCTTATGCAAGAAGGCAAGGTAGTAGCCTATGCATCAAGGTAATTGAGACCTCATGAACTCAATTATCCTACCCATGACTTGGAATTGGCTGCCGTGATTCATGCACTTAAGATTTGGCGACATTACCTAATCGTGTCGTTGTGAAGTGTATTCGGATCACAAAAGCCTAAGGTATTTGTTCACCCAACCAGATCTGAACCTCAGGCAAAAGAGATGGTTGGAGTTGGTCAAGGATTATGACATGGGTATTCACTACCATCCGGGCAAGGCTAATGTTGTTGCCGATGCGCTCAGTCGGAAAGCGCATTGCAATGCCTTGTTGCTCCAGGAGCGTCAGCCCACCCTCCTGAAGGAATTCCAGCGTCTCAACTTAGGTTTGGTTGAGCATGGTTCCCTCGCTGCCTTGGTTGTGCAACCAACCTTGGTGGATCGGATTAAGGTCGCTCAACAATCAGATGTTGGAGTGAGCCGCATCAAGGAAAATATCAAGAAGCAGTCTGACTAAGTGCTTCTCTGAGGATGAGCATGGTGTTGTAAGATTCGGGCAACGCCTTGTGGTTCCAAAGGACATGGAATTGCGGAATTTGATCCTCCGCGAAGCCCATGATTCGCCTTTGTCTATTCATCCCGGTGCCACAAAGATGTATCAAGATCTCCGTCTGGGATTTTGGTGGACCCGAATGAAGAGGGAGATTGCGGTTCGTTCTTGAGCGCGGCGTGTGTCGTCGTGTCAAGGCCGAGCATCAGCGTCCAGCAGGACTGCTTCAGCCTTTGCCTATTCCGGAATGGAAGTGGGATTCGATCGGGATGGATTTTATCACCGGTCTACCCCGAACCTCCAAGAGCAATGATGCCATCTGGGTGGTCATTGATCGGCTAACTAAGGTGGCTCACTTCCTTCCAGTCAAGACGGATCTCCGTGTAGGCCTTTTGGCGGATCTCTACATTGCCCGCATTGTGAGCTTACATGGAGTACCCAAGACAATCGTCTCGGATCGCGGTTCCCTTTTCACCTCTCGCTTTTGGCAGAGTTTGCAAGAGGCCATGGGAACCCGTCTTACCTTTAGCTCAGCCTATCACCCCCAAACTGATGGTCAGACCGAAAGGGTCAACCAAGTGTTGGAAGACATGCTTCGTGCTTGTGTTCTCTCCTATGGAAAGAATTGGGAGAAGTGCTTGCCTTTTGCCGAGTTTTCCTACAACAACGATTTCGAGCCGTCTTGGCATGTCACCTTCGAGGCCTTATACGGGAGAAAGTGCGAGAACCCGTTGAATTGGTCGGAGACCGCGAAGACCTTTCTTTGGCGGACTCGATCAATGAGGCCGAGAGTCAAGTCCAGCTTATTCGTGATCGTTTGCGCACAGCTCAATCCAGGCAAAAGAGCTATGCGAATCGCCGTCGTCGTGAATTGAGCTTCGAGCCTGATGACTTTGTTTACCTCAAAGTCTCTCCTTTGAAGGGCCATCAGCGTTTCGGCGTCAAGGGCAAGTTAGCTCCTCGATATATCGGTCCTTACCGTGTTATCGAGAAGAAAGGGCTATTGCCTATAAGTTGGAATTGCCGGTGCACTAGAGGGGTACATGATGTGTTCCATGTGTTCCAATTAAAGAAGTGCCTCGTGTTCCGACAGAGGAAGCTCAGTTGGAAACTCTCGATGTCCAAGAAGATTTGACCTATCGCGAGCACCTGTTCGCATACTCGATGAGGCTGAACGAAGAACAAGGAATAAAACCATAAGATTCCTTAGAGTTCAGTGGTCGAACCATTCTGAAGATGAGGCTACTTGGGAATGGGAAGATCGTCTCCGTGCAGACTATCCATCTTTCTTTATCGGGTGAGCCAAATCTCTGGACGAGATTTTTGTAAGGGGGAGGTTTTGTAACATCCCAAATTGGAATTGAGTTTCAAGTGTAAGAAAATCGGGAGGAATTAAAAATTTTCTTGCATCTTGAAACCCACAGTCATTTTTGTAATTCTTTTAAAAGAATTGTGGAAGATCAAATTCAAATCCTCATTCGACGCTAATCAAAACCTCCTTGTCATAGACCTTGTGCCAAACCCTTGGAGATATTTCTCCGAGTTCTAGGGAGGCTTGGCAACACCTCCGAATTATCTCATGACTTTTAGAAATTATTTGATGATTCTTGGAGGCGAGTCAAAGCTTGGTCAAACCCTAGCTTCCCCTCTTCCAGAATTTCTGGGGGAAAATTCAGTACATTAGAATATCTGGAAATTTCATATGAGGTTCCTCCGGTCATCAGCAAACTCCAGTTAAAATTTCATAATTTTTGGAGCTTGCTTGCTACCTTAAATAATTCCTCAAAAATCGCTTATTCAAATCCAAACCCTAAGCTGGTTTGCACTTTGTTAAAGAGGTCGAATCGGACTCGGGCTCGAGCCCCGACTCGGTCCAGTCCACTAGCTGTGCCAACTCGGTCGTTCGGGCGCCAGGGTCGTGAGCCGTTGGATCGGTATCGAACGGCCTTCGACCAGTCGAACGCTGGGATCGTTTCAATCCGCTCGATCCAGCCCAGCCATTCGATTCCAATCCGACGACCAACGAGTCGTCTCCCTCCTCTGTCCGCGCGCGCGTGAGCTCTGCCATGGCGTGCGCAGAGGAGAAAAGCGATGGCGTCGATCCACACTATGTCCACCTTTAAGCGGCTAGTTACGGCGCATTAAATGCTCTCGCTCATCTCTCGAGGGCCATGACCCAACCGCTCCCATCGCTCTCAAGTGCTCTCATGGCGGTGTTGACCCGACCGAAAAACCCGCCATTGCTCTCGCCATTGCTCTATTTAAACTCCTTTGCTTCACCCTTGGCTTCCTTTAGCACTTTCGCAACTCCGGCTAGCACTCACCGGCTTGCTTGAGCTGCGATCCCTCGCACTCTCTTGATCGACATTGTTGAGTGTGGAGCTTGGTGGAGGCGGTGCAATGGGGTTTTCTTCTTCAAGTCTTCGCCCCTCGCTCCCCCTTTACTCTTTGGAGCTTAACTCTCACGCGGTTTGGTTCTCTCGTGCCTGTGTCGCTGTGGCCTAGCGAGAACCTTACCACCGCCGCTCGGATACTCGTCGCCGGAGCCACTCCGTGGGTCTCTGGTCGTTCTTGGCTCAAGTAAGTCCGTATTGCCTGTAGGAGCTCAGCGGTTCGTTTTCTTTTGGTATTGTTCGCTCGAGTCCTCCCGAGCCATACCTTCTCGGCCGCACTCCATGGTCGTACCACCGTAGCAGCTATACTCCGACCAGTACTGGCCGCCGGTCGAACCCTTCAACTTTTGGGACACTCATCCCTGCCCTTGGCTGGCGCCGCTGTGGTCGGAGATCGCCGCCGAGCCACTGGCAAAGCGTGCGGGAGGCGTCACCTAGTGGTCGGATTTCCGACCAGTTGCCCTAGCTTAGTCGTAAGCTCTACTACGATGTATAAATGGTCGTAGGTCTTATTACGACTATGCCAGGGGCATGAGTCCTTCTACGACTAGTACCTAGTCGTAAGTTCCATTATGACTTGTACCTAGTCGTAAGTTCTTCTACGACCCTTAACTGGTCGTAAGTTCTTCCACGACTGGAACTTAGTCGTAAGACTTGCTACGACTACGTCATAGTCGTAGGTTTCTTTTACGGCTACTACCTGGTCGTAAGACCTTCTTTCGGTTGTAGTTTTGGCATTAAGAATTCAAGTCAATTGGTTCTTGTTGCTAAATTCTTTATAAATCAGTGTCTTGCTTCGGTAAGATTTTTAGAATTTTTGGAAAAAGTTTGCTGTTGAGTCCTTGCACTTTATTCGTTCTTATCGATTGCTTTTCGCTTTCTCGTTAGGATCCGAAGAGCACATTGACAACATAAGTGATCCCCAGCTACATCTTGACCCGCAGCAAACAGGCAAGCAGTTTGATCATGTTAATCCTACTATTTTTCAAGTCTACTATATTGATTTCAACTCGCATGTATGCATTGCTATTTTGTTGTTAAATTATGGTTAGTATCCTATAGTCGCATAATCTGTAGGACTGGTTTATCCTCTACTACCAGTGAGCTTAGGTTATTGGCTGTGGTCGGAGTTCGATGGATGGACTCTGGTCACTTAGTAGCTTTCGTTTTGAAATTGCTTAGAAATGCTTAGATGCCGGTAGTATTGGGCAGTCATCGACTTAGTCGATGACGTTGATCACACACATCTTACTACTATTCCATTATGTCCAGCACTCTGTGTTTTGTTATTTTGTAAAGTCAAAAACTGAAAATAAAACTGTTTTCGACTTGGGCACAATGGTATGTTGGTGTGATCTGCTGGTGTGAATGGAATGGTGCCTAGGTCATCAAGGACCGAGTTACTTGTGTACTAAGCCAAGCGCTTATGCGTGCTAACCACGCGAGAGGGATATGGGACCTCTCTTGACCTAGTACTTTGGCGTGGGTTATCTCCGAGTCGCAGGAGGGGGTTGTGTGTGTTGTGTGAAACATGATATGTGGTCGTGTTCTTGTGTTGGGTGTGCGGTGGTGGAGATTCCGGGTAGGTTCTCCACCTCGAGGAGCGTCGTAGTTGTCCAAGGCTTTACCCGGGAAGGGTAGTTGACCGAGGCTTTACGATGGCTCCGACACAACGTATGGGTTTCTATCCATACGGGCGGCTCGAGAGTAATTCACAATATTGGAAACGTCTCGTAGGACTTAGCCGCGCTTGGCATACCTTGGAAGTGTGCTTAATAGCTTGGCAAAAGGCGGTCGGCGTGTGGGTGCAGTGGTACACCCCTGCAGGGATAAAACTATTCGAATAGCCTCGTCCTAGGTTATGGACATGCTTGGTAAGGTCGTGCAAGAACTAGACTACAACCTTTTTAAAAATGTAAAACTGGTCGTGGGTGGTATGAATGGGTAATTCATGCTATTGTCGTGGTGACTGACGGGCTAGTCACTTCCAGGTTTGTTGTTATCATCTATCTACTGTTATACTGTTGTCGTTTGCCATTATTTGAACATTAAAAACCGATTTGTTAAAATTGCTTGCAATCTATTACACTATTGCAAATAAAAACTTGCTTTATGCTAAATGAAACATCTGACCTACTTTTGACTAAGCCCGCATGTAGTATATGTATAGGTTTGTTATTCCACATGTAAGTCTTGCGAGTACATTCAGTACTCACCACGCTGCTTATTGCTTTTGTTTGCAGGGGAAGAAGGTGAGCCCCAAGGGCCTCACTTTTGTGAGATGTGCGGTGGTTTCGACGACTAGCTTGGCGGTCCGGTCGGTTGCCTTGTGGGTTAAAGGCACACTGATTGGCTCTTTTGTTTTATAGCCATCTTATGGCACTTTTGCTTCCGCTGTTCAATTTCTTTATGTATATGTCATTTGGCCAATCGGCCTCTCTTTTGTAATGACTATCATTTATTTATGTTCTCTTCTGGTTTGTCGTTTTTGCTTTGGTTCTATGTGAATGAATGGAATTGATGCATGAACTTTGTAAAGAGGTATGTATACTGCACTCTGGGAAGTATACATGTCTCGAGTCTCGGATTATCTGATTTGTGATGCTAGGACCAAGTGGCTGGTTAAGCATTACAAGCCGGATAAACCGGGGTCTCACATTTCACAAACAAGTCACATACTTGTTAATCAACACAAAGGCAATATTCAAGGAACATTTATTAAATCATGGATACAACGGAATATCATCATCTCTATGATTGCCTCTAGGGCATATCTCCAACACCTGCAAGGCCCAAAACCACGCAATCGCTGAACTGATCTACAAGTCATTATCAACCGTGCACAAATACCCGAATGACCTGATCACGAAGATCAATTCCTGCATACACCGTAGAAGCACACAAGAACAAGGTAAAACGCAATCTAAATTGCAAATATTTGATTGAGTTCAAAAGGTGGGATTCCGCAAGAGGTCCTTTACGGTTGGTCTAGTCGATACAAGCGAAGAACGGGAGTTTTCACAATGGAGAAACTAATCAAACGAAATCCACGTAAACTAGAGGGGGTGCGTCCTCCTTAAATAGGGGATGAGGAGCTATAAATCTAAAAGAAATAGCGGGGTGGGACTAAACTCGTAGGTAGTGTTCATGTGAACAGGAACCATGCCCCCAGGTGGGCTGGCGGCATATGGGCCAATTCCGGTACGATTACAAGGCCCAAATCGGCCCAAATCAGTGATATAGCACTTTATTTTGATGATTCCGAAGTCTACAGAAGTAATTTGGAGGTGAGGCTAGATCCGTTGGAAAGATCTCGTCGTTAGCTTTCTAACAAGCCAAGAACATCTGAATCGGACTCCGTTTGTAAAAGTCATGTCTATTTTAAGTTGGTGCTGTCAGGCTGATTCCGGAGGCCGAATTGGATTCTAGAACGGTCCAGCTCGAACTGCTTGCTTGTCTTGGACCAAAAGTGACATGGTGCTACACACACACACACACACACACACACACACATATATATATATATATATAATCATTAGGTAGCATCATATAATTCATATAATATAAAGATACTCCTAAAAACAAGCTCACCTGATAATTTAAGTGAAACGTACGAGCTCTTGTACTTGGAACAACAAGCATAGCAAATATGGTTGTATCCATAGGGGTAATGTCCTCATCAGGGGGGAGAAACATACTGTGTGCATCACAACCGGTGGCAGGTACCTCCACCCAGGTGTCCTCGGACCCCGCCAGACACGCACGACGGTGTACCAAGCGATGACTCCTCCAAGGGCAAGCTCGCTATGCCAATGAGCTTGTCACCCTTTCCACAGCCACCGCGCCTCCCGTCGGAGTGGCTGGGCATACCCCTGACAAAGAGTTGATTGAGCTCGTAACTTCCGCTCGTCCCGCAGGAGCCTAAGTCGCCTTCTTCAGAGGCCGCTCTGTCGCATCCACCCTCGCACAGCCAGGGCCTCCAGCGCCAATAAATTGTAAAGGCATCGCTTTGATGGGCCCCACGGCCTCCAACTCCTCGGGCGCACGAGCCCACTTATTTTTCCCTTCGTCGGGATCCAGGCGCTCCGCCAAGAGAACCATCGGACCCACGTACACCCGGTTTAAACGGGGCTTGCACACCACAAGCCCCCACTTCGCGTGTTCGTCACCGGTGTAAGGGCCCAAAAGCTGTTCTGCGGTGCACGCAACCTCGTCAATAGGTACCACTGCGAGAACATTAGTACACCTCGATTAAAAACAGAGAGAAGAAAAAACAGGCAAAACAAGGCCAAGAGGAAACACCTTCGTGGCCCACCACCTCGAAGCAGGGAAGACCCCCCCTCGGCACCCTAAGCTTCACGCTCCAACCCTACGCCAGGGGCCACACCCGGAGTGTGCAGAACTCTTCAACGAGATCCCTCGTGGAAAGCCTATGTGTCACGTTAAGCAAGAGGCCCAGCAGTGCCTCCTCCCTCGACGTGAGGTCGATCTCTGAGGAGGCTATGAGTTGGATGGGCCCTCCGACGAAGCAAAGACCGTCGTTAGTAGGAGATTTATGGTAGAACCACCTCCGCATCCAATCAGTTTGTCATCGATTCCTGGCTGCCAGAGCAGGCGTGTACCTTGGGTGGCGCGCCTTTGGTTAGAAGTTGACGCTTCCAAAATTTAGCATCTCACCGGTGGTTTTCTTCTTCTTCGGTTGGCACTACCCGTCGTGGAGGTACGCGAAGAGCCGCCCCTCCACACTGCTCGCCCCTGCGAAGTGTAGTACCCACTCCAAGACACCGAGCTTGATGATGGAATTTGGCGTCAATTGCGCTAGCTCCACTCGGTACAGCTGAAGTACCCGAGCCACTAAATCCATGCGGGGGAAGCGAATATCGGTGTCAAAAAAGGACATGAACACAACAACCTCATCCTCGCGAGTCTCTGACACGGTCTCCGTCCCAGGGGCCCGTGCGTTTGTGAGGTCCCCCAATTTCCCCTCATCCTTCAATGTCCGTAGAACTTGCGGTGTCACAGTGGACCGACCAAGATCATCGGTGTATACCACCACGCCGCCACCGTCCTTGCTTCACTTCGTCATAACGAGGCATGGGGGGCACAAAGGGCGAACACCGGAGGTCAACACCCTTGCCAAGGCAGCGTGCAGGAGCAAGAGACGAAATCTAGGGTTTTACAAATAGGGACATGAAAGCAGGGCAAGGAGGCCACCCCTATATATACATGGAGCAGGCTCACGAAAAAGACAAGGCGTAGGAGCCAACGAGCCACGGGCCTACCAGAAGATGACACATGTACCTCAAACAGGGTGCCCAACCAACAACTTTATGATGCTCAAGACCCAACAAACGGCATGCACAGCACCGAGCCACTATTTGCACCATTCGAGGAGACGCCGTCAACGCACAACGCCCCATTACAATGCGCGGTACCCAAGGGGACACCGTTGACCCTACGAGGTTGACCCGCATGAGGGAGGAGTAGCCTATCAAACGTGTGCATCGCCAGGCCGAAGGGGACGGTGTGCCTGGACCCTCCGAGGAAAGGGCGCAATTTCAGCCATGATGAAGCAGTAGTTCAACCGTGAGGGGCTTGTCATAGGGGCCCCGGAGGGGGGCCGATACCTGTAAGAGGGGCCCCAAGGGGTGCCCAGGACGACTTCAGCCCAGAGCCGCCCTGCAAGGTGCTAAGGGGCCAAAAGAACTCTGGTGGACCGAGCGCACCAACCGGGTGGACCAAGATCAAGGGAATCCACCATGGGCCGAAGGCTATGCGTAGGGGGTGGAAAAGCACCTGCAGCCCCTACAAGCATAGGACCTTTTTAAGGGTAGATCTGTAATCTCATGTACCCTGTTGAAAGGTTATAAATAGCCTCTTTCCCCCATGTAATAACCAAGACCCTGTTTCGGGGCAATTAATATACACACTTTTCTTGACAGCTGGTCCCCTCTTTGAGGATTCTTTGATCACTCCCAAGATACCGGGGGTCCCTCTCTTATTGTCTAGTCTTCTTTGCTATGACAATATGGCTTTCTCCCTGAAGGTCTCTATTTGTCAAATCTAAAGATGAATTTTGAATTTGATTTGGTTATTGTTCGGTTCTATTTGGAATTACTATCCACCAATTCAAATTCAAAACATTGAATTTAAATGTTAAGTTTTTTGTGTTGGAATTTTTTTTCCTTGGTTCTCAAGCTGTCTGTGGTTTGTATCCCTGGTCTCATGGTTACACTGGAGTTTTTGGCTAAATTAGTGCGATTGACCTCTGCTAGCAAATTTAGCCCCCTCCCCTGGATAACAAATGCAAAAATGGCACCGAGTTCATGCGCTGGTGGCATGAAGGCCCTCATCCGCGCGCCTAGGGCCCGGAGCTCTCTCCTCCGCGTGCACGTGGTCGTGTCCGCACCCCCGAGTTTGTCCGCTGGGGGCACGACGCAAGCTCATCCCTGTCGCCCCCCCTTCGGCGCGCACGTTGGTGTGTCCGCATCCAAGTCCGTGCCCGCGCACGGACTTGGCGCCATTTTTGCATTTGATATCCGAAAGGGGTAGATTTGCTGTTTCAAACGTCAACAACGCTAATTTATCCAAACACTCGTTACACTGTATTTGACAAACCAGTGCGTACTGAAGTGGCGATTGTACAGGTTGCACATGGAGGAAGACACATAGTTCGTTGATCATCTCAATATCTTCAACAAGCTTATCACACAACTGACTAGTGTAGATGAGAAAATTGAGGAGAATGACAAGAGCGTCATATTGATGTCATCTCTACCATCATTATGGGAGCAATTGGTAATGAATATATTTATTGAAAAAAACACTCTCAACTTCAATCACGCAGTAACATATCTACTGGAAGAGGAGTCTTGAAAGAAATGATTAGATTCTTCATCCTCAAGTGATCAAGCATTGACTGTCATAAGTGTTGCAAATAAAAAAACGTCACATGAAGAACAAGTGCAAGAGCAAGGGCACATATGTATGTTATCTATGTGACGAGCAATGTTATATGATAAATGTTTGTCCAAGTTTAAAGCAAATGATGAGTGCATACTCAGTGGCGGTAGCGAAAGATGATTCAGATGTATCAGTCGTTAGTCAATCAGGTACTTCTCATGGATAGATATTAGATTCAGACTGTTGCTTCTATATATGTTCGGCGAGAGAGATATTTGACGAATGATCTCTACGTCCGGTGGATAGAACTGTTTACTTAGTGGATTACAAGGAGTATGTATTCACTGAGGTGAGAACAATTACATTAGAGATGTATGATGGAGCACATCACAAATTGACGGGAGTTCGGTATGTTCCCGACTTAAAGAAAAATCTAATATCTGTGAGGCCGCTTGAACTCGAATATTGTGAGATATCACTTCGAGGTGGAGTAACACGAGTTACTTGCAAAGTGTAGGTTAGCATCGGGTAGCAGAGGATACCGATTGATTTATAATTACGAGGAAACAGCAACTAGGATGGCAAGATCTCAACTAGCGGTAGTACGGAGGAGCGGAGAGGAGAGCAAGGGAACAAGAGAAACCCCATTCCGACAATGATTAATTGTCGAGTAGGCTCCTCACTATACGACACTGGTGAGGTCGCCAAAGAGGAGGAAGGCCGGTGGGATCTACGCTATGTTGAAGAAAGGAATTGGAAGGGGAAAGGCGGAGGACTCTTTGATGATGAGCACGTTGTTCTAGTTGAAAGTAAAAGGGCCAAGTGCCTTCCAGGTACTAAACCGCCATGAATGTTGACATCCTAGAAGCCGCTCTATTTAAGACCGTGGTTCCCAAGACCTAACAAACTCAACTTTCCTAGTCACACAGTACTCCAACAAACACAGCCTACTCGGCTACCACTACTACTCCTAGTCGTATCGTTTATCTTAGAATGCTTCTCTGAATCATAAATGAGACCACAACGCCACATGACATTTCTGTTCTGCTTCTGTTCTGTTTTACTACCAGCGACGCCACGCCACGCCACATCACATTTGTATTCGAAAAGCCATATTTCAGGGTCCTCGAAATAAAATAAAAAGAAACTGACTAGGGAGTGTGTAAATCAAAAGTAGGTTTGATCACCGAGATTGTTGCATATGATATGGATCAATATCTCCATGTCCTTTTAGAGCGTGTAATGGAAGCGGGAGTAAGACGTATATCGTCCGGTCCATATCTCCATGTCCTTTTGAATTGTTTAACGATTAGCTCTAATAGCAACGGTGAGGGCATCATCATCACAAGCAAATCTGAGGAGGTGGAAGGTGGGTGGGGAAAGGACTTTGTGTGTGACGGATTTACGGGCTGTTTGGTTTGTTACCTTTGCAAATCAAATCAAATATTGGTAACGTCAACGATAATATCTTCGTCATCAACCAAACGGCCCCAACGACATAATATGTAATGTTGGTTTCATCCACGTGGTGCGCATCCATGACACTTGATACCAAACGATTTGCTTGGTCAAGCTAGCTTCTTTAACAAATCAGCTTATGCTTTCTAAACCGATAAGCAATGGTTTAACGCGGGAATTTCTTAGGATTCTTGCGCAAATTGTACTGTTTTATTTAAAATTTCTGCCTCACGGGTTTTAGTGGAACAGATGATTTTAGCTTTTAGGTTACAGCTAGAAAATACTCACCTCACCTAGGTACTGCTGACTTTTAACTTATAAAACCACAAGTTGAAGCTGGTAAAGATGAAGCTAGACCAGACTGGCTTAAGAGGGTGGTCTTCATGGAACAATGGCTGCTCAAGAGACATTGCCGGAAGCAATGGATAAGGAGGTAGGAGGAATGAATGGGTGTGGGGGCCTTCTTGGGTGGCTGCTCATGCTAATGGCTATGCAACCGCTCCGCTGGTGGAATCCACGCTCTCTCCCCCCAAATCCACTCGACGCATGTTTATCTTGAATCACTTTTGCTTCATTCCGTTATACTTTTCAATGGTTTGATAATCGAACGAAAACTTCCATGGAACAGTCAGGATTTTCACCTTGCCTTGCCGTCGGTAAAGACGGTTGATATTGACATGTTCTGCATGTTGAACATTCAGCAGCAGCAAGCGAGTATTTGCTCAAATCCGGAGTCTGACCATGACTGAATACACTATTGCCGTCACAGAGGAAGGTTGCTGCAAAGGCTGACCTTAAGCTTGCATGCGAAGAGCAAGTAGGCTGTAGGCCAGTCAACAGGAACATAGTCCATGGCTGCCGAAGCCCACAAGGCTCAATTGTGCCCTCACTACCTCACATCCACCCACGTCCCCACTCCCCACCTTACATTCCCCATTCCAAATTTTCAATCTTGAGGAGAGGAGACGCACTCGAGGGCAGCGTCACACGGTCACAGCGACGAGGAGGGGAGGTGGGGAGGCGCTACCGCGCCACTGAGGAGGCCAGAGGAAGCTCGAGTGGGGAGTCACGGCGCCGCCGCCGGGCCACCTGGCCCTAGGGCGGGGGAGCCGGAGGAGGCCGAGCTGTCGAGGAGGCTAGGTCGCCGGGGGAAGGTCGGGAGCCGGAGGAGGAGGCCGAGCCGCCGGTAGCCGGTGGAGGCGAGGAGGGGTCTAGAGTGGCCAGGCGAGGGAGTCGAAGGAGGCGAGAAGAGGAGGGATCTAGGGCGGGCGAGGCCGAAGAGGTGAGAGGAGGGATCTAGGGGGGCAGCGAGGAGAGGAGGCCTCTGGGTGTGTGAGTCAGACTAGAGCTAGGAGGCGAACTAGCGAGGAGGAGGCCGAGGAGAGGAGGGCTATGATTGAGTGAAGGTGGGCTGCTGCTTGCTGACTTAGCGCTGTGAGGGGAGGCGTGGAGCTGTGGCCTATGGAGGTGAGCTGCTCAATTAGCAATTTGTTCGTAGGTTAGAATATAGTGTGATATATACTCAATTAGTAATTTCTTCGTAGGTTTGCAATAATGGATAAACGAAATTTGCATAATTATTTCACAAGCAATTCAAGTAGTACCTCTCAACCAATGAGAGCACAACTCAACCAAAGAAGCCTCAACTAAAATTTAATCCGGATAAAATTATTATCGATCGCGCATCGCATACCAATAGAAGATTTTACCAATGAAATTATAGATGAAATTTATATGTTTTGGAGATACGCTTTTCATTAGCGAGGTACATTTATTGTATCTTTTTATTACTTTGCTTTTATTTATTTATGAATTTAATTGCACAAAAATACAAGTCTATATTTGTCTTAATCATTTGAGACTTTCAGGCCACCCTCCGTTTTCATCCTAACTTTGCCACCAGATTGATGGAATATATGAAATATTGATGATTATTCTATCTGGTATCTACAGCTTCCTTTGAAGAAAAGAAGAAAATAACCAGCCGATACAGGATGAACTACATGTCCAGTCTCCAATTATCTAGACATGACTAAACCCTCCGAATGCAAGAGCTTCACTTTTGCATTCAGTGCAACTCTTGCGACTTCAAGGAAAACTCCCCATCAGAGGTGTTTGTGTTCAAAACGATAGTTTTAGTCCTGGCAAGTAAGTTCAGCTGTTTTCAAGTCAGCATGCATGCGCATTCGAACCAACCAGGCACGGCACCAATTCATCAAATGAGGAAAAAACACAGAAGAATTAGCGCCGACCATTTGCCCAACTCCTAATGTTATTCCTTGACTTTATCATAGGCTGCCTGTTTTGATGCTTTGGCTTTGGCTTTGGTATGTCACCCAGCTCCATTACTTGTATCGTGCGTTGCTTTTTTGCTGCGTGGATGGAACAGTAAGCCGATTAGGTAAAGCCTCAAGATTATAGCTCTACAAGTGATAAAATAATGGCGATAAGAACAAACCATTTTCAACTTCCTGGTATCGCTCCTGGAGTTTCCGCTTCGCTGCTTCCAGCCTCATGTTAATTTCCAAACCATCATAGATCTTGGGCTTTGCCGACTCTAGCTTGACTCCTGCAGAAGTTTGTGCAGGAAGCCTCGGCTTCTAGAGCCAAAGTACAGATATGTGAGTCATGAGGTCTTAAACGTCATTATAGCTTAGTCCTTAGTAGCATGTAATACTTACATCCACATGGCCCGTTGCAGGTTTTCTTTCAACAGCAATGTGCTCTTGAGTCTGTCTAGGTTTTACCTCACCGGATGGTTTCTGCTGAGGAGCTGCCCTTAATGGTCTCCCAGGTCCAGATTCAGAACTCGAGGGCTTAGATTGCTTGTTGAGCATGCCATGGGGTTTAACTTGCAAACTTGAACTTTGAGGTTTCTGTGGGTTTGCTTGCCTCATTGATGGCTCTTGCCTTGTCAATTCTTGCCTCCTTAATTGAACTTTTTCAACAGCTCCAGAAGGACGAGGAGGTTCTTGCTTTCTCACCGCTGAATGATTTGCAGGCCTCCCGCTATTATTTCCCCTCTTGTTTCCAAGGCTCTCATTATTGTTATGTCTCAAGTCTGTCATAACATGTATAATGTTAATTATCATAATATACAAAACACGATAATAAGCACGGAAAACGAAGCAATTCGTGTTGTTGTACTCA
The DNA here is from genome assembly GCA_036346395.1 of Hsuehochloa calcarea. NCBI lineage: Eukaryota > Viridiplantae > Streptophyta > Magnoliopsida > Poales > Poaceae > Hsuehochloa > Hsuehochloa calcarea. Next base: position 16,509,073 of record CM070602.1, on the reverse strand, counting down.
CTTCCGTCTTCGTCCATTTCGTCGAAGAACTTCAGGTTGGGTAGACAAACAGGGAATAGATAACAATACAAAGTTAGCCTTTTGTTCAATACCAAAACAATTCAGATAGCAGGAACAAACTATATTAGTACCTCAGAGAGTCGAATAGCAGTAGTCTGGGTTGCAAAGAATGCCCCTTCATCCAAAGGTGGAGAAGGAAGCCCTACTTCTTCTTCATACACAACAGATGGATTGGAAGAGCCCGGTGGGTTGTCTAAAGATAAAAAAATTCATATTAAACAAAGAGGCGTATAGTTACTTACGTTATGGATGAAATAAGACATGAAGCAAATTCACTTCCGTTACCTGCAAGGGCAGCATTAGTAGTACTGACCCACTCATCAACCAAAACTTTCCAACCTCTGAAACACACAGTAATTGAAGATGTCAATAATGTTTGGCAAGATTGGTTCAGAATCACACTAACAAGGCAAACCATTCACACAGGCAGTTCAGGACTCAAGAGTACGAAGCTAAAACATTTTAAGACTATGCAGCTGGAGTAGTAGTGTGTTTTGTTAATCAAAATCTTATCGGTACATTTGAGTAGTAAATGATTTGACTAAGCTATTTAAGTTCAAACATGAATTAGCCCTAGAGACTGAAATTCAGTACAAGTCCATGAAGCTTACTCAATGAGAGTGCGCACGAGGTGACGAATCTGCTGTGAGTTGTGCTTCCGCAGCCCATTAACAGCCCTCCCAATCTCAGTAGCCTGCAATGAACAGCCCGAAAGATTAGCAAAGCAAACAGCAACAACCACCAACTATCCAAACATCCTCAGACATATCAGATAGATCATATGCACTACCGAATCCATACCTTCAGTGTGGAGACGGACAATTGCATCAACTGCAGTCTCCTCAGCGATTCTAACAGAGTAGCATCCGACTGCAACACCATATTTAGTTCAGATCAATGTTAAGCATTCCCTTGAGTTGACAAATGACAACTTTAGCAATAGAAGAACTGAAGAAAGAGAGTACACACGTGATCCTCCTTGTGCAAGAGGAGGTCCTTGATGCGGAGGACCTCCCCGACGACCTGCGACTCCTCGTCGATCTCATTGGTGAGCGCCTCGAGCTCCTCAGCCTCATGATCTTCTTCCTCTTCCGGCTCATGCTCCTCCTCCTCCTCCTCGTCATCATCGTAGTTGTGGCCGTAGTTGCTCGCCGCGGCGCGGCGGAGGCGCTCGTCGTCAGAGTCGGAGTCGTCATCTTCGTCGTTGCCGTGCCCCCTGCCGGGCGCGCCGAGACTGCTGCTGTCGACATTGCTCTCCTTCTCGGGGACGCGGCGCACGCTGCCCTTGTCCTCCTCCACGGGTGTGGAGGGGGGTGGGGAGACGTCGCTGCCGCTACAGCCGTGGCAGGACGGCGGGGCGCGGAGCACGGTGAAGAGCCTCTCGGCGATGCTGTCGCGGCGGTTCAGGAGCTCCTGCGGCGCGTCGGCGGCGGCGACGAGGATGGCGTTCTCGATCACGTCCCAGATGCCGGCGCCGGTACCCCGGAAGAACTCGCGCCACCGATCCAGCCCGTCGGCCATGGCCGCCGGTTGTCCCCGGGCGGCCGAGACCTCCCACAAGATCGGCCTCCCCCTGATCGCGATTCCGATTGCGCACAGAACACCAAGAACCGATGCTTTCTCGACTATTTCCTCCCTAGTTTATCTTTCCCTCCCTGTTCTTATCAAATTACGTAGCAACCAAGAATCCAATCCAACCCGATCGCGAATCAGATGCCCCCGGAATCCGCAGCCGGGAAAGCGAAATTCCCCGGGGCAAAAACCAATCAAGAACAGTGGGCAGCACACAGCAGCAAGAACGAATCGGGCCGGAAGGAATCAAGAAAACAACATTATCACCAAAACCCAATCTTCCTCCTCCCTTCGCCCCCACGTCCCCGTTTGTTGACGGTTTCAACAACCCAACACTCACTAACCCAACCAAACCTTATCTGGCCCTTGCAGAAAGGGGGAGGAAGACGATGGTGCGGGGAGGGAGAAGGCAAGGCAAGGGAAGGCAAACGAATGCCAGGCAGGGACGGATGGATAGGACGCGGATGGCAGAGTACGTTGCAAAGCCCACGAGAACTACACAACTACCAAAGAACCACACGACCCTGACCAAGCAAGTATACACACACTCCTTTCTAGTTTGTACTACTAATAGTAACAGACTCGCATAACCATCTCCTTCCTTTCACAGTTTTCACCTCTCCCACTCCCACTCTCACCCTCCCTCCCTCGTAGATTCTTCCTTCCTCCCTTTCGTCTCTCATGCAGCGCAGCCTTCCTGGGGTTCTTTTTTTTTTACCGGTAGGGAAGGAAGGACAGGTTTGCAATTGCAAAGCTAACCAACACGACAATATTGGGGAGGGAGGGGGGAGGGAGACGACGCGGCGGCCTCGTGGTTGTTTCTTGCTTTGACCCTGTCGACTTGGGCACTCTTTCCCTTTCTCTTCCCTAGTTTTGTTTATTAGTAGTACTTTCAGTATTAAATTGCTGCTAATAACTCCCTCTTTGTTCTCTCTCAAAGACTCAACAAGGTTTAGTTTCACTTAGAGTGCCTTATAAGTTACTCCCTCCGGTGATAAATACACGTCGCTTTGAACAATACGGCCTCAAAAGGATAACTGTAATCACTAATATTATCACAATATATTTATAACATTAAAATATTATAAAAAAATACTTTCCACGATAAATTTAGACATATTGTTTTCATCCATTTAATCTAAATATTTTTTTTTAAAAAAACTAGTGACTAAGATTTGGATCAGGATGTGTGCCTTTCTTGCAGTTTGCACCCTAGGTCCCCGCTGTTGTGGCTAGAAGCGCCCCGGCACTTGCATCCTGTGGGCTTTTTCACAGATAGATTCCCGATTCGCAAGCGACATGTGTTTCTCGCTTTCAAGAAGGGAACATGTGTTTCTCACTCTCTGGCTACCTTTGGATGGATGGATGGAGTGAGTGTTCAATTTGCTGTGGTTGCCAGGATAGGTCAAGGGCCAACTGGGGTAAGAATAAAAATGGTATGGTACTAAATGACTAATGAGATGCTTACGAGGAGGAGAAAAAGCTACTCCACTTTATAGGGGAGGCTTTCTTATTTTAAAGTGCTACTGCAATATATGTTGAAATTGAACTAAAACATCGATCTCTTCCGGATGTTGCTTCGCTGAATATGTGTTGTAAGATTGAGAGCTTTTAGTAGGAAATGCGGCGAGAAAAAAAAAATTCAGAAGGGTATATAGCCTATCTTCCATCTATATAAATTAGGAAAGGAAACATAATTAGACATTTCTAAAGTTTCTTTGCATACACCGGTGTCAAGATGTACGAATAGTTTTTGCATAAAGTACGTATAAACTGGGTACCAGTGAACAACACAAGTGAGATCCACGTGCCACCCAGACTTTGCACACACAAACTCTTCCTTATGTGTAGCACCGTTATGTTATACAATACATGACAAATATTCATTTACTGCAAATGTAGCGAAATAAAAATATCACACAAGAAAATCTTGCATAGCTAAAAAATAAAGTTTCTTTGCACACACAAACTCTTCCTTATGTGTAGCACCGTTATGTTATACAATACATGACAAATATTCATTTACTTTCTTTCTTTCTTAGTTTCTTTCTTTCTTAAAGAGCAAAAATCCCCTGATTTCGAGGACCACCGGCACCAGGCCCAGGCAAACAAGTTATGGAACCGAGTGAAACGTACCCCAACAGAGGGGAGCACATATGTGTCACCTGCTCTTATGTAAAAGGATAAACAAAACTACAAAAGAAAAGAGCCAATCATTCACACTTGGCTCATCCACGAAGAGCCGGGAGAGCAACAAGACGGGAGACCACGCTAGCAACCAAACCGATCGAACTCCAAAAGCAGAAGAAAAGCACGCGGAAAAGGGCGGAATTTTGCTGGCGGAACGGCTGTTCGGGCGAGACGTTTGTGCGTGCGCCAGCCGGTGGCAGCTGGTTTTTGATCCCGCGGAAAGGGATAAACCCAAACCGGCGAAACCGCGGCGGCCTGAGTTTAGCGGTTGTTATGAACAGTGTCTGTATTTAATATAAGATTATGTGCTAATATATATACAAGTACATATACAGTATATATGTAAAGAACTCTTTATGCAATATACATCTGACACCCTCTCAAACTTACGGTGGATGAACAATATTAAGTTTGGAGAGATAGAAGCTGTGCTGAACTCTGATCTGCGCCTTTCTGAAGAAGTCTGCCAACTGAAATTCTGAAGAGCAACAATCTGATTCTGCACCTGGGTCCGCATGTAGGAAGTATCAACACCAATATACTTTGTAACTCATGTTTCACACGATTGGTAACAATGCTAATAGCTCATGTACTGTCAGACAAAAGAGGAGTGAGTGCTGAAACAAAAATATCAAAATCATCAAGTAACCATCGTAGTCAAGTAACTTCCGCGGTCAATAAAGTCATAGCTCGCAAATTAGCCTCAGCACCTGAACGAGAAATTAATGTCTGCTTCTTAGTCTTCCAAGCAATGAGAGAACCACTAATAAAAACACAATAAGCAGAAAAAGACCGACGATCAGAGTGATCACTAACCCAGGTAGCACCAGAATATATGCGAGCTGTAAAGAGCTGGAACAAGATAAAAACAGACGATGAGTGATGGTTCCACGAATATATTGTAGAATACGAAGAAGGTGACTATAGTGGAGTTGAGTGGGAGCAGAAATAAATTGACTCAAGATATGCACAGGGTACGAAATATCAGGACGAGTGACACCCAGATAGACAAGACTCCCAACAAGGTGACGATAGCGAGTAGGATCAGTAAGAGGCTCATCATTAGTGGGGCGAAGATGAACATTAAGCTACATGGGAGTCTTAGCGGTGTGCTGATCCGTAAGAGAAGAACGATAAAGAAGGTCCTGAATATACTTTTCTCGGGACAAATAGAAGCCATCAGGCGTAGAAATAACCTCAATCCCAAGAAAATAGTGAAGAGAACACAGATCATACATGAGAAACTGCTCATTAAGACGCTCTTTGACAAAAGTGATGTACTGAGAATCACCTCCAGTAACGATCATATCATCAACATATAAAAGGAGAAGTGTCCGACCACGAGATGAAGTGTGAATAAAAAGTGCAGGATCATGAGCACTGACAGGGAAACCAACTGCAGTGACAATAGAAGAGAAACGATCAAACCAATCATGAGGAGCTTACTAGAGGCCGTAAAGAGATCGGCGAAGGCGACAAACCATACACTCAGGAATAAAATTCCCTGGTGGTGGCTGCATATAAACTTCCTCACGCAGCTCACCATTAAGAAAAGACATTATTGACATCAAGCTGAGAGATGAACCATGCCCGAACAGATGCCACAGTATGAAGAGTGCGAACAATGGTCATATGAGCCACAGGAGCAAAAGTCTCATCATAATCGTGATATACTCCTACTGAAAACCACGTGCCACGAGATGAACCTTGTAGCGCTCAAGAGAACTATCAGATCGGGTTTTAATCTTGTAGACCCACTTGCACGTGATAGGAGTAACACGCGTGGGAAGAGGGACAAGATCCCACGTACCAGTACGCTCAAGGAGCGGCAATCTCCTCTGCCATCGCATGCTGGCACTCTTGATGAACAACAGCATCACGATAAGAAGTCAGTTCGGCAAGAGCCGCTAAACAAAAGTGCGCATGAGGCTGAATAGACTGACGATCACGAAGAGCATATCGAGGAGGAGAGGTCGAAGAAGATGACCCATCAGAAGAAGATGGCGCATGAGGAGAATCCCCAACTCGCGAACGACCAGTGTAGTAGAGATGATAAGAAGGAACAAGGCCATGAGGAGCCTCTGGAAAGGATGACAGTGGCGAAGGAGATGGTGGAGAAGACATCGGAGAGAGCAAAGGCTGTGATGAAGGTGTGGTGACTATAGGGTGGCAGGAAAAGTCAGAAAAAAGAGGCTCGACAAGATCCTGCCTCCCTCCTCCTCCACTCAAACCGCAGCGAGTGGAGAGGCTTCCCGACAGCGGCAGCCCAAAGTGGCGGCGGGCTCTCCCGTGTGGCGGCGACTCCTTGGCGATGGCAGCCATCGTCGTCGCTTCGGGCCGCGCCGTGCCTCCTCATCGGGCTCCTTGACGACAGCGGCAACTCCCCTGGCCCAAAGAGGCGGCGCGACCCGACGAGGCGCCAGATGAGGAGCGCGTCGAAGAAGACGCGGTCGGTCGGGACGTCCATGACGATAGGGGAAGACCGTGAGCCTCAGCGTGGATCCACCGCGAGATGAGCCTCGTCGTCGGTAACGAAGATGAGTGCGACAAGCGAAGCGACGATAGGCAAAACCAACGGCAGCTGAGAAAGTAGAACCAGCGACGGCAGCGAAAAAGAAACCCTAGGTACGCTCTGATACCATGTTATGAATAACGTTTGTATTCAATATGAGGCCAATAGGCCAATAATATACAAGTATATGTGTGGCATATATGCAAATAACCCATTGTACAATACACATCTAACAACAGTGACCTCAAAAGAGTGGACATACTGCTCTGAACGTCAACGTCCTAGATTAGGAGAACATGTGCATTTGAGTTTGCAAATTGCTAACTAGTGGCTACATGGTAGTCTGTATTTAGTCCTTTATTTATTCCTTTGTGGTTTGAAATTTTCCTTCTCGTCATCCAAAGTTCCAAGCAACCCAAAGGTCCTCCCCCCTAATCTTCAAAATGATTTAAAAACATTGTATTCTTCCTTTTACATGCCAATCTATCAATGCTTTTAGACTAGGGGCTATTTGGGTATTGTGTTAGAAATATATTTTTTATTCTGTTTCCAAGGACCTTACTCCATTTCCATTTTTTAAATAATATTTTTTAATAAAAATTAAAAAATAAATAGTTAATTTTTTAAAAAAAAAAAGCTAATGTTGCCATTTCAAATGACAACATGGCCAAATCACCATTTAAAATGGTGACAATACCCATGTCGCTCACCTACCAGGCATTTACCGCCACTATCGCTAGATCCCCCTCCTGTCGCCATTCCATGGCGACAGGGAACCGCACCATCCATCGCCATTTCAAATGGCGATAGGAGACAGCCTATAAAACCCCAAAAATCGACCGAAAGTCACTTTTATTCGGAGAAAAAAAGAAAGAGGGAGGGGAGGGAGGGAGAGGAGGAGAGGGAGGAGTGACCTAACGAAGCACTGCTGGTAAGTAGTGGAGGAGGGGAGAGAGGTTCATAGCGGATCCGGTCGCCCACCTTGCAGGTAAATGTTTTTGCAAGTTTGTATCTAATTTTGAAACCATGGTAGATTTGCAAATAAAACCAGCGATGTAGAATTGAATAGATTAGATAATTTTAGATGTATTGATATGTAGTGTAATTTTTGTAGTACATTATTTTAGATGTGTATAGTTTAGTTTATCGAATAGATATTATTTATTTATGATGCAGCATGTGAATTATTTAGAAAGTTATCCATGCATTATTATATAGTGTATTATCTTGCCATTTAGTATTGGATATGTCATTAATCGTGTATATTTTTTGGGTACAATACTTGAATTAATTAGATAGTTCTACGTGGAATGTATTGCTATGTAGCACATAATTTTAGTTGTTTGTAGATTAGTTTCGAATCGTGTAGAATTTTTTATGTGCAATAATTGAATAAATTAGATATGTCATTTCTTATTAATTTTTGTCTATGTTTTGTATTATTAATAATGTAACCAATGAATTTTTAGGTATTGCGGCCGCAGGAGACGCTGCGTAGTGGCCATACGAGATGCTTGATTCAACCATTGACACTGATCATCGTAGCTGACTCAGTACCGTCCTCCCCCAGCCTGGCGAGGCACCCATCGAGCTTGGCACGTTACGACTGCCATGCCCATGTTGGGTTACCAGGTACGTGTAGTTATGACCTTCGTGTACTCAATTTCAATCTGACTTGTGGGAGCGGACTCACGTATGTTGTTAATCCTTTCGACGTAGGTTGAGAGTGGCAGGACTGCTCGCCAACGAGGATGGTGGAGGCGATGTGGGGGGACAACCAGGACATCGAGGGCGGTGGTCGTACGTCGAGGGCGTTTTCGTACGACCGGTGCTCCCTGACGGAGCTGGCTACGCTTGAGATGTGGGGAGATGGTGCCTACGCTTGAGGACGTGGGCTTCCTGACCGATTTGTCGTGCACGGGCTTACCCCTGGCGGCGAACGATGCCGCACCGACGTGGCGCACGGATCTCCTCGCGAGGTTCCAAGGGGTGCTCTGCTGCACGAAGCTGGGTACAGAGAATTCAGTAGTACACACATGGCGACGCTGAAGTGGCTCTGCCAGTTCTACGTAAGTATTTATAACTCTTGTGTTTCTGCTTCAATTGTTTTGTTCAACTTAGTATCGAGACTCTATCTTCTTGCAGCCGCAACATATGGCACATGACTCATCCGACTACATAGTGAGGGGGCACTTCAAGGCCTACTTCTTGTGGCTGTTCGGGTGGATCCTGTTCTATGGGTTCCACGACTACAGTGTCGACAAACACATGATCTGCTACACACGGGAGTTGGCGGAGATGGAGGAGGAGGAGATCCAACCGTATGCCTGGGGCCCGATGGTTCTGTGCGCGATATACCGCGCCCTGTGTGACGCATGTCACTAGGTCTGTGATAGTTCTGTCCTGTCTAGATGCTCGCTCCTTCTTCAGTTGTGGTCCTTCGAGCGTTTCCAGATAAAACGACCAAAGCTTGACCTCGGAGCCTACACCATCGCCATGTACGTTGTTGATGACGACATGGATGGCCCGACCATGGGTACGGTGTTGTGTCACCGATGTGTAAGTTTTTTTGAACCTTTAGTCTATTTTGTAAAGTGCTTTATTTGCATGTGCTCAGGTTTTGTTGTTTTACTCCACAGGTCACGTTCACACCAATCACTACGACCTGTCCTACTCAACAGTATGTTGCGATGTTTGATTAGTTGACGAATGAATGCATCATCTGGACACCGTACACCCCTAAGCGGGTGTATGCGAGCGCACCCTGAGACCTGTCGAGCTTGTACCAACTAGACTCCGAGTACTGGCTCATGTAGCGTCGCTTGGTGCACGACGTCTTCGTGGAGTAGTACCACATGCACCGGGTGATGCGGCAGTTCGGACTATGATAGCAGGTCACAGTGCTCGGGGAGCTATTGCCGCTGAACGTCCATCAGTAAGTTAACGTTTAATTTTGTCGTAGCCTTTGGCTTGCATACTTATAAATTTATTATCTTGTCTTCCACAGGTACACTAGGAAGAGAGTATCTGGTGGGACTTCCTGGGCCGAGAAGCTGGTCCCTTAGATTGCATAGTGGTTCCATGCCTCGGAGGACGTAGTCCAAGAGGATGCTCCTTACAATCACTAGACGTATGAGAGAGTACATTGAGTAGTACTCCACTCGAACGAGGGTCCACTGCGTTAGGGTCATGGACGACACACCACGACATGAGTCCGCGACGACCAACATATGCCCCACCTAGATGGGCTTTGCATTCCATCGCACGATACATATGGAACGGTCCATACTTCTTATTTAATTTTCATGTTTTCAGTTTCTAACTTATTATTTATGTGTACAGAATGATATAAACTAGGCGATGTACACGTTGGCGAGCTCCGTTAGTGGCGTGATGATTGAGGATTGTGTCATCATGATGGAGCACGACCTCCCGAGACACCATGGACCGGATCATGGAGAAGACAAGACGATGCATACCGTTAGTGGCATGATGATTGAGGATTGTGTCATCATGATGGAGCACGAGCTCAGAGACGCCATGGACCGGATCATGGAGAAGGCAAGACGATGCATAGCTTACATCGTGCCAAAGGCTGAGGGGCATGCATGACCTAGTAGTGCATGGATAGGGGGGTGAGCCACAGGGCATTACGCCCCACGGCTCCTCACCCGGACGTGCCAAGCGGGGACCTCGTAGCACCATACCAGGAATACTCCAGCACAGTTCGCAGGTACACCTAAAACAGTCACATCTACTTGTTTATTTTGAATTCCACTATTTATTAATGCCAATTTGTTTCGACATGTCCTTAGTTCCACCCATACATAGAATAGGATTACACAGAGCCGTCCGTTGCGATGCAGCCAGTGACTAGGTCGGTTAATGCTCGTGTCATGTGTGCTTTCAGCATTTCCATCTTGTTTACATGCATAACATATTGTTCCACAGGTTGTACACCCCTTTGGGACGAGAAGCTGGTGTCACATGAGAGAGCACAGACTGGGGACTATGACTTCGACGATGAGTAGGCGCTACTATGAGAGCACTCCCATCTAACTCTCTGTTAGGGCTTCATAGCTGCGTGGTGCGCCCAGAGCGATCCAACCGACGTAGCCCCCTATCGCGACACCTGTGCAGGCTATTTGCGGCGGTAGGGTACATCAACCGTCAGAGATTTTGATGTACTTGCATCAGTGCTCGCAACTGCCCGCCGAACGAGGCCAGGGGCCACACGTGTTTATGCTTGTCTCGTGTTTACGATATTATTTGTTCTTATTGTGTGTACAAGTAACCATGTGAGGATACTTAAAGATATTATCAAAATATCTATGTAATTTAATTTCAATTTCGACCTCCTATCGCAATTTGAATTGGCAAGAGTCTCCTATCGCCATTTGAATTGTCGACAGGAGCCTATCGCTAATTGCGACATAACTGTTTACATTACGACAAGGGGTACTGTTGCAATTTCAAATGGCGACAGTAGCCCAATTTGTAATATTTTTTAACTACTCATTTTTGTAATTCTTTATTAAATTAATATTATTTTTTAAAAATTCTCCATTTCGTGCTGTCGTAGCAAAGAGGACTAAACAGTATAGAAAGAGGACCCCCGGTTGCTACGAAGGGAACCAAAGGATCCTCGAAGGGGCACCAGTAGAAGTAAATGTGTATTAATTGTGTCCCAAAAAAGGTCTTGTTTATTACATGGGAGGTGACTATTTATAACCTTCGGACATGATACATAAGATTACAGATCTGCTCATAAAAAGGCCCTATGCCTATAGGAGTCACAGATGCTTTTCCTTTCTCTATACGTAGCCTTCGACTTATGGTGGACCTCCCGGTCTTGGTCCATTTGGCTGGTACGCTCGGTCCAACGGTGCTCTCCACCCTTGGCACCGCGCGGGGTGTCCCTCGGCGCTCCTGAGGAGGCCCCCAACAGCGCCTCCGGCCGTCGGCCCACATGGAAATCTAGGTGGCCTTTGTGTGCCCTTCGAGGCCCTTCCGAAGGCGTAATTAGTACCCCCGGGGACCCAGCCGCACCTCCGGCTCATGGCCTTCGAGGGGGTTGTGGTCTTCGCTGGTCGTTAGAGCCGGTGGGGCCGCCCCTACGACACCTACATAAAATACTTAAGCACCGTTTAGAATGCAAGAATTTCATATAAACAGTTAATTCTCAAAGGAATTAGAAAAAAGTTCCAAAGGGGTTCTTTTGAAGAACTTCCTCGAGAGAACACAGGCAGCTGAACAACAAGTGCATGTAAAACCTACACATATCAGCTGCGATATTTGAAGATCAGTTTTACTTCTACTTGGACGAAAGCGTATAAAGATTAACCTACGCACAAAATGTAAGGACGACTTGAGTCTTCCAACTTTTAATTTGGCAAATCGACCATGTCTACATGCGCGTCATATGTTCATGCACCTGTCTCAGAATTGCTGCCCTCAATCGCTTCACGCAATAAAAACCTGATCATTATTCAACTAACCACAAGGTCTACAAACTAATCTCTTTTCCTTTGTTAACTAAAATACTCTAAGAATTACATGCGCAGATATGTCCAGACGTGTTGTGCATGCCAGACCAGCCCAAAGCACGATACTATTGGTTCGGTCCAAACACGACACGGCCAACACACCGTGCCGTGCTTGAGTCGCGATCTCGGCCCAGCGAGTCAGCACAGCACGACACGCACAGTAACATGCTTGGCACAAGCTGGCTCAGGCACGACATGACTGGTATAGCTCGGCGCGCGACTGCAGAGGAGGAGGTGGCACGTGCGGCGGCGGGCACGACAACCACTAGGACCAGACACTCTTTTTCTAGATGGGCTAAACAGGCCGATTTTGACCCGTTGGGCTAATCATGCCCAGGCTGACACGATACTGTTATGAATATTGTATATATATTCAAGAGAGCCCAATGTGCAATATATATAAAGGGTACGAAAAGGGATATGACATATACAGATAAGGATATCATATACATATAAGAAATACAAAAAGGACTCATATTCAAACACTCCTCTCAAACTCATGGTGGATTACACACACTGAGTTTGGAGAGAAAATACAAATGTTGTACCTTAGTCTGTGGCTTCGTGAAGAAGTCATCAACCTATAACTCTGAGGGCACAAACTGTAAAGTAAGTACTCCCTCCTGCATCTGTGAGTGAGTGTATGAAGTATCCACACCAATATGTCTGGTGAGCTCATGCTTTACTGGGTCCCGGACAATACTGATAGCACGTGTACTATCAGACAAAAGAGTCGTAGGTCCCATCACAAGCACTTCAAAATCTTCAAGTAACCATCTCAGCCAAGTAACCTCTGTTGTCACTGCTGCCATAGCTCTCAACTGAGTCTCTGCACTCGAACGAGAACCTGCAATCTACTTCTTTGTCTTCTAGGCAATCAGGAAGGAGTTCGGAAAAACACAGTAAGCAGAAAGAGAACGACGGTCAGAAGGATCACTATCCCAGGTCGCATCGGAGTACGCCTAAAGTCGTAGTGAGGTGAAGCTAGAAAAAAATAAACGACGAGAGATAGTCCCACACAAGTAGTGAAGAACACGAAGAATGTGACTGTAGTGTAGATGGGCAGGATGAACCATGAACTGACTCGAGATATGAACATCATAAGCAATATCATGATGAATGCTCACAAGGTACACCAAACTCCCAACAAGATGACGATATCGAGTAGGATCCTCAAGAAATTCATCATCAATGGCACGAAGCTGGAGGGATAGCTCCATGGGAGTCTCAGCAGTGCGAGTGTCAGTCATACCAGATCGATCAAGAAGATCCTGAACATACTTCTGCTGGGAGAGGTAGTATCCCTTAGGCATGGAAGAGACCTTAATCCCAAGAAAGTACGTAAGAGAACCAAGATCAGTCATTCAAAATTGCTCATTGAGATGCTTCTTCACATATGTGACGAATGAGAAAACATCACTAGTGATGAGCATGGCATCAACATACCGAAGAAGCAGTGTCCTACTCGAGACGAGACATGAACAAAAAGAGCAGGGTTGTGGGGACTGATACTGAAACCGACAGTAGTAATCACTGAGGTAAAACATACAAACTAGGCACGACGTGCTTGTTTGAGGCCATAAAGAGTGCGATGAAGACGACAGACTTGCCCATCAGGAACAGAATACCCAGGTGGTAGCTGCATGTAGACCTCCTCATACAAAATACTATCAAGAAAAGTATTCTTAACATCCAGCTAAGAGATAGACCACCAGCGAACAGAAGCAACCGCAACAAGAGTGCGAACAGTGGTTATATGGGCAACAGGGGCAAAAGTCTCATCGCAGTCACGGTCGTACTCCTGCTGAAAGCCGCAATCAACAAGGTGAGCCTTGTAGCGCTCGATAGTACCATCAGACCGAGTCTTAATCTTGTACGCTCACTTGCATGTGATCGAACGGGCATGCGCAGATGTCGGTATAATATCCCAAGTCTCTGTACGTCGAAGAGCATCAAGTTCCTTTGCCATAGCGAGTTGCCACTCAGAATGAGGAGCAGCCTCACGATAAGAACTAGGCTCAGTGACAGAAAGAGTATGAGCTATCAGAGCAAAGCCAAGACGATCAGGAGGTCAAAGGGATGTCCGGTCACGAAGGACGTAACAAGGAGCACCATCAGGAGGATCAGATGTGGGTGTCGGCAAGATACCAAGAGAGGAAACTGGTAAAGGACGAGGACGCCTGGAGTAGTGAATACCATTGCATGGATCAGGTGGGCGGCGGGAAGGGCAGTTTGGGCGGCGGTAGCGGCGGCCTGGCGGGTTGGGGTCGCAGCGTCGATGGAGGCGGCCCTCTGGCGACAGGTGGCTTTGGGCCCGTGTCTTCCGACGGAGGCACGACACACAGCAACGCGACTGCGACCTTGGGTCGGACGGACCCGTCTGGATCGGGCGACGGTGGTGCGTCCTCAGATTGACGTGGATTTGGGCGCGGCAACAGCTTCGGGTGCGGTGGCGGCGCGGCTTTGGGAGCGGCGACTCACGATGTCATTCGGGCCGGTCGGCGATGGAGTGGGTGACGGCGTCAGGCGGCAGTCGTCGGACAGCAGGATGTGGCAACGAAAAGAGCTAGGTTAGTACCCTAGCTCTGGTACCATGTTATGAATATTGTATATATATTCAAGAGGGTCCAATGAACAATATATATAGGGAGTACAAAAGGAGATATGACATGAAGGATACCATATGCAGATAAAGAATACAAAAAGGTAGGTACGACCCGTGAGCTCATCATGCCGTACCTGGGTCGACGGCTGAGCCAACATGCCAGTACGACACGACCCGTTTAACTTGTCAGGCCAGCGCCTAAACGGATCTAGATCCGTGCACCGCCCGTTTGGACAACTCTGTACATGTGTTTTCCAATCATATTTTAGTCAGCTTAAAGGTGCAACAAGTTGGCAAGTGTGTTCTTTTCTGAACTTTGTCACAACAAGCAAGCAACTGTTAGAGGGGGAACATCATTTTCCATAGTATAACTTCAGTATCCAAAGGACGGAAATATTTATGCCTGTCTCGGTCTTTTGCACTGCTGTAGCATATACTAACAATTTACAGCTCATGTCTTATAAGATCACACTAGACAAGAGAAGTAGGGTTGTTCCAAGTTCCAATTTCCAAACACGAGTTTGTTGATTGTTACGAAGTCTTGGCTTGTTCTTTCAGAAATTGGACTTGATCCTATCCTTGAGAAAAAAAAAGAGAGAGATTTTAAGGGTGGCAAAGTTGATCTAACCCAAGAGCAAAGTTGACTAAATAATTTTAAAACAACTAATAGTATAGGACAAATAATCAGAGTCAACACATTCATCCTGTGCGAGCACATGCTAAAATGTACGCGTGACACACATAAGCTGCACATATTTTTTTTTCCAGTAAGGTGTACAAAAATAGTCAGGTCAATTAGGTTAGGCAGAATATCGTTGAGGGTTAAAGGGGATGGTCTCGGAAGCCTCCTTTTGCCCATTACCCAAAAGTCAGTTAAACAAACTGAGATTGACCGATGAAATGAGACAAAATTTCAAGTAAGACCAAAATGGTAAAAGAAACAAAACCAAAATGGTAAAAGAAACAAAAGTGGTGTTTCAGGTGCAACGTTTTGCCTTGCTAGCTGAAGGTGGTGTTGGTATTTCCAAATAGAATGATGACAGTTTTTTGTTTACATAAAGTTATACCGATTATTACAAAAACTGAACCTAAGTGTTTGAAAGTAACAGAATAAACCTACAAAATGAACAGATAATTCCTTTCACTAGAAAAGAATACACCACGCCCTTTCGGAGTAGGGGGGGCCAAGCCTCAAAGAAGCATTATTTCTGCGTCCTTCGATGCTCTTCTCATCTTCAGGAGGCACTTGAGGGCTTCTTTGCCCAATTTTCCGTTCTCTTATTGGCGCTTTTCTTAGCATGGGTGCATCTTCAAGTAAAAGTTTCAAGAAGCCTAGCTCTGCACAGGAGCCAGTAAAGTTCATGATACCAACTACATCAAGGTTCATCCACGTGCTACATACGCACTGTAAAATACCAAGAGGTCACTAGACACACTACTAAATGGTGAAATCACAAACATCTAGGGAAAACTTGGTCTATCACAGCTTCTTACCTCAAAAAACCCTCCCGACTAATCCAGTATTTTCAACATCCGAAAGAGAACCAACAAGTTGAGAAAGATTACGGGTTGCATCTGGCCTTCGAAGCATAGGTAGTGCCAACTCGCAGCTTGATGAATGCCGAAGTAAGATGTGGAGTATGCAGATTGAGGTCGTTAAACAGGCCATCAATTGTTAGTATCTTGAACTTTGTTGAATGGATATTGATATCGGCAAAGCTAAGCAATCTAGAAAGAATCACTTTCTCTAAATACGGGCAACTTGCTACTAAATAGTGGAGGCAACTGGAAAACACAACCTCGCATGTGAGCATACTCCAATTCAACACAGGGAAAAAAAACAAGAAGGGATCTTGTAATTCCGTATACTTGTCCTAATTGATAAAAATATGAGTATTTCTTGAATTACTTTAATCCAAAAATATTCTAGATGAATCATGGAAATAACTTTTGTCTTTTTTATAAAGCAGAAAATCAACAACACTATAGGTATACGAATTTCTAGATGGACAGAAACTAGCATTCCTATCTCAGTGTTCAAGACAACAACAGATAATAAACCTAACCAAACAACAAGTGTGAGATAGGCATACCCAAATCCAGTGGAAGAAACAGCAGCAGGAGGAGTCTTGGTGAGGTCATTGTTCGTCATGCCGTAGTAGACGTCGTGCAGTTGATGTAGACGTAGCAGAGAATCAAATGAAGAGGAAGCAGCGAGCAGTCGCGCGAACGCTCCCCAAAAACCTTACTCGTCCTTGCTCGTGCAAGCCTTCAAGGACGAGGGTTCCGGAGGCCTGCTCTCTCGGTTCGATCGTACATGCGCCTCGTCGGGATGGAGATCGCCAGATCCAGCAACAAATTCTTGAGTTCTGTCTTAGTCTTTCGTGGAGCGAATCGGAGAAGAACCAGTTTTAATAGCCAAAAAACAAAGAGGTCAGAGAGTTGCCAAGGAAACGGTCGCCATTGATTTGCCATCAATCAATATTAACCGCAGCCCTCACTAGTAATCGAACCTGCATTACCACCGCTTGTTAATGCTACGAGTCGGAGCGTTTCAATTTTTGAATAGATAAAGAAAAACGCGTCCGCACCCGACATGCCTGCGCATGCGCAAGGCGAGGCTAGCGAGTGAGCGCGTACGTGTGTTGGCTCTCTCCAATTCCACAAGAGGGTTACTACGTTCCCTTTTATAAAATGATGTAACTCCCCTTCAACTTTTTATGTGGGACTAAACAGTTTTAGCATGTGCATATGGACCTTTGAGATTTTCAAGAATTAATTAAAATTAAAAATTTAGGCTTAGCCGTATTAATTCCAACACTAATTTGGATTTCCTTAAACTCCGTTTCTTGAAAGCATAATCATCCAACGATGAATGTATCCTCTACAAAAAAGCATTTGAACCTGTCAGGCATTCAGTCCAAACTTCAGAATTGGGCCGTTGTGGAGGGAGAGAAACTAATCAGTGAACCTAAGAAAACTGTATACATCATCGTTTACATCAGCAAAAGTAGAGCATCCAAAATTAGAGCTATTCCTTTTTCTCCCAGTTATATCCTTATGTAATAAAATAATTTTACACTAGAATCCTGAAAAGTGAAAACATGTATGGCTTCGTAGTTCTCTGTGTTTTCTGTTGGAACGAGAACTATGGATCTATTCTAATGGCAAAAAAAACAATGCAACATATACCAGGTTAACAATATGTAAAGAACACCTTAAGCTAATATACATATGTAACACTCCCCTATCAAACTTATGGTAGATCAACAACACTGAGTTTGGACAGGTAGAAACTGTGCTGAGTTCTAGTCTGTATCTTAGTGAAGAAATATGCTAACTGAAGCTTCGAATGCACATACTGAAGAACAATAACTTGTTCTTACATATGTGATCTCATGTATGAAGCATCTACTCCAATGTGCTAGGTGAGCTCATGCTTCACTGGATCTCGAACGATGCTAATCGAACTAGTACTGTCTGATAAGAGATGAATCAGTGCAGAACCTGAAACACTGAAATCCACAAGTAGCTACCGAAACCAAGTGATCTCAGCTGTCAACAACGCCATGACTCTCAACTCAGCCTCAACACTTGAATGGGAAACGATAGTCTGCTTCTTGGTCTTCCAGACAATAAAAGAAGAACCAAGAAAAACACAATAGGCAGAAAGAGACTAGCGATAATGATCGCTAGCCCACGTCGCATCAGAGTGCATCTGAAGCTGCAGAGAACTGGAGCGAGGAAAGAAAAGGTGACGAGTGATGGTCCCACGAAGATATCGTAGAACATAAAGAAGGTGACTGTAGTGGAGCTGAATGGGAGTAGAGACGAACTGACTCATGATGTGAACTGGGTGAGAAATATCAGGTCGAGTGATCCCAATGTAGACGAGGCTCCCAACAAGATGGCGGTAGTGAGTGCGATCCTGAAGTGGCTCACCATCAATAGGCTAAAGGTGAACACCAAGCTCCATATGAGTATCCACCATGCGCTGATTAGTGAGACAAATGCGAGCAAGGATATCCTAAATGTACTTCTCTTTGGAGAGGTAGTTGCCCTCAAACGTAGAAGTGATCTTAATCCCAATGAAGTAACGAAGAGAACCCGAATAAGATATCAAGAACTGATCACTTAGACGCCCCTTCACAAAGACAATGTACTAAGAGTCATCTCTAGTAATGATCATATCATCCACATATAGGAGGAGCGTCCGACGCCGAGCAGAGGTGTGAACAAAGAGGACAGGATCATGGTCACTAGCGGAGAAGCCGACAACACTGACAACAGAGGAGAAGCAGTCAAACCAAGCACGAGGGGGTTGTTTGAGCCCATAGAGAGGGCGACGAAGCCGACAAACCATACCATTAGAGACAGAATACCCAAGGGGCAGTTGTATGGAGACCTCCTCACGCAGCTCGCTATTGAGAAAGGCATTCTTGACATCCAGCTGAGATATGCGTCACTATCGAATAGAGGCCACAGCAAGGAGTACGAACAGTAGTCCCATGAGCGACAGGAGCGAAGGTCTCATCGTAGTCATGACCATGCTCCTGTTGGAAACCATGCGCCACAAGACGATCCTTGTAGCGCTCAAGAGAACCATCTGAGTCAGTCTTGATCTTGTACACCCACTTGCACGTGATAGGAGTGACACGCGAGGGCACAAGATCCCAAGTGCTAGTATCCTCCAAACCAACAATCTCCTTAGACGTCGTGAATTGCCAATCAGGGTGAGCAGCAGTCTCACGATAGGTCGTAGGCTCTGAAAGAGAAACGACTGCGAAATCGTAGTGCTCAGGAGGCCTGACAATGTGACGGCCATGAAGATCATATGTGGGAAGAGAAGGGGGAGCATGACCCAGCAAGGACGGAGAAGAACTAGGAACAGAGCCCAGTAAAGATGGAGGCTCAACTAGAGAAGGAGTAGGCTGAGGACGGCAAGAGTAGTGTAGAGGAAAGGGTGCAACCTCAACAAAAGAGTTGGAAGGAAACTCCAGAGGAGAGGGAACATGTGGAGATAGAGCAGAGGGAAGCGAAGAAGGTGGAGAGGGGAGCCGAGATGGTGGAGGCGGAAGCGAAACGGAAGTGGAAAGCTGAGTGTCAAGAAAAGTCAGAAAAGAAATCGACTCAACAAGAGAATCTGAACTAACAGTAGAGGTATGAGGGTAGTAAGGCCGGGACTCATCGAAGGTATCGTCCCGAGAGATCCTCATCTGGCAAGCAACAGGGTCATAGCAGCAATAACCCTTATGCTCAAGACTGTAGCCAATAAAAACACACTCAACTGACTGAGCAGTCAGCCTGGTGCGCTCACAAGGTAGAAGAAGGACAAAACAGACACAGCTGAAACAACACAGGTGATTGTACTCAGGCGCGCGCCCATAGAGACGCTCAATAGGAGTAGAACCCTAAAGAACAGTGGAAGGCTGCATGTTGAGGAAAGCAGCAGTGGAGACAGCCTCAGCCCAAAAGTGAGGTGGAATAGAAGTGGCAAGCATGAGAGCATGAGCTGTCTCAAACAAGTGAAGATGCTTACACTTAGAGACACGGTTATGAGCATGAACACCAGGACAAGAGTACTAGGGAAGAGTACCCTACTCAGCGAGAAAGCGACGCAAAGCAGTAGATAGGTACTTGCTAGTTGACTCGGCATGAAAAACATGAATGACTGAATCAAACTTGTCCGAACCATGGTGGTAAAACTCTGGTAAATAGAGAGAACCTGACTATGAGAGGGCATGAAGTAGATCCAAGTATGATGAGAATAATCATCAATAAAGATCACATAGTTTCGATGACCCCCTTTCGAAACAAAGGGAGTTGGACCCCAAACGTCGGAGTGAACAAGATCAAAAGGACGAACCGAGATAGAATCACTAGACGCAAGCAGTAGATGGCGCAACAAAAACAGAGGCAGGTGTAGTGAATGACTAGCTGGTGGAGACAACGAAAGGAAGGTGCAACCAGTCGAGCTCTCAAAGACATTGCGAATCACGACGCTGAGGGCCATCACCAAGCAGAGTCCCCGTGCGGCGGTCCTGGACACAACAAGAGTCAGACTCAAGAATAACACGACAGTTGTAATCAATGATCTGATTGGCTGACATAAGCTGTATAGTAAGCTGGAGAACATGAGAGACAACATGAACATGAAAGGAAGAAGTGGAAAGGATGCTTCAGCGTGCAACAGGAAGAGAGGTACTATCTGTAGTATGAACAGTGAAAGGAAAAGCTGTGAGACTTACAGAAGTCAGGCGAGTAGAATCTGGTGTAATGTGAAAAGCAGCACCAGAGTCCAAGATCTACGAAGACAAGATACTGGACGGGGGAGGTGGCAGAAGTGAAGAGGAATGCTGAGAAGCAAGATGTAGAGAGCAAGGCCCAAGGCGGGCTGCATGTGAACGCCCAAGACTGGGCAGGCGTGGCATTCTCGAGACAGAGCAGCATGGCGCTTTGAGACCGGGGTGGCGGGGGCGGAACAAGGCGGGGGCGGGGGTAGCGACCCGAGGTAGGGTTGACGGCAACGTCATGAGGTAGGGGCGGTGGCGGTGGCCCGAGACCAGGGCAGTGGCGACGACACAAGACAGCTGCGATAGTGGCGTCACGAGGCATGAGCGGTAGCCTGAGACCAGGGAGGTGGCAACAGCCCAAGGCACGGGCGGCGGCGGCAGCCCGAGGTAGGTGAGGCGGTGGTGCTAGCCAGGAACAAGGGCGGCGGGCACACGACCTATAGGCATGCTACCGACGGAGTCGAAAGGTAAAGGTGCGACACCAGCGTCCACGAGATCTACGATTGCATCATGTGGCAGGGCGGTGCTGGGGCGTCCGGATATGGAGTTGAGAGGCAGCATGCTCACGAGCAGAAGCTCTGGGCGACGATGCGAGCTCTGGAGACGGAGAGGGCTCCGATCTCGGAGCTGGCCGAGTGACGGCAGCGGCAGGGGCATTGCCAGATCTACACAGGGGTGCATGGAGTGAGCGTGGCGGGAGGCACCGCTGAAGGATCTAGACCCGCCATTATGAGTTAATAGAGTATTTTGGTGATTAATGACAAATCTAATTGTGAGACTAACATTTCTATTGCTATATCTAGTGTGCAGTCTCATTTGGATATAAAGGTGAAATTCAGCAAGGTATGCATTCAACTTGTACTCTTATATAATGTTGCATTCCTCGGATCCAAAATATAGGTTGAACTCCACCATAAGTATATCTTGAATATGTGCATATGTTTTCTTTACACATATGTGTATGCACACATTTAGGGGGAGCTCATTCTATATTTTATGGTTTCATTTGTATTGATCCATATTTAGTGTTCCACATATATTTGGGATCTTTACTTTGAAACATATCCGGTTGAGTATACAAAACTTGTGTAGTTTTTTGTATACTTGTGTTTTGAGTATATAGAACTTGTGTAGTTCGTGTATACTAATGTTTCGAATATATATAAAACTTGTGTAGTTTTTGTATATTCATGTTGTGTGTATATGAAACTTATGTAGTTCTCGTATACTCATGTTTTGAGTATGTAGAACTTGTGTAGTTCTCGGATACTCATGGTGTGAGTATATATATGACTTGTGTAGTTTATATATACTCATATCGTGTTACTTTTATCATTCAATTTATGTGTGATTGAAATGGTTATCATCAATTACCAAAGAGGGAAAGATTGAAGTATCTTGTCCCACCATTATGTGTTAATGGTATGGTGTGGTAATTAATGATAATCATATTGCGGAACTAACTTTTTCCATTAGTTGGATGTATAGGTTATTTTCCAGGGTGATGAAGACTTGGGATGATCATGAGTTGATCATCAAGTCAAGATTCAAGTGAAGGGATGCATCATGTGTTGATGCACATGAAGAGCTTGAAGAAAAAGGAAATTATCGTGTGTCGATGATGTTCAAGAAGAGGAGATGATCATAAGTTGATCATCAAGACAAGAGAAGACCCATCATGTGTTGATGGAGGTCTAATTCATCCCAAGCCGCCCAAGTTGGTTTGGACACGCCCAAGGTCGCCAGACTGGTCAACCTCGGCCGGAACTCTTCCCGAGCGTGCACGAAGTGTATGGTAGTGCATCTTGGTGGATCGGATCGAGAAGGTTGTCGCCCGTGTCCTTGTCATGCTCGCTCTCGACATGTTTACGTAAAAAAATACCAAATGACAATATATGTGGCAAATAAGTGGGAATCTCTCAACTACACTGCTGAAACAAAGCAAGTTGTACCGTTCCGAAGTAAATTAAGAGTAGCAAAACTTACACTGTAGCAACGAACCACCAACCAAGATTGTGTGAGCGAATATCAAGAACGATACCAATACATGACACTACTGCTTTTGGTGGAGCTAGGTGAGGAAACAACCTAACAAATTCGAATTTAAAGATTGTCGAGCTAGGTAGCAATCCAAACGAGACTCGCAATGCCTAATTGCTGATCGATAAATATAAGTGAAGAGTAGACAACAACACACGCACAATGATAGTGGGACTATTGCAATCAAAGGAATGAGCGATACAAAGAACAAATGGAGGTGAAACGCTCGATTTAAACAGATTCAAGGAGAGACGCTAGCTAGTACTCAAAAGTTGTATATGAGGGCACAAGATTGCTCAAAATTATGGTACGTGAACAGCAGCGGATACAAGTATATAAACTGGCTCCAATAAAAAGAGTGAAAACTATAGCCGAAAATTTAACACTATGGTCGAAACTTGTCCCGACTTTTTTTTGTTTGCTCTCTGTTTTTTGTTTCTTTTTTTTTTGGTCAAACACTCTCTTTTTTGTTTTGTTCCACGGCCAAGCAATCACACAGCCAAGCACTTTTTTTTTTTGGTAACTCACGGCATGCACTAGTAACCAGCAGCCTTTGTTTTTCTTGAACGATCGCCGACTACGAATTTTCATGACGGTCAAGCACACTCACGGCCAAGTCGACCACGCACACCCGAAGCGCCTACAACTCACGCTCGTGGTGAGCGCCATCAGATGGAGATAAACAAGCTGGCGACAATAATTTTTTTAATGAACGACCTCGTGAGCAAAACAAAAGCTAGTCTCAATGGAATTCAAAGTTTTCGCAAAGGACAGATTGGTTTACGAAGAAAAGACGGGCAATCCATTAGACAGAAAACATGAATTGGATGGGAAAACAACAAGTGACGCGAACGGAAACACGACCAGCAACCAAACACGATGAACGAGTGGATTAAGACCTAACAAAACGTACTAAAAATACGGAATTAAACTACAGTGAAAAGACAATATATTTATTTTTGTGGCTTTTTCGGTGTATAGGACAGAAAAACAATCTATTAAAATACGGGTAAAGAGAGATTCTACCGAGTGGCCTGGAATCTGATACCACGATGATACGGGGTGGCCCGATCTTCTCGAGTAGAACCGTTGATAAATAGCGCTTGATGACGAATAACGCCACAGTACACCACGCGCCAAAGGCACGGACTTGCGGCTCTATGGATATTCGCCAACACACACTGTTGATCGCCGCTAGACCACGAGCGGAGATCGCCAAACCCTCAATTCCCAATGGAAAAGCAAACTTGACCTTAAAAAGCGTAACGAACAATTGATCGCCTAATTCTCTCTCGAAGTCCTCGCATGAACTCGTTTTGAAAGAACAAGCAATAACTTGTGTTCTATTCTTATGCATAAACATGGTGCCGTGTACAATGGGGTCTACCCCTCAATATATAGTCTCGCTCAAAACTATTCAACACTAAATTTTCCATATGGTACTATTCAAACACGCGACTATTCATGGGCCGATTCATCAGAGCACGGGGTCATCCATGGGCCGGCATCGTAGCACGCCATCGCTCACGGCCGACATTGTAGCAAGAGCCTTTATTCACGTGGTCTTGTAGCACAATCATCGTTCACGTGACATCGTAGTAGAATTTCGCTCACAACCCGTGTGGTTTGCGCTTCCTTCTGGTTCCTCCACGTGGGCTTTTGTGTTTGATTGCTTAGGTTTTGATCCTCGCTTGCCGCATGGACATTGGCCTTCTCCTCTTTGGCGAATGGGACATAAGGCCTCACCTTGACCTCCTCAATTGATAGTCTTCCTTGGATGACGGCCGATATCCTTGATTTTCGCCCATCATTTGAATCTTCAAACTCGAGCACAAGCAAAACATTGTTTTTAGGTAGTATAAAATTCTCATTAAAATCAGTGACATATTCATTAAGGAACAAGTTCACCTGAGATTGTAGTTTCTTGGCACGTGCTCTTGTTATTGGTCCTGTTGGCAACTCGAGGCGTATATCATGAGCATTAGGTGGAGGAGAAGGTGTTGTGGGGATGCCCTCATCAACGTGTACTGCCAGACAAAAGAGTCATTGGTCCCATCACAAGCACTCTAAAATCTGCAAGTAACTATCTCAGTCAAGTAACCTCTGTTGTCACTGCTGCCATAGCTCTCAACTGAGTCTCTGCACTCGAACGAGAACCTGCAATCTACTTCTTTGTCTTCCAGGCAATCAGGGAGGAGTTCGAAAAAAACACAGTAAGCAGAAAGAGAACGACGGTCAGAAGGATCACTATCCCAGGTCGCATCGGAGTACGCCTAAAGCCGTAGTGATGTGAAGCTAGAAAAAAACAAACGACGAGAGATAGTCCCACACAAGTAGCGAAGAACACGAAGAATGCGACTGTAGTGTAGATGGGCACGATGAACCATGAACTGACTCAAGATATGAACAACATAAGCAATATCATGATGAATGCTCACAAGGTACACCAAACTCCTAACAAGATGACGATATCGAGTAGAATCCTCAAGAAATTCATCATCAATGGCACGAAGCTGGAGGGATAGCTCCGTGGGAGTCTCAGCAGTGCGAGTGTCAGTCATACCAGATCGATCAAGAAGATCCTAAACATACTTCTGCTGGGAGAGGTAGTATCCCTTAGGCATAGAAGAGACCTTACTCCCAAGGAAGTACGTAAGAGAACCAAGATCACTCATTCAAAATTGCTCATTGAGATGCTTCTTCACATACGTGACGAATGAGGAATCATCACTAGTGATGAGCATGGCATCAACATACCGAAGAAGCAGTGTCCTACCCGAGACGAGACATGAACAAAAAGAGCAGGGTTGTGGGGACTGACACTGAAACCGACAGTAGTAATCACTGAGGTAAAACACACAAACTAGGCACGAGGTGCTTGTTTGAGGCCATAAAGAGTGCGACGAAGATGACAGACGTACCCATCAGGAACAGAATACCTAGGTGGTAGCTGCATGTAGACCTCCTCATACAAAATACTATTAAGAAAAGCATTCTTAACATCCAGCTAAGAGATAGACCACCGACGAACAGAAGCAACCGCAACAAGAGTGCGAACAGTGGTTATATGGGCAACAGTGGCAAAAGTCTCATCGCAGTCACGGTCGTACTCCTGCTGAAAGCCGCAAGCAACAAGGTGAGCCTTGTAGCGCTCGATAGTACCATTAGACCGAGTCTTAATCTTGTACGCTCACTTGCATGTGATCGGACGGGCATGCACAGATATCGGTATAATATCCCAAGTCTCTGTACGTCGAAGAGCATCAAGTTCCTTTGACATAGCGAGTTGCTACTCAGAATGAGGAGCAACCTCACGATAAGAACTAGGCTCAGTGACAGAAAGAGTATGAGCTATCGGAGCAAAGCCAAGACGATCTGTAGGTCAAAGGGATGTCCGGTCACAAAGGACGTAACAAGGAGCACCATCAGGAGGATCAGATGTGGGTGTCGGCAAGATACCAAGAGAGGAAACTGGTGAAGGACGAGGACGCCTGGAGTTGTGAATACCGTTGCATGGGTCAGGTGGGCGGCGGGAAGGGCAGTTTGGGCGGCGGTAGCGGCGGCCTGCGGGTTGGGGTCGCAGCGTCGACGGAGGCGGCCCTCTGGCGACAGGTGGCTTTGGGCCCGTGGCTTCCGATGGAGGCACGACACATAGCAACGCGGCTGCGACCTTGGGTCGGACGGACCCGTCTGGATCGGGCGACGGTGGTGCGTCCTCAGATTGACGTGGATTTGGGCGCGGCAGCGGCTTGAGTCGCGTGACGCGCGGCTTTGGGAGCGGCGACTCACGACGGCATTCGGGTCGGTCGGCGATGGAGTGGGCGACGGCGTCAGGCGGCAGTCGTCGGACAGCAGGATGTGGCAACGAAAAGAGCTAGGTTAGTACCCTAGCTCTGGTACCATGTTATGAATATTGTATATATATTCAAGAGGGCCCAATGAGCAATATATATAGAGAGTACAAAAAGAGATATGACATGGATGATACCATATAGAGATAAAGAATACAAAAAGGACTTCTATTGTAATAGGTACGACCCGTGAGCTCATCGTGCCGTACCTGGGTTGACGGCTGAGCCAACATGCCAGTACGACACGACCCGTTTAATTTGTCAGGCCAGCACCTAAACGGATCTAGATCCGTGCACCGCCCGTTTGGACAACTCTGTACATGTGTTTTCCAATCATATTTTAGTCAGTTTAAAGGTGCAACAAGTTGGCAAGTGTGTTCTTTTCTGAACTTTGTCACAACAAGCAAGCAACTGTTAGAGGGGGAACATCATTTTCCATAGTATAACTTCAGTATCGAAAGGACGGAAATATTTATGCCTGTCTCGGTCTTTTGCACTGCTGTAGCATATACTAACAATTTACAGCTCATGTCTTATAAGATCACACTAAACAAGAGAAGTAGAGTTGTTCCAAGTTCCAATTTCCAAACACGAGTTTGTTGATTGTTACGAAGTCTTGGCTTGTTCTTTCAGAAATTGGACTTGATCCTATCCTTGAGAAAAAAAAAAAAGAGAGAAATTTTAAGGGTGGCAAAGTTGATCTAACCCAAGAGCAAAGTTGACTACATAATTTTAAAACAACTAATAGTATAGGACAAATAATCAGAGTCAACACATTCATCCTGTGCGAGCACATGCTAAAATGTACGCGTGACACACATAAGCTGCACATATATATATATTTTTTTCCAGTAAGGTGTACCAAAATAGTCAGGTCAATTAGGTTAGGCAGAATATCGTTGAGGGTTAAAGGGGATGGTCTCGGAAGCCTCCTTTTGCCCATTACCCAAAAGTCAGTTAAACAAACTGAGATTGACCGATGAAATGAGACAAAATTTCAAGTAAGACCAGAATGGTAAAAGAAACAAAAGTGGTGTTTCAGGTGCAACGTTTTGCCTTGCTAGCTGAAGGTGGTGTTGGTATTTCCAAATAGAATGATGACAGTTTTTTGTTTACATAAAGTTATACCGATTATTACAAAAACTGAACCTAAGTTTTTGAAAGTAACAGAATAAACCTACAAAATGAACAGATAATTCCTTTCACTAGAAAAGAATACACCACGCCCTTTCGGAGTAGGGGGGGCCAAGCCTCAAAGAAGCATTATTTCTGCGTCCTTCGATGCTCTTCTCATCTTCAGGAGGCACTTGAGGGCTTCTTTGCCCAATTTTCCGTTCTCTTATTGGCGCTTTTCTTAGCATGGGTGCATCTTCAAGTAAAAGTTTCAAGAAGCCTAGCTCTGCACAGGAGCCAGTAAAGTTCATGATACCAACTACATCAAGGTTCATCCAGAGAGCAACTTTTGCTGCATCCAGATTACCAAGATCGATCTCCAGGGTTATCGCCGTCAGCCGATTGAATAGTTTTGGCAGCTTGAAAGGCATGAATCCACGTGCTACATACACACTGTAAAATACCAAGAGGTCACTAGACACACTACTAAATGGTGAAATCACAAACATCTAGGGAAAACTTGGTCTATCACGGCTTCTTACCTCAAAAAACCCTCCCGACAAATGCAATATTTTCAACATCCGAAAGAGAACCAACAAGTCGAGAAAGATTACGGTTGCATCTGGCCTTCGAAGCATAGGTAGTGCCAACTCGCAGCTTGATGAATGCCGAAGTAAGATGTGGAGTATGCAGATTGAGGTCGTTAAACAGGCCATCAATTGTTAGTATCTTGAACTTTGTTGAATGGATATTGATATCAGCAAAGCTAAGCGATCTATAGAAAGAATCACTTTCTCTAAATACGGGCAACTTGCTACTAAATCCCCTATATTATTTCCCGATGCGCAGAAATGTTCTAGATGAAGGGTATGCAATCGCTTAAAGCCTTTAAATAGTGGAGGCAACTGGAAAACACAACCTCGCATGTGAGCATACTCCAATTCATCACAGGGAAAAAAAAACAAGAAGGGATCTTGTAATTGCTCCGTATACTTGTCCTAATTGATAAAAATATGAGTATTTTTTGAATTACTTTAATCCAAAAATATTCTAGATGAATTATAGAAATAAGTTTTGCCTTTTTCATAAAGCAGGAAATCAAAAACACTATAGGTATACGAATTTCCAGATGCACAGAAACTAGCATTCCTATCTCAGTGTTCAAGGCAACAACATATAATAAAGTTAACCAAATAACAAGTGTGAGATAGGCATACCCAGATCCAGTGGAAGAAGCAGCAGCAGCAGGAGTCTTGGTGAGATCGTTGTTCGTCATGGCGTAGTAGACGTCGTGCAATTCATGTAGACGTAGCAGAGAATCAAATGAAGAGGAAGCAGCGAGTAGTCGCGCGAACGCTCCCCAAAAACCTGACTCGTCCTTGCTCGTGCAAGCCTTCAAGGACGAGGGTTCCGGAGGCCTGCTCTCCCGGTTCGATCGTACATGCACCTCGTCGAGATGGAGATCGCCAGATCCAGCAACAAATTCTTGAGTTCTGTCTTAGTCTTTCGTGGAGCGAATCGGAGAAGAACCAGTTTTAATAGCCAAAAAACAAAGAGGCCAGAGAGTTGCCAAGGAAACGGTCGCCATTGATTTGCCATCAATCAATATTAACCGCAGCCCTCACTAGTAACTGAACCGTTACTACCAACCGTTTGTTAATGCTACGAGTCGGAGCGTTTCAATTTTCGAATAGATAAAGAAAAACGCGTCCGCACCCGACATGCCTTCGCACGCGCAAGGCGAGGCGAGCGAGTGAGCGCGCACGTATGTTGGCTCTCTCCAATTCCACAAGAGGGTTACTACGTTCCACTTTATAAAATGATATAACTCCCCTTCAACTTTTCATGTGGGACTAAACAGTTTTAGTATGTGCACATGAACCTTTGAGATTTTTAAGAATGAATTAGAATTAAAAATTTAAGCTTAGCCGTATTAATTGCAACACTAATTTGGATTTCCTTAACTCCGTTTCTTGAAAGCATAATCATCCAACGATGAATGTATCCTCTACAAAAAAGCATTTGTACCTGTCGGGCATTCAGTCCAAACTTCAGAATTGGGCCGTTGTGGAGGGAGAGAAACTAATCAGTGAACCTAAGAAAACTGTATACATCATCGTTTACATCAGCAAAAGTAGGGCATCCAAAATTAGAGCTATTCCTTTTTCTCCCAGTTATATCCTTATGTAATAAAATAATTTTACACTAGAATCCTGAAAAGTGAAAACATGTATGGCTTCGTAGTTCTCTGTGTTTTCTGTTGGAACGAGAACTATGGATCTATTCTAATGGCCAAAAAAACAATGTAACATATACCAGGTTAACAATATGTAAAGAACATCTTAAGCTAATATACATATGTAACACTCCCCTATCAAACTTATGGTAGATCAACAACACTGAGTTTAGACAGATTGAAACTGTGCTGAGTTCTAGTCTGTATCTTAGTGAAGAAATATGCTAACTGTAGTTTTTTGTATACTTGTGTTTTGAGTATATAGAACTTGTGTAGTTCGTGTATACTAATGTTTCGAATATATATAAAACTTGTGTAGTTTTTGTATATTCATGTTGTGTGTATACGGAACTTATGTAGTTCTCGTATACTCATGTTTTGAGTATGTAGAACTTGTGTAGTTCTCGCATACTCATGGTGTGAGTATATATATGACTTGTGTAGTTTATATATACTCATATCGTGTTACTTTTATCATTCAATTTATGTGTGATTGAAATGGTTATCATCAATTACCAAAGAGGGAAAGATTGAAGTATCTTGTCCCACTATTATGTGTTAATGGTATGGTGTGGTAATTAATGATAATCATATTGCGAAACTAACTTTTTCCATGAGTTGGATGTATAGGTTATTTTCCAGGGTGATGAAGACTTGGAATGATCATGAGTTGATCATCAAGTCAAGATTCAAGTGAAGGGATGCATCATGTATTGATGCACATGAAGATCTTGAAGAAAAAGGAAATTATCGTGTGTCGATGATGTTCAAGAAGAGGAGATGATCATAAGTTGATCATCAAGACAAGAGAAGACCCATCATGTGTTGATGGAGGTCTAATGAAGAATGCATCATGTGTTGATGCAGGTCAAGACTCAGGATGAAGAAATCATCATATATTGGTGATGTTCAAGACAAGATCCCGAAGTGAAGAAATCATCATGTGTTGATGATTGTC
This sequence comes from Hsuehochloa calcarea, assembly GCA_036346395.1. Classification (NCBI taxonomy): domain Eukaryota; kingdom Viridiplantae; phylum Streptophyta; class Magnoliopsida; order Poales; family Poaceae; genus Hsuehochloa; species Hsuehochloa calcarea. The sequence goes on along the minus strand of CM070602.1, from coordinate 16,478,097 downwards.
AAAGTCAAAGATCCGGACTTGAAGTGATGACGTGCGTCATCAAGCTTCAAGAAGATGCAAGGCAAAGGTATGACTAGCTAGGGCTAAGAATGTGTTCCTAGTCTTTTACCGGTCTTGGTGTTTGGTTGGAAGACCGGATTGCTAGTATAGGATTGCCGTACTATTAAGAGGGTTCTTGACTAGTAGCATGAGTTAGTCATGTGTTGATAGCTCATTATGTTTTCTCTAGTTCATCTATGCATAGAGCTATTATTTACGAATGTGTTTTGCGAATAATTGATGCTCATGCATTTAATCTTTGTAGTATGGGACTATAGTTTGTAAATATATTTTGTAAATGGTTGAAGTCCATACACCTTAGCCTTGTGGCATGATGCTGTTATTTGCGAATATGTTTTGCGAATAGTTGAAGCGCATGTTTGATTTCTTGCAGCATGTGACTTAAGTTTGCAAATGTGTTTTGCAAATGGTGTAAGTCCATGTACCTTATTCGTTGTGGTATGATTTTAAAGGTTGGCAAATGTGTTTTACAACTTGTTAGGAATCTTGCCTGAGATCCTTGTTGGCATGGCTCATCAATTGACAAATGTGTTTTGCAATTGCGATTGTTTGTGAAAAGTCATTGCTGTTTCTGTCAGGATAATCAGTAGTTCCGGCGTTATACCCGCAGAACTAGCGCTTTACGGTAGTACCGGCATGTTGAGAGCGGAACTACCGCGGTCCGTATGATCCGAAATCCGGCGATATGTTTTTTTTTCAGAGAAGCACCCTTTTTGGGACTTAGCCGATTTCTAGAAGCGGTAGTACCGCCATGTTGGGAGCGGAACTACCGCACCGTGGAAATTCTTATTTGGCGTGGTACGTTTTTTTCTAGAGGGTGCCATGTGTTGGACTTGAGTAGAAGCGGAAGTACCGCCCATTAGAAACGAAACTTCCGATAATCGGAAGTACCACAAATTAGCTAGCGGTAGTTCCGCGCTGAGTTTTCCAACGACTAGTTTCTCGTCTGATATAGCCGTTACTATGCTTGTTGCTGAGGTGCGGAAGTTCCGGCTGTAGAATGGCGGTAGTTCCGCATTTGCTGATTTTTTAGCAGATTCTCTCCCAACGGCTAGTTTTTGTGTGTGGGCTATATATAGCCACTTTGGCCGGTTGGGGATGGTTGCTAGTGTTCTTGTGAGTGTTATACTCAATCCTTTGAACTAAGAGCAAGCCTCTCATCCTCATATGTGCATGTGTTGCACTTAGTGAGCTTGGAGAGCAAACCCTAAGTGCATGTATTGCCTTAGGTAGTGGATTGTGTATCCACTTGAGCGTTGACACTTGATTAGTTCAAGTGAAAGTTAAGATTTATTTCTCTTGGTGTTTGCCGACACGTAGACGACGTGGAGGCGTCGTGCGCGGTGATCTTCTTAAGAAGATTGTGAGAAGGCCCGGCGTGGTTGTGAGTGGTTTGGTGCTCGCCATCTCCGGAGTGGAGGAAGAGCAATCTTAGTGGAGCGAGGTGTTGGTTCATGTTGGAACCGGTCCAAGTGGTTGGACTTATTTCGGTGGTGTTTGCTTAATTCGTGGAGCCGGTCCAATTCGTTCGGGCTTACCTCAACGTGGATTAGGGGAGACCGGCAAGTCTCCGAACACCATGGTAAAACATAATTGTGTCATCTTGTTTTATCCTGTGCTTTACTTTGAGCAATTTATATTCTTGCTTTAATTGCTTATATATCTTTGTGTGATTGCTCTATTGAATTGTATTCATATTGTTGGTGTACATAGGGAAGCCTAGTTGATTTAGGTTTTAATTGTGCAAAACCAATTTGTTTTTAGATTCCGCATTATATATTTGCACTTAGGGAGTGAGCGTGGCGGGAGGCACCGCACGCGGACGAAGGATCAGCGGGGTGCGCCTGGTGGGAGGTGCCCCGCGAAGGAGCACAGGCGCACATGGAGCTGGAGGCGGCGCACGCGAATGGAGGAGCACAGGGGTGGCGACTGCTCTGCTCGAGCGCGGGTGGATCCAGAGGTGGAGGGCGCGGATCCGGCGGCAGGAATGGCGAGATGAGTGCGAAAACTAGAGCAGGGGCGGGAGGGAAGAAGAAAAAACAGAGTGTGTGCTCTGCTTCGGTCACCCAGCGCGCACGACACGGGGTCGACGGCGGCGGCAGCGTTCACGGTGGAAACCCTAAACCTTGTTCTGATACCATGTTGGAACCAAAACTTTTGATCTATTCCAATGGACCAAAATGTTAATATAACATGTACATAGTTAGCAATATACAAAGAATACCCTAAGCTAATATACATATGTAACATTTTCCATGAAAATAGTGCGTATGGCTTCATTGCATTGGATTCTTTTATCAATCTTGAGTCATGTTGTTTGAATTTTGAAGACCATTCCTTCAAGGCAAATAAAATGATTGCTGCTAGGATATGTCCCTTTTCCTACTGACAAAGAAAAGGATTCCAGGCCTAGTACTATTTCAGACATACCATGTTTAAAGTACTTCACTTGAGAAGTTTGACATCTACCAGGAGAGTTCATAGTAATCAGATGAACTTTTTTGTTGAACATCCAGCACAGGTTAATAGGCATCACTTCAATGGATTGGTCATCCCAATCTAAACTACACCACATTGTTAGTAAATTCTTCTTTGTCCCCCCTTAAGATTACCAATCTTCAGGTAGAACGAGCCATTGGAGATGCCACTGTTCTAACTTGTATTTACCGGTAGGACGACATAATGAAGCCTAGGCTTGTTGCAAATGCAGAGGGTTACTAGTTAATTGAGATAGGGGTTCTTGGCATTACCATCTACAATTCTACACTAACCATTCGTACACGAGATAGGATGTCCGACTGTGTTCTACTTCTAGCAGCAAAACGGGAGAAGGTCTACAGCAGATTAACCTACAATATCCAAAGAAGCCCAAGAAACATATATGAATTGGAGCCGGTGGTGTCGCAGGCATAGTATACAGAACACACAACGAGACCGAAGTGAATGAGCGGTAAAGAGTGGAAGGCAACCGGACCTCTCATCTAGGGACTAGGGCACGGGCAGCTGCCTGCCTGTTTTCCCTTCCCCTCCCTTCCCTTCCTACGCCGTCTGCCGCATCGCGCGTTGTGCGCCGCCGAGAAGAGCGACGTCCAAACGACTGGATGGACCCTGAATAGGCAGCTTGCACAGCCCGTTTGTGTTGTGCCGGCACCGAGCTTGACAACAGTCAAGGCTCGTCCCCTGGCCTGTTACGTTCAAAAATTTCTAAAAATCAGGAAAATATGTAAAATTTAAAAATAGATATAAAAATTATAAAAAATGAGACAAGCATATTAAAAATATAATAAAGAGCTTTATTAATGTTCAAATGGCTGCCTGAATAAAATATTTGCCAAGTGAAAACTCAACATGAGAAAACTTTGGCAAAGAAAAAAGAGTATAGTATGTAGCTCTACATGCATCCTTATTCTAAGTGTCATTATCTAAGTGCAAATTTTTGAATACCTCCGATAATTTTGGATTTTTCACATAGTGTTATGTTCGTGAATTAGCTTGTTCTCAGTTCTTCACAGTTAGAAGCATCTCTACCATCTCACTTGTGAGACGTGCTCTTCTCTCCTCTAATATTCTTCCAGAAAGACTGAAAGCAGACTTGGAGAAAACTGTTGAGACATGAACAGTTAACACATCACGTACAAGTATAGATAGCATGAGATATGTTAACTTATGGTTATGCTACCATTGTAAAATTTCGAAGCCTTTTGAGTTGAAATACATCGTATCGCTGTCTAGATAGGCGGATAGTTCCCCACTACTTGGGTGAGAGGTTGGTTTTGATTGAGAAGATGTCGTTGTAGAAGAAGACCTCGACCTGGAGGAAGATCATGCACCCCATATCTTGCCCCACATATTTGACTTGTTACTTGAGCTGGGTGCTAGCGGAGGTCGTTGCAAGCGAACTCTCTAGAACTGTCGTAGCAAGAAAGACTAGATAGTAGAAAAAGGGGACCCCTGATGTCTACACGAGGGACCGAGTGATCGTCGAAGAGGGGATCGATTGTTAGGAGTAGATATGTATTAATTGTCCAAAAAATCGGGTCTATCCATTACATAAGGGGAGGAGGCTATTTATAGCCTTTCGACATGGTACAAGAGATTACGAATATACCCCTAGAAAGGTCCTACGACCATAGGGGATGTAGGGGATTTTTCTTTCCTTAGATGTAGGCTTTGACTCACAGTGGACCTCCCTGGTCTTGGTCCATTTGGTTGGTGCACTTGGAGTACTAGTGCTTTCCACCCTTCGCCACTTGCGAGGTGTCCCTGGGGAATCCCTGGCTTCCGGGTTCGTGGCGCTTCGGCAACCCTCGGGAACCTTCGTGGTACTCCCTAGGTCTCCCTGAAGGTACGTACCTCCCTAAAGGATGACCCTTCGCAACATATCTGGCCTCCGGCGGTTTCTGGGTGGGCTTCGAGCGACCCCTGAAGGTGCTCTTTGCTCCCCCCAGGGGGGCTTGGCGCTGCCCCTAGTCACCGGGGCTTTAGGGGGGGTGCCTCGCAGTCTTTGCCAAGTCGTTGGGGCCGGTGGGGCTGCTCCTATGACAAGCCCCTCGCAGTCTAGGTCCTGCTTCGTCGTGGCTGAAACCATGCCCTTTTCCCAGAGGGTCCAGGCACACCGTCCCATTCGCCTGGCGAAGTGTGCTTTTATTTGGGTTCTCCAGTGACGCTTGGGTCACCCTCGCGGTCATGAGGACTTGTTGGTTGTCGTGCGCCCTTTTATGCTGTCGCCTGGTATTAATGGTGCACCTTCGAGCGACGTACGCCGTCGTTGGTTGATGTGCGCCATAATGTCATTGGTTGGCCTTGATAACACCCCTTCGAACGACGCATGCCATCGTTGGTTGTCGTGCGTCATAATGATGTTGGTTCGGGACCTTGTGTGGGTGGCACGTGTCACTCGTTGAATGGTTCGTGTCTCTTCGACTCCCCCGCTCTGTTTCTTTGTGGTCTTGCTGCGCATATAAATAGGGGGATCCCCTAGCCTTTTATTCCGCATGTTCATGGTTCCCTTAGCTTTGCACACTATTTTTCGGAGCACATTGACCTCCAATGTTCGATCGTTGTGTCCTCGGGGGTCTCGATATGATGAAGTGGAGCAAAGATGGTGGTGGAATTGTGGTATACACTGACGACCTTGATCGCTCCACCATGACGTTGTGGGTACTGCAGACGCTGAGGGACGACGGGAAGTTGGAGGACCTCACGCAGGTGCGGGTCCCCGGGGCGAAGACAGTGCCTGCGCCCCTAGAGGACGAAGCGGTGGTCTTCATCACCTTTTTTTGACTCCAGTCTTTGATTCCCATATGTGGAGCTGGTGGCAAGGTGAAAGTATCTAGGCCTTCATAGTTGGTTTTGGTAATTAATGATAATATTATGTTAAAGGACTAACATGTGCGCTAAGATGTGTTAAAGGTTAAATCTGGATGATTGTTTGATGATAAGGTCATTGGCAATGCTATTGTGGTGAAAGATCGACATGGATCAAGACAAAGTTCTTATATTGACTAAGGACTCTTTTGTAGTTTTTACCTATATCGGTGTTCGGAGAAAAGATCGAATTTATAGGATAAATACTGTACTATAAAGAGGGATCATAGCTAGTAGCTTGAGAGAATATTTTTGTGCCATTATGATCAACTAGGATTCATGCATTATCTTGATTTGAGCTTTTGAAAAACTATTTTGAAAATCGGTATGACCATTGTTGATAAGCAATACTACTGCCGGTCGGTAGTACCGATATTTATATGGCGATACGTATTTTCTAGATAGCATGTCTTTTGATTCTTTTGAAAATCTCTGATAATCAGAATGATCGCATTTAAACTATATGGTGGTACATAAAATACAAAGAGTGTGTTTTTTAGTATTTTGATCCTCTCTGAAAATCGGAACGACCACACTTCAACTACAGTACTACCGCAGGTCCGTAGTACCGATATTTATATGGTGGTACGAATATTACAGAGGGCGTATTTTTGAAAATTTTGATCTCCCTTAAGATTCGGTATGACCGCAATCTCTTGAGCGGTACTACCGGAGTGTGGTAGTACCACGATTACATGGTGGTACGTTTTTTTTTTCCAGAGAATGAGTTTTTTTAGAAATCTTGAGCTTTGAAAAACGCTAGCTCCGTTCTAGCCGAGCGGTACTACCGCGCTGTGGTAGTACCAATTTCTAGTTAGCGGTAGTACCGTAACTTTATGTGTAATGGCTAGTTCAGAGCATTAAATGCTACTGTTCTAACCGTTGAGCCGAAAATCGGTAGTACCAGGTTTCAACGGCGGTACTACCAAAAAACCTGATTTTTTTCATAAAAGTAGTTGTAACGGCTAGATTTGTGGTTGAGGGCTATAAATACACCCACACCTGCATCAAGCCTAGAACCTTTGGCCATATTGAGTATTCTTGAGGCTTTGGTGCTCTCTCTTTTACTCATTTACATTGAATTCACATTTTGAGGTAGTTGAGAGCTAGTCAAGTGCATTGCATCATTAGTTGATCTCTTAGCACTTGATTGTCTTCAAGCGAGCGCTATGATTTGTTACTCTTGGTGCTTACCGGCATCTCGACGGCTTGGAGAAGAAGTTGCACGATGATCACTTCAAAGAAGCTTGTCAAGTGACCAGACAAGGGTTTGTGATTAGTATTGTGCTCACCAACTCCGGAGCGGAGGAAGAGCAACTCTAGTGATCAAGGGTTGAGGCTTAATTTGTGGAGCTGGCTTGATTTGTTCAAGCTTCCTCAATGTGGACTAGTGAAGACCGGCAAGTCTTCGATACCACGGGAAAAACATCGTTGTCTCCATTGTGGTTTATTTCTTATATTTACTCTTTGGCATTTACAATTCTAGCATCTTACTTGTGTAGAATTGCCTAGTTAGAATTGTATCTAGTTTTGATAAGTTCATAATTGTGATAACATTATTAATTAGTAGAAGAATTTTAAAAACCTCCTATTCACCCCCTCTAGTGGGTTATCTTTGATCCTACACAAGGGTGCTCCAGCTGTACCGGGTGGAGCTAACACAATTGATGCCCAACTCCCTCATCAAGCTTGCCATTTTCAAGTGGGTGATGCGCTCCAAGGGGACGAGCGGGGAGGGACGTCTCTTTGCGTACCTCCACGATGAGCGATGCCAGACGAAGAAGAAGAAAACCATCGGCGAGATGCTGAACTTCGGCATTGTCAACTTCTTAGGTATGCGCAGGCTCTAGTGGCCAGGAATCATTAGGAGACCGGCTAAACCCGGAGGTGGTTCTACCACAAGTCCCTTGTGGGTGATGGTCTCCGATTGGGCGGAGGGCCTATCCAACTCACCGCCACCCTGGAGATCATGCTCACTTCGAGGGAGGTGGCGCTACTCCACCTCTTACTCAATGTGACACGGAGGCTTTCCACGAGGGACCTTGAGAAAGAGTTCTGAGCACTCTGGATGTGGCCCCTAGCACGGGGCTGGAGCGTGGAGCTTGGGGACCCAAGGGGCGATCTTCCCTCCCTCGTGGTAGCAGGTCGCGAAGGTGTTAGTTCTTAGCCTTGGATTCCCCTCTTCTTTTTTTATTTTTTTATTTTGACGAGGTGTACTAGTATTGTTGCAGTGATGCCCATCGACGAGGCCACACGTGCCACGGAGCAACTTCTGGGGCCCCTATACCAGCAAGAAGCATGCGAAGCGGGGGCTGGTGGTGCGCGAGCCGCATCTAAACCGGGCTTATGTGGATCCGGTTGTTCACATGGCGGAGCGCCCGGACCCCGATGAGGGGAGGGAGAAATGAGCCCATGTACCTGAAGAGTTGGATGCACCGGGGCCAATCGACACAAGGCCCCTATGATCCGTTGGGGTTGGCGATGTGGGTTGCCCTAACGGCGTGAGGGTAGATGCTGCGGATAGGCCCTCGAAGAGGGCATCGCAGGGCCTCGCGGGGTAGGTAGAGCATGCTCGCTCAAGCAGCTCCTCGTCGATAGGGTGCCGGTTTCTCCAGCGGTGATCGCGGAGGCTGCAGAGGGGGGCGAGCTCGTTTGGCATAGTGAGCTTGCACCTTGAGGAGTCTTCAAGTGGTACACCGTTGCACGTGTATGGCCAGGGTTCTTAGGACACCCAGGTGGTGCCCCCTACTCCGGGCCACGAAGCAACCGGTCAGTCTCTCCCCCCTTGTGTTTTTAGTTTTCTGCTCGCCTTTTACCCGTTTACGTGCTTCGTAGTCCTGAGTGATGAGGGGGAGAGGGACAACGGGGGATGCTCTGGCTCCCGGGGGTCCGAGGCGGTAGCCTCGCCTGCTCCTGCGAAAGGGGCTGCGGGCACAGTGAATCTTGATCCGCTGTGCACCAATGACTTCAAGGTTAGCGCCTGGGCGGTGAGTGTTTGCGAGGATTTTGCTCGCTTTGCCGCCCCGGTTTATGTGGGGGAGCTGTTCTGAAGCATGCCCCTCCAGGGGATGTTCCGGTTGATCGAAGCAAACGTCGCAAAGGTAAGCTTGAGTATGTATACTTGTTTTGTTCATTTTCTCTTCTTTTTTGATGGTATGCTTCATGCAGACCCGCACGCTTGCGGGGGATGTTTTGCACAGCTTTGCGGAGATCCAGGGGTTGGTCACTTCAGAGCATGCACGTAGCGAGTCTCTGAGTGCTGAGCGCACGGCCCTGGCCAAGAGGGTAGAGGGGCTGGAGGCGAAAGTTGCAGAGCTAGAGGGGGACCGTCGTGATTTGCAATAAGATGTACGAATGTTTTGCAGCTTTTGGGCTGTCCTTGAAATGTAGATTGAGGCGGAGCGGGAGCTCTTGCACTCCATGGCGTGGGCAACGTGAGAGGTGATGGAATCCCTGGAGGGTGCTGTGGCTGACCTCGACGTCGTGCCGCCACCCTCGAAGCACACCTCGGGGGAGATGGACATCACCCTTGGGCGCCTTTGCCGCACTGGGGAGGTGTGTTTGTCGGTTGCCTGAGCATATGGAGATCACTGTGCGAAGGCGGCCTAGACGACATTGTTCGCTTCCCTGCAGAGGGTCGGGTGCGGACATGTCGACGCCTTTGGCACTCGCTCCGTGCCTGTGGCGTATGCAGCGGCGGTTGCTTCTTTCTAGCGGCAGACGGGAAGGGTGAGCAACGTCTTCGCCCAGTACTTTTGGGTGCCACGTGGTCGTGACACGACGATGGAGTCACTCCGGCTATGCTGGCACAAAGAAAGAGGGCAAGGCTCCGGCAGATGATATAAGTGACCGGCGAGAGTGGGTCCACCACTAGAGACAAGGTGTGACCCTCCTCTTGCCACAAGCAACCCAACACTTTAGTTTCTTGTACTGAAGTTCTAATAGTCCTTTTGTTTACATTTGTTTGTCCCCGATCCGCCCTTTTGCTTCTTGTGTGATGGAGCGGGTTTAGAGGGGGTTGACCTCTTTTTGTAATGACTTTCGATTTTGAATGATAAGAGATTTGCAAATTGGGTTCTTTGAATGTTCTGTGTGCTTGGCCTTGTGCGCTGTTTATGCGTTTTAACTCTGTGCTTTGCATAGGATGACCCGCCATTATAGCGATGCACTACCAGGCGAGGGCTTCGGCCTCCAAGGGGCGTATATCGAAGGTCACTGCTCCCCTGCGCAAGCCGAAGGCCAAACACTGTCTTTGATCTATCTGGCCTCTGTAGTTACGCTACTGGGGTGTAGTGTGCCATGGTGCTAAGTGGCGTGGGAAATTGGGGAATCTAGATGGAACCATGGACGAGTTTTGGAACTTTCACCAGGGCAAGGTCGCCACCGCTCGCAACGAGATTGCCTATTTTTGGGAGCAGTGAGGCCATGTTGTACACGAGGACGTGCCTTTGAATTCAAGCGCTAGATTTGCCGCCTCGGTTCTGACCTCGGTCTGTGGAGCATCACCTGAGATGAGGCCTTCTGATAAGGTGTTGTGGGAGTGGTTGCCGCGCCCGGATGTGTCCTACGCTGAAGCACCGTAGCCGTTGCCCTTGTCTAATATGTAGTTATGTATATTTGGCGTGTTTATTGATTGAATTGAAGTGTGCCTTGTGTATCTCTTAGCTTTATTGTGAGATTTGTGTATTTGCTTTTGGTGAATAAAGGCCATTTCATTGTCGTGGGCCTTGTTTATTTTCTAGCTTTACTCATTGTAAGATTTATGTATTTGTGTGTGGTGAATAAAGCCTATTTCATTGGTGCATGCGTGTTCCACAGTCTCTTTTTTGTGAGGTGGCGCAAAGCCTCATGTTACCCCCAATTCTTTTTTAGATGGGGCTCTCGGGAGCCCTGACTTTTTCGAGAGGGGGCAAAGTCTAGCACCACCCCATACATTTTTTAGATAGGGCTCCAGGGGAGCCCTAACTTTTTGTGAGGGGGAGGCGAAGCCTAGCGCCGTCCCTCATATTTTTTTTAGATAGGCCTCCGGGAAGTCATAACTTTTTTTGCGAAAGGGAGGCGAAGCCTAGCGTTGTCCCACATACTTTTTTTAGATAGGGCTCCGGGGGAGCGCTAACTTTTTGTTGCGAGGGGGAGGTGAAGCCTAGCGCCGTTCCCTATACTTTTTTAGATAGGGCTCCAGGGGAGCCCTAACTTTTTTGTGAGGGGGAGGCGAAGTCTAGCGCCGCCCCTATACTTTTTTAGATAGGACTCCGGGGGATCCCTAACTTTTTTTTCTAGAAGGAGACGAAGCCACACGCTGTCCCCCATACTTTTCTGGGGGAGCCCTAACTCTTTTTCTTGCGAGGGGGAGGTGAAGCTTAGCGCTGTCCCCTATACTTTTTAGATAGACCTCCGGGGGAGGCGAAGCCTAGCGCCGTCCGCATACTAATTTAGATTTTAGATAAGGCTCCCCCGGAGCCCTATACTTCTTTTTTGCGATGGTGAGGCAAAGCCTAGCGCCACCCCTATACTTTCTTAGATAGGGCTCCGGTGGAGCCCTAATTTTTTTCAGAGGGGGAGGTAAAGCCTAGCGCCATCCCCATACTTTTTTAGATATGGCTCTAGGGAGCCCTATCTTTTTGTTGTGGGGGGGGGGATTAGAAGCTTAGCTTCGACCCCTATACTTTTTTAGATAGGGCTCCGGAGAGGCCTAACTTTTCTTTGCGAGGGGGAGGCGAAGCCTAGTGCAAATCCCCATACTTTTTAGATAGGTGCGTTCCGGCTCCTCAAATGAGCACACACCTCCGAGGTAAGTCCAACACTTGGACCGGTTCCAAACCGAACCAACACCTCGCTCAACTATGGTTGCTCTTCCTCCACTCCGGAGATGGCGAGCACCAAACCACTCACAACCGTCGGGCCTTCTCACAAGCTTCTTGAGAAGGTCACCGAGCACGACGCCTCCACGCCGTCTAGGTGTCGGCAAACACCAAGAGTAACAAATCCGAACTTTCACTTGAACTAATCAAGTGTCCACGCTCACGTGGATACACAATCCACTACCTAAGGCAACACATGCACTTAGGGTTTGCTCTCTAATCTCACCAAGTGCAACACATGCACAAAAGAGAATAGAGGCTTGCTCTTAGCTCAAGGAATGAGTGTATCACTTAACAATAACAACAACAACCTCCCACAACCGGCCAAGGTGGCTATATATAGCCCACACACAAAAACTAGCCGTTGGGAAGAAGTTCCCGAAAGTTCAGCACATATCGGAACAACCGGCGTGTTAGCATCGGTACAACCGCGCTATGCTCAATGCGCGATATGGCTATGTTACACGCATTAAATGCACCGATATAGCCGTTGGATTTAGTTGCGGTTCATCCGCAGGCAAACACCCGGATCGTCCGATTTCAGGGTCTTTAAACCAGAGATTTTGCATACGTTGCGAATTTTACAACCGCCAAATACATTTGGAACATCCGTATTGCGGTTCATCCGATTATACGTCTTGATGCGGCCGATTCTCAAAAGAGGTTTTCAAAGGAGATTACACTCAGATCTTGTTATTTTGCAACCGCCGTAATATCATCGGAACAACCGGGATGCGGTCGTACCGTTCAAGCCATCGGTACAACCGCAGCCCACGAAATCAGATCACCACGAGATCATGACACGTGGAAGGCCACGATGGACTACTGTCTAGTGGTCGGTCAAGACACAAGATCGAGCCGTTTGATTTTAATCCAACGATCCACATGCGTTGCCACTTGGACGGTCCGAGCGGCCCATAATCCTAGCCGTTAGATTGAGATCGGCGATCGACGATTTTCAATTTAAAAGGCTAACGGTTGAACCGCTCACATGCCGCCGGAACAACCGCGCTTCGGTACAACCGCTGCTAAGCCTACGGTTCATCCGATAAATCGGAAATGGCTTTTTCAACAACTTCAATTGCAAAACACATTTGCTAATTGACAAGCCATGCCAACAAGGGTCACAAGCAAGATTCCCAACAAGTTGCAAAACACATTTGCCAACTTTTGGAATCATACCACAAGGAAAAAGGTACATGGACTTTCACCATTTGCAAAACGCATTTGCAAACTTAAGTCACATGCTACAAGGGTTATGCATGAGCCTCGATTATTTGCAAAACACATTCGCAAATAAATAGCATCATGCCTAGATGAGCTAGAGCAAACATAATGAGCTATCAACACATGACTAACTCAAACTACTAGTTAAGATCCCTCTTAATAGTACGGCAAACCTATACTAGCAATCCGGTCTTCCAACCAAACACCAAGACCGGTAAAAGACTAGGAACACATCCTTAGCCCTAGCTAGTCATACCTTTGCCTTGCATCTTCTTGAAGCTTGATGACGCACATCAACACTTCAAGTCCGGGTCTTTAACTTTGACAGTCATCAACATATGATGATTTCTTCACTTCGGGATCTTGTCTTGAACATCATCAACACATGATGATTTCTCCATCCCGAGTCTTCACATGCATCAACACATGATGCAATCCTTCACTTGACCTCCATCAACACATGATGATTGGTCTTCTCTTGTCTTGATGATCAACTCATGATCATTTCTTCTTGATAAGCATCAACTCATGATGCATCATATACACCAAGCTCTTTGACTTGATGATCAACTCATGATCATCCCAAGTCTTCATCATCCTGGAACATAACCTATATATCCAACTCATGGAAAATGTTAGTTCCATAATGTGATTATCATTAATTACCACATCATACCATTAACTCATAATGGTGGGACAAGATACCTCAATCTTTCCCTCTTTGGTAATTGATGATAACCACTTAAATTCTCATAAATTTAATGAAGATAAATGAGAGAACAATTTGAGTATATATAAACTACACAAGTTATATATATACTCTAACATGAGTATACAAGAACTACACAAGTTCTATATATACATAACATGAGTATATACGAACTACACAAGTTTTGTATACTCAAAGGTTTTGTTTCAACGTAAAGATCCTTAGTATATGTGGAAAATGGAATATGGATCAATACTAATGAAACCACAAAGTATAGGATAAAACTCCCCCTAAATGTGTGCATACACAAATGTGTAATAAGCTCATATGCACATATTCAAGCTTGACTTATGGTTGAGTTCAATCCTATATTTTGGATCCGAGAAATGCAACATTATATAAAATAGAGATGTCGATTGCATACCTTGTTGTGTTTCACCTTTATATCCAAATGAGACTACACAAATACGTCCTGGGAGACCTAACTTTTTTGCAAGGGGGAGACAAAGCCTTGCGTCGTCCCCCATACTTTTTTAAATAGGGCTTCGGGGAGCCCTTTTTTGTGAGGAGAAGGCGAAACCTAGCGCCGTGCCCTATACTTTTTTAGATAGGGCTCCGGGGGGCCCTAACTTTTTTTATGAGGAGGAGGTGAATCCTAGCGCTGTCCCCCATACTTTTTTAGCTAGGGCTTCGGGGGTGCTCTAACTTTTTTGCGAGTGGGAGCCGAAACCTAGTGCTGCCCCCATACTTTTTTAGATAGGGCTCTGGGGAGCCCTAACTGTATATTTTGCGAGGGAGAGGCGAAGCCTAGCGTCGTCCTCATACTTTTTTAGATAGGGCTCCAGGGGAGCCCTAACTATGTATTTTGCGAGGGGGAGGTGAAGACCAGTGTGCCCCCCTCTGTGTATCCTCGTGCTCAGGGCCAAGTATGGTGCGCCGGGTCTTGAGCTATGCGTGACATCTTCGTCTATGCACTCGTGTCTGCGGGGGGGCATTGGTGTGCGCTAGGGCATATGAACCATGTGTATTGTCTTCATTTATAAACTCAGGCCTGTGGAGGGCCTGAGTGTGCACCGGGGCTTATGAGCCATGCGTGCTGTCTTTGTTTATACATTCAAGCCTATGGAGGGCTTAGGTGTGCACGGAGGCTTATGAGCCATGCGCGGTGTTTGTTTGTACACAGGCCCGCGGAGGGCCTAGGTGTGCACCGGGGCTTATGAGCCATGCGCGATGTCTTCATTAATACACTCAGGCCTGCGGAGGGCCTGGTTGTGCACTAGGGCTTATAAGCCATGCGCGGTGCCTTTGTTTATACACTCAGGCCCGCGGAGGGCCTCGGTGCGCATCGGGGCTCATGAGTCATGCATGGTGTCTTCGTTTATATACTCAGGCCTGCAGAGGGCCTCGGTGTGCACCGGGGCATATGAGCCAAGTGCGGTGTTTTGCATTAATTGTGGCAAAAGTGTCAATCCGTACATAGTGCTTTTCGTACATGCCTCCCGCCTCTTTTCAACAGTGGGGCAGTGATACTCCAGTCACAATCGGGTTTCTATACATGGGCAGCCATATGGATAAAACTTGCGGAGGCTCTTGGTGTTCCATGTGTGGTCTAGCTGTCATCCCTCTGGCGTCGCGATGTAGCAGGAGCTAGCCCTTGTGTTGCGGGTGATTTTTTATGGCCCTTCCCACTTGGACTCGATCTTGCCTGTGGTTGTGGGATTTGTTGCTCGCTTGAGGACCATGTTGCTTGGCGCTAGGGGGCGGACCTTGACCTTCTTGTTGTATGCCTGTGCGACACCTTTAGTGTACTTTGCCATGGTCGATATGGCTTGCACGCGATGTTCTTCGAGGAGGTCGAGGGAGATCCCCTGGCCCACGGGCTCGCTATCTTCTGCTGCACGGAGGGACTTGGCCGCAAGCTCCCCGAGGTCATGTCTTTGTCATCGAAAAAGAACTTGAATGGCGAGAAGCATGTGGCCCCAGTTGGTGAGGTTCGGAGTGCCCATAGGGATTTCTGGAGTTCTTTGGGCCAGAGTCCCTTCGGCAAGCCCATGAGGCGCTTTGTCAGCCCCGCCAGTAGATTGCCATTGGCTCGCTCGACCGCCCCGTTGGACTCGTGATGTACTACTGATGCGAAGCATATTCTTGTTCCCAGGCCTTGGCAGAATGCTCTGAAGGACACCGAGTCAAACTAGGTGCCACTATTAGTGACAATGTTGCGTGGCACCCTATATCTGCAAATGATGTTTCTCCATTCGAACTGCTGTGCTACGGCAGCCGTGATTTTACCTACTGGCTTGGCCTATCCACCTAGAGAAATAATCTATGGCGACAAATTCGAAGCGGAGATTGCTCTTGGCCACTAGGAATGGGCCGATGATGTCAAGCCCCGTCTTGCAAAGGGCCAGAGCGGAGGTAGGGGCTGCAGCGGGACCGTTGGTGTCTTCGAGTTGACACCAGCCCGCTGGCACCCCTGGCATCGTTGGACGAGATCTTGTGCATCATGGAGCGCTGTTGGCCAATAAAAGCCTTGGAGGAAGGCCCTTGCCACGAGGCCTCAGGGTGCTTGATGCGTGCCATAGGGCCTCTTGTGGATGGCCTTTAGGAGGGATTGGTCCTCTTGTTGGGATATGCATCGCAATAAGGGAGTGTAGATGCCTCCCTTATATAGTTGGCCCTTGATGATGCGGTAATTCCGGGCTCTGTGCTGGAGGTGCTTTGATTCAGCGGTATCTTTGGGCTCTTCGCCTACGAGGTATTTGGTGATGGTGTCCTATCAGTCAGCTTCATCAATAAGGAGCACAAGGCTTGATCTGTTCACCGCTGGTCCTTCAGGCCTGACCTCCAGTGCTTCGGGCGCTGTCGAGGGGACCCATAGTATCTCATAGAAGATGTCTAGTGGAGGGCGCTCAGCAGAGCTGGCCAGCTTTGCGAGCTTGTCGGTCACCTCGTTGTTACCTCTTGGGATGGTTTGGATGGTGATGCTGAGGAGGTGCTTGGCTGCCATACGCGCCGCTGTTAGGTATCTGACCATCTCTGGGCCCCTGGCCGTGAATGATTTGTCGAAGTGTCCCGCCATGAGACAGGAGTCACTCTTGACGATTATGTGATTTGCTCCCAACACCTTTGCTTTGCAGAGGCCCAACAGCAGGGCTTCGTATGCTGAGGAGGTGTTTGTTGTCGGGAAGTTGAGGCGAGCGGCATGTGACATGCTTCACCTGTCTGGGACGACCAGGATGGCCGCCGCCCCAGCCCCCACGGTGCACCAAGATCCGTTGGTGTGGATTGTCCACGGGACCTCGATCCACTTGGGGTTTGTTCTTCGGATTGGGGTGTCCACTCATCGATGAAGTCGGCGAGGGCCTGTGACTTGATGGTCATGTGTGCCACGAAGGTGAGGTAGAAGGGCACTAGCTCGGCTGCCCACTTGCCTATTCGGTCCGAGACGCCCTTGTTCCGTAGCATGAGTGCTAGAGGGTAGGACGTCGGGACTGTATCCGTGCGCCCTTCACTGCTCCTTCTCCTTCCTTTGAGCCGACGCCTCCTCACCTCCTCCCTCGGTCGGCTCACCGTCTCAGCATCTTCGCACGCGTTCTAAACAGGCCATGTCGGCTTCGTGTCGTGCCTGGTACGGTCCGATACTATTTGTGTCAGTCTAAACCGGCCCATCATACTAGGGGTACCGCCTAAACACAACACAAGTTTTTATGTTGTACTGTTTTGATCTGTAAACAGTGTGGATTGAACAACAATGTCGTAGGTCGGACTGGCCTGGACAACCCACCTGACCGCCTCTGGACGCAACCAAACCACGTGGAGCGTTCCACGCAGACGCAGCATTCCAAACCTCTCCGCGTCGCTAGCGCCGCGAGTCAGTCAGAAAATGCTCTCTCCGCCGCTGGAAGGAGCCCGGAAAAAAGCCAAATACAACCGAAATTTCCTCGGCCTAAACGACAGAAATCCCACGAACCAGTGAGCGTGGCACGGCGGCTCCCCCCAGCCGTTGACTCCAACACTCCTCACTGTCCGTCGTCAACCGCACGCTCCTCACCCCTAAACGCCCGCAGCCTGGGTCTCCGACCGGCCGGCGAGATGGTGGAGGCGGTCGGCTGGCTGGTGTGCCCGGTCATCAAGATCGTCGTCGACAAGGCCAAGTCGTGCGCATCCGACAGGATCAGATGGCTGAACGGCGGCGTCCCCGATGTTGAAATTGTGATCCGAATTATCTTATCTGGAAGAGTTCGGATTGATTTCTATTTTAGCGGACAAGTGTCCGACTTGGACTCTACGTCCTTTACCTCTATATATACATCTTGTATGCCTCATATGAAGTACGCCGCTTCATTGTAATCCCGAGCGATTTGTAAACTCTCCACATATAGTGATCATCGCCGGTTGGCGCCCGTGGTTTTTTCCCGCAAGGGTTTTCCACGTAAAATTCGTGTCTCGCTTTTACCCTATTTTTCTAACAAGTGGTATCAGAGCGCAGGAAATCAGGGCCTGAAGAGATACGAAAAAAGAATAACAGATTGATTTCGGTCGCCACTCCCGTCGAGCAACTCGCTTGCTTTCTCCCCCGGGGCCGTCGTCACGCGAAGGAACACCAGCAATTCTCATCGCGTTCGTCGCTTCATCCTTCGGCGCCATCATCGACCAGCGGCGTTCGTCTGCCCCGGTCCACGCGCAGCAGCACGTCAAGTGCGCATCCTCAACTCAGTCCGTGGGTCGCGCCCCGAGCGGAAGCAGCAACAGACAGAAGCCAGCGCGGCATCGCTGCGGATCCGTGCGTTGCCACGGTCCGATCGTCGCCCCCAGCCGCGTGCAGCGTATTGGTTTGTTTCGTCCATATTTGCTACATCCAAAGCCGCACAGGTCCGAAGGTCATCATCCTCTAATTAATCTCTAGATGGTAGTTGATCTTTTTTTGCATTCTTTAATCTATCATTAATCACAAGGAAGCTCACGGGTGAACTTTTGGAGAGAGAGGAAGATATATATATATAAAATATATATTTGCTTCTTTTCTCCCGAGACAGCTGAGATCAACTGAAGTTCTATTTTGTTGTGATCTTTCTGCTAAGCCCACACGAGAAGCACCAGGAGATTTAAAGATTTTGGTTTCGTGTACACAGAAAGTGTACCAAGCTAGTCGTGATTTTTGCTAGGTTTACACAGATCAGTACCAGCAAATTTCAAGTTATTCCTCATGGCGACTTTGAAGTATGATCTTTCACTCCTGAGTCGAGACACAAGATTTTCGTTGTGGCAAGTAAAGATGAGGGCTGTGTTGGCACAGATGGATTTGGATGATGCATTGGAAGGTTTTGATAAACAACATATCGAATGGACCGCAGATGAGAAGCGCAAAGACCATAAGGCTTTATCTCAAATTCACCTACAGCTATCAAATGATATTTTGCAGGATGTTTTAAAGCAGAAGACATCTGCTACATTATGGTTGAAGCTTGAGCAAATTTGCATGACAAAGGATCTCACCAGTAAGATGCATCTCAAGCAGAAATTGTACTCTCATAAATTGCAAGAAGATGGATATGTGCTTGATCATCTTTCGGTGTTTAAGGAGATCGTTACCGACCTAGAATCGATGGAGGTAAAATATGATGATGAGGATTTGGGTCTTATTCTTTTGTGTTCACTGCCTAGTTCTTTTTCAAATTTCAGAGATACCATATTATATAGTAGAGATACTCTCACTCTTAATGAAGTTTATGAAACTTTGCATGCAAAGGAGAAGATGAAACATATGGTACCGTCTGAAAATTCAAGCTCGCAAGGAGCAGGCTTGTTTATTCGTGGCAGGCAAAAGGAGAAGAACTCAAACAATGGATCTCGAGGTAAAAGTCCGAACGGCTATAAGAGCTGATCAAAATCAAGAGGCAGATACAAGTCGTGCAAATATTGCAAGAAAAGTGGGCACGACATCTCTGAATGCTGGAAGCTGTAAAATAAAGAAAAGAGAGCTGGCTACTATAAGCCAAAAGGTAAACCAGATGATGAAGGTAAAGCCTCCCTTGTTGCTGATGATAGTCCTAATGGAGAAATTCTTGTTGCCTTTGCTGGATGTGCTAAGACCAATGATGAATGGATCCTTGATTCTGCCTGCACTTTTCATATGTGCCCTAATAGGGATTGGTTTGCCACCTATGAATCTATTGAAGGTAGTACTGTATTGATGGGTGATAACTCATCTTGTAAGGTTGCAGGAATTGGTTCTGTTCAGATCAAGATGTTTGATGGTATTGTCAGAACTTTGACAGATGTGAGGCACATTCCAGATTTGAAAAGGAACCTCATCTCTTTGAGTACTCTTGATACTAAAGGGTACAAGTATTCAGGTGAAGGTGGAGTTTTAAAGGTATCAAAAGGCTCTCTTGTTGTGATGAAAGCTGATATTAAATCTGCCAATCTGTACCATCTGCGAGGTACTACAATATCAGGTAATGTTGCTGCAATCTCAAGTTCATTATCTGATTCTGATGCTACTAATCTTTGGCACATGCGCCTTGGGCATATGAGTGAGCTTGGTTTGGCAGAATTAAGCAAGAGAGGACTTCTTGATGGACATAGCATCAGCAAGTTGAAATTTTATGAGCATTGTGTGTTTAGCAAACACAAGAGGGTGAGATTTAATACTTCAGTTCATACTACTGAAGGTATTTTGGATTATGTGCATTCTGATTTATGGGGACCATCTCGCAAGACATCGCTAGGCGGTGCTAATTATATGTTGACAATTATTGATGATTACTCTAGAAGAGTGTGGCCTTATTTCATGAAGCATAAATCACAAGCATTTTCAGCATTTAAAGAGTGGAAGACTATGGTTGAAAGACAAACAGAAAAGAAGGTAAAAAACTTCGTACTGATAATGGTATGGAATTCTGTTATGATGAATTTGAATCATATTGCAAGACTGAAGGCATTACACCTGTCGGTGTATTAGAACCAATCTTACGTAAAGATTATTTGATTCGGGGGGTCTCCTAGAGATGAAATCACGCAGAGTGGTTGACACGGGATGTTTACACAGAGTTCAGGCCTTCTCCGGGGAGAATAACAACCCTACTCCTGTGTGTGTATGGTATTGACTGTATTCTCGATGATCAAGCAAGAAACTAAGACTATTACAGAGAATAATACTTGTGTTTCCCCTTGACTCGCTCTGTCTTGCCCCTTTTTCTTTCACCCTCTGATTGTTGTCTTTATATAGTCGTGAAGAAGTAGCCGCTTTGTCCTGCGGAAGAGTCGCCCAATTAAGCCAGTAATGGGCGCATGATGGCAGTAATTACCGGCGCATTGGCTTCTTCACGTCGTCTGGCAGTTATCTTTCAGAGGTAATGGGGTATTTAAGCACTATTATTACGCGAAATAATAGTGCGTGTGGACCGTTCGGATTCCTTAATCAATTGGACCCACTTGCATGTAGGTTTGATTATAAGGTGGTCGTGGTTCACTTGGTCGTAGTAGGACTTACGACTGGGTATAAGTCGTAATAGAGCTTACGACTGTGCAATAGTCGTAGAAGGACTTACGACTGGGTAATGGTCGTAGAAGGACTTACGACCAGGTAGTGGTCGTAGAAGGACTTACGACCATGACATAGTCGTAGTAAGACTTACGACTATAGGGGTGATTGTAGAAGATCTTACAATCACTTAGTAGGCTTCCCCCTTATAAATATAAGGGGTACTTCTGGGGACTATGTGACATCATATTTACCCATAATAAGAATTATAGATAAAAGATAAAATGAGGATTACTAGATCCTCGTCATCTAGCCCCCCCAGCTTCAAGTGAAAGTAACTTACTTGGTGAAGGATTTGCAAATGGACTTACGACTATGAAAATATCGTAGAATAATGGTCGAAGGAAAAACTTTTCGACATTTGAGTGCTATTTTGACCAGGAATTTGCTTGGTCAGGAAGGTTGCTTATGACTATCAAAAAGTCATAAAAATCCCTTCGACTGTGGAGTAGTCGTAGTAGGGCGATCGGAGAAAAAACCCTTCCGATTGATACTTCCTTCGACCAGAAAGACTTGGTCAAGCAAGTAATTTCGCTTGGAGGTGACAAAACGAACCTAATTTTCCCGAACAGACCGTCTGGGGAATTGCAAACGACTCCCATAGATCTGTTGATGAGACGTTTCCTGAAGCGATCGCAATCTTGAAGATTGCTTACGACTATCAAAAAGTCGTAAAAACCCCTACGACTGTGAAGTGGTCGTAGTAGGAAGAACGGAGAAAAAACCCTTCCGATTGATACTTCCCTCGACCAGAAAGACTTGGTCAAGAAAGTAATTTTGCTTGGGGGTGACAATACGCACCTAAATTTCTCGAACAGACCGTCTGGGGAATTGCAACCGACTCCCTCAGATCTGTCGATGAGACGTTTCCCGAAGCGATCGCAATCTTGAAGATTGCTTACGACTATCAAAAAGTCGTAAAAACCCCTACGACTGTGAAGTGGTCGTAGTAGGGCGATCAGAGAAAAAACCCTTCCGATTGATACTTCCTTCGACCAGAAAGACTTGGCCAAGAAAGTAATTTCGCTTGGGGGTGATAATACGCACCTAAATTTCTCGAACAGACCATCTAGGGAATCGCAACCGACTCCCCTAGATCTGTCGATGAGACGTTTCCCGAAGCGGTTGCAATCGTGCGGTTATAAAACTCACTGGGAGTTAGACCCAGAGCTTTTACCTTTTCCTCAAATCGCTCCGCTGTTCTTCGAGCTCTTGCTTTCTCCGTCCTCGACTAGGTTTCATCTTTTCCGCCGCCAACCCAATCAAAAAACTTCTTGTTTCTGAGCGAAATGGCCAAGAGAGTTTCTGAATGGGAAGAATCGGAGATGGATGCGGCTAAGATCAAAATCTTAGTCGACGCCGGGAAGATTCCAGAGAAAGCTCTGGTGAAGTGGATTCCGGCCATTGGGCAGCACTAGCCGTCGGGGGAAAATGGGCAAATCCCCGTCTTCCAAGCGTATTGTGAGTGCGGCCTCCGACTGCCTGCTCACCCCTTTCTTACGATAGTACTCGAGCATTTTGGAGTGAAATTAGTAAACCTAGGTCCTAATTCCATTACCATGCTGAGTGTCTTCGTGTATCTGTGCGAGGCTTACTTGGGGATTCCGGCGGACCTCGAGCTTTTCCAATATTATTATGGAATGGCTCGACAAGCCGGAATCGCCGGAAGCTGTGGTCTTAAGCTCCACGACTTAAAGTCGAAGGAGTATATTCAGAGCTTCACCCGGTCTTCATGGCCGGGATGGAGAAAGAGGTGGTTTTACTGGAAAGTCACCTCAGAAGACAGCCTTTCTTTCGCGGGGAAGGCTGCCGAAAAGAAATCTTCATGGGATTCAACTCCTGAAGATATCAACCGGATTGCCCCTTATATTCAAGCCATCAAAGACTTGAAAGAAGAAGGGCTAACAGGATGGCATGTGGTGAAAGATTTCATCACACGCCGAATTAGTCCTCTGAAGAAACGAGCATCTCCTATGTGGAGATACTCGGGGAGAGGAGACCCGACCAGGGACTACGACGAGGGTAAGTGAACCTCCGACTTAGCTTTTGGTTTGGTCTTTCTCAACATTGTCTAATATTTCTATCTGTTTACACAGATCTTTCACAGGCAGAGATTGACTCTAGGGTCAAACTCATCTGTGAGAAGTCTCCGCCACTCCGAGTGGCGGTTCCTCAAATCATTGCGACTTTGTCCGCAGATGAAAAGATAGAGCGCCTAAAGGTAATCAAAAAGTTGATTCTTTCTTTAGGACTTTATAGTCGTAGAAGATACTTACGACTAATGGTGATCGTAGAATATCTTACGATCAAGAAAGTGTCGTAGAAAAACTTACGACTTGGCTTTGGTCGTAGAAAAACTTACGACTGATTAGTGATTCTTCTTTTTCTGTTTTGCTTTACAGAAAGCAGGCATGGAAAATCGTCAGGACGACGAAGAAGTCGTACTGATGACTATTGGCGCTGGGTTGTTGAAAGACAAAGGCTCGGCTCCTCCCTCTAAGAGACGTCGACTTGTAAAATCTGCCGACAAGGGAGGAGCAAGCTCGAGCTCTGGTCTTTCGACCAGACCCTCTACAAAGCATGCGGCAACTATAGCTATAATCAAGCCGAGGGGGCAGCCGTCGAAGCCGAGGAGGTTGAAGCAGCTGAATCTCTTAAGCGCAAACCTCGCAAGGCTAAGGTACCCTTCTATTATGACAAGGAATCTTTCGCAGTTGCTGCCACTCCTAGTTTTGTTAAGCAACTGGAAAAGGAGATCTGGAAAGATTTTATGTCTTTTATGAAGGACGATGCTGCTCCAGCACAACTGCAATCGAGGGTAGTGGTGCTCTTGGAATGGGTCGAGACTGATCTCGGCCATCCAGAGAACCAGAGACCGAGCCACGGTTCTGTTCAAACTCTACGACGTGGCGTGGTCGTAGCCGGGCCAATGTGGAACCTCGACGGGGCGTGGTCGTGAGAAGAAGAAATCCTCCGTTGGGAGGATTGCTCCTAAATTCTGGTTAAGACCAGGAGTGAGGTATGTGAAATGTACTAAAGTGTAAGAACAACATTTACCTTTTCCTTTTCACAACCTTTGATTTGCTTTTCTTTATTTCAGTCCAACTCTTCAAATTTGTGAATGCTTAGTTGAGAAGCCCATTGTCACCTCTTGATGGTGGAGAGGTAATAATGGAAGTGGTTGAAGGATCTCCTTGACCTGTGGCTCAAAGTGGTTTCTTGATTTCTTGAGGTTGTAGCTACGACATCGAGGTCGTAGCTACGACCACCGAGAGGGCACGATGACTCACGAGGTCGTAGCTACGACCACCGAAAGGGTAGCTATGACCTCTGAAATGGTTGTAGAGACCACGAGGCGGTTGCAAAGCCTCTGGTCAAGGTGAGGATGACTCATGCGCCGTCTTGGGAAGGAGGTCGTGGTAGACATTCCTTAGGTGTCCAAAGAGCAAATATGACTCTGTAATCGGAGGATGAAGAATATTTCAACTTCATCTTTGACTTCTTTGGACTCGCTCAGTCATAAGTCTGCTTTGCTTACCGATCTCGCGACCGAGTCCCCATCCCAAGGATATTTGTCGGGACCCAAATATGCAAATCTGGACCCTCTGTGTATTCTGCACTAGTCCAGGATCACGCTAGTGCACACAGATATCAACATTGATGAAATATCACATCCATACACGAATATAAGAATAAGCGAGTACATTTAAATAACAAATAAGCTGTTGGGACCTTATGGTGAGTTTACATTTATTAAGCCATGCAAAGTGACAATAAAGAAATAAGCTGCGTGAAACGAAATAAACTCCGGAGGCTCCCATCAATTTACCACAGCAACCGATGGGATCAAGACCCTAACGCTCAACCTTCAGTAGAACTCTTCTTCAAAAGCAAAGTGACGACTCCTCCATACATTGATTTGTTTAGCAAGAGTGAGTACACACCGTACTCGCAAGTCATACCACGAATGCATTTATACATGATGGCTTATTCCAAAGAAATGGCTTCGTGGTTATTTTGCGAAATGCAACATTTGCAATTGAATACAAATAATAGATTGAAAGCATAATTCAAAATAAATAGACAATAATGAGTTAACAATTGATTTCACAAAGGACACATAGTCTAATCAAGTTCTTTCACACAATTGAACAAGTTATCTCACACGGTGACCCTTCCCAATTGTTTTATGAAAATCTACCCCTCGTGTGAAATTTCGAGCATGTCCATAACCGAGGACGCGGCTATTCGAATAGATTGGTTTAAACACTCTGCAGAGGTTGTACACTTTACCCACACGATGAAACCAACCGGATCGAGTTGATCACAACAAAACCTTTCGAGACTTCATCTCAAACAATGACACTCTGGTGTGCTTTATCGCCAGTCAATTTGTACACGGCCCTTGGAGCGACACACACCATTGGGCGAGGATGCAAATGAACCGTCCGCGATGTGACATATCACACCTCCGACCCATCACATAGCTTAAATACAACTGAGTTGTCAATGTCAAGACTCCATAACTTACTAAGTCAGGCCCACCCATACTAGGCATGTGGTCGCAGTAAAGAAGGCCCAGTTCAATGGCGCACAAAGTTAAGTCCTTAATTGACTAAGGCAAGACTTCGATTTTTCCCAAATCACAAAGTTTAAATCACACAGATCCACCATTCACAGAATCCACCACTTGCCTCGTCTAAATCTTTTCCCACCTCGTTGATTAAGTGCAACACATGCCATCAACGAGTAAAGACACAAAGACACACAGATTCATCACACAGTTCCATAATCACTTAGTTAAGTTTATAATTGCAACTCTCACATGAAATGATGACTCGTGGCATGGCTAAGCGATCTAATCGTATCTAACCAACCCACGTTGGTGCTACAATAATACCAACTAATAATTAATCAACCTAGGGTGACAAAAGATCATGGCATACAATAGACAAGGTGGCATAACAATTTGGATTAATAACTACACCCAAAAGCATTTAAATAAATACTTGAAATAGAATGCAATACATTGAAATAAAGTATTTTGAAAACTGGGTTCAAAATGATCAAAGGTATAACTTGCCTTGGAATAGATCTAGATATTGGTCTTGGTCTTGAGGTGCTCCTTCTTACGCAAAATTCCCAAGTATCGACGTCTACTCATGCAAACGAGACAAAAGAAACAAAACAAATAAATAACAGAGGCAAAACAAACTCCAAAAATCAAATAAAATTCACCATTAAATAGATCTTAATTTTATATGAATTTACAAATTTGAATGGGCTTAATTGGACTTCGGATGCAAAAGATATGGGCTTTGGAAGATTGGAAAAATCAATTAAACCCTAAATTGGATTTTCTCGAATTTCCCGAATTAATTTTATAAAGGAAAATCGAATTAATGCGCAATGCTTGCGTCGGTAGGAAAAAGAAATTAATTAAAACCGTCTCGACAGTGGGCCCCCACCCGCCGCTGGGCTCTACCGGTGGATGGGTTCACCGAGCCGAGGCAAAGCCGGGCTTGATGGTGGACCACGCTTGAGCCGCTGGCCGGTGCCGATCTGGCGCCACGCGCTGCACACGAGGCGACAGGCGCACGAGGTCGACGCGGCCGACGAGTCATGGCCGACGGCGCGCGGGGACCAAGGGTATCACCGGCGATCGGCGGCGAGTCGCCGGCGACCAAAGGGTACCGAGCATTCCTTGCGCTTATTGCGCACCTAGTCTTGACCTCACCGGAAAGTGAAGTAGTGGCGACCGGCGGTGGAGAAGAAGCGGAGGCGAAGTCACGGCTATTGTCGGACGGCGGCGGCATGGGACTTGGCGACGAGAAAGCGCACCGAGGTGGCTCGAGTGACACCGAGCCAGAGGAGGTCGCACGACGACCGGCCGGCGGCGGCGGCGGTAAAGCGGCGAAAAACCCGAGGCGCGAAAGTTTGGATTTTGGGCTAATGTGGGGGCTCGAGCGAGAGATCGAGCGGGGGCGGCTGCTATGGGATGCGGAGGGCGAGGGGAACCCTAGGGTGTATTTATAGGGCTCGGGAGCGATCGAGATGGAAACCCCAATTGAGTCCGTCTCGGTCACGCCGGATCTTCCGGTTTTAGGAGATAGAGCGAGATTTGAAGGTTAATTCGGTTGGGGATGGATACGAATAGTTGGGGCTCTGATTGGTGGGGTTGCGCGAAATCGGGCCGGCGATGCCGCGTTTTCGGACGAGCTCCTTGAAGCGAAAAATGGCGAAGCGAGAAAGCGGGAGGAAGAAGACCGTGTCGAGAGGCAGCGACCTCAGCGGCCCACGCGTCGAGAGAAGGCGAAGAAGCGGCGCGCTGGCCGAGATCCAAGCGCCCAATGATCCGATCCGAATGCGGCGGAAGCGAGGAAGGAAGGCGGGCCGAGGCGATGGAATAGTCTTTGGGCTTCGCCCGAGATCGTTCAAGGATTTTCTTTGATTTTTCTTTTAAATAAATCAGAAAATGCAAATAGCAATTAGAAAATAGCAAATGACTTTGGAAAAATTCGAGAAAATTCTATAAAATATATCCAAGCATATAGAATCTAAATAAAATAGTTTTGACAATTGTTGATGTTGGGATTAAGCACATTAAATCAATTTGTCCTTAAAGTCCAATTTAAGCTTTTAAATTAATATTCAAATAATCCAAAAGGTAAATTCTCTTGCTATCAATATTTAAAAGATTTTTAAAGCTCGAATTTTGGGATGTTACAAACCTCCCCCTTAAGCGAATCTCGTCCCGAGATTAGGCTAGCTAGAGAAAAGGCTAGGAACTCGGCTTTTAACTCTTCTTCACGCTCCCACGTTGCTTCTCCTTACAGTGGTTACTCCTTTGGACTTTGCGTAAACGAACGGTCTTGCTTCAGTGCGGCGCTCTGCGACATCCAAAATCTTGACAGTCGCTCTTTGTATGTGAGATCTTCCTTGATTCAATTGACTCCAACGGGTGCGCTTCTCGCACACGAAGACACTTCTTGGTGAGAGACATGAAAGACATCATGCACTCGCTAACGATCGCGGTAACTCCAAGCTGTACGCAACTTCTCCACGGCGTTCCAAAACCTTGAATGGACCCACATACCTTGGAGCAAGCTTCCCTTTGGTGTGGAATCTCTTAACACCTCCGAGCGGAGTAACTCGAAGATACACAAAATCCTCGGTTCAAAGTCGAGGTCACGACGACGATTATCGGCATAACTCTTTTGCTCGGTGGGCTATCTTTAGTCTTTCTCTCGATCATAGCAACTTGTTCTTGACTTCTGAATAATATCGGCCCGAACACTACACGTTCACCTATCTCTCGACCAATTCAACGGAGTTCTCGCAGTACGACCATACAAAGCTTCAAATGGTGACATCGCAAGCGGCTTGATAAGCGTTGTTGTACGAGAATTCGCATACGGCAAACTTTTATCCCAAGCGGTAGCATTAGCTAAGGCACGGTGCTCTTAACATATCTTCTAATATCTGGTTGACTCTTTCATCGGTCCATCATGCGTGGATGATAAGCGATCTTGAAATTTAGGTGAGTTCCCAGGGCTTCATGTAGACTCTGCCAAAAACGAGAGGTGAATTGAGATCCTCGATCTGACACTATCTTCTTAGGCACACCATGCGGTCGACGATTTTGACATATACAACTCGCCAAGCGGTCTCTGAGTAAGTGGTTTTGGTGGCAAGAAATGGGCAACCTTAGTCAAACGATCCACTATTACCCAAATCGAATCATAACCTGATTGAGTCTTGGGTAGACCGGTAATAAAATCCATACCGATCTCTTCCCACTTCCATTCTGGTATCTTCAGCGGTTGTAGCAATCCTGCTGGTCTCTGATGTTCGGCCTTTACTTTCTGACACACGTCACATAAGGCAACGAACTCTGCGACGTCTCGCTTTAAGTTTGGCCACCAAAACTTATTCTTAACATCCTGATACATCTTAGTGCTTCCAGGGTGAATTGAATACTTTGAGTCATGGGCTTCCTTCAGAATCAGCTGTCTTAATCCATCCATATCCGTACACGATACGCCCATTGATCCACAAGATATCCACGATCATCTATGGTGAAGTCTTTAAATTTTCCTTCGACATCTTCTTCTTGAGATCAAGAAACTCGTAATCCTTGGGTTGGGCTTCACGAATCTGTTTCTCCGAGTAGATTGCACTTCCAAATGGCCACAAATCCTTCGGAACAACTTCTAGTCGTAGCTTCGGAATTCCTCCCAAGTTACAACACAACTCTTTTGCTTCCGAGCATTGCAAGTAGCTCTTACGACTCGGTGCATCTGCAACTACATTGGCCTTACCGGGATGGTAATGGATTCCAAGATTATAATCCTTTATTAATTCCACCATCTTCTCTGTCTCATGTTCAAATCGATCGAGTGAATATGTACTTGTGCTCTTATGATCTGTAGACTTCACAATGATTCTCGATGAGATAATGACGCCAAATCTTCAAAGCATGCACTACGGCGACTAATTCCAAATCATGGGTAGGATAGTTCTCTTCATGAGGCCTTAATTGCCTTGACGCATAAGCGATGACTCTTCCTTCTTGCATAAGGACACATCCTAATCCTTGACGCCAAGCATCACAAGAGATATCAAAATCCTTACTAATATCCAGCAAAACTAGCATCGGGTGAAGTCAAACGTTTCTTCAATTCTTGAAAACTTTCTTCACAAGTGGGGTCCAAATAAACTTCTTCTCTTTCTTCAACAATTGCGTAAGAGGTTTAGCAATCGTTGAGAACCCTTCAATGAAACGACGATAGTATCCCGCCATTCCCAAGAAACTACGAATTTGAGTAACCGTCTGGGTTGCTCCCAATTCATTACTGACTTTAACCTTCCCGGTCAATGCTACTCCTTCTTGTCATTACATGACCGAGAAAATCAACTTTCTTCTTCCAAAAGTCACACTTGCTAAACTTGGCATACGGTGATGCTCTCGAGCTTTCTAGGATTAATCTCAAATGTTCTCAGATGTTCTTCTTCCGACTTTGAGTATACCAAAATATCATCAATGAATACTACCACGAACTTATCCAAATATTCCATGAATACTTTGTTCATCATGTTCATGAAATAGGCGGGGCATTAGTCAATCCAAAAGACATGACTAAAACTCATAATGTCCATACCGGTTGAGAAAGCGGTCTTTGGTACATCCTTAGGATAAATCTTCAAGCGATGGTAACCTCGATCGTAGATCGATCTTGGAGAATACTCGGCTCCTTTCATCCGGTCGAACAAATCATCTATTACGGGTAATGGGTACTTATTCTTGATGGTGACTTCGTTGAGAGAACGATAATCGATACACATTCTCATACTTCCATCTTTCTTCTTGACGAACAAAGCGGTGCTCCCATGGCGATTTAACTAGGTCTTACAAAACCTTTCTCTAGTAGTTCTTCTATCCGCTTCTTCATTTCCACAAGTTCATCGACCGCATCCGATAGGGTCTCTTGAAATTGGTCTTTGTTCACGGCACTAGATCGATGACAAACTCAATGTCACGGTCGGTGGCATTCTGGTAATTCTTCCGAAATACATCCGGTAATCTCGACTACGTGTACGTCTTCCAAAGAAACCGTCTTCGATCGTTGACTACCAAATGTCCATCACGCACTGAGGTGGCTAGAAATTCAACTTTCTTTCCTGTGGTATCCTCTATTGTTACGGCTCTTCGGCCACAATCTAGCACTGCTTTATGTTTGGATAACCAATCCATACCAAGGATGACATCTATGGTCTGAGTGTCTAGAACTATTAGGTTGGCTAGAAACTCAACTCCAGCTATGAGTAGCCTAGCTCCTAAACATCCAACTTTAGAACTTAGCTCTGCTCCAGGCGACTGGACTAACAGAATATGCTTAAGATGCATAACTTCCAATTTGTTCTTAGTTGCAAAAATTCCAGAAACAAACGAATGCGAAGCTCGTAATCAAGCAGGCGATGCAGTCTCGAATTTACTAGGAACTTACCCATTACAACGTCGGGTGCTTCTTGGGCTCCTTCTAGAGTGACGTGGTTGACACGGCCTCGACCATTGATGGCGGTGCTCCTCCGGATTGACCGGTAGCTTGAGAAGTTCCTTGATGGTTGCCTTGTACTCGTGTCTTGGCTGGTGTGTTCCCAAGGTTGAAGCGTACTGGAGTGATAGTCCCATTCTGCGGACATCGGTTGGCGAAATGCCCTGGCTGACGACAGGTAAAGCAAACTCTGGTTGTATTCTGTGGGTTGCTTACTGGATTGGAGTTGACTGGTGCAGGGTTGCGAAAGTTACGAGCAATCGGGCGAGTCTTGAAGTTGGTGCGGGTGGTCCGCGAGTGCGTGGTGGAAAACGGCTAAACTGCGGTGGAATCATTCTTGCCCTCAGCTGGGGTTGGTGACTTCCTTCTTTGAGCCATTCGCGCTACGATGATCTTCCAATTCCTTGCGCTTATCCTCTAGAATCAAAGCCTTGTTGATCAACTCTTGAAAATCAGGAAAGGTGTGGGCAATCAAGTTGACTTGAAGTCCGGTGTTCAATCCTTTCAGAAAACGACTCTGACGAGCCTTGTCAGTGGCGACATCTTCTGCAGCATATCGAGCAAGTTGTGAGAACTTGTTGAGGTAATCAGTCACTGACATTCCTCCTTGCTTGAGAGCACGGAATTCATCCTTCTTTAGATCCATGATCCCTTCTGGTACATGATACTGGCGAAAAGCAGTTGTGAACTCTTCCCAAGTAATATCTTGCGGCGTTCCATGCGCTGCACAGAAGTTTTCCCACCATTCGGCAGCAATGCCTTCCATCTGGTGAGAGGCGTACAGAACTTTTTCATGATCGCTGCATTGAGTGATCAGCAGTTTTCTCTCAATGACACGAAGCCAATCATCAGCTTCTACTGGTGAGACATGTCCAGAAAAGGTTGGTGGACGGGTCCTCATAAACTCCGCCAACTTGGATGATCCATTGTGACCATGAGCAACTGGGGCTCCATTGTGATGCTCATGGTTGTTGTTCTGATTATTCATAGCCTGCATCTGATTCATCATGGTGTACATCAGCTGGGTTTGAGCTGTCATGAATGCCCCAAAATTCTGTAGATCGACTGAAGGTGCTTGTGGTGGAATTGCTTCTCCGGGGATTTGCTCCCGTCCTTCTGATACCGGAGTATCAGAACCACTTGCAGCAGCTTGACGAGTCTGAACCATCCGTGAATCTCCAAGGGTTAGATAAGGTAGCAAGCACGAGATAAGGTGTAGAACTAATCAGGGAGGTAAACCCAACAACATATTTTAGGGAAACTCAACTGAAACTCTTATATTGATTAAGATAATAGTATGGCTTGCAACAAATGCCTAAGGGCCTTTGCAGCTCATACTTGCACACAAAAATAAGGACGAACTTAAGCACACCAAACTACCGCCTAAAGGGCGACTCAAGACATAAAGCGGCTAAGCTCAAACAACGCGAGCAGACTACTCAATCAAATAGCCTCCGCACCTTGACGGTGCTCCACTTTCTTGTAGACACGAAAGTGAGTGGCATCCTCATGAACCGATCCCGATGTCCCGGTGGTGCAATAGGAGCAGTGTCCCCGTGCAGTCTTCTTTGGTTCCTCCGCTCACGCCTCTGCTGGCTCTTCTCGTTCGGTAGGTCCATCGCCTTCTTCAGGTCTTCCTCTTGCATCTTCTTCGTGATCGTGTCGCCCATAAAGAGTTTCTTCTAATATGGCGATCCTTTCTCACTCTCGAAGAGTCTCATAGGTACACTCCACTCTGAGCGGCTAACTCCAACGATTCCTCCCGAGCAATGCGAATCGGGCGAGATGCACGACGGTGGCGTTGTCTTCTCCTTCCGTAGACGGAAAGCGTGCAAAGCAAGATCCACGTCGGATGTGCGGGATGATAACGAAAAGCGTGTCACGAAGCTCTCGAGTAGATGTTGCAGATCCTCGGGATGGCAAGGCGTGAAGACTCTGGATTGCTTCAATCCAAATACTCCTTCGAGCCGAGATGTTCAATGGTTTACTCGCCTTGGTGTTACGCTGGCGAGGCGGTCAAATGGCGATTACTCCACGATCTCGGCTGCTCACAATCCAAGCACCGCCACGGTACAATGGACGATCGAACCCTCCAAGTACTTGTAGCAACTTCCAAAGCTCGGCGGCAAGTACTCCCTTGCGCTCTCCATAACTTTGAAGACGAGGCATCTGTCAAGATGGACAAGGATATGAAAACAACTTTAAAACAGCGGGGAGAGAGAAAGAATTTCAGCAATAGTTGAGTCAAGAGAGACATGAGATGAGTTAAGGAGTTCAATTAATCTTGCAAGTTAATTTTGCTTTAGAAAATAGTTTGGACTCACTAAGAACGGCCAATCTAACTAGGGTCAAGACCTACAGTCAGGATGGCTCTGATACCACCTCTGTCGGGACCCAAATATGCAAATCTGGACCCTCTGTGTATTCTGCACTAGTCCAGGATCACGCTAGTGCACACAATATCAACATTGATGAAATATCACATCCATACACGAATATAAGAATAAACGAGTACATTTAAATAACAAATAACTGTTGGGACCTTATGGTCGAGTTTTACATTTATTAAGCCATGCAAGGCTGACAATAAAGAAATAACTGCAGCGGAAACGAAATAAACTCCGGTAGGCTCCCATCAATTTACCACAGCAACCGATCGATCAAGACCCTAACGCTCAACCTTCAGAGAACTCTTCTTCAAAAGCAAAGACGACTCCTCCATACATTGATTTGTTTAGCAAGAGTGAGTACACACCGTACTCGCAAGTCATACCACAGAATGCATTTATACATGATGGCTTATTCCAAAGAAATGGCTTCTGTGGTTATTTTGCAGAAATGCAACATTTGCAATTGAATACAAATAATAGATTGAAAGCATAATTCAAAATAAATAGACAATAATGAGTTAACAATTGATTTCACAAAGGACACACAGTCTAATCAAGTTCTTTCACACAGCTGAACAAGTTATCTCACACAGCTGACCCTTCCCAATTGTTTTATGAAAATCTACCCTCGTGTGAAATTCCGAGCATGTCCATAACCGAGGACGCGCTATTGAATAGATTGGTTTAAACACTCTGCAGAGGTTGTACACTTTACCCACACGATGAAACCAACCGGATCAGAGTTGATCACAACAAAACCTTTCAGAGACTTCATCTCAAACAATGACACTCCTGGTGTGCTTTACTGCCGTTCAATTTGTACACACAGCCCTTGGAACGACACACACCATTGGACAGGATGCAATAATCGTCCCGCGATGTGACATATCACACCTCCGACCCATCACATAGCTTAAATACAACCCGAGTTGTCAATGTCAAGACTCCATAACTTACTAAGTCGGGCCCACCCATACTAGGCATGTGGTCGCATGAAGAAGGCCCAGTTCAATGGCGCACAAAGTTAAGTCCTTAATTGACTAAGGCAAGACTTCCGCTTTTCCCAAATCACAAAGTTTAAATCACACAGATCCACCATTCACACAGAATCCACCACTTGCCTCAGTCTAAATCTTTTCCCACCTCGTTGATTAAGTGCAACACATGCCATCAACGAGTAACAAAGACACAAGACACACAGATTCATCACACGGTTCCATAATCACTTAGTTAAGTTTATAATTGCAACTCTCACATGAAATGATGACTCGTGGCATGGCTAAGGCCTAATCAGATCTAACCAACCCACGTTGGTGCTACAATAATACCAACTAATAATTAATCAACCTAGGGTGACAAAAGATCATGGCATACAATAGACAAGGTGGCATAACAATTTGGATTAATAACTACACCCAAAAGCATTTAAATAAATACTTGAAATAGAATGCAATACATTGAAATAAAGTATTTTGAAAATCGGGTTCAAAATGATCAAAGGTATAACTTGCCTTGGAATAGATCTAGATATTGGTCTTGGTCTTGAGGTGCTCCTTCTTACGCAAAATTCCTCAAGTATCGACGCCTACTGCAAAACGAGACAAAAGAAACAAAACAAATAAATAACAGAGGCAAAACAAACTCCAAAAATCAAATAAAATTCACCATTAAATAGATCTTAATTTTATATGAATTTACAAATTTGAATGGGCTTAATTGGACTTCGGATGCAAAAGATATGGGCTTTGGAAGATTGGAAAAATCAATTAAACCCTAAATTGGATTTTCTCGAATTTCCGAATTAATTTTATAAAGGAAAATCGAATTAATGCGCAATGCTTGCGTTAGTAGGAAAAAGAAATTAATTAAAAACCGATCGACAGTGGGCCCCACCCGTCGGTGGCTCGACCACGGTGGACTGGGTTCACCGAGCCGAGGCAAAGCTGGCGCGGTGAGCTGGACCACGCAGGCACGCGCTGGTGCTGATCTGGCGCCACGCGTTGCACACGTAGGCGACAGAGCGGCACGAGAGGTCGACAATGCGCCGACGAGTCATGGCCGACGGCGGCGCTGCTGGGACCAAGGGTATCACCGCGATCGATCGGCGGCGAAGTCGCCGGCGACCAAGGGTACCAGAGCATTCCTTGCGCTTATTGCGCACCTAGTGCCGACCTCACCAAAGAATGTGAAGTGACGGCGGCGACGGCGGCGGTGGAGAAGAAACGGAGGCGAAGTCACGGCTATTGTCGGACGGCGGCGATGGGACTCTGGCGACGAAAGCGCTACCGAGGTGGCTCGAGCGACACCGAGCCCGAGGAGGCGGACGACACTACCGATTCGGGCGACGGCGGCGGTGCAAACGGCGAAAACCCGAGGCGGCGAAAGTTTGGATTTTGGGCTAATGTGGGGCTCGAGCGAGAGATCGACGGCGTTGCTATGGGATGCGAGGACGAGGGGAACCCTAGGGTGTATTTATAGGGCTCGGGAGCGATCGAGATGGAAACCCCAATTGAGTCCGTCTCGGCCACGCTTGGGATCTTCCGGTTTTAGGAGATAGAGCGAGATTTGAAGGTTAATTCGGTTGGGGATGGATACTGGAATAGCCGGGCTCTGATTGGTGGGGTTGGCGCGAGAAATCAGCGGCGCTGCGCTGCTTTTCGGACGAGCTCCTTCGGGCGAAAAATGGCGGACAGACGAGAAAGCGGGAGGAAGAAGACCGTGTCGGAGACGACGACCTCGGCGGGCCCACGCGTCAGAGAGAGAAGGCGAGAAGCGCTGGCCGAGATCCAAGCGTCGCCACGATCCGACGGCGGCAGCAAGCCGAGCGAGGAAGTCGGGCCGAGGCGATGGAATAGTCTTGGGCTTCGCCCAAGATCGTTCAAGGATTTTCTTTTGATTTTTCTTTTAAGTAAATCCAGAAAATGCAAATAGCAATTAGAAAATAGCAAATGGCTTGGGAAAAATTCCAGAAAATTCTATAAAATATATCCAAGCATATAGAATCTAAATAAAATAGTTTTGACAATTGTTGATGTTGGGATTAAGCACATTAAATCAATTTGTCCTTAAAGTCCAATTTAAGCTTTTTAAATTAATATTCAAATAATCCAAAAGGTAAATTCTCTTGCTATCAATATTTAAAAGATTTTTAAAGCTCTGAATTTTGGGATGTTACAAACCTCCCCCCCTTAAACGAATCTCGTCCCCGAGATTCCGGCTAGCTAGAGAAAAGGCTAGGGAACTCGGCTTTTAACTTGAGGAGGTGTGGTGGGATAAAGTCGCGAGGATAGACAAGCTGCAGAACCCGGAGCTGGTGTACTCGACCTTCGCTAGGTCGACCATGAATGTGAGTATTTTTGCAGAATACTTATATAAGTGGCTTTCCTTTCTTCTTCATCTTCTTCTTCTTGCAGAAAGCTCTGGAGCAAATTGCCGTTGTCGGTGAGTATCATCGACAACTTTTAGAGCTACGACAAGAGAAGGAAGAACTCTGCATATGGCAGAGAGATGGTAAGTCACTGTTGCTCATAGTCGTTTTCGACTTGACTATTCGTATAGTGTTTACGAGAGTTGTCATGGAAAAACTCATGACAAAGTATTGGTCGCAAAGAGCTTACGGCTACTTACGACCAGTAAGTGGTCGTAGAAAAACTTACGACCATGACATAGTCGTAGAAAAACTTACGACTAGGTCGGTGGTCGTAGAAGGACTTGCAACCAATCTACCGATGTTTATCTTCATTTTTGTCCTCTGTAGGCTAAAAAGCGACACGAAGACCTTAGCTGACTCACTCGATTATGAAAAAGAGGAGTCGAGAAAGCTAAGGGACGAAGTATTAGTCCTCTCGGATAGACTACGAGAAGCCATCTCTGCATCTAGAAAATTGCAGGAAAAAATAAACAGTAAGTGCTGAACTTAAGACTGCTTTTATCTTTAACCTTTACCCAACTCTCATTTCTTTTCCAGAAAAAGAAGATGAGATGCGGAAGCTCCGGACCGAAGTTGAAGAAAAAGCTTTGGTTATTCAGGAGTTTTCTCGCATTACCAAGAACAAGGATCAAGAACTCGAGGGTCTGAGAACTCAAGTAACAGGTAAGCAATTCTTTACCTGTTGTCTTTTTCGAGTATTTTTCCTTTTCTAATGCTAATTTCTTGTTCAGGAATTGCTGAGTCCGTCCGCATTGCTAAGATGAATGAAGAGGACATCAGAGCATGGGAGAAAAAGCATGCTGAAACCATTGCTTCCCATGAAGAAGAGGTCAAGAAATTGGATTCTCAACTAGTAGGTAAGAAATGCTTTTACCTACAATTATCTTTGTGTTATCTTCCTCTAGAAGTTTATTTTTGTTTGACCGGTTATATTCTTTTCAGAACAAGTGGTCGAAAACAAGAAACTTCGCGAGGCTTCGACTCGTACCCAACAGGAGATGGAATCAATGAAGACTAGTCTTCAAAGCAACATCACACTCCTGAACAATGTACTTGGTGAGCTACATTCTGAGGGAAAAACTCCTCGAGAAGATAGTGTAGTTGCTCACATAAGTACCATTGGGGAACAAGTCGGAAACTTACAAGAAATGGTGACCACTCAAGGCTAATCGTGAATCAATAAGGAGGCGATCGAAGCTGCGCATGAAATTACGCCCGCGAAACTTAAAGCTCGAGACCCCTGCCTTAATGTGCAACCAATTGAAGCCGACTTCGACTGCCCTGAATCAGAGGCAAGTCGATTGATTGAGGAAATGCAATCGGTTGGCAAAAAGGTAGCGGAGGAAATGCAGCTAGGCATTCCCCCTTCAGAGTAATCTTGTAACTACTTTGTAAGGCAAACAATTTCTGTTGACGAGAAATATATGATCCATCTTGTTTCCTGCAAATCATCTTGTCGAGTGGTTAGCAACCCGAAAGATAACTAACGAATGAAAAACCAAAAGACTGAAGTTAAATTAATAACTTTATCCTAGGCCATCTTGTTTCCTGCAAATCATCTTGTCGAGTAATTAGTAACTCAAAAGATAATAAACGAATGAAAGACTAAGAATTGAAGTCAAGTTAATAACTTTATCCTAGCCCTCGACTATTTGCTTAGTTTGTTTGGACAATCTA
This sequence comes from Hsuehochloa calcarea, assembly GCA_036346395.1. Taxonomy (NCBI): domain Eukaryota; kingdom Viridiplantae; phylum Streptophyta; class Magnoliopsida; order Poales; family Poaceae; genus Hsuehochloa; species Hsuehochloa calcarea. The sequence continues at coordinate 16,439,775 of CM070602.1, read as the reverse complement.
AGTAAATAGTGTGTGAAATGGGGTTTCTGAAAACAAAGAGAGGTTTATTTAACTTATAGTTTTTGTTATGGTTGTCAAGCACTGGTCGAAAGAGTAGAAACGACTCGACTCTAGGAAGTTCCTTCTAGTGGGCAGGACCACGTGCAGAGAGGAAAGGCTTCGACTAGGTGATGTTACCATCTCCGACTGGTTTAATCGAACCAAAAACAACAACTTGAGTTAAGCAAACGTCTTAGAGGACTTTGATAATTCGTTCGCCCTTTTTTGGTGGACTTGATAAGTCTTTTCCAGTAGCAAAAGTGGGAGACTGAGCGACGCTATGAAGTTCCTTCTAGTGGGCAGGACCACGTGCAGAGAGGAAAGACTTCGACTAGGTGTGTCTCTTCCTTCGACCAGTTAAAACGAATCGAGTACACCAAAGGTAGTCGAATAAACATAAGAAAGTGCACTCTACTTAGAATATTTTTCAAAATTACTGAAAAAATAAACTAAGGTTAAAAGAGTTGGCTTTGAGAACATTTCGACTAGATAGAACCTGAGCTCTCTGTATTGGCAACAAAAGTGAGTAACGAGTCGATGCTAGGAAGTTCCTTCTAGTGGACGGGACCACATGCAGAGAGGAGAGACTTCGACTAGATGATGTTACTTGCCTTCGACCAGTGTAGAGAAAACTGGGTGTTTTTGGATCAAAGTCGAAAGATTATAAAAGCACTACTCAAAAATAAGACAAAAGAGGTAGAAGGAACCTGGACCTTTATTGCCTGAGAGGTTGGTCACACATAGAATTTGCGTAACTGGTCGATGTTCCAAGAATTTGAGAGAACATGCCCATCTTCCATTGCTAGTCGTACCGACCCTGGACGAGTTACTTCGACCACTGTGTAAGGACCTTCCCACTTGGGAGAGAGTTTATTCCGATTAGACTTGGATTGGCAGAGCCTCAATACCAAGTCACCTACAAAGAAGGTCGCGAGGTCGACCTTACGATCGTAGTATCCGCGTAGGGCTTGTTGGTAGACCGCAGAACGGATTAGGGCCATGTTTCTCCTTTCTTGAGTAGGTTAATGTCATCCGCCGAAGTTGTTCCCGGTCGGAGTTGTTGAAGGTTTCAACCCGTGTCGACCGCAATTTTAGCTCCGAGGAAGCATGGCTTCGCTCCAACACTAGAAAGAATGGTGTTTCGCCGCCGACTAGTGGTCGTATGAAGCGCCCATAATACGGAAGGTAACTCTTGTACCCAAGCCCCGAGCGCTTAACAAGTCGGGTCGAAGACTCGGTTTTAATTCCTCGCATTATTTGGCCGCTTGCACGCTCGACCGCCCGCTGCTTTGGGGATGTGCAGCGAAGCATAACATAACTTGGTACCCAACTCGCCGCAAAATTCACGAAATTTTGCACTTGCGAATTGTTTACCATTGTGTGTAATTATCCGACTCGTAACTCCAAATCGGCTAATTACGCATCTCATCATGAACCTTTTTGCTGCTTCCGTTGTTATCCCAATTACAGGTTCGGCTTCGATCCATTTTGTGAACGTGTCAATGACCACAAAAAGGAATTCGAAACCTCCTGGAGCTTTGGGAAACGGTCCTAGGATATCGAGACCCCAGGTCGCAAAAGGCCAAGAAAGAGGTATTGTCTGTAATGCTTGAGCTGGTTGGTGTATTTGTCTACCATAAAATTGGCATTGGACACACTTTTTAACCACCTCTTTAGCATCGTACAGAGCTGTAGGCCAGTAGAAACCTTGTCGAAATGCTTTACCGACCAATATTCTGTAGGAAGCATGCGTCCCACAGATGCCACTGTGTATATCATGAAGGAGTGTTATTCCTTCGTTTTGTGGAATGCATCGCATGAGTATCCCTTGGGTTCCTCGTTTGTAGAGGACTCCTTCGACCAAAGTATACATTTTGGCTTTTCGGGATAAACGATCTGCCTCAAGATCATCTTCGGGTACGGAACCCTTGTGAAGATACTCGTAGATGGGAGTCATCCGTATCCTCGTAGTCTAGCGAGGCCATCTCAATAGGAGGTGTCTCGGTTCTTCGACTGAGACGGCTTTGGAGTTGCTCCAAGAAAACTCCTTTGGTGCTTGTAGATCGGGAAGAAGCCATCCGAGCAAGTTGGTCTCATGAGGAAATTATCCTTCGAGGGATGAATTGTACCTCGAAACCTAAAAATACTTTTCTAGCTTACGCATCCGATAAGTACCGAGACATTATCGAGCCAGAGCACCGTACTCTTTCCGACTTGATTCACGATCGGCTGAGAGTCTCCTATCACGAGTAGTCGACGAATCGAGAGTGCTTTCGCACTCGTATGCCGCCTAGCAAACCTTCGTACTCGCCACATTGTTCGTGGCCGAAAGTTTAATTGTATGGCATACTTTAAGGTTTCTCCTAGGAGATACCAGACCACCCGACTTCGAGCCACTTAAAGTAAGTGACCCGTCAAAGTACATCATCCACCGGTCGTGGGAATCAGATCGGGATCCTGAACAGTTCAGATTTGTCCATTCGCGACAAAGTCTACTAAGATCAGGATTTTATGGTCGTCGGGACACGAAATGGAGGTCGAACTCCCAAGTTTGATCGACCATTTTGCCATGCGCCCCATTGCTTCCTTATTATGGAGGATTACTCCCAAAGGAAACTCGCAAGCACTGACTATTTGGTGCGTCTCAAAATAATGCCGCATTTCCTCTCAAGACATGAGGAGGGCATATAGAAATTTTTGGACTCGAGGGTAACGCTCCTTAGGCCGTGTAAAACTTCACGACGAGTAAACCGGTCGTTGTGCGTCGCCACGCTCTACGACCCGATCGCGCTTGTTGCCGTGGCGTGGCGACTAGGTAAATTAAGAGCGCCTCTTCCGCTTTGGCGAAACCGTAGCAGAGCACTCGAAAGGTACCTCTTGACATCCTCGAAGGCGCGCTTGCCTCGCTCGACCACTCAAAACCTTCATGTCTCCCGAGAAGCTTAAAGAAAGGTAGTCCTTTTCTCCTAGTCGTGCGATGAAACGACTTAAAGCCGCCATGCACCCAAAGTGAGTTTCGGACTTCCTTTTTGTGGTCTGAGGGCGATCCGAGGATGGCCTTTATTTTCTCAGATTTGCTTCAATTCCTCGCTCGGATACTAGGAATCCAAGCAATTTTCTCAAGAAATTCCAAACACACACTTCTCGGGATTAAGTTTTAAGCGGTGCTTTACGAGGTTGTCGAATGTTTCTTGTAGGTCGGTGATATGATTAAATTTCTTAACGCTTTTACGACTAGATCATCAACATAGGCTTCCAGATTCGCCTAATTGAGATGAAAAGTCGATTGCATTAAGCGTTGAAAGAAGCACCGCATTCTTTAGACCAAATGGCATTTTGACATAGCAAAAGGTACCAAATGGTGTAATGAATGCGGTCTTTTCTTCATCGCTCGACAAATATTGATCCGTGATATCCGAATATACATCTAAAAACTTAATATTTCACAACTCGCAGAGAATCAACCAACCGATCGATACGAGGTAAAGGAAAATCATCTTTTGGACAAGCTTTATTAAGATCAAGAAAGTCTACGCACATACGCCATTTGCCGCTTGACTTTTTGACCATTACAGGTTAGCCAACCACTCTGGGTGGTTGACTTCTCTTATAAAGCCTGCTTTAAGTAGCTTATCCAATTCTGATTTAATAGCATCTCGTCGATCAGGGGCAAATCTTCGTAATTTTTGTTTTACGGGTACTTTATCAGCCGTAAAGCTAGCTCGCGGCTCGATCACCTCCCGGGACTCGGGCATGTCGGATGCTTGCCGCGAAGACATCTGCGTTAGCTCGGAGGAAGGTGATGAGGCATCTTCCTATTTGGGGTCGGAAGTCTCCCAATGCGAGCAGCCTCGAGGGTTTCTGCGTCCGAGGAACCTCTTTGACTTGGTCGTTCGGCTTTGGTGCAGCTTTAGGCTTCGACTTGCTAGTCGAAGGCTGACTTTCGTCTCGAGTTGGTATTTGACCAACCATCTCGAGGGATCGACGGTCGCAGTTATACGCCATCTTCTTGTCACAATGAATTGTGATCACTCCTTTGGGACCTGGCATCTTAAGACATTGATACACATAATGAGTAGCCATTAAGAATTTTGCCAAAGTTGGTCGTCCGAGTATGGCGTTATATGTCGTATCGAAATCGACCACATCAAAGGAGACTTTCTCTGTCCTGAAATTACTTGGTGAGCCAAATGTTAAAAGAAGAGAAACTTGACCAAATGGTTTGGCCGAAGACCCCGGTACGATTCCATGAAAAGAGTATCGTACCAGTCTTACCTTTGTACCGGTACTTGCATCTCGTCCAGGGCATTAGTAAATAGTATGTTCAAAGAACTGCCACCATCAACCAACACTCGATTGACCCGACAGTTGTTGATGGTGGGTTCGACCACAATCGGATATCGACCTGATCGATTCGAAGTGATCGGGCAATCACCCTTCTCGAAAGAAATGGTAACTTCCGACCACTTCGGTAGGTTATTAACAAGAGGAGTTTCTATAGAGTTTACCTCTCGTCCGGCAGCTTTGAGTTGTCGTTTCGACTCGTATGTCGATGATCCTCCGTAGATGTGCTTTACGGTATGTTGCGGATCTTGGAACGGTATCTCTTCATCATCCGACGACTTTTGGCCACTCGTATTCCCTACTTGCTCGAGAGTGGGGAGTGGCTCTTTGCCGTTGTAGTAGTCCTCGAGCTTTCTTTGGAAAACTCGGCAGTTGCGGAGGTCATGTCCTTCCTTTTTATGAAAAGGACACCACCTTGGTTTGTCGTTCCTACGATCAGGGCGCTTACCTTTGCCTTGATCATGGTACGACTTGATGGTTCGGAGCTCTTTATCTTTCACGGCCAAGACCTCCTTGAAACCACTGGTTTGTGGTTTTTGACTTTTTATTTTCTTCTTGGACTTCTTTCTTACTTTCTTATCCTTACCAACTTCACCTGGCTCTCGAGGAGTGTACGTTTCTCGATCAATAGTGTTGTTCCACTCGACCGCCTCAGAAGCAGTCGCATATCGATCGGCCATCTCGAAGAGCTCGCAGCGATGTTGGGAGGATTCAAAGCAATATCCTCTGTCATCCTTCTACTACGGACTCCTTGCTTAAAAGCCCTGATCACAGATGAGTCAGAAATTTCCGGAATTGAGTTACGAACCTGACTAAAGCATTTGATGAATTGACGCAAAGTCTCGTTGTTGTTCTGTTTTATCCGGTGCAAGTCGTCTTCCTTTCCAGGGCGGTTGTATGTGCCTTGAAAATTTGCCTGTAGAAGATCGCAGAGGTGTTGCCAAGAGTAAATCGACTCGAGTGGTTGGTTTAATAACCACGATCGAGCAGATCCTTCAAGCACAGTCGGAAGGTAATTTGCCATTACATGCTCTCCTCCTCCCGCCGCTCGGACAATTTGTTGTATAGATCTCAAGAAATTCGATGGGATTTTGAGATCCATCAAACTTCTCCATGTTCACCGGTCGAAAATGAGGTGGCCAAATGAACTACTCAAGGTCAGCAAAATGCGGCATCCGTAATTACTTCTTGACGCCTTCTTTGCAGAAAGAAGGGTTAATATCACCAGTGATCGATACGACGATACCCAAAGAACAGCCGACTGTCCCGTAGTAGGTCTCACTCGCGAGAATACTCCTCGCACTCCATCCGTTGTGGATTTCTTTGTCGAAATGGTGAATGATCACCTCTCAGGGGCTTCTTGATCATCACCAATCAAATGTATTTCTCGAGTAGGGATCGATGCGACTTATGGCCGTGTCGATTTCACGTGGTGAAATATTTGAATGATCGGTAGCCGAGGAAGTCGCATTGCTACGACTACCTGAATGATGTCGACGAGGTTCTTCCAGTCTTGTCATCACTGTTCGAAGCCTTTGTGCAATCTCTTCGGCAAAGAGATCGTACCCTGGCGTTCGAGCAAGCTCTTGATTGGGATTTTCGAGCAAATCGTTGATGTCCTGGAGTTCTTGTACCTCCTTCGACTGATGTTGAATGCGCCTACAGATTCTTACGGCTGCAATTTTCTTAGTCGGATGGCCTCAAAATCCTCTCCATCGATCTTTGAGGCCTTCTCGGTGGAGTGCGAGAATATCGAGGACTTCCTCGCTCATCATCAGTGTTGGTTACGTCTGTCACCGGTGGTGCCCTTGCCATTACCACGAGGGGCGGTGTGTGATCTTCGGGAGTGTTCTTATCTCGGCCTCCATGAGGTCGACTCGATTTGAGGAAGGACGAAGACCTCCCGCTGATGATTCTCACTTGCGCCGAGGCCTCCCGCTGAGGAGTACTCGAGAGACACCATCTGGCGACTTGGAGCAATCCCCTCCAGGTAGGGGAACTCTGGGTTATAACTGTCTCCGTCCGCAAATGAGATCTGCGGAAAGACGGTCGAATTTGTAGGAAAAGCATGCTTGATCCCGCCCTCTCTGGATTTACCCTGAGAGAGAGGATCACCAGATGTTGGTGGAGTCCTGGAATGGTGGCCCTCAGAACTTGTCTCACCAGGTCGGACCGCCTTAGGGGGACTTGGACACTTGGAGGAAAAACTCTCGTCGTGTCGTGAGTCCTCCTGGGTGCGGTTCTGGTCAGATTGACCCTTATCCTTTGAGGAATTGGCTCCTCTGTTGGACGTATTGTTGTGGGGGATAAGGATCCCTCCTCAACTCCATTGATGGGATGGTTTCCTGGAGAATGATCTCCGAAGGCAACATCACCATCACGGATGCATCACTCGGCCAGAGTCGAAACCGACATCCATGTCGACGTCACAGAACCGCCAAGTCAAACCAGTTCTCCTCGCTCCATTCTCCGCCATGATTGCATGAGATTGGAAAAAGAGAGTATGTTGACAAGAGATTACCGGAAGATCCCCACGGTCGGCGCCAACTGTCGGTGTATTAGAACCGATCTTACGTAAAGATTATTTGATTCGGGGGGTCTCCTAGAGATGAAATCACGCAGAGTGGTTGACACGGGATGTTTAGACAGGTTCAGGCCTTCTCCGGGGAGAATAACAACCCTACTCCTGTGTGTGTATGGTATTGACTGTATTCTCGATGATCAAGCAAGAAACTAAGACTATTACAGAGAATAATACTTGTGTTTCCCCTTGAGTCGCTCTGTCTTGCCCTTTTTCTTTCACCCTCTGATTGATGTCTTTATATAGTCGTGAAGAAGTAGCCGTTTTGTCCTGCGGAAGAGTCGCCCAATTAAGCCAGTAATGGGCGCATGATGGCAGTAATTACCAGCGCATTGGCTTCTTCACGTCGTCTGGCAGTTATCTTTCAGAGGTAATGGGGTATTTAAGCACTATTATTACGCGGAATAATAGTGCGTGTGGACCGTTCGGATTCCTTAATCAATTGGACCCACTTGCATGTAGGTTTGATTATAAGGTGGTCGTGGTTCACTTGGTCGTAGTAGGACTTACGACTGGGTATAAGTCGTAATAGAGCTTACGACTGTGCAATAGTCGTAGAAGGACTTACGACTGGGTAATGGTCGTAGAAGGACTTACGACTAGGTAGTGGTCGTAGAAGGACTTACGACCATGACATAGTCGTAGTAAGACTTACGACTATAGGGGTGATTGTAGAAGATCTTACAATCACTTAATAGGCCTCCCCCTTATAAATATAAGGGGTACTTCTGGGGACTATGTGACATCATATTTACCCATAATAAGAATTATAGATAAAAGATAAAATGAGGATTACTAGATCCTCGTCAACACCGTTCCTGGTACTCCTCAACAAAACGGTGTAGCTGAACGTATGAACAGAACCATTATTTCCAAAGCCCGTTGCATGTTGTCTAATGCAGGTTTGCATAGGCGTTTTTGGGCTAAAGCCACTTCCACTGCTTGCTATCTTATTAATCGGTCTCCCAATATTGCAATTGAAAAAAAAAACTCCAATTGAGGTATGGTCTGGTTCACCAGCAAATTATTCAGAATTGAAAGTTTTTGGTTGCATTGCTTATGCTCATGTTGATAATGGAAAATTAGAGCCTAGAGCTGTTAAGTGCATCTTTCTTGGTTATAAATCTGGTGTCAAAGGATACAAACTGTGGAATCCTGTAACACGTAAGGTTGTGATTAGCAGAAATATTGTCTTTAATAAATCTGCTATGCTTCATGATAAACTGCCTACTAATGTTCCTGTTGAGAGTAAGCAGAATTCAAGTGTTCAGGTGGATCATCTTATTGGTTCAGATAACACATCAGATAAGGAAAATATTGTTGTTCATGATGCACCTATTGTTGAGAATCCTCCTATTTGTGAGCAGTCACCACAACGGTCCATTGCAGTTGACAGACCTAGGAGGGAGATTAATCCACCCAAGAGATTAATTGAAGAAGCTAATATTGTTGCTTATGCTTTGAGTGTGGCAGAAGAAATTGAAGGTGTGTAAGATAAGTACTCATGATAATTCAGCTGATATGATGACAAAGGCAGTTCCTATTTCTAAGTTTGAGTTTTGCTCAAGCTTAGTTGGTATTACAGTTTAGTCCTAGAGACTAATTGGCACACAGTGATTCTTTATCTTATTGTGGAGATATTATGGTGATTGAAGATTCTTCATTATTGCTGCAAGAGAAAATTCGTCTCAAGGTGGAGATTGTTGAAATTGTGATCCGAATTGCCTTATCTGGAAGAGTTTGGATTGGTTTCTATTTTAGTGGACAAGTGTCCGACTTGGACTCTACATCCTTTACCTATATATACCCTCAGATGCCTCATATGAAGACGCCGTTCATTGTAATCACGAGCGATTTGTAAACCCTCCACATATAGTGATCATCGCCAAGCAATACCGCGATTTTTCCCGAGGTTTTTCACGTAAAATTCGTGTCTCGCTTTTGCTCTATTTTTCTAACACCCGATGCGCTTGAACGGCTGGCGAACGCGCTGGTCCAGCTTCGCGCCGTGGCTGGCACCGTCGAGCGGCGCAGCTCCAAGGACAGCAAGGACCTTCTCCTGTGGCTCCAGCAGCTCAAGGATGCCGTCTACGAGGCAGACGACGTCCTCGACGACTTCGGCGGCCAGGCACCCCGGCCCGACGCCGACGGCAGGGCCAGCCGCCCGCGCTCCTCCGTCGTCAAGATCGGCAAGCGGCTCCTCGGCGCCGACGAGTCCCTCAACAGGCTCAAGGACGTTGTCAAGAAGCTGTATGCCCTCAACGCTAGCTGTGAGAGGCTGATGCAAGCGGCGGGGTTGGAGGCGTCGGGCACATCGGGCGAACTGAGCGGCCACCGGAGCTCGGACGGCCGTTCCACGGGCTCGGTGCGCCACCATGAGAAGGTGGTCTTTGGGCGCGACAAGGAGCTACAAGAAATGGTGTCCTGGCTCGTCAGCCCGTCCGATGGCCAGGCTCGTCAGTCCGTTCCCATCGCCGCGATCATGGGCCACGGCGGGATGGGGAAGACCACGCTGGCGCAGCTCCTGTTCCAGGACAAGGCGGTGGCCTCGACCTTCAATCTCATGATGTGGGTCCGACCTGCCGGCATGGACGACGAGCTTGAGCTCGCCAGGCAAATCTTGCAGTCCGCGGACATCGAAGTGCCCGAAGGCATGAGGAGCTTCGACTGGCTCCAGAGGACGCTCCGGGAGGCCGTCTCGTCGCACACATTCCTGTTGGTGATTGACGACGTCTGGAACAGGGAGGACATGGGGGAGCATCTCTCCAGGGAGATGTGGTCGAAGGTGTTGGCACCCCTCGGAAACGGGAAACCGGGGAGTAGGATTGTGGTGACCACCCGGGGTAAGATTGTGGCGAAATTGCTGGATGCAAGCAAGCAGGTCTGGCTGAACGGCCTGCCAGTCGACGACATTTGGTCCTTGTTCAAGAGATGTGCATTTGGCGAGGAGGACATCGATAACAGGTATCCCATATTGCGGGAGATTGGGAAGAAAATTGCCGAAAAGCTGAAGGGGTCGCCATTGGCGGCGAAGGCCATCGGGCAAATGCTGGAAGGTAGCCACAGCGTCACCCAGTGGAGGAAGGTTCTTGAGATGGACATCTTTGACAACGTTTCCTCAACGCTAGAGCTGTGTTATCAGAACCTACCGGAGCACCTGCAGCCATGCTTTGCAATCTGTAGCATATTCCCAAAGAATTGGAGGTTCAAGCGCGATAAATTGGTGAAGATTTGGATGGCTCTTGATTTCGTCCGGCCAGCTGGTGGGGATGTCCAGCTGGGGGATGTAGGAAGAGACTACTTCGAGCAGCTTGTCATCAGGTCCTTTTTCCATAAGCAAAAGGTGGGGCGTCGGAGGTACTATTACATTCACGACCTGATGCATGATTTGGCTGAGAAGGTATCTCGGTTTGACTGTGCACGAGTTGAAGGTGTCGATAAGAAAGAGATCCCAAAGACAATTCGGCACTTATCTGTGTCCAGTGATGCCGTGGCACAGCTCAAGAGCCGATGTGATCTCGAAAGGTTGCGCACATTCCTAATACTCAAGCATCCTTCATCATCCTTGAATCAACTGCCAGGTGATCTTCTCGCCGAACTGAAAGGTCTTCGTGTGCTTGGTTTGGAAGGCTGCGATATGGTTGATTTACCGGAGAGAATTGGTCATCTGAAACGTCTTAGATACCTGGCTCTTTGTAAAGCAATCACGAAGCTTCCACAAACAGTGGCAAAGCTCTCTCATCTTCAGACCTTGAGCATTCCTAAGAGGTCCCACCTCAAGGAGCTCCCAAAAGATATCGTTAACTTGAAATGTCTGCAGCATTTGGATATGGATACATCGAAAATTGTCGGTATTGGCAAACTTGTCCACCTTCAGGGATCAATTGAGTTCCATGTTAAAAAGGAAAAGGGGCATACTTTAGAGGACTTGAATGAAATGAGTGATCTTCGCAAAAAACTCCATATCAAGAACCTTGACCTTGTAACAAGTAGACAGGAAGCCTGCCAAGCCGGACTAAGCAAGAAGCAGAATGTTAAGGTGCTGGAATTGGAATGGAACTGTACTGGTAAGAGTATCCCCTCTGTTGACGCCGATGTCTTGGATGGCCTTGAACCGCATCAAAATGTTGAGGAGCTTCATATTAGAAGATATCATGGTAACAGATCACCAAGTTGGTTGAACATAAGCTTAAACGAGAGAACCTTTTACCTTAAATCCTTGTATCTGATCAATTGCAGAAAGTGGGAGGTCCTGCCTCCTCTGGGGCATCTTCCTTGCCTTGAGGTTTTGCATATGAAAGAGATGTGCTCGTTGAAACAAATTAGCGGTGAATTTTATGGGACTGCTCCGGTTGCATTTCCATGTCTAGTGGACCTTGAATTTGATGATATGCCGCAATGGATCAAGTGGACCAAAGAAGTGAATAGCATTAACATCTTCCCTAGGCTCTGTAAGCTGAAAGTCTTAAACTGCCCTGAGTTGATCAAGGTGCCTTCTTTCCCCCCTTCTGTGAGGAAGGTTACAGTCAAAAATACAGGGTTTGCTGCTCACATGAAGCTATCCTCCTCATCATCGAGAGCTTGCAATTTTGCATTAGAGACGTGCTCTGCCAGCATTCTTACAGATGGCTTGCTGCACCAGCAACAGGTGGAAGCAGTTGCTTTTTTCACCCTGAGGCACTACCAAGATGTAAAGTTTGACGAGCTTCAGGCACTTACTTCACTCAAGAGGCTGCAAATATTTCATTTATACATAACTGATGAGCAGCTGGGTACTTGTTTGAGAGGTTTACAACTGCTTACGTCGCTGGAGATAGTCAACAGCAGCAACATAACTTCTCTTCCAGAGATTGAGAATCCAAGGTGCTTAACAAAGCTCCATGAGCTACAAATTCGGCAATGCTCCCAATTGTCTTCTCTACATTCCTTGCCAAGTTTTGTGACACTGCAAAGTATGTTGATCGAAAATTGCTCCAAGCTCACCGTAGGATCTTTCCCTGACAACTTCGATAGCCTCAACTCTCTGAGAAAACTGAGCATAATGTACTGTGCCGAGTTGGAGTCATTGCCAAGTGGTTTCCCATCTTCACTGCAAGTTTTTCATCTGATTGGGTGCAAACCGACGTTGTTGAACCAACTGCAACTCAAGTATGGACCACAATGGGATAAAGTAGCCTGTATCCCGATAAAACAGATCCAATGATCGGAGGCTCATTGTGCAGTTGTGTTTGATATCATTAGTATGTCCATTTCATCGTCGTTTGAGAATGGCACCTTTCCTGTAAAGTAGTACTTGAAAGTTATAATCAATGAGATGTATCTATTTCCATTGCAATGATGCTGACAATTTGTGTCTGAAATTCCAATATGCAGGATGAGAGATACCGGACGAAGCATGCTCCCCAAAAGCTTGCTCTCGGCTGGAACCATGACGATGTCTGTAGTTTGACTATAATGTATGTGTTGGCTGATGTACGTCCTTCATTTTCCTTTCTATTGTAGCCAGTGTATTTCACCTGCACATATGGGAACAGCCATTTGCTGCAATTTACTGAGTTGTGAACAATGTATTTAGCTAAATCAAATTTGTCTTTTAAGTAATGTTGTTCCTTTCATTGCAAAAAATTCTCTTCGTGGCCTGATTGGTAAAACGGAAATACTTCGTGCACCCACAAACTGCAAAGTGCTCCCACAAACTGCAAAGTGCAAACACTGAAAAAAGTAAATTCAGCCCTGATAATTCCTCGCATCCGCTGACAAACTTATACAAACACTTTGATATGCAGCCATGCATGACCCACCCATTCCCAGTGCAGACAGTAAATCACAACTTCGCAAGTGCAATTTCTTTGAAACTAAACCACAATTATAATTGGTTTATCCTTCGTACTAGCATTGATTTAACTGTGGTCAATGAAGAATTTTTTCACAAAGATACACAAGATAACAAATGTAGTTTTAACTTTCAAGTTGTACTTTACGCGTGTCTGTTTCCCCCAGGCCCCAGTATTGAAGGAAGCGAGTGCTATCTGCTATGACCAATGGGAAACTGAAAACCAATGCACAGAATCACGAAATGGAACCCACACTCGATCAAAGCAATATGGCATCATAATTGCACTCTCAAATTGCCATCTCTTTTCTTCTTTTCTTTAAAGAAATTGCTTACAATATGAGAAACGGAAAAAAGAAATGAAAAAAAAACTACACAGAGCTCGTCATGATACCAAATGTAGGCAAAACTGGCAGCTAGTCCTGTAATAGAAGGGATTTAGCCAACCCAGTGAAGAAACCAACAGGGAACAGTTCAAAGTTGTGACGCATATGAACAACCAAATCCTTGTTCCACCAAATTAGAATGACAGTCTTCTCGTAAATTATTCTGGTATCAAATCTCTGAAACACACGGATACAGATTGAGTCCAATGATCTGTTGTGCTTATGGAAGGGTTGAATTCCTTTTAGTATGTTCCTTTCATTGCAAAAAATTCTCTTCGTGGCCTGATTGGTAAAACGGAAATACTTCGTGCACCCACAAACTGCAAAGTGCTCCCACAAACTGCAAAGTGCGAACACTGAAAAAAGTATATTCAGCCCTGATAATTTCCTCGCATCCGCTGACAAACTTATACAAACACTTTGATATGCAGCCATGCATGACCCACCCATTCCCAGTGCAGACAGTAAATCACAACTTCGCAAGTGCAATTTCTTTGAAACTAAACCACGATTATAATTGGTTTCTCCTTCGTACTAGCATTGATTTAACTGTGGTCAATGAAGAATTTAGACACAAAGATAGACAAGATAACAAATGTAGTTTTTGTTAGAGATAAGATAGAGATAAGTTAGAGATATAATTTGTTTTGGTTTCCTTATCTGTAACATGTTTGTGTATATATACTGGCCAATTGGCCCCTGATAATACAAGTCGCATGTCGCATATTCCAACATGGTATCAGAGCGCTAGGGTTACCTTTCTCCTGACCTAGCCGCCACCGTCGCCGCTTCAGTCGGCCTCTCCCGTCCGCCGGCTTCCTTCCCCGTCGTGGTCGCCGCACGCCGGCTCCCTCTTCTGCGCCGCACGCCGGCCTCCTTCCCGGTCGGCCCGTCGCGGACCTCCAGCGTCGCACGGAGGCCGCCTTGCTGCTTGGGCCGCCGGCCTCCTTCCCGGTCCGGCCGTCGCGGACCTCCAGCGTCTTGCGCCAGTGGCCGCCGCCCTTTGGGCGGCGTCGCATCCGCTCCTCCCGCCGGATCCGAGCCGCCCGCCTCCGGTCCGATCCGGAGCCGTCGCCATCGAGAGCCGCCGTGGTCGCCATCGAGAACGCATCCGGAGCCGTCGCCGCCATCGAGAGCCGCCGTGGTCGCCATCGAGCCGCCGCCATCGAGCTCGGTTGGAAGACGCCGCCGCTCCGTCGATCCCGCTTCTCCGCGGAGGACGCCGCCTAGCCACTCTTGCCGGAGTTGCCGCTGAAGCTCGGTGCCGTTGCCGCCACCGACAGCTTTTCGGAGCCGCCGCCACCCTGCAGCGCGATCCGGGAACCCTAGTTCCCCCGGTGTCTTTCGGCCTTTGGGCCGAAAGGGTCGGTTCGGCTGACTTTTGAGTAAAGCCGGCCCGAAAAAAAACGTTGTTCTAACCGCCGCGCCGTCCAGCGCCGCCTGTTAGACATCGTTACTTTGGTCGCCGCGCCGTCCAGCGCCGCCTACCAATGGGTACCGTTTCTCTCCCTCGTTGCCCGGTGATCTTCGACGGTGTTAACTACACCGACTTCGTGTCTCACATGCGCATCCATATGCGTGGTCTTCGTCTTTGGGGCGTCCTCTCTGGCGATGTCACCTGCCCGCCATGCCCTACTTCTCCGACGGAGCCTACGTCTGTTGCGCTTCCCCCGACAGCTGACAAGGCTGCTATTGAGTCTGCTGGCCTTGCTGATGAGAAGGCTGCCTCTGTCTACCAAGAGGCTCTGGACTCCTACATGGATCGCTTGACTACCTACACTCAGTGGTGTGACGACGACGCTCGAGCTGCTGCTGTCTTCATCGCCAGTGTTCAGCCTCAGTTTTCTTCTGAGATTGTGGGATTTTCATCGGCTGTCCAGATGTGGACTCATCTTCGACAGCGCTACGAACCCTCTGGAGATGCCCTCTACTTGTCAGTAGTTCGTCAGGAGCACTCTCTTCAGCAGGGTGATGCTACTGTTGACGCCTTCTACGCTCGAGTTCGCATGCAGCGCCAATGGACTCTCTTCGCCTTCTGGCCGCTGCTCGTTCATTCATCTTTGCTTATTGTCCGTCCGACTTGGAGTTTGGCGTGTCTCACGAGTTCCTTACTCGCCGCCCCGAGTTGCAGCAGGCGTGCCCAGCTACTTGCACGCCACCCTCGTGTCACTCTTCTGGAGGCCCTTACCGAGATACGTGCAGAGGAGACTCGTCGAGTGGTGCGGTCGATGCCACTCCCCTCGTGCTCGCCGCGCAGACACTGCTACACCGGCGCTTCACGCTTCAAGACGCCTCCTCCCGTGGCCGCCACAGTGGTGGTGGCGCCCTCCATCTGGCGGTGGTGTCCTCGCCGCTCCTATCTGCGACAAGATAGGCCACATTGAGTCTCAATGCTACAAGAAAGCAGCGGCATATTTCACGACGTTCTTCTCCTAGCACTGCTCGGTACTTCTACATCGGCGTCGCATCGACTACTTCGCGTTTTCTCTCATCGGCGAGAGATAGCCGACTTCGACGATCGCTGCCGCTTCAGGGTCTTCCTCGGCAGTTCTGCGAGTTCTCGCGACCGACTCTTCTGCACCGAGAAACCACCTCCTACGATCGGTACCTCCCGTGGATCCTTGATTCGGAGCATCCTTCCACATGACTTCCGATTCTTCCACTCTATCTTTTGTTACACCTCTTGATTCCCCGTCGGTGTACTTACTGGCGATGGTACCTCTCTTTTGTCTCAGTCGAGGACCTCTTAGCAACTCATCTTTTCATGTTCCTTACATTGCTCATGTTCCTCGCCTAACCATGCGATTTCTTCTGCTGATGACATTCGACCTTGGTTATCGGATCATTCTCGACTCGACTCTTGTTGTGTTCAGACCGCCACACGGAGCTCGGTTGGTTCGGCCTCGGCGCCTTGACTCGCGGCGTCTCTGGGAGCTTGGTAGCTTCACCTTCCTTCAGCGCCACCGTCGCCGCCGCCTCTCTCGCCTCCGCCACTCCGTCACCGGCTCTTTCGGCAGTGGCATCACCGTCTTGGCCATCTGTGGCTCTCGTCTGTCGTCTTTAGTTCGTCGTGGTCTTCGGAGTGCATCTCGGAGACGTGTCTCTACATTGTCGTAGTGTAAGTTAGGCAAACAACCCGGCTTCCTTATCCTCATAGTGAGTCGGTGTCTCAACGTCCATTTGATCTTGTTCATTCGGATGTTTGGGGTTAGCTCCCTTCGTTTGAAAGGGGTCATCGATACTATATCATATTTATAGATGATTTCTCTCGCCACACTTGGATATATTTCATGGCTTCTCGTAGTAAGGTCTTGTCTATCTATAAACAGTTTGCCACTATGGTTCGCACACAGTTCTCCACTCCTATTCGTGTCTTTCGTGGCGACTCTCTGTGAGTACCTCTCTCATCACCTGCGCAGTTTTCTTGCGCAGGCACTCTCGCTCAGTTCTCTTGTCCTGGTGCTCATGCTCAGAATGGTGTTGTTGAGCGCAAGCATCGTCACCTCCTTGAGTCGGCTCGTGCACTAATGATTGCCGCCTCTATTCCACCTCACTTTTGGCGGAGGTCGTTTCCATCGCCACCTATCTCATCAACATCCAACCTTTCTTACGCTCTTGAGCGCAATCCCTATTGAGCGTCTCTGTGGTCTCCTTCCTGACTACTCTGGCCTTCGTCTGTTTGGTTGCGTTTGCTACGTTCTTCTCGCCCCTCGAGAACGCACCAAACTGACTGCTCAGTCCATTGAGTGTGTCTTTTTGGGGTACAGTGCCGAGCACAAGGGCTATCTCGGTCTTTGGGATCTGTTGGTCGACGGATCACGAATTTCTCGGGATGTGACTTTCGACGAGTCTCGTCCCTTCTACCCACGTCTGTCTCTCCTTGACTTCCTCTGTGGAGTCTCTGTCTTTTGACCTTTCGGATACACCTATCTCATCTCCACATATTTCTCCTGTGGCCTCTCGCCATTGTCGCCGCTGCTTCGTCTCCTGCGGCTCCTCGGGCTCCCCACTACACTTGTCTACACTCGTCGACCTCGTATTGAGGATCTTCTAGATGAGCCCACTTCCCGATGTTTCATCTTCTTCGATGATTCATCTTCCCACGATGGGCCGTCTTCTCCTCGCTCGCTCTCGCGATCGCCGATCGATTCGGCCCCGCCCGCTTTTGCCTTTCTTTGCGCGCCTACTTGTGAGCTGCCTCCCTCAGGGATCTTCATTACTCATCTGAGTGGCGGCATGCCATGGCCGAGGAATTCTTGCCCGAGCGTCTTGGTACTTGGGATCTTGTTCCTTTTCCATCTCGCTCTCGTCCCATCACATGTAAGTGGGTCTATAAGATTAAGACTCGCTCGATGGCTCTCTTGAGCGCTATAAGGCGCGTCTTGTTGCTCGTGGCTTCCAAAGAGAGCATGGTCGTGACTCTGACGAGACTTTTTGCTCTGTGGCCCACATGACCCTTGTCGCGCTCTTCTTTCGGTGGCGTGCATTGCCATCGGTAGTGCATTCTCAACTTGATGTCAAGAATGCCTTTCTTAATGGCGAGTTGCGTGAGGAGGTCTACATGCATCCGCCACCGGGTATTACTGCTCTGAGGGCATGGCATGCGCCTTCGTCGCTCTCTCTATGGCCTTAAGCAAGCCCTCGTGCACTGGTTTGGCGCTTCTCCTCTGTGGTCACCGCTTCTTTGGTTTTTGACAAGTGATCCCGACCTGCGCTTTTGTCCACACTTCGTCTCGTGGTTGGACTCTTCTTCTTCAGTATGTTGATGATATGATCATTCACAGGAGATGACTCGAGTACATTGCCTTTGTCAAGGCTCGTCTTAGTGGCAGTTCCTTATGTCGGATCTTGGTCCTTTTCGTTACTTCCTTGGGATTGAGGTTACTTCCACTCCAGATGGTTTCTTTATGTCCCAAGAGAAGTATATTCAGGAACTTCTTGATCGCGCCTCCCTCACTGATCAGCGTCCTGTTGAGACTCCTATGGAGCTCAATGTTCACCTCCGACCCTCTGATGGCGAGCCTCTTTCTGATCCGACTCGCTATCGTCATCTTGTTGGGAGTCTTGTCTACCTTGTCATTACTCGTCCGGATATCACTTATCCAGTTCACATTACGAGTCGGTTTGTTTCGCTCCCACTCAGTCCACTCTGACCACCTTCTTGAGTTCTCGCGATACCTTCGTGGGACTATTTCTCGCCGTCTCTTCTTTCCACGCTCCAGCTCGTTACAGCTTCAGGCTTATTCGGATGCTACTTGGGCCAGCGATCCCTCTGATCGCCGGTCTATCTCTGCTTACTGTGTTTTTCTTGGTGGTTCGCTTATTGCCTGGAAGACGAAGAAACAGACTGCGGTATCCCGTTCGAGTCAGAGGTGAGTTTGAGCTATGGCTCTCTTGACACAGAGATTACTTGGCTACGGTGGTTACTTGAGGATTTTGGTGTTTACATTACACCGACTCTCTCTTGTCGACAATCTGAGTGCTATCAAGTGTTGCGTGACCTGTGAAGCATGAGCTCACCAAGCATATTGGTGTTGATGCTTCCTTCATGAGGTCTTGTGTGCATGATTAGGTGATTGCTCTTCAGTATGTGCCTTCAGAGCTTCAGATAGCGGATTTCTTCACGAAGGCCCAGACTCGAGCACAGCACGGCTTCTACCTCTCCAAACTCAGTGTTGTTGATCCACCATGAGTTTGAGGGGGGTGTTAGAGATAAGATAGAGATAAGTTAGAGATATAATTTGTTTTGGTTTCCTTATCTGTAACATGTTTGTGTATATATACTGGCCAATTGACCCCTGATAATACAAGCCGCATGTCGCATATTCCAACAGTTTTAACTTTCAAGTTGTACTTTACGCGTATCTGTTTCCCCCAGGCCCCAGTATTGAAGGAAGCGGGTGCTATCTGCTATGACCAATGGGAAACTGAAAACCAATGCACAGAATCACGAAATGGAACCCACACTCGATCAAAGCAATATGGCATCATAATTGCACTCTCAAATTACCATCTCTTTTCTTCTTTTCTTTAAAGAAATTGCTTACAATATGAGAAACGGAAAAAAGAAATGAAAAAAAAACTACACAGAGCTCGTCATGATACCAAAACTGGTAGCTAGTCCTGTAATAGAAGGGATTTAGCCAACCCAGTGAAGAAACCAACAGGGAACAGTTCAAAGTTGTGACGCATATGAACAACCAAATCCTTGTTCCACCAAATTAGAATGACAGTCTTCTCGTAAATTATTCTGGTATCAAATCTCTGAAACACACGGATACAGATTGAGTCCAATGATCTGTTGTGCTTATGGAAGGGTTGAATTCCATGTTCGGCTCCTTAGCAAAGTTCAATTCTGAAAGCACACGAGGAAGTTGATAATGTTATCAACCAATCAACTTCACAGGTCTATTCGTCGATGACAACACTGTCTCCTTTGAAGAATGGAATTCAACTCTTATCAAACACCAACCACGGCCCTCATCTACCTTGTGTCTATAACAAGTTTCAAGATATTTAAATGTAACCAATTTGCCAATACCTCCAGGATGACTACTGCGAAATAACAATAGAGGCATATCCAGCACTTCAAGATGACTAAGTCTGTATATACACTTGGGAAGGTTGTTGGTTATGCAGCACAAAGCTAGGTAATGGAGATGAACCAACTGACTAATGGCACCTGGTAATTCTACAATATCAGACTCGCTAAGATCCAGAACACGCAAGTTTTTAAGTTCAGATAGAAGTTTACTAGGGAAATTACTCAAGGATAATGAAGAGCTTCTAAGAACTAACAATGTCCGCAGCCTTCCCAACCTACACTTGCTCTTGAGCTGTAATAAATAATCAGTTGAGACAGACAAGTGACGGACTGTTGGTGGAATCACAACAGGAACATGGTCATCAATTTTGATGCAATCGTGAGCAGAAAAATGCTGCGCCAAATCATGCATTAAGTCATCTAGGAAATAATATGTTTGGTGGTTATTATTGGCAGTCTGGAAGAAGGACCGTGATAGGAGATCATCAAAGTATTCTTGTCCTAAATCCTCCACCCTTTTTCCTTCTTTCCTTGATGGTTGGATGAAACCCAGGGTTGTCCAAATCTTGACCAATTTATCTCGATCGAACCTCCACCTTCTTGGAAATATGCTGCAGTACGCAAAGCAGCGCTGGAGGTGCCCAGGCAAGTGTTGATAACTGAGTTGGAGTGAGGAAATAATAATGTTATCACTAATTTCTGTGTCCAGTAGTGTTCTCCATCTCCGTGTGTTCCTGGTATTTCTTAGCATTTGTCCAAGAGCTTTAGCAGCTAAAGGTGAACCCTTCACCTTTGCAGCAATGGCTTTCCCAATGTCTTGCAACTCAGAAGGAACATCCATGGTTTCTCCACCCAAAGCGGTCTCCTTTGATAACAACCAACAATCACTGCCCCTAATCCATCGAGGGAAACCACATGTGTCGCATTCAGAATTTCAGCTACTAGCTTCATCCGAGTGTTCACCAAGATCTTGCTCCCACTTGCGGCAGACCTAAGAGGTGCCAGCACCTTCTTCCACACACCCCGATTCTCCAGCTCAGTCTTCTCCTCATCATTCCACACATCATCAAGAACAAGAAGAAACCTCTTTGATGCAACTAATTCTTCAAGCTTCTCCTGTAACCTTTCCAAATTGGCCAAACCATCGACATACAATGTATCATCTGCTCCACCAATGGACTGTAATGTCTCCCTAGTGAGCTCAACCTCATCCGACCTATCCCAGACGCAGACCCATGCTCTAAGATCAAAGTGCCCTTCAACCCTCGAATCATTATACACACACTGGGCAACCGTAGTCTTCCCTATGCCGCCATGGCCAACGATTGCAACAACCGGAGCAGCAGAAGAACAGCTTTCCTGGGCGCCATCAACGAGCCTACCGACTATCTCATCACGCTCCCTGTCACGCCCAAACACCTTGCGCTCCGCGAGCACGGAGCCTGTCACACGATTCGGCGACCGCACGCCGCATCCCGCCTCGTCCGTCTCAGCGTCACGACCAAGGCGTCCGGAATCATCGTGGATGCGGTCAAGCCTATCGACCAACAGCTTCAGCTTCCGGGCAGGCTTGCTAAAGACGGTGTTAACGCAAGCGGAGAGCGCGGGGCCGACCTGGCATCGGCATCGGTGGAGCTCGTCCAGGAGGTCCTCGGCGTCGGCGACGGCCTCCTTCAGGCGGTGAAGCCAGTCGGACAGGGTGTGCCCCTCGGCGCCGGGTAGCCTCCGCTCGATCTCGCGGGCCACGGGCTGGATCCGGAGGAGCGCGGCCGCGAGGCCCCGCAGCGCGGCGTCGGCGTGGGCGTGGGCGAGGGCGCGGTCGGCGAGCGCGGAGACGTCCTGCGACACGGGCCACGGCGCTGCCGCGGGCGCTGCCGTGGGCATCGGCGCGAAGGCTCAGCTGCTGCAAGGGGGACCGGATGGGTCGCGGGGATCTGTGGATCAGCTACGGCGGAGACAGGAGGTTGTTTGTGCCGACGAGCAAGTGGTGCGTGCGGTGTAAGAATTTGGGGCTTGCCTTTTTTCTGGTCGTCGCTTCCATACGGTAGGGACCAGGTTTGGCCTACGTTGACGGCGTCCAAGTCCAACGTCCGTTCAAACAAATACCGAGGCGCGGCCGTCCTGCACGGTCTAGCACGCGTGGTTCGGGATGGGCCACATCGCACGGCCCAATTCACCGTGTTGGCCTGGCATGGGCATAAACGTGCGATAGGAACGGGCTGGACAGCTGCTCCTGCCGCCCAACCACGGTACACGGGTTGTTCCAGTTCCACCACGCTCAGCGCGTGTTCCGGACGGCACGACCGCCGCAGGCTCCAGTTCCCCGCGTCACACGAAGCTTCGGGTCAAAAATAGGGATTACAAATTTTTACATAAAAAATTCTTATGAGAAAAAAATCACGGGTGTCAATCGGCGATAAACACTATATAAAGAGTATTTATAAATCGCAGAGGGATTATAATGAGACGCCCACTCTCCCGTGCGACTTACAAGACGTATATAAAGTGGTAACATGACTTGGAGTATAAGAAAGAAACCTAATTCCAATAATATAGTAAGTTTGAATTCGACCACATTAAGAATTCGGATCATATATCCCAATAATTTTCACATTGAGACGAATTTTCTTTTGTAGTAAAATGAAGAATCATCAATCACTAAAATAACCCCACAATAAGATAAAAATCGCCATGCACCAATTAGTCTCTACGACTAAACTGCAATACCAATTAAGCTTGAGCAAAGCTCAAACTTAGTAACATGAACTGACTTTATCATCATATCAAGCTGGATTATCATGAGAACTTATCTTGCACACATTAACATCACCTTAAGCAATAACACCTCGAATAAAGTGACATCTCACATCAATCCGCTTTGTTCGCTCATGGAACATCTGATCCTTTGTAAGGCATATAACACTCTGACTATCACAAAATATAGTAATGCAAGAATTATCTCCACAAAGCTCAATGTACAAACCTCTCAACCAAATAGCTTCTTTACAAGCTTCAGAAATAGCTATATATTCTGCTTCAGTGGTAGATAAGGCTACAGTAGCATGCAAACTTGCCACAACCACCAATAGTGAAAACATAAACTGTGAGAAACCTGCTCTTGTCCAAATCACAAGCATAATCAGAGTCAACATAACCAACAAGTTCATCTCTAGAATTTCCAAACTGCAAACGAGCATTAGAGGTGACACGCAAATATCTGAAAATCCACTGGACTGCTTTCCAATGCTCTTTTCCAGGACTAGCCATGTATCTACTAATAACACTCATTGCATGTGATAAATCAGGACGAGAACAAACCATAGCTACATAAGAGAACCAACTGTACTGGAATATGAAACTCTAGACATGTGTTCACTGCCTAGTTCTTTTTCAAATTTTGGAGATATCATATTATATAGTAGAGATACTCTCACTCTTAATGAAGTTTATGAAGCTTTGCGTGCAAAGGAGAAGATGAAACATATGGTACCTTCTGAAAATTCAAGCTCGTAAGGAGAAGACTTGTTTATTCATAGCAAGGACAAAAGGAGAAGAACTCAAACAATGGATCTCGATGCAAAAGTTCGAACGGCTACAAGAACCGGTCGAAATCAAGATGTAAGTACAAGTCATGCAAATATTACAAGAAAAGTGGGACGATATCTCTGAATGCTAGAAGCTACATAATAAAGAAAAGAGAGCTGACTACTATAAGCCAAAAGGTAAACCAGATGATGGAGGTAAAGCCTCTCTTGTTGCTGATGATAGTACTGATGGAGAAATCTTTGTTGCCTTTGTTGGATGTGCTAAGACCAATGATGAATAGATTCTTGATTCTGCCTGTACCTTTCATATGTGTTCTAATAGGGACTGGTTTACCACCTATGAACCTGTTGAAAGTGGTACTGTGTTGATGGGTGATAACTCATCTTGTAAGGTTGCAAGAATTAGTTTAATTCAGATCAAGATGTTTGATGGCATTTTTAGAACTTTGACAGATATGAGGCACATTCCAGATTTGAAAAGAAACCTCATCTCTTTGAGTACTTTTGATGTTAAAGGGTACAAGTATTCTGGTGAAGGTGGGGTTTTAAATGTATCAAAAGGCTCTCTTATTGTGATGAAAGCTGATATTAAAACTGTCAATCTGTACCATCTGCGAGGTACTACAATATCAGGTAATGTTGTTGTAATTTCAAGTTCATTATTTAATTCTGATGCTACTAATATTTGGCATATACGCCTTGGGCATATGAGTGAAATGGATTTGGCAGAATTGATCAAGAGAGGACTTCTTGATGGACATAGCATCGTTAAGTTGAAATTTTGTGAACATTGTGTGTTTGGCAAACACAAGAGGGTGGGGTTCAATACTTCAGTTCATACTATATAAGGTATTTTGGATTATGTGCATTCTGATTTATGGGGCCATCCACCAAGACATCGTTAGGAGGTGCTAGCTATATGTTAACAATTATTGATAATTACTCTAGAAGAGTGTGGCCTTATTTCTTGAAGCATAAATCAGAAGTATTTTCAGCATTTAAAGAGTGGAAGACTATGATTGAAAGGCAAACTGAAAAGAAGGTAAAAAAATTTGCACTGATAATGGGATGGAATTCTGTTTTAATGAATTTGAATCATATTGCAAGATTGAAAGCATTGTCAGGCACTATACCGTTCATCATACTCCTCAACAAAACGGTGTAGCTGAGCGTATAAACAGAACCATCATTTCCAAGGCATGTTGTATGTTGTCTAATGCAGGTTTGCATACATTTTTTGGCTGAAGCCACTTCCACTGCTTGCTATCTTATTAATCGGTCACCCTCTATTGTAATTGAAAGGAAGACTCCAATTGAGGTATGATCTGATTCTCCAGCAAATTATCCAGAATTAAATATTTTTTTATTGTACTGCTTATGCTCATGTTGATAATGGAAAATTAGAGCCTAGAGTTGTTAAGTGCATCTTTCTTTGTTATAAATCTGGTGTTAAATGATATAAGTTATGGAATCCTGAAACACGTAAGGTTGTGATTAATAGAAATGTTATCTTTAATGAATCTGCTATGCTTCATGATAAACCGCCTACTAATGTTCTTGTTGAGAGTGAGTAGAATTCAAGTGTTCAGGTGGATTATTTTATTGGTTCAGATAACACGTCAGATAAGAAAAATATTGTTGCTCATGATGCATCTATTGTTGATAATCCTCCTATTTGTGAGCAGTCACCACAACGGTCCATTGCAGTTGACAGACCTAGGAGGGAGATTAATCCACCCAAGAGGTTGACTGAAAAAGCTAATATTGTTGCTTATGCTTTGAGTGTCGCAGAAGAAATTGAAGGTAATGCAGAACTTTCTTCATACTCTGAGGCTATTGATTCCACTGATTGTAATAAGTGGATAACTGCTATGCATGATGAGATAGAGTCACTTAAAAAGAATGACACTTAGGAACTAGTGAAATTGCCAAAGGAGAAGAAGCCTGTTCATTGCAGGTTGGTTTTCAAAAGAAAGGAATGTATTTCTTCTACTGAACCAGTAAGGTATAAAGCAAGGTTGGTTGCTAAAGGTTATAGTCAGATTCCAGGTATTGACTTTAATGATGTCTTTTTCCTAGTTGTGAAGATGAGTTGTGTTTTGGTAATGTGCGGAGCTTCCGCTCTGGGAATGCGGAAGTTCGATCTTCTAACTTCCGCCTTGGAGAAATCGAACTTAGTTTATGCTTGAATCGAGCAAAGGAGAGCATAGTTTTGATTTTGAGTTGTGTGATTCATGAATGGTTTTGAGACTAATGCAAATGTTGATTCTTGTATCTAGAGCAATGCTATGTGATGTGTTTCTTATGTCTTTGGTTGCGGGGCGTCGAGGCGAGTCGTGGCGAGACACGTGGAGACCGGACTAGACGCAGTGGCGTTGAGGTCGAACGGTCAAGGTGTGTCAAAGGCGGCGTGCACTCGAGGTGGTTGCGTAGTCGTGGACAACAAGGAATGCGGGACCTTCCGAGAAGGTGCGAGGCGAAATGGTAATTTCGCAAGGCGGCACAAGTGGAAGCGGGATCCGTTAGGGTTTAGCCGTAACGGGTTGGAGACCCGTTAGCCAAGGGCTATAAATAGAGGTGAAATCTGGCATAATTCTATCCGCACTTTACTCAGTATTGTTGCTATGCATGATTATGAACTTAAGCAATTAGATGTTAAAACTGTATTCTTACATGGGGAGTTAGAAGAAGACATTTATATAGACCAACCTGAGGGTTTTGTTATTCCTGGAAAAGAACACCTTGTTTGTAATTAAAGAAATCTCTTTATGGTTTGAAGCAATTTCCTAAGCAATGGTACAAGAGATTTGTCTCATTTATGCTCTCTCATAATTTTAAGCGATCTGATTATGATAGTTGTGTCTATTTAAAAATTGTTAATGGTTCGGCTATTTATTTGCTTCTCTATGTTGATGATATCTTGATTGCTGCAAAAGATAAGTCAGAAACAGCAAAATTGAAAGCACAATTGAGTAATGAATTTGAGATGAAAGACTTAGGTGCAGCAAAGAAAATTCTTGGCATGGAGATTATTAGAGAGAGGAAATCTAGCAAGTTATACCTTAGTCAACAAGGTTATATTGAGAAGGTCCTTCGTCGTTTTAATATGCATGATGCAAAACCAGTGAGTACTCCATTAGCTTCGCATTTCAGATTATCTTCAGCTTTATGTCCTGAGTCAGATTATGATATTGAGTACATGTCTAGAGTTCCATATTCCAGTGCAGTTGGTTCTCTTATGTATGCTATGATTTGTTCTCGTCCTGATTTATCTCATGCAATGAGAGCTGTTAGTAGATACATGACTAATCCTGGAAAAGAATATTGGAAAGCAGTTCAATGGATTTTCAGATATTTGCATGGCACTTCTAATGCTCGTTTGCAGTTTGGGAATTCTAGAGATGAATTTGTTGGTTATGTTGACTCTGATTATGCTGGTGATTTGGATAAAAGGGGGTCTCTCACATGTTATGTTTTCACCATTGGTGGTTGTGCTGTTAGCTGGAAGGCAAGTTTGCAAATTGTTGTTGCCTTATCTACCACTGAAGTAGAATATATGGTCATTTCTGAAGCTTGTAAAGAAGCTATTTGGTTGAGAGGTTTGTACATCGAGCTTTGTTGAGATAATTCTTGCACTACCATATTTTGTGATAGTCAAAGTGCTATATGACTTACAAAGGATCAGATGTTCCATGAAAGAACAAAGCGCATTGATGTGAGATATCACTTTATTCGAGGTGTTATTGCTCAAGGTGATGCCAAGATGTGCAAGATAAGTACTCATGATAATCCAGCTGATTTGATGACAAAGCCAGTTCCTGTTAGTAAGTTTGAGCTTTGCTCAAGCTTAGTTGGTATTACAGCTTAGTCCTAGAAACTAGTTGGCGTATGGTGATTTTTATCTTATTGTGGAGATTTTTGGTAATTGATGATTCTTCATTATGCTATAAGAGGAAATTCATCTCAAAGTAGAGATTGTTGATATTGTGATCCGAATTGTCTAATATGGAAGAGTACGGATTAGTTTTCATATTAGCGGATACGTTTTCTACTTGGACTCTAAGTCCTTACCCCTATATATACCTCTTGTAAGCCACACGCGGAGGATAGACGCCTCATTGTAATCTCGTACGATTTGTAAACACTTCTCATATAGTGATCATCGCCGGTTGGCGCTCATAGTTTTTTTCCGCAAGAGTTTTTTACGAAAAAATTCGTGTCTCGCTTTTGTCCCTATTTTTCTAACAAAGCCATGGCTTGAAAAAAAATGAAAATCACTTAGTAAGTACTAACTTGGATTCACTTCGGATTTAGTGCGTGCGCTAAACAGTGGAGTGGAGTTTAGGCCCCTTTCCTTCATGCCTATAAATGGCAGCCTTTACTTTCTCAATCATATTATTCCACATTTCATATATCAAATGAAGGCAGGACTTCAGTGTCAGCTGTGCTTATCATCAAATATATAGGCCCGGTGAAAGCAAGAATGCAGTCAATTTGATCCCACCACAAGTCATCAATACGTTTTTTTTTCACAAGCTGTGCTTGCCCCATATTACCATTCTTGTAATCAGACCACTTGTCACTGATGACCATCCTTATAAGAGATTCCTTGATCACCCGAAACCTCTTTACCATGACAACAGTCGAAGCAAATCTTGTGTCAGCAATAGCAAGCATCTTCAGCTTACTAAACTCATCAAGCACTGATGATATCATGGTATGATTCATTATGAAATTCTTGATCATACATGCGTCCTCTACAACTTCTGAAATACAATGGCAATCTTTGAGGACACCATTTTCGGTATTCTTAGCAGCAAAATATATTCTTCAAGTCAAGACTTAAAGTGTGAGCAACACTTGGCGTCCACTGGATGTGATTGTACTTTTGTTCAATCAGACCCCTGCAGATCTGCAAACAGGATCATTATATGTGACCACTCGGACAACATAATCTGGTCCAACGTCTTCAGTCACAGCATTGAGCTCCTCTGCGATGTACTCCTCTATCTTCGCCTCATCTTCATTGTTAATTGCTTCCAAAAAATCGGCACACTTTCAGTGACGGCTAGAATGTTGATAACTGGCATCTGACCACCCATCAGAAACAATCGTCACACCTGCCTTCCTCCATGTACTTTTGATGGTCTCTAGCACGGCTTCAATGTGTACCCGCTCCTGTTGCAAAAGAGTTGTCCTCGGTGTGTTGTAGCTAGGAGGAACATAACCAGGAATGTCGATCATCGTGGCAATAAAGAATGAACTCTGATAATATGGGTTCCTTGCAACATTGAAGGACAAACCTGTAAACACAAACAAACAATAAAGGGCAACACATACAACACAAACATAAAATTTTCAAGTTTAAGTTGTTTTTTTTAATTAATGGCATAAGCTGTGCCATTTATTTCAAGTGGAAAAGAAATATACAAGCCCCCTAAGGGGAGACACCAACACCGGTTGCCCCAAGAGAGGGGGATGCCAACACCGGGCAAGGAGTCTCAAACAAGAACTACCAAGCACCTACTGCATCCAGAAGGCAATCACCTTGTGGAGTGACAAAATGATCAACTCTAGAAAAGGGAGAGGGGGCGACTCCTCCACTCATACTACCGGCGACCCACCACCGCACCAGCACCACCATATGCCGCCTGACGCGCGACACCCACTGATGCATCATGTCACGAGTCAATGTCGCAACATGTCACACCCGTCGACGCAATAGCTCCGACTCTACCATGACCTGCAATGTCGATGCATGAGATACACCACAAGACACGCTAACCGCACCGGGCCCAAGCTCGACCCCAGCCGTCGCCACTTGCACGCCCCGCCACGATGCTCGTTGTGTGTTGTTGCTGCCCGTCGCACACCAACGACGTGGCAGCTCTAACTTCGCCGCGAGAAGCATCGCCAAAGCATTCAAAGCAACGCCTGAAGTGATTCCTCTACTGAGCTAACGACAACGCCCAACCCTGTGCTTGGGCCCGAGCTCGCCCAAGACAACCGAAGCCACCGCCACTTGCACACCTGCGATGCCCCGCCATGATGCTCGTCACGTGTCATTGTCGTCGCCAGTCGCACAACCGCGACATGGCAGCTCCAACTTCGCCGCGACATGTATCACCGAAGCGTTGAAAGCAATACCTGAAGCGATGCCTCAGCTGAGCCACGATTGCCCAAGACCACCGAACCATCGAAACCACCGCCGCCTAAGGGCCCCAACACCCCACCGCAACGCCTATCGCTTGCCTTCGTCGTCCATCACACACCCGCCATGCGATAGCTCCAACTTCATCCTAACACGCAGCACCAAAGGGACCACAACACAAGCCCGCGGCCAGGCCTGGACTACCATTCACCCACCACAACACCACTCGAGCTGTTGCAACCATCGATGCCCAGCCCGCTTAGCTACTCACCCATGCGTGATCGCGATGGGGCCCAGTCAGCCACGCATACACCCACACCGGACGCGACCAGGCCCAGCCAGCCACACGCCCACCCACACGCGGAGCGACCAGGGCCAGCCAGCCACGCGCCCACTATGACATTACTCTTGCCGCCATAGCCACTGACGTGGTGTCTGCAGAGCTTCACCACACGCGGCCATGATCGGGCCCAACTAGGGGTGTCAATAGATCGAATACAAATCAAATAGTGGTCTTCCCATATTCATATTCGTATTTTCTAAATGAAATCAAATACAAATTCGAATATTGTCGAATACAAATACAAATCTAATGTTGTAACAAATACGAATCGAATACCTACTCAATTCAATCCGATTCGGATATCCTCATAACTTACATAATGACAAGATATTTATGATACTCTATCATCGTACATCGCACACTTAATCATTCTAGTTTATCTATTTTTTATGCGAATACGAATATGAATAGCGGAGAAATTGTTAATCAGATGGAAAAATCTTAACCATATTTATATTCTATCAAATACGGTAGTCGAATAAAACAGATAATTCATATCCGATTGACACCCCTAGGCCCATCCAGCCACACGCATATCACGTGCGGTCGCGGCCAGCACACGCTCGCTGCGACCCTACTCGAGCCAGGAAGGAACATGGGGAAATGATGGAGGGGCTTCTAGGATCGGCGGGTACTAACTTCGACACCAACGCTAGATTTTAGCACTTGCCTGCACTAGGAGCACGGGGAAATGATTGATTAAATTATGAAAGATGTGCATACATTATTTACGTAGTTTTAACCTTCGAGCTCTTGTGCGCTACCAACTTGAGGTCCAAAGAAGAAATTGCTACATCCTATTGTCATCAAGCAACCTTTTCAACAATATAGTATATAGGATAACAAATATGTATCATTGCATTTTCAAACCAAGGTATTTTTTCACCATTTGATTTGATCAATGTTCATTATCTTGCACATCACGTATATAATGCATCTTTACACCATGAGCTTTGTTGGTGACAACCATAATTGTCTAATTTTACTTATTACAAGCCATATCATAGCTTGCATGGATTCAAGACAAACAATATATAAAAATATCATTACAGAAGAATCCAGTAATCACATGTTTCATCTATTATTATGCTTTAACAAGTAGACCAGCCAAACACAAAAATAATAATGAACAAGCCAAAAGAAAAATAAAAAAGAGTACAACAATTCAAATAAGCATTGTGCAAAGCATATAACCTGTATTAGCACACGCTGTCACAACACACACGGTGTTCAAACAAGGAGTTGATGTGAATAGGGCAACCAAGACAGTCCCTTAATTGCAAAACCGCCACCTTAGATCGCTAAAAATTCATTAAAAATGGATAGTTCCTTAAAATTAAATAGTCAAGAAACAGGTTTTCAACTTTGGCATAGTAATGATGTGATAACTAAATATGAGTATGCTACAGAGTGAAATATGCATGGATCTATCATCTAACATGGTTAAAGAATTTTCCTCGGTCACTTTCTTTTACTTTTGATCCAAAGACAACTTGGGGATTCTTGACCTATCATGCTTTTTTGGACATATGTCTACTTTTTTTTTGTTGAATTCAATCTAAGGCTTTTAAATTCTCTGAATTTAACTTTGCTATTTTCCTATAGAAACTCAACTTTGAATATTGGACAATAATATTTTCCATCTATAGAATACATGTAAATATAGTTAGAACAACTTATTATTTGTTCTATTTTTCTCACTTCACTACTTCAGTTAAGTTCAATTGGTTTAACTATTTTTTTCTCGTCAGATTTGGGGTAAACAAGCCTAGCATATTTTATATTTTAAAAAGTCCATTCTGTTTTGGCGTCTGTATGAAGTTATAGTGTAGTGTAGCAATAGCATAGACCTACCACAATATTTTATATTATCACACTTTAATACACCCTATTCCAGTTTCACTGGGTAACTTTTCTCATTAAACTTAATTTGGTGTGTGATTGTTCCATTACAGACTGTTCTATCAGCACAAACCTTCACTACCCCATTGTTTACGTTGTAACATCAGTTTTTCATTAGTAGGCCAGGCTGCTAACCCCCAGATATTTGTGTTTTTTCATTGTTTTATAACAACATGTAATTATTAGTTCATGTAATTTGGTGTGTGATTGTTCCCTTTGGACATGTACCTAGGATTGGTGCTTTTGATTGCTAGTTTTGTCTTCTTTTGTTCTTTGGAATAGTGATGCTAGTAGTAGTTCCATTAAGTATGCATGGTAAATTTTCCTGTAACACCTGAAGAAGACTCGATCCAGTTTAATTTGTGGCATCAAACGATTCATGGTTTATGCAAACGAAGAAAAGGTTGATCTGAACTTCAGAGCAATGATTAGCTAGCTTAGGGCATGCATGTTGGATGCCCCAACTTTAATATTTTTTCTTATTTTTAAAATTTGGACAATAACTTTTGGAAATGATCAAAATGATGAGTATCAATGGTAACAGTTTAATATGAATAACTCGTTCGAAACCTGACACCCTGCCGGCCGGACTCGATCACCACGCGCCCCATCCTGTCACCTCGGCCATCACTCGCCATCGCTCAACACGTCACACCATCGGCACTATGCTGATGACCTTGTCAAAATCATCAACCACTCCTCTGTATTGAGCCACGTGGAATCTGCCTCGCGGGCTCTTGGGCGACCTCCGCCCAAGCAGCTATAAGTAGCAACCCTGAGCTCCCTCACAGCCTTTGCTCGCCACACCAAACCTCCTACCACCTCCTCTCTTCTTCATTTGAGCCCAAGCTCACGATAAGATCGAGCTCTGTGTTTCAGCCGTGGCATCGCCCCATCGTCGTCGGGAACCCAGAGACCCCCATGCTCCTCTACCAATGTCACATTGCATTCCAGCCTACCATCAGTAAAACCCCTAAACTAATTCGGGATTTTGTTAACAGGAATCGCCGCCACTTCGTTCTTCCTCCCCTCCGGCCATATGAGCCAAAACCGAAGAATCCTTCACTCCAGCCATCACCGCCGTTGGCTGCTTCCCTCGTCGTCGCTGTCCACCGTCGCCAAACCATCTCTGGCTAGCTCGTCCCCTCCGCATCATACTGGTGAGTTTCTAGTAGTCGCTGGATGCTCATGCTCCTCTTTGTTATGTGTAAGTATTGCCAGATCAACGACTGCGTTGTAGATGTGGTATTCACGTGTAATTGAACCTCCATCGACTACACGTAGTCGAACCTCTTTCGGCCCACGTGATCGGGTAATCTTCAGGTGTAGTCGAACCTCCATCGACTACACTTAGTCAAACCTCCTACCGACCACATGATCGTGAAGTCTTCACATGTAGTCGAACCTCCAGTAACTACATGTAGCCAAACCCTCTTCCGACTAGATAATCGAACCTCTAGGTATTCGAATCTCTTCACGCTGGGAATATAGTCGAACCTCCAGGTAGTCGAACCTCCTTCTGCCTGGAATACAGTCGAAACCCCTCCCGACCAGATAGTCGAACCCTTCCGACCAGATAGTCGAACCCTTCCGACCAGATAGTCGAAACCCCTTCCGACCCGATAGTTAAAACCCCTTCCAACCTGGTACTCGAAACGATGAACAGTACATGAAACCAAAAGGAAAAGAGACACACGATTGGTTTTGGGAGCAGCTGCTCCTCTTTTGTTTCTTCATTGCCCTCTCAACTTTTCCCCCATGTTGAGTTTGGCTTACCTCCACAGGGATGTCGTTGCTCCATCGTCACCCTCAAAGCCAATCGAAGTCACCACCATGGCCGATAATCCATCACTGGCGATCCCCAGCTCAATTCCCCGCACGTGGAGCAATCGTGCACCTCCCTCGACCTCCCTCAACTGCCAATTGAAGCACTCCACCACCAGGTCGGCGCATCCACGGCAATCTCTCTATGCCGCCGATGGCCCATGGTGCCAGCTTGCCTCTGACCTCCTCGGCTTCCACCAACAGCTCCAATCAGTTTCTCTTAAAGCCCTTGAGCTCCTACGCTTGCTACTTCCCTCCCCCTCCCACTCCGGTGCTGCCACACCGCTTCCCCTCCATGGCCGGCCGCCACCGGCAGACAGCACGTCGCTCTCGACCATCTCAGACCACGCCACCACCGTCCATTGAACCGCCTCCTCGTTCTGGTTCCATTTTGCCTACTCATGACTGCCGTCGTCTCCCACCCACCCCCCCACCCCCGCCGGCGGTGAGGCCTGCCCGGGCCATCTTTGGCAGCTCCTCTGCTGTCTATCACTAATTTTTGACCACTATGTTTTGACAACACAGTTTCGATAACTCATTTTCGACCACTGTGTTTTGACCACACAGTTTCAACCACTCATTTTCGATCACTATGTTTCGACTACACATTTTTGACCACTGTGGAGGTTGCGTTGGGGAGGGCATTGTAAAGGCCTTGAGATAATCAACTTAGTCACACACTATCGGAAATGTGTATGAGACATTATAAGTTGAATATCTCTTGTGGGTAAAGTGTACGAACTCTACAGAGTAAAAAACTATCTAGAGAGTCGTGCTCACGATCAATAGCGGTACCACAAACTCGCTTGAAATAGTTTTTATTTTTATAAAACCATTTGTGTGTGGGTGTCGAATGGAAAGATGGGGTGGAACCCCAGGGATTTGAGAAATGCCTGACCGGGGACCAGTGGTAAATACGGGATAGCCTGAGTATTGGGTGGACGGAGCCACTCAATAGTATAGGAGATGGGATCTCCACTAGTAACTTACAAAGAAAACTTAGTTTATAAAATATGTTGTTGAAAATGCTAAGTCTCAGGATGTTCTACAACTTAATCTAATTCAAACCTAACTTTGTGCAAATAAAAGAACTCTGAACTTCCCTTGACTAGCCTTGCATCTATAATAAATTACATTGTGTGTTGGCTCGTGGGTGCGGTTACGTTCTCATACTGACTATTTACATTCTTTTAGTCAGTATGCACAAAGGAAGACTATAGGGACAATTATGAGTATTGATCAAGACTGAAGATCAAGAAGGCCAAGAACTAGGTCGCAAACCCACAGTCGATTGTCGGTGGGCATATCGTGAGGGTTCCACAAGTTATACTTTGATTCTTCTTCCGCTGTTGTTCTCTAAAAGTATTTGGCATGTTCGATCATTCTGCAAGCCAAAAGCCGTAATGTATATTTACGCTTTGTTTAATATTATGCAATAACTCTACATTTTCATGATATGTATTTGAACCAATAATGTAACTGTGTGTACTATCTAATGATCCAGGGAATAGCATAGATTGACATAGTAGATTTCAAATCACAAATTTGGGGTCTGACTCCCTAACAGGGAACATGTCTGTTACTTTCACAGGTGAGCAAGCTATACAGTGGAAGAAGTGGCAACAGGGAAAGGCATTGGAGACTTATCATGATTCCAATGCAACAACTACCACCTTCTTTGGTAACTTTGCCAACTATGCCCACGTGGGCGAAGGTACTTAGGCACATGCGCTTGCATCCATATATAAGCTCTCTCATATTGATTGGATCATAAATTCAGGGGCATCCAAGCATGTCATAGGTTCACTTAGTGCATTTGTAACTTATACTCTATATACTCATTCTGAAACTGTCCAAATAGCTAATGGAACCTCCCAACTTATTCTGGTTGTAGAATATGTAGAGTGCACACTATCCATTGCTTTATCTTTCATTTTGCATGTTCTCTCCTTTCCAATCAACCTTCTTTTATTTAGTTCTATCATTGACCAATTCGGATGCACTGTCACATTTTGATGAGGATTCGTGTTTGTTCTAAGAGGAGAGAACTGGGAAGAGGATTAGGACTGGAATAAGGCATAACGAGTTGTGGTGCATTGATTAGGTTGATGCGGCATTGGCTGTGGCTGCAGGAGGAGTTGAGGGAGAACTTTTGTTACATCATTGTTGCTTGGGACATCTGTCATTTGAGAGTTTGAGTCATTTATACCCTCATTTGTTCAAAAAGGTAGACAAGAGTAAACTTGTTTGCGATACTTGTGAGTTTGGAAAGCATACACGGTTTGCATATAGTAGCATTGGTCTTCAGAGTTATGAGCCTTTTATATTAATACATTATGATGTTTGGAGTCCATGCTCAGTTACTTCTATGAGTGTTTTTAAGTGGTTTGTCACATTTATTAATTGCTGGACTCGTATGAGTTGGATTTATATGATGAAGCACAAGAGCAAGGTTCTTTGGTGTTTTAGGACTTTCATAGGATGGCCGCTACTCAATTTGATGCAAAAAAAAATTGGATTCTTCAAACAGAGAATGGAACTGAGTATGTT
Source organism: Hsuehochloa calcarea (assembly GCA_036346395.1). Classification (NCBI taxonomy): domain Eukaryota; kingdom Viridiplantae; phylum Streptophyta; class Magnoliopsida; order Poales; family Poaceae; genus Hsuehochloa; species Hsuehochloa calcarea. Next base: position 16,403,733 of record CM070602.1, on the reverse strand, counting down.
AACAAGGAGGTTGTAGAGTATCTCTCTGAGGATACTTCATCAAACTACTTGTCCAGGAACCCTACCTCAGAATGGACTAGCTAAAATGAAGAATCGACATTTGTTGGAGGTAGCACGTTCACTCATATTTTAAATGAATGTATCAAAGGGATTATGGAGCGAAGCAGTGACGACGACAATGTATCTCCCCAATTTCATGTCACCTCAAATACTTTGGATGAAGTGTCCAGCTGAACTTCTTTTGGGTCAGCGGGAGTTCAAGGTGCCTCCCAAGGTGTTTGGTTGAGTGTGGTTTGTACGGGATCACCGACCAGCGGTTGGCAAGCTGGATCTGTAGCCATTGAAGTGCATCTTTATATGCTATTCATCAAGTTAAAAGGGCTATAGATGCTGGAACCCAATCGAGCGAAGGCTGTTCGTGAGCATGGATGTAACATTCTGAGAGTTTGAGCCGTACTACATGAGTAGAGGTACTCTTGGTCAGTTTTTGGAGGAGTTCTCTCCTATCATTGGGGGTAACAGTCGAGATGGGGAGAACAAGAAGAGTGATAGTTGTTAGACCAGGTGGACTGGTCGTAAAAGACCATGTGGATTGGTCGTAGACTTTGTGATGATGAATTATTGACATTTGAGTTATATTGACATTTGTGGTTGTGAAAGTTTCAATTGTTGGCTTTTCAGTGTGAATGGTCGGATCATATCTTGTATCGGGTGGTCTAATCAGTGATACTCGATGATCCTTTTCGACTGGACTTAGAGTACTGTAGCTACGAGTACTGTAGCTTCAAGTACAGAGTAATACAGTTCAGAGTACTATAGGTCCGAGTATTGTATCTACGAGTACTGTAGTTTCGAGTATTGAGTGTTAGTTTTTCGAGTGCTGTAGATCCGAGTACCGAGTGGTAGAGCTCCGAGTAATGTACTTAGTCGTAGGTCGAGGTGTGTATCGAGTACAAAGGGCAATCGAAGTTGCATGGTCGATGGTCTAAGCTACAGTAACTGGTCGATGGTTAAAGCTACAGTGACTGGTCGATGGTCGAAGCTACAGAAACTACAGTAACTGGTCGATAGTCGTGGGCTTTGTGGTCAGTAGTCGTAGGCTTTGTGATCGGTAGTCATGGGCTTCGTGCTAAGTGGTTGTAGGCTTTAAGATCAATGGTCATAGCTTTCTGATCGAGGGTCATACGCTTATAGTAAGTGGTCGTACGCCTCTGGTGAGTGGTCGTACACTTCTGGTAACTGGTCATAGGCTTCGAGTACTTCAATACTTGTTTTCTTCAAGTACCTTGAGCACTCGTGTTTGGTTGGCCAGTGGTATAACCGGCGTGTAAACAGCGGTACGATCGGTTTTACAGAGTTGTCTCGTTTTGTGTTCTGAAAGTTAAAAATTATGGTCGTGGATGATCTGATTCATGTTTATTGATACATGTGAGTGTGATGCGTGTGTGAAATGATATTGGTCAAGTTAGAGAACTTGTGCCAGGAAAACGTTCTTTGATCTTTGCATGTGCAGGTTAAGCGTGGAGACGGTCATGGTCGATGACGAGGAAGACCAGAACTTGGAGGGGTAAATCTAAGGTCCAGGTGGTCGTGGATGTCACGAGGTGGTCGTGCTCATGCTGGGGAATATGGAGATCAAAGGTGAATGCATGATGAGTGGTCGAAGCTACAGGAGGTGCCGCCCTGGAGGCTTCAACATGTGAAGAGTTATGAAAGGCGTTTCATAACTAAAAGGTTTAGAGATATTACCATGGTTTGAGGGGTTCCGGTTCCCTTGTTTCATGGAAGAGATATGATTATGTGTCCGTGTTGATAAGGACACGGTTTAAGCCCATAGCATATAAAGGCCGAAGAGATTAAGAGCAGCGCGCTCAGGGGAGGTTTCTTGGGGATTTTGGCGATGACGGCTTTCAGTAGAAAGAGATTTTCGGTGCTTTCTTGTTAGGGTTTGAGGGGTGCCGTGAGAGCACTTTGTAGACACATAACACGATTGAGAAATAGTAGACCAAGTCGTTTCCAAAGAATTTCAGTCATCGCTGGGGGTTTGTGCTTCTGGTCATTGTGTTCGACTTATTCCAGTTCATCGTCTTTGATCTATTCTTCTTTCTTCGACAAGCTCTCGTGTTGATCAGTCTTCGACTAGTTCCTGTTCTGAGTAGTCTTCGACTTGTTCTCGTCCATCATCTTCAGTCTACTTTTGTTCGTTGCAGTGCGTGAATCTCTCGAGCCAGAGGGTGGAAGAGATATGATAGTTGTACTATTTCAACTAGGTGGTCGTAACTCTCTCGACAAGGTCGACTTCATCTTCTTCGATTGCGTACTATGTTGTTCTTCTAGTTGCCGACAACAGTATTGACTAGCAGAACTAATCAAAGCAGTTTCGACCACTACAACGAGAAGAACAACTCGTACGAGTACATAGTATTCAGTTGTCAGTTGAATCTGGAGCAGATTCTTCTTGGTAAATTGTAAAAGAAGGCACTACATTCATTCACCCCCTTTGATTGTCATATTCGATCCTACAATAGTCAATGAGAAAAAGTCATTGTGGGGACAATTACATGCCCGAGCGGAATAGAATATGCAAGGCATGTGACAGTCCCAAGAGAATTGAAGGTTTATCAGCGAAGGTGCTCTGAAAAACAGGAAGAGAAGCATAGGGACAAGCAGTCAAGACCTGAGTCTCCAGGGGAGCTAGCAGAGATGTAACCAGTATAGCCACAGCCCGAACAACCGACCTTGCTAGTTGATCTAGTCCCAAATCCCTCCTCGGGTCTCTCTCTATCAAGTTCCTTGCCTCCCCTTGGGTGAGTGGTAATGTTTATTCTAATCACTCATATATAGAGTTACCACTTGCACAACGTAAGAAAACTAGAGTTAATGTCGGAAAGCCTCCAGTCCTGTACGGCTTTGAGCATGACATTGCAAATTTTATCTCATATTCACATATCTCACCTACATACAAAGCATTCATTGCATCTCTTCAGATAGTGCATGTTCCAAATGATTGGTGAGCTACTAAGCAGTATCCTAAATGGAAGGATGCCATGAAGGAGGAGCTTAGTGCACTTTAAAAGAACAAGACATTTGATCTTATTCCACATCCAGTAGGAAAAATGGCACTTGGATGCAAATGTGTGTTTATAATTAAGCAAACTCCTAAAGGTAAAATAGAAAGATACAAGGCACACTTGGTTGCAAAAGGTTATAGTCAAACATATGAGATAGACTATGATGAGATCTTTGCACTAGTGGCAAAGATGAGTACGGTAAGAACGTTGATCTCTTGTGCAACTAACTTCAGATGACCCCTACATCAGTTGGATGTGAAGAATGTTTTCCTACAAGAGGAGGCATACATGGACATTCCTCCAGGCTTTGAGAACAGGCAGATTGATGGGAAGGTGTGTAAACTCATGAAGTTTTTATATGGTCTGAAGCAGTCTCTAAGGGTGTGGTTTGATAGATTCAGAAGTGTAGTCTATAGTATGGGCTATTCTCAGTGCAATGGAGATGATACTATGTTTTATAGGCATGGAGGATCACATAGTACCATATTGGTAGTTTATGTTGATGATATTATGATCACTGGAGATGGTGTCGAGGAAATCAAGTCCTTGAAGAAAAGATTGGGAGAGGTATTCGAGGTAAAAGATCTTAGAACTCTTCGATACTTTCTTAGGATTGAGATTGTCCATTCTTCGAATGATATAGCTCTTTCCCAGAGGAAGTATGTCCTTGATCTACTGGTAGAAATAAGTATGCTTAGGTGTCACCCTATTGCTTTACATATTGATAAGAATCACAAGCTATATGCCGAGTCGAGAGATCTAGTTGACAAGGAAGCTTATCAAAGGCTTGTTGGGTGTATCATCTATTTGTGTCATACAAGACTTGATATTTCATATGCGGTGAGTGTGGTTAGTCGATATATGCATGATCCCATAACAGGACACATAGATGTTATCTATTGAATCCTACGGTATTTGAAGAGTAACCCTGGGAAAGAGGCCTTTGGTTCAGTAAGAATCAACACCTAAATGTGGAAGAGTATTGTGATGCTGATTGGGCGAGTAGTGTGGATGACAGGAGATCTACCTCTAGATATTGCATCTTTGTGGGAGGTAACCTTGTATCAAGGAGTAAGAAGCAGGAGGTTGTGGCTCAGTCTACCGCGGAAGCAGAGTATAGAGCAATGGCGTTGAGTGTGAGTGAAATAATATGGATGAAGGGTTTATTTTCTAAGCTTCGGATATGGAGGAATAATCTCTTGGTGTTGCATTGCGACTATAAATCCGCAATCAACATTGCTAACAATCCAGCACAATATGATCGTACCAAGCAAGTTGAGATTAATAGGTTCTTCATCAAGAAAAAGCTCGATGGTAGGATGCTAAAGTTGGAGTTTGTCAAGTCTAGTGAATAGTTGGCTAACTATTTCACTAAAGGGTTAAGCCCTAGCGAGGGTGCTAGAATATGTAACAAGATGGGCATGATTGATATCTTTGACCCATCTTGAAGAAGTGTGTTGGTGAGTTACTATTAGGATCTAATAAGGAGCCATATTAGAGTCGGATTTAATATTGTGTTAGAGTCAGATTCAATGATTACACAATAAATAAAGAGTGTGGGGATCCTACGGACTCACAATTATTCTCCTAATTACTACAGAATATAAGGAGGATAGTGTAGCAGTAGATAAGAAGGAGGAGAAGTGGAAGAAAAAGGATTGGTGGAGGAAGAGATATTAACTTTTGCAGTGTTGAAGTAGCAATCATCGGGCGTGCAACCGCCATGCATAAGTTGGACGGTTTGAAATGAATGTGCTTTGCAGTCAAGATTGGCGGTTGGCGAGGGAGCTGATGATAGCATTGTCGGCTTTTAGGGAGCACGCAGCAGCGGGCGCAGCGGCGCATGTCCTCAGACATCGTGGCGGCTTTCGACCATCACTCTACCTCAGGCTCCCCAGCATGCGGTGATGGCGACGGATGCGCCTTCACCAGGACCGTCGCCATGGTGCTGGATCGGGAGGCGGATCATCAGCGTAGATGCAAGGTGAGGCGACAGTGGTAGGGGTGGGGTGGGGATGTGAGGAGCGAGGGGCGGGGCATTCCAGCGGCTGCTGAGGGCGGCACGAAGGTGAGGGGCGAGGGGTTCGCAGAGGCGGGCAAGGGCTGCGTGGCGCGAATGAGAGGGAGGGACGAGCGCAGAGGCGATGGACGAGGGGCGAGGGAGGCGGGTGAGGGGCGAGGGGGTCGCAGCAGCTGGTGAGGGCGATGCTGTGCAGATGGGAGGAAGGGATAGGGTGCAGCATGGCGCGGATGGGAGGGAGGGACAGGCGCAGAGGCGAGGGGTGAGGGCGACGCGACGCGGATGGTAGGGAGGGATAGGGCGTGGCATGGCGCAGATGGGAGGGAGGGTCAGGGTGGCAGCTAGAGACGTGGTGATGCTTTTTTCGTGATTTGTTTTTGCGTAGGGTTGGGTTTGGTGTTTTTTGAATCATACGTGGGGTGGGATAATTCCTCCCGCTGCGCGGTGGTAAACCCCCTTTTATTAGTTAATATTTATCACATTTTTTATTTCTAATAGCAAAATTAGCACCGCGGAAAGCTAGTCAAAACCTGTAGCGCTCCCGGACCGCGGCAGGAATGCGCTGCATGTTCCTACCGCACAACCAGTCCACGGAGCGTAAAGAAATCAGCGATGCGCTACAACTTTAAACATTGTTGAATAGCGATGTGTTACAGTGCTAAGTAGTGTTAAATAGTGATTTACTATAGTGATAAATAGTGCAAAGCGGTGCGTCGTCCAATGCAATGCGCTCAAGCACCGTGGCATGTTTCCTGCCGCCTTCCTACCTCACTGTAGGTGACTTACCTAGCCTTTCATGATGTTATTTTCGCAATTACGTATGGAGTTACTTTTGCTATTACGAATAAAAAATATGTCAAATCAACCCAAGTGTTCGGAGCGGTGGCCTTTGTAGTTTGCACTCTTGCTTGTATCGCCGAGCCACACTTGTCACTCTTTTTTGGTTTCTAAAATATGAACTTCCATAATCCATACAGTTTTTATCGCTGTTGCATTTTTTTCATTTTTTTACGATTTGCTATGTCAATCAACTAAAATTTTCAAAAAATAGCCAAATTTCTCAATCTAAATTTAATGGCCAAAATTTGATTGTTCAACGGACCCGTCCATGACTGGTATTTGGCTAGGCGTGGGCTGTAACCTGCGATGGTCAAGTTATGGCAGTTAAAAGGCAAAATTTGATAAATGCTACCGTAAAACATGCCAATTAGAAGAATGTCACTCCAAAAGAGAATTAGAAAAATGCCACTCTAAAATAGATATTCTTTGGTACATGCTAGTCTAGGACAGTTTCCCTATAGGTCTCTACTTCATCCTTCCCACAGTCCTCGATCTCTTCCAACCTCTGCTTTGATTTCACACTGCTGCCGTCAAATCTGCTTAGATATGAGCACACCGGCCAACTTCTTCCCAATTGATTCCTTCTACTCCGACCTTGCTGCCAACATCGGGTTATTTTACGACAAGCGCGGCCTCCCTCATACTCTCCATTCAAAAGTGAGTGACATGAGGCGAAGGCGGTGGTGAAGAAGGGGTGTTCCACAAAGAGGAAAGTGGAGAGGTGTGCGAGGTGGAGGAGACGCACAAGGTGGATTGGTGCACGGCAAAGTGTGAGGGACAAGGTGGCCGTGGAGGAGGAGCACCCTAAGAAGGGAGGCGTTGCGTGATGACAAGGTAGTGAGAGCGCCGTGACGTGGGGAGGCGACGGCGCGACTGACACCAACGGGAGGAAGAAGATATGGGTGTTAATTTCGTGGTGTTAAGCTACGGAATATCTAAATTTTATGTTTTTACTGAAATGAAATGCACTACAAAAATATACCTCTTTGCTATGAGACATTGAGGCTATTGAAGTAATATTTTCTAGTCTGAAAAGGAGATAAGGCTAGTGAAAAAGTCAATTTTGTCCTTCCGGTCTCCTTCCTTCTTTCCTATTTCTTCTCTTCCCTTCTCCCTCCTCTGCGCTTGGTGGCGCACGGCGGCGGAGCAGTAGTGGAAGTGGAGGCGACGCTAGATGACGAGGGAAGCTGGTGCCATGCTGGAGGGACGTAGTGTCCGGTAACCTCCATACGCCGATGTGGCAGCAAGGATGCAGGACACCGCGGTGGCGGAGGATGGCAAGTTGTGACCGCGGTTGCACTGTCCCCCCACGCTGTTGTCCGAGAGGAAGTGGGCGTCTACGAGGGCGAGGGATGCCACCTCCTCGCCATCCTCGCTATCATCGCTGCCTCCCATCCTCGCCAACACCACCTCCCCCTATCCTCATCATCCTCACCGTTGGCGCCGCCTCCCCCATCCTTGCCGTCACCGTCACCCCCTCGTCATCCTCGCTGTCACCACCACCTCCTCGTTATCCTTGTTGTCATGGCGGTGGCGCAGGCCCACATGTTTCCGAGTATGGCAATCCCATTTTCAGAACTTACACGGGCAGTAGAGGCGCAAAGGATGCCGGCGACGACGACGGCCATGGCTATGTTTCTTTCTCTTCCTCTGTTCTGCTTGTGAAGAATGAAGGAAGAAGAGAAGGACATTTAGGTCATTTTTAATTGTTTCTTTCTCCAAACCAGTTCGATATATTATTTTAATGGCCTCAGTGTCCCGCAGCAAAGAAACACATTTTTGTAATGTCTTCCGACAAAACACAAAATTTGGATGTCCCATAGCTAATGTCATGAAATTATAGTGTCCTACAGCCAATTTTACCCATTTAGAATAGTTTTCTCTTTTGGAGTGACATTCTCTCAATTGACGTGTTTTATAGTGTATTTATCAAATTTTGCCCAGTTAAAAGCAGCACAAGCATTTCATCAATGGCTGGACCGTGGACATATCAAATCATTGGAATGACCAAGCTGCTTCTTTTGTCTCAGGTCCTCCTCCTTCCCCAGGATCTCTGACCCCACCCCCCCCCCCACACAATCTTCCTCTACTCTTCTTCAAATTCATCCCAACACTCTGCCATTTACCACAAATTTCAGTGCATTTTGTACCCAATTGTGAGAAATGTGTCATTAAGGCGTCAAATTGCATAGGTAGCCTACAAATTGTAAACAAAATCAAATAGCTTCAAACTTGAAGTAAACTACAACAACGTTTAGTTTTAAGTTGAAATGTTGCAATAAGCATCCCATATTTAGAAAAGGATCAAGGCAATTTTTTTTTCTTTGTGAAAGGAAATGCATGAATGTTTTATCACAACTTCTCGCAAGTGACAAGTGGAACATAGATCTGAGTATAACCCGTGTTGCTGAGGCACAATTTAGCCTTGATCTAAAAAAATGAGTGTAACATCCCAAAGTTCCGCTAATAATATAAAAATTTTAAAAATAAATTATTATTTAAATTTATTATTTTATTTGATTTTCTAAAATTTAAAGGATTTTTCTTGGCTTTAAAGTTAAAAATAAAATATAATTTAATTTTCTTGGATTTTCTGGATTTTAAAAAGGATATTCTCTATTATTTTGATGCTAAAAATAATTTATGTGTAAAACTAAAAACCAACTTTAAGTTGCAAATAATTTTATGAAGTTCAAAATAATTCAGGAAATTTCAGTGAATTTTTTCAAAAATTTTGAATGCGATTTGGTATTTCCTAAAAGCCTTTTGGTTTTCTTGTACTTTCAGAAAATATAAATCTAATTAAATTCCCAAAAATCTTCCTTGGGCTGAATTCCTATTTCCGACCTATTTTCCTTTTCATTCCACGCGGCCCATCTTGTTTCTTTCAACCCGTTTCAGCGCGGCCCAACTTCTTACCACTCTCTATCCTCACCTTCTCCCTCTCACTGCTGACAGCTCCACACGCCCCCTCCTCTCTCTCTCTCCTCCCACTAACATCTAGGGCCCCCTTGCCAGCCTCCCCTCCCACTCTCTTTCCTTCCCATACCAGGGCCGCCGAGCCGCTAGGCCTAATCCCCGCGCCAGCCGCCTCCTGGCCCACTTCTTTGCGCGCGCTTGAGCCCACCTACCCTCTCTTCTCTCACCTCCACCCAGGGCCCACTTGTCGGGCATCTTCCTCCTCCCTTTCTTCTTCCTCTCGCTACCTCCATTGCCCCCCAATCTCTTCAATTCTCCATTTCTTCCCCATTTCACACGCATTCAAGTGCATTCAATAGCTCCACTCACGGTGAACTCATTCTAGCCATCCCCCCTTTACTCGCGTTTACGCCACGTTAGTGCAATACCGTCGCACCCCTCATTGGTCGAAACCCCTCCTCCGTGCTCCTTCGCCCTATAAAGGGAGCACCGAGAGCCCCTTTCCTCACTCAACCCTCCCCACAAAGCTCAGCTTCTTTCTCCCTCTCTTCTCCCTGCAATCCATCTTCTTCCTCATCGGCCTGCATGCAACACAGCCGCCAATTACGCCACCGCCCGTGGAGCTCCGCGGCCATGGTCCACATCGTCGGATTCGCATTGACACTTTCTGTGGTGCTGCGCTCACGCCATCTTCGCCGGAGCATAGATGGAGCACTACGCCGTCATGGACTCAAACGCGTCGTCGCCTCCGACCATCCTTGTGCGCCTAGCCGCCGCGATGGTGACCATCACACTCCCCATCACTCCCTGTCTCCATTGCTACCCTCGCCGCCCACACAGTCGTTGGTGACCTTCGGTCCACGTGCGTGCCGTCATCGCCACTGTGCCATGTGGCTTCCACGCACGTGCCACATCGATGTCGCGTGGGTGCCATGTCGGCCAAGCACACGTCTTCACCACCGCATGTGTGCTTGCGCGACACGTGCCTCGTCACCCGCAAGCCCGGTTCACCGTGGACCAAGCCCAATTCCGTGGACCCAGTCCATAGACCTGGGGCCCACAGTTAGTGGCTCAATCCAATTTCCCATTAGGAAAATAATTCACCCAAAATTAATATTCTCTGGCTGACATCACGCTTGAGTGATAAACTGAAATTTCCTTTTGAAAGAAAATTCCACAAAATTAGAAAATTCATTTTCCATCATTTCATGTGAAATCCAACTTCTGAGAGCTTGTTCTCCTTCGTCCGAGCTCTAATTCAAATGATTTAAATTTCTAAATTCATCTAAAATCCTATTCTATCTAAATATACTAGAATTATTTAATTTAGCTTGTTTTCTCGTATAGATTTCGATGTCTCCAGAGAACCAGATTTTTACACCGTTTCAGAACAATAATTAATTGAGCAAGAGAAGTTACATTCTTTGATCATATTTGAGCCAGTATTTTTAAATTATTTAAATTCTGTTTTAAATTATTATTGCATACTTATTTGTATTCAATATAGTTTAAATTCCTGATTTTAAATTATAGTTAATGCCAATTCAATTGTATAGCCCATTTTGATATTGATATAACCATCCTTTGTCACCTTTAGATGAAACCTAGTTTATGCAATAGTATGAATTAGGAACTTTTGAGAGAAAAAATGTATGCCTAGTCATGATTAGACCAAAAGTATTCAGATTGGAAATTTTAGCCAAAGTTTCTACTACGATTTAAAAATGTGTCTATGTCATTGGTATGCCATAGAAATTCATAAATTATTTGAAAAGCAAAATAAAATAAAAACTGGTTTAGACTTCGATGAAATGGATGTTAGGTTGATGCATTGGATCGATTCATTTCAATTGTCGATGTAGGGTTTTATTGGAAGTCTCCCAAATCAGTTAAGGACCGGTCTGCAAGCTGTGGATTATAAAATCATTATGTACTACCACAAGTATGATATGTGACAGACCTGGCTAAATAATTTGTAACATTCCTTTACTAGTTGTGTCATTTGGATGTGCGGGTGTCAGGTAGACAAAAGTTCCCACTTGGCGCATGATCTCTTTAGCCGCCAGGGTGCACCGCTCGTATGCGCGGGCAAGAGCCATGGCCATCTGAAGGCTGGCAAGATTCTGGAGCTCGACGTTGGTCTTGATCAGCTCGATCAAGCCCAGAGTAAAAAAGTTATACGTGTTGACAAGGTTGAAGGTGTTCCGCATAGCAAAGAATCGCCAGAAATTTGCTCTGGTATTCCCCGACGATTCCTGTCTGATGAAGAGTCTTCAATTAGCCAAGCGGGTTGTGACCAATTGATGGTCGAAGGAAAGATTGACATAATCTTTGAAGTTGCGCCAATGGGGCTCATCCTTCTCCCATTCTAACTGGAAGTACCATTGCTGCGCAACTCCAGTTAGATGATACAACGCGAGCGGACACAGTGCATTCGGAGGTCTTTGCCCCGAAAAATTCCTCACGTGTACAGCAACCATCCCCAAGGATCATCTTTCCCGTCGTATGATGGAAACTCGAGCCTGTGGTAAAGTGGTGGTTGTGAGCCGTCGTAGCAGTCGGCAGCCGCGTTGATAGTTGTAGATGCGCCAGGAGGTGGAGACAGCAAACCCTCACTAGGATTCTTCTCCAACATTGTTACCCAGTCATGCATGTTGGTGACGTGTTCTTGCATGGTTTTGACGGTAGTGGTGGTGTCTTTCATGGCTGTCGTCAATTGGGTCAGTTGCTCAATGATGTCGGTGAGCTGTGCTTCCAAATCGGCGTTCATATCGTCCGAGGATGGAGACTCTGATACCAAGTTATCACGACTAGGTCCACGATCAGGTCTTGGTCGAATGTTATAGTCATGCAAGGCAGTGAACGTTGGTCAGAGTCTTCGACTAGACGCCGTACTGGATAGTTGAAGAGCAGACGCAGGGGAAGATGGCGTAGGGTTAAAGAAGCAAGAGGTCGGGCTAGAGAACAGAGGGCGAGGGGTTGATAAGTTTTCTCATTGATTCCTTTGACTGATTCGTCTGGCCCTTTTATAGCTAGGCAACAGCCCCTAACAATCGTATCTAACTCAAACTCTGTATTCCTAATATAACTCTTATCTCCTAATAAAGACTAACTTTGATTTCCTAAAGCAAACCTTCCTTCTAGTGACATTGACAGAACTGACTAGGACTCTGGTTTTACGGGTTCATTATCATGAAGCCGTCGGCGACGTTGATATGGAATACCGTACGTGACAATCATATTATTCCACATTTCATAGATCAAATGAAGGTATGGCTTTTCAGTCTGTCATACGTATCATCGAATATATAGTCTCGGTGAAAGCAAGAATGTAGTCAACTTGATCCCACCACAATTCATCAACAAGTTTATTCTTCACAAGCTGTGCTTGCTCGATGTAATCATTCCTGTAAGCAGATCACTCATCACTGATGACCATCCTTAGAAGAGATTGCTTGATGAACCGATACCTCTTTTAACATGACAATATTAGAAGCAAATCTTGTGTCAGCAATAGCAAGCATCTTCAACTTACTGAACTCACTGAACATTGATAATCTCATGCTATGTTTTGTTATGAAATTCTTGATCATACTTGCGTCCTCTACACCTTCTGAAATCCAACAGCAATCTTTGAAGGCAACATCTTCGATATTCGTAGCAGCGCAAATATTCTGCAAGGCAAGACTTAAAGTATGGGCAACACTAGGTGTCCACTGGATGTGGTTGTACTTTTGTTCAATTAGCACCCCAGCAGCTCTGCAAACAGGATCATTATCTGTGATCACTTGGACAACATTTTCTGGTCCAACGTCTTCAATCACAGCAATGAGCTTCTCAGCAATGTACTCATTTCTCTTCATCTCATCTTCATTATTAATTGCTTCCAAAAAAATTGCTCCACTTTCAGTGATGGCTAGAATATTGATAAGAGGCCACCTTTGAACATCTGACCAACCATCAGAAACAAGGGAGACACCTTCCTTCCTCCATGTGCTTTTGATGGTCTATAGCATGCCTTCAATGCGAGCCCACTCTTGTTGCAAAAGAATTGTCTTCAGCTTGTTGTACCCAGGAGGAACATAACAAGGATTGTGGATCATCTGTTAATATGGGTTCCTTGCAATATTGAAGTACAAACCTGCAAATACAAACAAACACTAAAGGAGAAAACATACAACGCAAACAGAAAGTTTTCAAGTTTATGTTGTTAACCTGTAGAATAGAACGTTCTTGCAAATAGAGCATCCAAGTGATCTGGACTTTCAATACAATAATTCTTTTCTGCAGCTGTATTCCTCTTACTCTCTTTTTTTGTGCCCAAAACACAGCTTTTCCCATACCTGACATGCCACCAGAATAGTTACTAGTAGCACATTTTGTGAAGGGCATTTTTGTAGGCATGTTACTTGGAATTGAATCTTCTGATGCAATATGCTCACTCCAAAGTTGTGCAAGGACATCGACGATCACCCCTGGGCAAGATTGAACTCCATGATCAGAAATTTTAAGCAAATGTGCCTTCACTGTAGAATAGCTTCGACGAAAGACACTTCGCAATAGCCGCATAAGTACCGCACACTTGCTCCACAACGAGGACCAGGCCCATCCAACATTTTAACATGTCCCCATAAAGGCATACCATTATGGTCCCGAAGCACTATTCCCACTTTCCATCTATATCCCAAGCTTTGGAACTGTGAGTTAATTCATACTAGTTAGTAGCCACTAGAAGTTGGTAGTAAAAAGGCTATTATTTATGCAAAGGCATCATAAGTAAATTGACGAAGTAAACAAGCAAATGCCTATGCGTTGTTCAGTATTCAAAAAAAGAAATGTACATAAGCCCTGAGAGATTAGGTCCCTTGAAAGTTCCAAGTTCCTCTCTTTCTTTGTTAGACTGTATGAAAAGCTTGGCTAATAGATCTACGATGCAAAAAAATCTTGGCCAAAAAATCCTAAAACTTCACATTTTTTTAATTGCAACACCAGCATTTTCATTCATAGAAACAAAGATTACGGGATGGGGCCTTGGCGAATGCCAATAGAAATCTTAAAATTTAGGTGAAATTCCAAGCTTCTCGGTATCGGCCCAATAAATTTCTGAATGCTTCGCGCAGTCTCCCGCGTGACGCCCCCAAAACAAAGCCAGCGTTTTGCATCGATTGGGAACTAACGGTACAGAAACGGAGAGCAATGTAGAGAGAGAGAGAGACCTGGTATTGGCGGCGGCGGCGGGGATGGTTTTGCGGCGGCGGACGCTAAACCCTCGTCGCGGGGCGCGGGAACCAACCTTCTTTTTCGCCTGAAACCCGCGCCGCAGAGCCTCACTCGGCGGGAGCAGTAGAGCACGGGTGCGGTGGATTACTGTGGCCATGTCGGTACAGCTTCTTGATTTAGCTTCTAGTGAGAAAAGTCGAAAGCTGAAATAAATGGCTGATTTTTTATTGATTTTTGTTGAAAGCTCGAAACTGTTAATACATATAAAAGCTGAAAAGTAAAAAAAATCAGTATTGAAGTGCTTCCTATCGTTTTTCACCCATAACGTCCCTAAAATACCTCTAAACTTTTCAAATATTATCCATCTCATACCTAAATATTTAAACCAGAAATTCCAACCCCAACTCATTCCCTCCCATCTCCCCGCTCCCCGCTCCCTTGTCGCTATTCCCCCTCCCCGTCTCGCGCCGGCTCCCACGCGATCCCGACCTGCCGGACCAGGTAACCCCGCGCTCAAGGTGCTGTACGGGAACCACGATGATGCGGTGCGGCGGCAGATCGCGCGGGAGATCGCAATCCTCCGCACGGCCGAGCACCCGGCCGTGATCCGGTGCCACAGCATGTACGAGCGCGGCGGGGAACTCCAGATCCTGCTCGAGTACATGGACAGGGGATCCCTCGACGGCCGCCGCATCGCCGCCGAGCCCTTCCTCGCCAACGTCGCGCACCAGGTGCTCTCGGGCATCGCCTACCTCCACCGCCGCCACATCGTGCACCGCGACATCAAGCCCTCCAACCTCCTCATCGACTCCGCGCGCCGCGTCAAGATCGCCGACTTCGGCGTCGACCGCATCCTCAACCAGACCATGGACCCCTGCAACTCCTCCGTCGGCACCATCGCCTACATGAGCCCCGAGCGCATCAACACCGACCTCAACGACGGCGCCTACGACGGATACGCCGGCGACATATGGAGCTTCGGGCTCAGCATCCTCGAGTTCTACCTCGGCAGGTTCCCCTTCGGGGAGAACCTTGGCAAGCAGGGGGACTGGGCCGCGCTCATGTGCGCGATCTGCTACTCCGACCCGTCGGAGCCGCCGGCCACCGCATCGCCGGAGTTTCGGGGATTCATCAGCTGCTGCCTGCATTGGATGCACAGGCTGCTGCTGTTAGCGCACTCTATAATGTATCAGAAGTGAATATGGATTGCAGGCTGAAGCTCGCCAGTGAGCGATGGTAAAATCTACTTCATTTTATTAGTGATAGCATACTCATATTGGAGAAGCGGCATTAAAATTTTGGAATTTGTTGTTTTATCAATTGAACCAGGGCTGTCGATAGACTCCTAAAGGTCGTGAAGACACCACACCCTGTGCCTGAAGTTTGTAGGAAATCAACGATGATATTGGAGAGCCTTGTCTCTTGAGCCTCAAAATAGGATGCATCTCCTCGTGCACGAGAATACTTTTGCTGAGATCCTGACGACGGAAGGGAAATACTGGACACATTTGCTCGGATTCTATATGAGCTGACTGCAAGGCCGAGCAACAAAGTAACATCAGGGCAAGCCATCTGGGGAAACATAAACTGATGCATGTGTTGACCCTCAATATGCTGTTAAAATCTAGATGAGATGTAATTTAGGTACTCGTGTTGAAAATGTCGTTTAGTTTCTTGACTGTATGTAACAGGCTGTTAGCTACTTAGCTATAGGCTTGCAGTTTGATGCCTTGACCTAATCTGAATACTTACTTTCAGGGTACTCCATGATTTGCCCAACCATTCAACCCGCAGTCATAAAAACTACAGCACAGCCGGAAATCGCTTTTTAGAAAAACAAGGCTGTGCCAAACAGAGCTTATGCATTCTGCATTTCTGCTTGCATCGCTGAGCCCCACCCTCAGAAGTTTCGGTTTTATCGCATTTTCGCATGTGACAAGTGCCACATAAATTAGAGCCACTTAGGCTAATGCGAGCGTTACAATTCGATCTTATTTTTCATATCAAGCCCAAAATTTATTCTTATGAATACAACTGAGGTCAAGTCAATTGCTTCCTCCAGTTCAAAAGAAGAAGAAAAAATGACGGCTTTTGACACGGTATAGTCTCCCGTATAGAACTTCAATTGTTAATTTTGCTACCTTAAATATTCCGAAGGAAACATCCATTTTGCCGCTCTGATCATTTAAAAAAAAGTCATGAAATCATAGCATTATAAAATACTTTCGACGATGAATATGTCTGTCATTTTTTCCATCTAATCTTAATACTTATAGATATATCGGTGGTCAAGGTAAAAAAAAACTAGTTTATGTACAAAAGAAAGGTTTTTAGAAATGAGAATAGTTTGCCAAGAACAAAGTGTGCATCTTTACAAAACAATGACCTCTGCTTTTCCAGTGGAAGGTACAGAGTCGTACTGGACATTTTAGGGCAAGTGCTAAAAATTATACTCACTGTACTCAAGAATATATTAAGTTTGGATATTGATACGGTCTCCGGTATACAACATTGACTATTAATTTTTATATGGATATATTTATAAAATAATATAAAACTATTATATTATAACAAATACTTTTATGACTAATCTAATGACACCATTTTCACATGACCTATACAAATAATTTTATATATATTAATGGCCAAACTTCCTTACTGGACGCTTTCTAAAACATCATATATTTCTGAACAGAGAAAGCAGTCTAAAGTGAAAATTAATGTTGTCGATGTTACCACTATGGTTAGCTAGCCTATTCAACATTGTATTGTCAACATGAACCCCATCAACATTATTACCAAAGTTAATTTCTAGGAAATTAACATGGTTGAAAAACATTACGGTGAATGACGGCAAGATGCAACCGCAACCAAACATATATGGTTGAAGGCCCCAACACAGCATAGATGGCCCATTGTGGTGACCAAGCGGCATATCACTAGAGCCCAACAATGGTGATGCACAAAGATCAATAGTACACGACAAACACACAAGATAGAGAGGAAAACTATGTGCTTAAGAACTTGAACTCACAAAGAAACACATAATATTTGACACCAAGGTCGGGATGAGAATTAAGAGAATAGTTTATTCTGATTCGTCATATTTTGATTATGAGAATTGGGGGACATAGTAGCTATGCTTGTGTGACAACACAAGAGAAATAAAGAGAGGAAGGTGAGAAGACATGCATAGATCAATTATATTCTGTTCAGTTAACTCAATCAATTCCTGACTACTAATACGGAGATTACCAATGGTAATTAAAGATTAGGCTAAAAAT
The DNA here is from genome assembly GCA_036346395.1 of Hsuehochloa calcarea. Classification (NCBI taxonomy): domain Eukaryota; kingdom Viridiplantae; phylum Streptophyta; class Magnoliopsida; order Poales; family Poaceae; genus Hsuehochloa; species Hsuehochloa calcarea. The sequence continues at coordinate 16,386,379 of CM070602.1, read as the reverse complement.
GGACCCGTAATTAGTGGGGCATGTGCAATTGATCATTCTACACACCCTCACAGCTTGGAAGGTACCAGAAACACAAACACTTGCCACTGTTAGATGTATATTATTGCATGTGTGTTTTTCCCATTGTATAAGGGGTTACTTGCATATATGCCACACCTGTACTTGTATATATATTGGCTCATTGGTCTCATGATGAATACAAACGCTATTCATAATATAGTATCAGAGCCAACCTAGGGTTAGGGTTTTCTCACGTGACCGACGCCGGCCTCCTCAGCCGCCGGTTGCCGCTTGTCGCCTTGTCTTTTGCCGACGCTGCTCGGGGCCGTGAGGTTGATTCGCGTTGTGCCTCCTGATCCTCGTCACAGCCGAGCACCGCTCGTCGCCGGTGGCCCTAGCCCGACGCCTCCTGCCTCGTCGCCCGTCAGCGTCGCCCCAATCGGCGTCGATCTAGAGTCCTTCACTCGGGACTGCACGAGCTTCTCTTCGCTTGGTGCTACCCGAGCTTATCTTCGCCCAGGAGCCGCTCGGGGCGGCCTCCTGGGAGCCGCTACCGTTTCTGCTGGGGGGCCGCTGCTGTCGCCACCAGGGAGCTGCCTCCATCGTCTTCAAGCTTCAGTTATGAAGGCTCGCATACACCTTCGACGTTGCCTGACCTTTATCGCTCGTTGCCGCTCGGGGAGACACTGTTGCCCGGTCTGCGCGCCGCCACCGCCACCGCGGGGGGAACTAGGGTTCCCTAGTGCGTGTTTGGGTTTCGAGCAGGCCAAGTAGGCCTCGGCCTTTTTAGGTGAGTAGCCCGGTCAACAAAAAAAATAGTACGACGTTCTAACCGCCGCGCCGTCTAATGCCGTCTTTTAGACTTCGTTATCTTGGTCGTCGCGTCGTCCAATGTTTCTTACCAATGGCCATTGTTTTTGTTCCTCACTGCCCGATGATCTTCACTGGTCTCAATTATCGGGACTGATTTCAGCAGATGCGTGGCCAGTGTCTTTGGGAGTTTCTTACCTGCGTATTGCCTTGCCCGTCTCGCCCTGTTCCACTGTTGAGCCTGTGCTCTTGAAGACTACTTTCGAAGACGCTCGTAAGGAGGCATGTGATGCTTTTGAGGATGCTGTGGAGACTTTTCAAACTCAGTATGCTGCCTACAAGACATTGATTGATGAGGATGATCATGCCTCTGCTATTCTGGTTGCTAGTATGGAGGTGCAATTCACTGGGGATGTGGTTGGTTTGGCTTCAGCATAGTTGATGTGGACACATCTGCACAACCGCTACGAGCCGTCTGGTGATTCCTTGTATCTTTTGTTGTGCGTCAGGAACAATCGCTACAGCAGGGAGATGCCACTGTGGACGAGTTCTATGCCCAATTGTCTGTGGTATGACACCAAATTGACTCTTTGGAACCGGATGTTTGCCACATATGTCAGTGATGTAAGCATCAGCAGTCTCACCTAGAGCTTCGTCGTATCTACAACTTCTTGACTCGTCTTCTGGCAGAGTATGAGCAGACTCGTGATCAGTTGCTGGCATGCCACCCTCGTGTGACTCTGTTGGAGGCCCTTGCATCTATTCATGCTGAGGAGATTCATCTTTGTGATGTGGGTCCGTTGTCATCACCGTCGTTTTCTTCGATTCTGGCGGTTTCTATACCCGCTATGTCTCCAGCTACTCCTTCACCAGTGGTGCCTTCACCAGTGACAGCTGCTGTTGGTAGGGAACTATACTGCACTTACTGCAACAATGATGGACATGTACAGTAGACCTGCTACAAGAAGAAGGAGGACTTACGTAGTGGTGGCCATCCTCCACACGAAATTGGTGATTCCTCCTCTCAGAGGAGCTCTGGTGCTTCTGATTCTCAGTAGTTTCTCACACTGCTGTGTCACATGGATGCTCTTGCACTGTCTGGTTCTGTTGGTTCTACTGCACAGTATTCTAGTGAGAGATCACCTTCCACTTCTTCCTTAGGTATATCACCTTGAATTCTTGACTCTGGTGCTTTCTTTCATATGATATATGATTCCATCGGTCTCATTTCCATTCGTCTTTTAGTTGCTCCTATCACTGTTCAGACTGCAGATGATACCTCTCTTTCTGTCGCAAGATGAGACACTCTTTGAATTCCTATTTTCATATTCATGTTGTTTCTCATGTTCCCAAACTAACCATACAACTCATATCTGTCGGTCAGCTCACTGATCATGGTTGTCGTGTTATTCTCGATTCTAATTCTTGTTGTGTTCAGGATCCACGCACAGGGACTCTGGTTGGTATTGGCCCTCGCCGCTGTAACTCATAGCGTCTGTAGGGAGTTTGACTGGTTTCATCTTCCTTCCGCTACCCCTGCTAGTCTTGTCGCCTCCACTATCGCTACCGCTTCTGTGGCATCCTCCACTACATCTTTTGCTCAGTTGCATCATCATTTGGGACATCTTTGCGGGTCACGTCTATTTTCTCTACTTCGTCGTGGTCTTTTAGGGTCTATGTCTGGTGACGCTTCTCTAAATTGTTATGGTTGTAAGCTTGGTAAACAGCTTCAACTTCCTATCCTTCTAATGAGTCAGTGTCACAACGTTCTTTTGATCTTGTTCATTCAGCTCCTTTCATTTCGAAAGGAGATCATCGATATTATATCATTTTTATTGATGACTTTTCTCGACACACATGGATATACTTTATGTCATCTCGTAGTGAGTCTCTATCCATCTACAAGACTTTTGCCACCATGACCCGTACTCGGTTTAACTCTCCTATTCGTGTTTCCGTGTTGATTCTGCTAGGGAATACTTATCAAGAGTCCTTTGTGGTTTTCTTGCTGAGCATGGTACTCTCTCTCAGTTTTCTTACCCTGGTGCTCATGCCCAGAATGGTGTGGCTAAGCGAAAGAATCTTCTTTTTCTTGAGACAGTCCGTGCTCTTATGCTTGTTTCTACTGTCCCACCACACTTCTGGGCTGAGACTGTTTCTACTACCACTTTCCTGATTAATATCCAGTCTTCTTCTTCTTCAAGGTGGAATCCCAGTTGAACATCTCTGTGGCAAGACTCTTGATTATCTTAGTCTTCATCGCTTTGGGTGTGTGTGCTATGTTCTTCTTGCACCTCGTGAGCTCACCAAGCTGACCGCTCAATCCATGGAGTGCTTTTTTATGGGCTATAGCGCTGAGCATAAGGGATATCGTTGTTGGGATCCTGTTGGGCGACGGATGAGGGTTTCTCAGGATATCACTTTTGATGAGTCTCGTCCTTTCTACCCACGTCCTTCTCCTTCCACCACCCCAACATCTCTTGTCGAGCCACTTTCTTTTCTGACTTTTCCTGCCACCCTCATAGTCACCATACCTCCATCACAGCCTTTGGCCTCTTCAGTGCCTCCTTCACTGTCTCCTTCGCCACCATCACCCTCTCTAGAGGCTCCTCATGGACTTGTTCCTTCTTATCATATCTACTACATTCGTCATCCGCGAGTTGAGAATTCTTCTGATGCACCATCTTCTTTTGATAATTCATCTTCTTCGGCCTCTCCTCGATATGCTCTTTGTGATTGCTAGTCTATCCGGTCCCCTGCGTGCTTTTGTTTAGCAGCTCTTGTCGAACTGACTTCTTATCGTGATGTTGTTGTTCATCAGGAGTGACGACATGTAATTGCAAATGAAACTGCTACCTTTGAGTGTACTGGCACGTGAGATCCTGTCCCTCTTCTCACGCGTGTTACTCCTATCACGTGCTAATGGGTCTACAAGGTTAAGAGCCTCTCTAATGGGTCTCTTGAGCGCTACAGGGCTCGTCTCATGGCACGTGGTTTTCAGCAGGAGCGTGATCGTGATTATGATGAGACATTTGCTCCTATGGCTCACATGACCATGGTTCGTACTCTTCTTGTTGTGGTGTCTGTTCGGGCATGGTCCATCTCTCAGCTTGATGTCAAGAATATTTTTCTCAATGGTGAGCTGTGTGAAGAGGTTTATATGCAGCCACCACCGGGGTATTCTTTTCTGATGGTATGGTTTGTCGCCTTAGCCGATCACTTTATAGCCTCAAACAAGCTCCTCGTGCCTGGTTTGATCGTTTCTCTTCTGTTGTCATTATAGCTGGTTTGTCTGCAAGTGCTCATGATCCTACTCTCTTTATTCACACTTCGCCTTGTGGTCAGATGCTTCTCCTTTTATTTGTTGATGATATGATCATTACTGGAGATGATTATCAATACATCACTTTTGTGAAGGAGCGTCTTAATGAGCAGTTTCTCATGTTTGATCTAGGTCATCTTCGCCACTTTCTTGGAGTTGAGGTTATTTCTACACTTGAGGGCTTCTATCTGTTCCAAGAAAAGTATATTTAGTATCTTCTTGATTGTGCTTCTCTTACTGATGAGCACACTGCTGAGACTCCTATGGAGCTTAATGTTCATGTTCGGGCCACTGATGGTGAGCCTTTTGCTGATTCTACCCGCTATCGTCACCTTGTTGGGAGTCTTGTTTATCTAGGTGTCACTTGTCCTGACATTTCATATTCTGTGCATATCTTGAGTCAGTTTGTTTATGCTCTCACTCAACTCCACTATAGTCATCTTCTTCGTGTTCTACGATATCTTTGTGAAACTATCACCCGTCGTCTATTTTTCCCTTGCTCCAACTCTTTATAGCTCTAGGCATATTCTGATGCCACCTATGCTAGTTATCACTCTAATCGCCGGTCTCTCTCTGCTTATTATATTTTTTTTGTGGTTCTCTCATTGCTTCGAAGACTAAGAAGCAGATAGTAGTTTCTCGTTCAAGTGCTGAGGCTGAGTTGCGAGCTATGTCTTTGTTGACTGCAGATGTTACTTGGCTACGGTGGTTACTTGAGAATTTTGGTGTTTCAGTTTCAGCACCCACTCATCTTTTATCTGACAGTACATGTGCTATTAGCATTGCTATAAATCCGGTGAAGTATGAGCTTACTAAACATATTGATATTGATGTTTCCTACATGTGGACATAGGTGTAAGACCGATTGTTGCTTTTCAGTATATGCCTTCAGAACTTCAGTTGACATACTTCTTCACAAAGGCACGGACCAGAACCCAACACAGCTTCTATCTCTACAAACTTCATGTTGTTCTCCACCATAAGTTTAGGGAGAGGTGTGTTCGATGTATATTATTGCCTGTATATTTTCCCCGTTGTATAAGAGATTACCTGTATATATGTTACATTTGTACTTATATATATATATATATATATATTGATCTCATAATAAATACAATAGTTATTTATAACAGTCGCAACACGTACACCACAACAAATTGAAATGTTCAAGCTTGTTTGCATACGCTATAAGTAGATTGATCATCAGGGCATATGGCTAAAGAATCTATCTAACCATAAGCTGCCATTTCACACATTCGCATGTAGACTTGCTTATTTTCTGATACAAAGAAAGGTAGTGTGAAATGGCCGACAAAAAAAAAAAGCACTGCTACAATAGTTATTTATAACAGTCGCAACACGTACACCACAACAAATTGAAATGTTCAAGCTTGTTTGCATACGCTATAAGTAGATTGATCATCAGGGCATATGGCTAAAGAATCTATCTAACCGTAAGCTGCCATTTCACACATTCGCATGTAGACTTGCTTATTTTCTGATACAAAGAAAGGTAGTGTGAAATGGCCTACAAAAAAAAGCACTGCTGCATCTGCATAATGCCATTATCCCATAACCGAAGGGGTAACCAGCTACCCCTATCACCAAATTGGTCGCATCGAAATTATCATTTCTGCTAGTAGCACCTGCTAAGGGTGCAAACCAACCAAACTACAATTATACTGTGCATGCAGTATACTGCTACTAATTAGTACATCATATAAGCCACTTGAGCATGGTAATGCCCATGGAAAAAAGAAAAAGCCTACAGAAGAGAACAGCCTTGCAATCATGTTTGCCTTCTGCGATATATGGATTTGTAATTACTGTGCAACTATGAGCTCATCCAGGGTTTCTCCATCTGTGCTTAGAGACAGCCTTGCAATCATGTTTGCCTTCTGCGATATATGGATTTGTAATTACTGTGCAACTATGAGCTCATCCAGGGTTTCTCCATCTGTGCTTAGAGGTGGCAGCATCAAGTCATCCTCCGCTGTGAAATGATACTTTTCCCCAATGGCCCTAAGGAGCTGATAAACCTCAAACATGGTTGGTCTCTCCCTCGGAATGGAGAGTGTGCAAGAACATGCGACTTTCAGGAATTGCATTAGCTCACCATCATTGTCCTTCCCTATCAACGACTTGTCAATTGCATCTTGGAGAAGTGCATTGTTCGATAGGTAAGTGATCCACTCTACTAGACTCCCTCTGAAATTCTCTGGAGCAGTGGAAACATGAGTAGGCTTCTCACTGGTAATAAGCTCAAGCATAACCACGCCAAAGCTGTAGACATCACCCTTCGGCGTGGCCACCAGAGTGCGCGCATACTCCGGTGCCACATAACCTAGATCTCCAAATTCTCCGTTAACAAAGGTACTGAGATGAGTGTCTATTGGATTCATAAGCCTAGCAAGTCCAAAATCTGATATCTTTGGTCCGTAGTCCTCATCCAAGAGGATGCATTTGGAGCTTATATTACGGTGAAGGATTCGAGGATTGCAGGTGTGGTGAAGATACGCAAGGCCTTTTGCTGCACCAATACCGATTCTTAATCTCAGAGGCCAATCCATCTTACTATCTTTTCCTTCTTCTTGGTTTAACTGATCATAGAGTGAACCTTTGGGCATGTGCTTGTACACCAACAACCTCTCCCTCTTAGCAAGGCAAAATCCGAGGAGAGGAACCAAGTTGCGATGCCTTACTTGGCCAAGTGTCTTCATCTCCGATGTGAATTGTGATTCAGAATGCTGTGAATCTTGTAGCCTTTTGATAGCAAGAAAAGAACCATCAGGTAGCACTGCCCTGTACATAGTCCCCGTCCTCCCAGTACCTATGATATTTTCTTTGCTGAATTGTTTGGTAGCCTTCATAAGATCATTTAGTTTCATCTTTGAAACTGGATTCTCAAACATAGAAACCTGGATAATTGAGAAACCATGGAAATAAGATGTGTGTTAAAACCTTTCATGAATAATGTTTACTCAAAAATGCCTTTCGTGCTAACAGAAAGAAAAAGCAAAAAAAATAATAATAGTAACAACAAAGTAGCTTACCTTGATGGTTTTTGTTCCTTGGATGCTCTTTGCCCACTTATTTTCATCCTCATCCTTTGCTTTCTTGGTTGGTAATTTCCACAGACAAAAGAACACAACTATTGCACCAATTATGATCACAATTACAATGCCAACAACAGCTCCAATTATTTGTGCGGTGCTCTTGCCCTTTGATGAAGCTTGGCAGCCATCCAATGGAAGCCCACAAAGCCCTTGATTACCAGCAAAATTTGATGGCGCATATTTATGCAGAGAGGGTGGTATAGGTCCTGATAGCCAGTTGTCTGCGACATTGAACATAGTTAACCGACCAAGAAGATTGAACTGCAGTGGAATTTGACCACTCAATTGGTTATGTTGGAGATTGAGGGTGTTAAGGTATGTTATATTCGATATATTTACTGGGATTTCGCCCAAAAAACTATTGTAGGAGAGGTCCAGTAATGTCAAATAAGGTATTTGCTGGGAGATGTCAGGAGGGATCTGTCCTTTAAAGTTGTTACTTGACAGATCCAGCCCAGTCATACTGGTACAATTCTGGAGACCTTTAGGAAATGTACCCTGAAGACCAAGGTTACTAAGACGCAAAGAAAAAACTCGGTTCTCATCTGGGTGCCAACATTCCACACCGATAAATCGGCATATGTAACCATTAGAACTGTTGTCGAAATTCCATGAGGATTTGAGTATATCGTTGGGATCTACCACGGATTGCAGTACAGTTTTCAAGCATTGAACATCAAGTTCAGAACTGAAACAAGTGGCACTTATTATCAAGAGAAGAATAACCCTCAAAGGAGCATAATGATCCGTCATCGAGCACTTGTGCCAACTAACGGCACCTCTCCTTGATGAGCAACACCACTTCACAGTTCAAGCTTCACCTATACGGAATTATAATACAAGATACAAAATTAGAGATGTGCAAACTATTTGTTAACAGCAACCATATTCTGAACTGGAAGTTGCTATGCTAGTTTTATCTTCTATTATCTAAAATGAAATTTTCGAATTGATTGCAATATTGACAAAACCAAATAGTATCAATAACATGCGGACAACATCAGTAGAGAACCGATCCCCACTAGAGCCAAAGCAAATAACGCAAGCTGCAAACCTTCTGGATTGGAACAAAGAATAAGTGCAACTGGATGCATGGTAATCCCTAAACCATAACCGTGCAGTCATCTAATGGAAGCAGTCCCTAACACATGAACCATCATTTGAAGTCCTCAATTCTATTCCATAACAAACAACCAAAAGGCTTCCTTATTTAATATCTTGATTTCTCATATCCAAGACAAACGGCTCTAACCGTAAAAAGGCGCCCTACTTTTCAGAAAAAATCTAAGGAAAAATCTCCCAACAAGAAGGCACCGTCCACACACACACACACACACACACACACATATATATATATATATATATATATATATATATATATATATATTACTCCTCAAGGCAGCACAACAAACCCAAACCAACAACATGCACAGAATTCCTCTCCCGCAATTCCATCACCAAACTTTGAACACCCAAAATTCGATCTTCTCTTTGCCATAGCTGACAGCTCCAGGGACTGCTCGTGTACTCCAAGTCCAAGAACCCTCAACCACCAACCAAACCAGAGCTCGCAAAAGATCATATATAGCACACCACAACAAGCACACGAGTACAAACAGCTATGTAAAACAGGAAAGCTAACAGAAAAGAAAAACAAAGTTAATGGATGGCTCACCAGAAGCTACCACTAGCCTTCCTCGCCCTGGTGGTGGGAATAACCGGACGGGTCCAAGGCAAGAAGAGGAAGGGGGGGAGGGAGAACAGGTGAGAGGAGGAGGAGAGAGAGAGAGAGTCTGGACCGCCCGTCAAAAGAAAGCGAGGCGAGAGTCTTTCTAAGCGCGTGGGGGCCCAGCGCGGGTGCGTGGGGCCGGCGGGAGCGAGACGGAGCGCAGTGTGTTGAGGAGAGAACGCGCAAATCCACGGACTTTAGATAGAGACTTCCTCGTCAACTCTCCCCAGTCAGCACAGCCCGCCTGCTTTTTTCTCTGGACGGACACGGAGGCGTGGCTACGGGGCCTACGGCACCAGCGTGTCACAGAGAATGGGTTTCGGTCTCTCTCTCTCTCTCTCTCTCCTGTGCGTTTTACGCTTCTCACCTGGACCGGGAAAATCAGGAGAAGTGGGAACCCAGTTATCGGTGCCGTGGATGGAAGTACGAACATAGCTATGCGTACGCAGAAACAAAATATACGTGTGGGTTACACGAAAGAGAAATACTGTGTAACACTATAGAGTGCAACAGTATAGATTCCAGTTGTCGTCAGATCCACCCCACAAAAAATATCATAACACTTGTTGGTACACCGTTGCAACACTATAAGGTTGTTTGGCTGCCTGTATGTGTACCGGCCTGACCAGCGGAATGCAACGGCAGTTTGGTTGCCTGCATCCACGCATGGGCCTAACTGCCGATATGCAAAAGGGCACCTTGGGACTGGCTCCGCTAATATGCAAATTTCGAGCATTTCTCCAGAGCTAGGCTCGTTGGATGCCGTGCGTGAGATCAGGTGAGCTTGTAGATGCTTTTGCTCACCTCCCAAACCACGCATCATCCTTTATATCTCTCGTCTTGCTGATCCTCTCCCACTCCCATCCCAAATCTACTCCACATATGCAAGTATCGGCAGGGCGACAACACTTGGTGTACATGGTGGCGAGCTGAGGGTGGAAGGTGCGACCACTGGAGAGGTCGGCAAGGATGACACAAAGCTTGAGGGAAGTGAAGGCATGGAGGACAAAGCACGTCGCCGCGAAAGACATGGCTGCGAAGGCGGCAAGTGCTATCGACAGGTTGGAAAGCACAGCCGTAGCCCTCGCGGCCGTAGCAGGTTAGTTCAGGAAATCTACACCAAATAGCCTGGTTAATTTGGGTGCTATGATTGGAATACTGTGTATTTCAATTTAATAATTGTTTATCTCAATGAGATTATACAACATTGTTTGGGGTTTATACAACATTTTGAACAAACAAAGTTCATTCAGCACCATAAATTATGAAATCAGACATTTGACTCTTCAAACTTTGCAGTTAAGTTCATATAACATCTAACTAGCTGAGTAAGCTTTGTATCGGGGTATTGCTCGAGTCGCTTCATATACGAAACAGGCGAGATGAGTGGCGTTTTGTCGATTTTGCATACGGGTGTAGAATGAAACAGGAAGCCTCACACTACAAAGAGTAGCGAGAAAGTTGTGGTCAATGACTGAAAAGTCGTGAGACTCCTTTGACCGCCCTATTTGGAGTTGATCGGCTCCAAAAATGTTTTGCGCCTGGTAAGAAAGTACAAATTTTAGGCCACCAACTAGGATTTTATGCTTCCATGACCACCACCACTTTAGCTCCTCCATCTTTGTTTTGATTTGGGGAAGAAGCCCCTGTGGGCTCCACCTGTTATTCACCTAAACTTGATCAGTATGTCATCTTACATTGGCAAAACCGTAGAATGAAACACTCATCGCACGAGCACGGCTATGCAATACCACCGATTTGTGAGAAGCCCTGAGTCGTTATTCACATAAACTTTGTTATTTGAACCCGGATTGAATGTTATTTGAACCGGATTGAATGTTCGAGGGGGGTCATATGTATGGTTTTATAGTTTAGGGTGTTGGACGGATTTCCGAGCAAAGTTCGGGGTGTTATATGGATTTCTTCCGTATGTATATGATGCTATGATGCTATTGTATTTAGCATTTTTTTATAATTGAAAATACGAAACTAAAGAGTATAATAGGCTATTTAAGTCATTTGTCTTGATTACTGAAAGCCCCTTCCTACGAATGTCGTGTTTGCTTTGACAATCCACTTTAAGTCGAGGCAGGTGTACCATAGCGAAGCCAGTAAGTTTTTTGGTGGGGACATTGGGCTACCCTAGGATTTACACTATATTACAATGCTTTTGCTATTCGGCATGCACCTACTTTTTGCTAAAATCATAGTTGATTTCTTGGATGTTTGATGTGCTTTGTGATTTGTGCTGCATCTTCCTAACTTAACAGGCTCATCTGGCTTATTGGGTGATGGTTTTGTAAATTCGATCCGTTAAATCACAAACCCGTCCGTTGGAACATATATTTGTCTCTTCACTTTGTCTCCTTCCCTGTTCAAGCGGAGAGAACGAGAGGGAGAAGACCATCGTGGAAATGGAGAAGGAGAAGAGAGTTGGCGACCGATGTTTTCTTCAGCGACATAAAGAGTTTTATGGCATCGGAGTTGATTCCGATCTTGTTTCATTAGTAGCTCCTTCGATTCCCATTCATTGTTGCTACTCCTTTGATTCCAAGGTAGGTTTTCTTATATTTCTACCTAAATTTTTGGTTGATCCTTCGAGAAAGCTTGTTATTTGTTGTGTTTTGTTAGTGGTCAATAGATCTATGTGATTTGTAGCTTGATTTGCTGCGATTTGAGGTTAATCTGTGGGGCTAGATCTAGTTCATAATTTGTTTGGGGTTTTTGAGCTTTTAGTTAATCTATTGTGCTTTCAAATGTCTTATCCCGGTTTGGAATCATGTTGTTTGGTGTGACGGATGTTGGGGGATGAGCTGGGTCTGTGCGGATGAGTCATCGTTGTTGTGGGGCAGCGGCATGGCCACGTCGGGCAAGGCAGTGGTGTGACTGGTGTGGTGCGGTAGGATCAGTGTAGGTACTAGGTACGACACTTGAGAATGAGAAGAGATTGAGACCCAAGCTGGAGAGAGTACAAAACATTAACCCTTCATTTAACTTGTCGCATTTGCATGTTGAAGGGTGCATTGTGGCAACAACGATTGCTATGGGGCTAGATAAAATTCTTTCATTTCAGTAGCTTCTGATGACCAGTAAACATGCTCAAATACTTGGCTTCTACCCATTTTAGACAAGCATATTTATTGGGCCTCATTGCAACAATTTCTAGGGTATGTTGTACCCGCTAGCAAAATATGTACAAAATGCTTTTTAGCAAGGGTAAATACAAATAATTCAATAAGTCTTAAATACACATGCAACACAGCTTCATAGCATTTTTCTTTAACTTTTAGGAAAAAAACATGAAAATATGAAGACTTGCAATCTGGACTGATCAAGTGTGGGACTTGCTTCCTGCCTTTTGCCACTGTCCGATTGATGTTATCTGAATTTTGGTTCCCTGTGCAATTTGTTGGGCGAATATGTCAAAGTGTGTCTAGTGTCTCTACAAACCCGTTGTTAAAGCCTTGCAGGTTCAATTGCCATGTAATGCAGTTTTCTTATGTTAAATATCTTCAACTCATATTTTTATAGTCTTTGGAACTACAAAGCTACTTTATGCCTTCTATCATACAATTTGTTTGATTGTTCCTCAGCAGCTTGTATGGGACTAAAAGATAAAGTAGTAGTGATCAAGATGTAGAAATGTCTTCGAAACTTTCAGCTTTGTTCTCCTCATAAACTAATAACTTTAGCTGCGCAGTAAGAACATGAAAGGTATGGCATCACATTTTGTAACAGTATGGCATCACATTTTGTAAGACTTGTACTCACACTGAAGTTGCTATATTGTTTTTGTAAATTGGTTTTCGGTTGTTGTATGTCCACTCAAGTTAAATATTGTTCAACTGAAAAATTGCATGTTATATGTATATGATTCTTGCAGTGTTAAATTGAGTGCAATTTTGTAAAAATATTTATGCTATTTTTTTAATGATCTACATGAATGAAAGTATACTTGTTTGTATGTCTCCAGTTGGATAAATAATTGGCGAACAATCCAGCACACCAGTATAGCTGGTGATCTAAAATATTAATATAAATATGTTAGGGTGCATAATTTAGAGTGATTTTATTTATTTGCATGGTGGTCAATTTGTAAATGTGGAACTCAAATGTTACCCACATTCATTTCTTCCTTATTCTATTCCAACTTTATGTGCTTCCCTTGTGGGTGTAGCTGCTATCAACTCCGACAATTCAAATCTTACAACATAGTTTAGTATATGTTGTAGTGTTAGGACATGTGCAATTTATGCTTTGCATGTGTTCAATTTCTTTTCAATTGTCATGCTAATAACTTTAATTTGCATGTTGTAGTCCTGCATATATTTTTTTCTGCATATAAGAATCTATGTGTATTCTTCAGGTGTAAGGTCTTGTTTACCCCTTTTTTATGTATATGTTTCTGGTTATGTTTGGGTTTACCAAGGTTGGGTTTATTTTCTTTCTTTATCTTACAAGATTTTTTTTTCTAGTGGTGACATTCTGCATTAGTGCTGTCAATTTCTTGGTTTCAACAATAATTCTAGTTTATGTCCATGAGAACATGTGTCATAAGTACTATATTACCTTTCCCTTCTGTTAAAAAAAGTACTATATTAATTTATTTTCCTAAGAGAAATATTTAAGTTTCAGTAGTGAAGTTTTAGTTTTCTCTGACCTATAACATTTTGTCGAGTTTATTTGGTTGAGGTAGAGGTAGAAGTAGAGAGGAGTATTTTGTTGTGGTGGAATTTGGTGACTGCCAGTGTAGCCTGTGTGCTGTATTGATTTGTTCACTCCAAAGAGATCAAACAAGTAGCGACACTGACTTTTGCTTTTTGAGAGGAGACTGAGGGGAGGGACAGGGGTTAAGGTTTTGGGGGGTTATTTTTTATGATTTTGGTGTTGAATTTGACTAATCTAGAGTAGTTTAAGAATGCAGATTTGGTTGATTCCCTTGCTTTGGACCTGTGAGGGAGTTAGTGAGTTTTGTTGTTTGATCATGTGAGGGGAGAGATAGGTTATGAAGCCAACTTTTTTAGTGGTATTTTGGTTTTTATTCTTTTCTTACAAAATTAGTTCCTATGCTCTTAATAGTTTATTAACCACTTTTGTGTTTAAATTATGTTTCTATGCTAGTACTACCTCAAATTGTCAAATTTTGAACCCCCTTTTTTTTGCTACTGTGATAAAATTTGATAATTTTTTCTAGGTTAGAAAACATTCCTAAACATAGACAAAATTTAGATTAGATATTATTATTACCACCTAAAAAATTACATACCATTTGAATTAAGTTTCTAGTACCAGTTTCTATGCAACTTCAGTACAAATTGAGTGCAACTTTTGATGTGTTCATATTTCCACATACCATTTGAATTAAATTTGCAATACCAGTTTCAATGTAATTTCAGTCCAAATTGAGTGCAACTTTTGATGTATTCATATTTCTGCATGCCATTTGAATTAAATCCCACAAGTTTCAGTCGATTTTCTTGGTTGTCCGATTCGCTTTGAGATCTATGCTGTTATGGTGGGGCAGAGAGTTCTGTATCTTCTGGTTTTGTTTCCCAATTGGGTCCAATCCGAGTCCATCTCTAGCTCGTTATCTCTATCCTTTCAATTTTTTATTTGTATTCCTCATTCCGCTCCGTGCTGTAAAACCCCAGCCCAATCCTGAGCCCAGAATGCCACTAAACTACCCTTATAATTAATTTTACATGAATTAATAATAAATTTCTAGCAAGCAATTCAATATTAAAACCCGTTCACGGGTCACAATAACATATGAATAACGACATGACGACCAAAGATATTTTAACTCTAGATAGTAAAGTAGAATAATAGTTCAAGATTTAAGCAAAACCAATCAAATGGAGACTCATCGAATGAATAAACAAGTTCCATCCAACCATCTAGAATTATTCAATGTCTATCATGTCCTAAAGGAATAAACCATCACGCTAAGGTAAAGTTTTCTCATGGCAAGTGATCAAGTAATTGAGTGTATACAGTGTTCCAAGTGTTATCCCTTGCCAAGTGAAGCGTCGTCAACAATCACCTAAAAATAATAGTAGAGCAAGGGTGAGCTCACGACTCAGTAAATACAAAGCAGAATAATAAACGCGGCATCATCTTAATAACAATTCATTGCTTTTTATTAATATCTCAGTTTCTCATACTCAATCTCATCAGTTCCTATTCATGTGTCTCATTATCTCAAATCACTTTTTTTCATAAATACAATGCAATTCTCTGCTCATGCTCATATATCAACTCATCTTCAGCTTATACCGGTAAAGCGGAGTGTAACACCCGTCGGTGTACACTCATGCTCGTATTCTTTAATGCTATGACCAATTGCCCGCCCTTTTTTATACGGGGACCTCATTGCCCATATCTCACATATGAGATCATCATTCCACTCCTGTGGATCACATCTTTTCATCATGAATGCTCAACATGCAATATAATGATTATCATCTTTCTTTACTAACAATTGATATAATCATCATTCTTCCATAATCATCATCATCATCATTAAGTTATCAAAAGCATGTGGGTAATGTAAAACATGTATAATTCATATGAATTATCATAGAAAGTAGTCACTTAACCAAATGATAATTTTAAACATTCAAATACCATTCTACCATGCACTTGCCTTTCTAGTTGCAACGACCAAGATGATTTGAAGGTGATAATAATCTCGAAGCTACTCCGCCTACAGCAAACACCCAATCTCAATACAAGCTACAACAACTCAAAACAACACTTAATTGACAACGCTTCTACGTTGTAACACCCGGCTTAACAAAAATCTGAAATGTCACATACAACTACTATCGCGCTACTAATTTTAGCCATTAACCAAGAATCATTATCAGCTAGGCTCAAATAATAATTATTCTACCAAATGACAAGCCATAAATTTCAGCAACCTAAATTCTATAAACCGAAAGGAATAATTAACATACAACTACTTATCACTATCAACACTAACAAAAATATCTAGTCAACAGATAATCTTAACATCTAAGCAAGTAACCAAGAGTTAAATAGGTAATACAACCTCCAATATAAGCAAAGCCATGTGAAAATAGAAATTTCACAAGTTAACCATTTATTACATTTAAATTTGCTAACTCAACTTTAACCAAGGGAAAGAAATGTCTAATGATGTGAAGTGCTCAATATTGCTATCATTACATGATCTATTTCCACCCGATGCATACCGTCTTCAACGATCACCTAAAACGACAAATAACAAGAGTGAGTCCAAGACACAGCAAGTACAAGTAGGAATAGCCATACACAAACATCATTTCATCAACAGTACATTTTCAATATAAAACATACAATTCAATTTTTCATGAGTGCAATGCAATGCAAATCATGCTCATGCCACATCTTCTCTTCTACATATATCGGTATAGTCGAGTGAAACACCCGTAGGTGTTCACTCATGCTAGCATTCTCAAAATACGAGGATCCATTGCCTGTATGAATAATCTTTCATACGGGGATCTAGTTGCCCATATTAAAAATATAGGGATCTCAATACCCACTCCCGTGGATTAAACATGAATGCTTGAAATGAATGTAATGGAATGCAAGGAATACTTGCATACTCTGCAATTTATATCAACAACTAATGGAAGCATGTTATTAACGAAAAGTACTCATATCTCAGAAGATTAATTAAATCACATTATTTACCCAATTTGAACAATCAAGCATCCAATACGACTATAATTGTATTTGCTTCAGCCGTATGATGGGTGACGACGAGTAGAGGGCTCTTACCCCGGTGTCATACCACCACCTGGTATTCTTAAAACATACTAAGAATACAATCCAAAAGCACACAACATTGCAATAAAACTAAATAGACAAATCCGCTCCTAATCACAACCCAAAACGATTCCATTCCTTCCGACTCCATTTTGTCCAAACAGAACAGTCATCTTAGGATAATCATAACTTTTGATCAAAAGTCCTAAAAATTATGAACTCAGAATTTCTAGAAAATACACACATATACCCACAATTTCTCAGGTGATCAAAAGTTCAGATTATTTTGTCTGAACCCTTGTTTTTAATTCCGAAGACAGATTTGTCATCTTCGGTAATATCAATTTAGAAATTCCATAACTTTTAATTGGTTCATTCTGAAGGACCGAAATGGCAACAGAGGGGGTGAATGGTGCCTTAAAAATTAAGATCTTCCCCTCTCAAGTGTCCACACATCAATTCAAAAACTTACTGTTAAACAAAAGGTGTGATGTGAATCAAATCCAAAGAGTTAAACAAAAGGGTGTTACATCGGATATCGAAGCTCGATTCTACCTAGCGGTAGTTCGCCTTCATGGTAGTTCCGGTTCGATCGGAAGTTCCGCTAACGGTAGTTCGCCTTGGACAATCGGAAGTTCGATTGTCTGACCAAGAACAAGGTCGCTCGGTTTTGCCCAAAATCAAAATACTAAATCTTGAATGCTCTTCTCAGGTCAAGTTTCACAGGACATCATCCTAAACACCATCTTGACCTCATGGAGAAGAATCGCAGACAAAGATCCATTAATCAAAGCAAAAACAGATTTCTTAAGTATTAGGCAAGAGCAACCAAAAACCCACAATTTGCAAGATTCTTAGATTCTCGGCTCATGAGACTTTGAAGATATATTAGCAATATCAATAAGACTCTGAATATCAGGTTTCATGCCATCTCATAAGAGGAATCAAAAGCTTCACCATAACCCTAGATATTCAACATGAACAGAGAGAATAGAAGAGGCAAAAACAAAGAACCAAAACCTCAGGATTTTATTGATAGGAATCACAAGATTACAGAGGAAAACACAGAGGAATGATTACACAAGTTTTCAGTTCAACCTCTCCAACTCAACAACCTCTCAAAAAGCAAAACAACCTCTCCAAAGGCTCTTTAGCTAAAGCTAACCCTAATTTTCTCTCTCAAAAAGTCTAACCCTAACACCAGGGGTTCACCTCTATTTATAGCCCTTGGCTAACGGGTCTCCAACCCATTAAGCCCGCTACACCCGAACGGAACCGCCTCCACTTGTGCCGCTTTGCGAAAAGACCGTTTCGCCCCTTGCGCACCTTCTCGAAGCCTCCCGTACACCTTGCTGTCCTTGACTCGCAACCACCTCAAGATTCACGCCGTCTTCGACACATCCCGACCGTTCTGACCTCAACGCCGCCTGCGCCTAGTCCGATCACCTCGTGTCTCGCCACGACTTCGTCTCGATGTCCTGCAGTCAACACAGACAAACACACATCACATAGTATTGCCCAATATCATAGCATCAATATTTGTGCAAGACTCAAATGTAACACCCCAGCCCAACATTGAGCTTGGAATGCCACTAAACTACTATAACCATCTAAATTACATCAACTTACTATAAAATTTCAGCAAGCATAACAACATTAAAACCCATCCACGGGTCGCATTAACACAAGCATAACACTATGACAATCATAGATAAATTAGACCTAGGAGCATAGCAAAATAATAAACCAAGATTAATATAAACCAAACATCTATGGTTATTCAATTCCATCATGTCCTAGATATAAATATTCAGGTTATTCTAAAAGTTTCTCATGTCCAATGAATCAAATAATTGGGTGAAGTGCATGATTCCAAGTCGCTAGCCCTTCCGAATAAAAGCGTCATCTTTGGTCACCTAAAAACAACAATAGAGCAAGAATGAGTCCAAGACTCAGCAAATACATAATAAAGCCATAAACAATAGTTTATTAACCATAATCAAAGTTATCATCATCATCCATTTAGTTAATGCCATTGTCATTCTCAAACAAACAAGCCATATTCCATATAGGTAAAGTTGCACAATTTAACAATTTACTTAGATATGCGAATGCACCAACATGCTCATGCTCATATGCATCTCATCGGTGATACTGGTATAGCGGAGTGTTCACCGTCGATGACACACTCTATCCTTCACTCCGTGAAGTCCCTACCAAAGTAGGATTTCATTACGAGCACTCCGGATTAGTCATGTATCTTTCTCACCGACCTCACCGGAATAGTTACATGACTTTCTCACCGACCTGGCTCGTGCAACTCCTACCATGATGAATGTAAATGATGCAACATCTTTATTTATTCATCAACATATTCCATCTCATTAACTCAATATCTCCTCCTCATTATCTCAATATCATAATATCATTCACTCAATGTCATCAATATCATGTATAAGAATAAGCTGAACGAAGCATAATAAATAGCATGATAAGTAACAACAATGATCATGGTGAACAACCCATTGTTCACCACTCTACCATGTACTTGCCTTCCGCTACTGTGACGAGTTAGGAGGCAACGACGGAATTTCTCCACTCCCACCCCCGCCTACACAAATATTTATTCAAAATAAGAATAACAAGACATGGCGTGGCTACAAGCGTTTTACCACAACCCTCTATCTAATCAACGTAACCAAAAACTCAAAATGACGAATTAACTAATCACCAATATCAGCCTTTACGATCATCAGACGAGAAAAATCGTAATTAAATATCTGTAACTCGAATAACTTGAAACCAGTGCTCAAATACTCTTAACGTAACAGGCTACGAAACTCTAGTTGGTGGGGTTCTTTGATTCGGCCAAACCAGTGGTCTAAACAACCGTTGAAAACAACTGACAGATATCTGTCCAGAATACAGCACAGCAGTAAAGAACATGGCATAACTTTTACTCTACAGATCCACTTGAGATGATATTTATCAACTCAGAAAGATACTTTCAAGGGCTACAAAAACCTAGTTGGGTGGAAGTTCTGAATCGGACTCTAACTAGATCAAAACCGAGGGGCAAACCGACAGTTCCAAATTCTCAGGCAGACAGGACAGCGCGTGATTAAAAATTCATATCTCCTAAACCGTAAGGCAGAATCTAGTGATCTCGGCGCCAAAAGAAAGATAACGACATCAGAAACAAAACTCTAGAAGACGAAAATACCAGATTCGGCTTCTAAATAAATCATAATGACCCGACAAGAAAATCTGCCAAATCACGTCAGCTCTCCTGGACAGTCGCGGTAAAACTACCATATCTCCTAAACCGTAACTCCAAATAAGATGATCTCGGTGCCAAAAGAAAGCTAAGACCAAGGGCTACAACTTTCTAAGAGGTGAGAAGATCAGAAAACATACGGAACTTACCCAAATCTGACGAACAAAAGCGCTGGCGTAGGGGAAGGTGGAAGTGGCGGCTCCAAGTGGGGGAAAGGGGAAAAGAGGAGTGGGGCTAGGGTTTTGGGGGTGGGGTTCCCCCCTTATGGCCGGCCAAACACATGGGCTTCCCCCTGGGCCGCGGCCTGTGGCACAGGTTGTCGAATAAAAGTGGAAAACCCCCTATTTTTCTCAGAATTTCTATTCCTTTCTTTGCATTTTTCTCCTCCGACTGAATCTCTAATTACCGATCCATTTCCGGGGTATTACATCAAACTCATACAAACTCAAAATCACAAACTATGCCTTTCTGCACAGTTCTGCCGATAATCGGAAGTTCCGCACTTACCATTGCGGAAGTTCCGATTATCGGAAGTTCCGCACTTACCATTGCGGAAGTTCTGATCATCGGACCGTCCGCACTCCCAGGTTTGAAGATCCGATTGTCGTCACAACAGAATACTCACGTCAGTATTATCGGACAAACCGCGTTTCCAAGTGCGGAAGTTCCGATTACCTCAACCAGAACACAAATGTCAGGATAATCAGAAGTTCCGTTTTACCACAGTGGAAGTTCCGATTATCGGAAGTTTCGTTTTCCAGAACCGGAAGTTCCGCACTTACAGAAACAGATCAGCAGAAACGCAAACGCAATAATTTCAATCACAAACTTCTCACCACAGCGTCAAATACTCATCACTCATACGGGGACCCTACTCACATGGTCTCTCAATCTCCCCCTTGATGAGTATATTGACAAACACGAAAAAGCATATAGAAGAGTTTGTGATAGAAGCCAAACATGGTCTAATCTAGAAATCAAGAAGGCTCAAAACCATGTTTGTCAAAGAAGAAAGATTGAAGCTTGAAATGAAAGAGCAAATTTTTCAGCAAAGCTCCAGAAGACTTTTTCTCTCCAAACTAACTTCTCCCCCTTTTGGCAATAAACACATCAAGAAGTGTTAAAGAGAGGAAATTACTAGATGATATTCATTTTAAGCATTAGGAGCCATGTAGATTATCCAAAATGACTATTAGAGTATTACACCAAGCCATAACACATAAGAATGCTATCAAGATCATGACAATTCATGTATAGAATAGCTAAGACAAAAAATCCATAATCTGAGAAATGGTTCAATTCTTTAGCAAGTCAAATAAACCAAGATTGTAGTCTAGCTAAAGGTATCCAAGGATGATATAAGCCATGTCAAATACTCTAAGTGGAACCAAGAAGCATAATATTGAACAGTTTAGAGTGCTACCAGTTGAAGAAAGACTCATTTGAAACAAGTACTTGGTCTATTCGAAGATAAGCAATTTTAGCACATTTTTCTTTTTCTGAAAGCTCTTTATGGTTTTATCTTAGTAAAGTAAGTTCTGGACTAGGTGCCATCCACAACTGCCTTCTAAGCTTCAACCATTGTTCAAATCTTAACCATGTGCTAGATCCCAAGCCTTATGCGACCACTCCAAGCAACAGATTTAAGGAGGTGATCTTAGGTCATCCAAGGCTCCCCCTGAGTTCATGCCTAGTGCAATGGCAAGCAGTCTCATGAGAAAGAGTTGGTGAGATCAGTTTTTTCGCACAAAAGAGATCATTTTTTTTTTGCTTTTGAAGTTTTTAGACCAACGATTAAAGATAAGTCAAGTTTCTTAACAAACTGACATAGCTTACTCTGAAACTCAATAAAGATTCAAGACTCAACTCAGCCTACTTGACATGGCGAGAATCATAAAAGGATAACTTCAACAGACTAGTATAAAGAGCTATCATGACAAGATTTTAATTCAAGTTGAGCATATTTTAATCACCTTAGCATGGCAAGGACTAAACTACACATAAAAAGTCATGATAAATCTAGCAGTTTAGCATAAATCATGGCAAGATGTAAAACAGTGAAAACAGATCATAAGGGATAATAAACAAGGCTCCATAGGATTATATTACTATGCAGGATGAAATGCATGAAAAACCAGGTTCCCTTCAGAATGAGATGCATTTTTAAAAAAAATTCAGGTTGAGTTATGACAAATTTAAGAATTTGAAGAACCAAGATGAACTCTCCCTGAACCAAAGGAACAAAAACGAGAATCTGATAAGAGAAACAGAAAAGGCAGTCCTTAGAGCATAGAAAAGATATAGAGAATACTATCGCTCAGACAGGTTCTTATATACCCCATATGATTCTAGGACTATCAGCTGATCAACTCACACACTAAGGAGCAAACACTGTCCCTGTCTACCCAAGGGTGGCCCGACCCTTGCTAGAACCTATAAGAAGTGAGTAAGCTCTACTTAGAGAGAGAAGAGACAGCTGTGACGCCCCCGGGATTATTAAGCTTATAATGATCAGTCACCACTTGACCCTATCATCATAAGCATAATAACTCGTGGCCGAGGAATGTATACTTCCAGTGCAAGTATACACCCTCTCACAAAGTTCATGCATCAATTCCACTCAATCACATAGAACCAAAGCACGAACAAAATAAAGACATACATAATAATATTCACGAGTAATTACAATAAAGAGGCCAACCGCCAGCAGATAAATATTACGAGCAGTGGAAGCAAAAGTGCCATAAGATGGCGATAAACAAAAGAGCCCAACGGTGTGCCTTTTACCCACAAGGCAACCGACCGTGCCATGACTAGCCGTCGAACCATGACACATCTCACGAAGTGAAGCCCTTGGGGCTCACCTTCTTCCTCTGCAAACAAAAGCGACCCGACAAAAAAGTGGGTGAGTACTTTGAATGTACTACTTAAGATATATAAGAATGATAACAGATCTATACGATAACAATATGCAAGCGTATTTAAGTGGAGCGAGCTAGGATGAAGTTTGCAAGCATAAAGCAAGTTTTATTTGCAATAATGTAATAGATTGAAGGCAATTTTGCAATCTGATTTTATTTGACAAAAGCAGTAGTAAACAAGTATCAACAACGATAAAAGCAGTCTGGTAGTGACTAAACCATTAGTCACCACAACAATAGCATGAATTACCCATTCATGCCAACCATATCAAATTTTAATTTAAAAGGTTGTAGTCTAGTTCTTGCGACCTTACCAAGCATGTCCATAACCTAGGGCGAGGCTATTCGAATAGTTTTATCCTGCAGGTGTACCAACTTACCCACATGCGGACCGCCTTTTGCCACATGATTAAGCACACTACCTTTGGTATGCAAGACGGCTAAGTCCTCTGAGGCGTTTCCAATCTTATGTATTAACCCGAGTCGCCCATATGGATAGAAACCCATACGTTGTGTCGGGTCGTGGCCCGACCTCGGACAACTACCCCTCACGGGTAAAGCCTCGGACAAGCTGCGGCGCCCTCGAGGTGGAGAGTCCATCCGGAAACTCCACCACCGCACACCCAAACACAAGAACACAATTCCTTTTCACACAACACACACAACGCTCCTCCTGCGACTCGGAGATAACACACTCCAAAGTACTAGGTCAAGAGGGTCCCATATAACCCTCATGTGGTTAGTACGCAAAGCGCTTGGCTTAGTGACACAAGTAACTCGGTCCTTAGGGACACAGGCACCTTCCTTGTCACACCCAACAATCACACCAACATGCCATTGTGCCCAAGTCAAACCATTTTGTTTCATTTTCGGTTTTTACAAAACAAAAGCATAAGGTGCTGAACCAAAAATAAACAAAATGATTTGTGTGATCAAGGTCATCGACTAGGTCGATAACCGCCCAATTCTCTGGTAGCTAAGCATTTCTAAGCATGACATCGCAAAAGGCAGTAAAAGAGCATAATTAAATCACGGGCTCTAATTCACGTGATGATAATAACTTATGGTTGTGGCGGGGATAACATTTTAATGGCAACAATGCATTAGGAATAGCTACCTCTAAGCAGGCAAAAATAATTGGACACAAAAGCAATGCATACATATAGTTTGTAAACAAGATATTAGACTTTGAAAGTAATGGGACATTTATGGTCAAATATCTTGCCTTCTTTGAAGCTTCATTGTTTTGCTGCAGAGGATCACTCTCGATATGATCAATATTGTCGCAACCTATCGAAAGAACCAACAAGAACCAAAAAGGCGAGAAATATCAAAAGATGCAACAGCAAAACTCAGCAAAAAGTTCTCAAATTTTTACAGTAGAAAGAACATAATTTTTATGAACTAAAGCAACAAGAACCAATTGATTTGGATTCTCAATGCAAAAGTTATGGCCAAAACAATTTCAGTCGGCGGAAAAGGAAAAACATCACTATTCACCTAAGCAATGATTTTAGTGAAATTTTCTAGAATGACACGGCTACTGAAATTTTATGATAAATCAAGCACCTCATAAGATGAACAGCCCCACTGGATTCATCTCATTTGGAGCTTGCAATAATTAGTTATGAGTTTTCTAAGATCCACTATTTTTACATTGTAAAGATAATCGGTTTAAAGCTTACTTTTAAAATAAATCTTTTACGCTCTGCGACAAATGAGCAACCTATCTTTGGAAATAAGTTTACTAAGAATGAAAAATAATGGCCTTGGTTTTATCATTTTTGAAGTTCTGTAAAATTACTTATGAATTTTGGAAGATAAAACTATTTTTCGGTTGATAAATAACTCTACCGAGAAATATAACTCGGATAAGCGGCGTGGAAGAACATGGGCGAAGATCATTGATCCAACAGCCCACACGCGAGCAACGAGGCGAGCAGCGCCAACCCTAAGCATCGGCCGTTGGATGAAAGATGAGCGCGCGGATGCCAAGGATGTTCGGCGGTCCGAACGTTCATACGTCGTGAACCGTTGATCTTGGATCCAACGGTCCGCGCGGATTGAACCGTTCGGACGGTCGAACGTTCCTCGAATCTGGATCGTTGATCGAAAATCGGACGACCACGCGCGATGACCTAGCGCGCAAGCGTCCGATCACGACCACAAGAATCCGGCGATTGATCTAAAATCCTACGGCTCAAACTCAGCGATAACCGAAAACTCTCATTTTTCGTCCGACAACGAAGATCGACAAAGGGCAGAGGCAAAGCCCGACGATGCGCCGCGACTCAAGAAAAAAATAGCGAAATCTAAAACTACTACGATGATCGCAATAGCATGGAGTACCTCTTGAAGCAAGGAATTGGGCAGAGATGGACTTAGGAGTGGAGAAGACAATAACCAATTTTTCGGCGAAGAGGAAAAACCAAATTGATAAGATTCTGCGGGAGAAACCCAAATTGATTAAGGGTTCTTGATCACCGAGGTGAGAGGAATCGAGGAGCAAGAATGAAAGGATGAAGCCCAATGGTACCGCCTTCAGAAAAGCTTGAAACTTCGGCAATGGCGGCAATGGCGACAGAAAGAAGCGAGGCGATAAAGCTCAAATGGACCTCGATCTGGATGCTAAAGCTCGGTGGTGCTCAAAGGAGGCTAAGGAAGCAATGAAGAAGCTTATATAGGCCGAGAGAACAAAGGAGGAAGCAATGCAACTTTCGGTCAAAAGCTTCTTTGTCGAAGCGGCGAAGGGATGGGGCAGTGCAGAGGTAGAAGACGACTAGAGGGTCGGTAGCACTAGCACTCAATGCTCAAAGGCGTTGGCGAAGCTTGAGATGACCGACGCTGCCCATGCTCTGCGATTTTCAACCACTCATTGTTGACTTCGCCGCGCGCGGCGAGAGAAACACGAAAAGAGGACGGCCGTTAGATTGCATAGGATTCCAATCGTGCGGCTATCGCGCTCTGAAACGTTCGGCTATTGAGTTTGGTGGCCCGACCGTTCCATCGCTTGTCGACCTCACGATCAAGATCCAACGTTGGTTATCGGCCGCACCTCTCGGACGGTCCGAACATCCCCTTCCATCGCGGCCGTTGATTTGGATCCTCACGGTTCACGCGTTGCGCGAGGCGTTGGACGGTCCGACGTTCACGCGATCGTGAGCCGTTCGATGCCGATCAACGGCGCTGCGCCGCGCCCAAGCGATCGAGCCGATCGTTTAGTTGGTGAACCAAATCAAGTGGCTCGAGCCGAGTCCGATCCGAACGAGGAGCAGTGGAAACCGGTTAGGGTTTGAAATTGAATAAGCGATCTTTGGAGGAATTATTTGGGGTAGCAAACAAACTCCAAAATTTATGAAATTTTAACTGGAGATTGCTAACGAGTGGGAAGAACCTTATATAAAATTTTCAGAGACTTTTATGCACTGCATTTTCTCTAAAAATTCAGAAGGCTATTTTAGGAGTTTGACTAATGTTTGACTTGCCTCAAAAATTATCAAATAATTTCAAAATTATGAAATAATTCTGAGGTGTTAAACATCTCTCCTAGGTCCAATGAAAATTATTTTGAGGGTTGGGCACGAGGTTTCCATTGAGGAGATTTATGACTTGAATTTAATTGGGGAAATTTTGAGTTTTAATTTCCACCAATTAAAGGAAAGAGGTTTCAAACACTGTAACAACACATGAGGCAGCAAAAGTTTTAATTTATCCTCATTTTTATTACATTTGAAACATAAACCCAATTTGGGATGTTACAAAACCTCCCCCTTACAGAAATCTCGCCCCGAGATTTGACTCACTCAGCAAAGAAAGAGGGTAGTGCGCACTTGAGACGATCTTCCCTTTCCCAAGTGGCTTCATCTTCAGAATGGTTCGACCACTGAACTTTGAGGAACTTGATGGCACGATTCCTCGTTCTTCGTTCAGCCTCTTCAAGGATGCGAGCAGGGTGCTCCTTGTAGGTCAAATCTTCCTGCACATCAAGAGTTTCCAACGGAGCTTCCTCGCTTGGACGCGGAGGCACTTCTTGGTGGGATACATGGAACACATCATGCACCCCCTCAAGTGCGTGAGCAACTCCAACTTGTGGCGGCGGCTCCTTCTTCTCGATGACTCGGTATGGACCGACATATCGAGGAGCCAACTTGCCCTTGACGCCAATCGCGATGACCCCTCAAAGGAGAGACTTTGAGATAAACAAAGTCATTCGGCTCAAAGCTCAACTCACGGCGACGACGATCCGCATAGCTCTTTTGCTCGGATCGAGTACATGCGCAACCGATCTCGAATCAAGCGAACACGGCTCTCGGCTTCATTGATTGAGTGCAGGCCAAAGAATGGTCTTTCACGGTTTACGCCCAATTGGCGGTGTTCGCATTTTACGCCATACAAAGCCTCGAAAGGTGCCATTCAAGACTAGCTTGAAGCTGTTATTGTAGGAGAACTCGGCGAATGGCAAACATTTCTCCCAATGCTTTCCATAGGAGAGAACACAAGCACGGAGCATGTCTTCCAATACTTGGTTGACTCTTTCAGTCTCGCCATCAGTTTGGGGATGATATGCGGTGCTGAAGGTGAGATGGGTTCCCATCGCCTCTTGCACACTTTGCCAAAAGCGAGAGGTGAAAAGAGAACCCGATCCGAGACAATTGTCTTGGGTACACCATGTAAGCTCACGATCACGGGCAATGTAGAGATCCGCCAAAAGACCTACACGGAGATCCGTCTTGATGGAAGGAAGTCGCCACCTTGGTTAGCCGATCAATGACAACCGGATGGCATCATTGCCCTTGGATGTCGAGGCGCACCGGTGATAAAATCCATCCCGATCGAATCCACTTCCATTCGAGGAATAGGCAAAGGTGAGCGATCCTGCTGGACGCCGATGCTCGGCTTTGACACGACGACATCGTCGCGCTCGACAACGAACCTTGCGATTTCCGCTTCATTCGGTCCACGGAATCTTTGCGGGAGGTCTTGATACATCTTCGTGGCCCGGGATGAATAGACAACGGAGAGTCATGAGCTTCGCGGAGAATCAAGTTCCGCAATTCCACGATCTTGAACAACCGGCGTGATCCGAACCAAATGACCCCATGGTCGTCCTCGAGAAAAGCACTTAGCGAGCCACTCCCGATATTTTCCTTGATGTGACTCACACCGAGCATCATTGTTGTGTACCTTGATTTGGTCCTCAAGGTTGGTTGCACAACCAAAGCAATGAGAGAACCCCGCTCAACCACTCCCAAGTTGAGCCGCTGAAATTCTTCATGAAGGGTCGTTCTTTGCTCCAAGACCATTAAGGAATTGCAATGAACCTTGCATCGAGAGCATCGGCCACAACATTTGCCTTTCCGGATGATATTGAAGACCCATATCATAATCCTTGATCAATTCCAACCACCTTCTTTGCCTAAGGTTCAGATCGGTTGGGTGAACAAGTACCAGGACTCTTGTGATCGAATATACTTCATAGCGACACTGGATGAGGTAATGCCGCCAAATCTTTAGTGCATGGATCACTGCAGCTAACTCCAAGTCATGGGTCGGATAATTAAGCTCATGAGGCCATAGAATCGCCTCGATGCATAAGCCACCACGGCCCTCTTGCATAAGAACACAACCGAGCCCCTGGCGAGAAGCGTCGCAATAGACATCGAAGCTTCGGTGGACATCGGGAAGAACAAGAACTGGAGCTGTGGTCAACCTCCTCTTGAGTTCTTGAAAGCTCTTCTCGCAATCGATAGACCACACATACGCCCTGTCATACGGAGTAACTCGGTCATTGGCTTGGCAATTTTGGAGAAGTTCTCAATAAGCGGCGATAGTATCCCGCTAAACCGAGAAAACTCCTCACTTCAGTGACTGACTTCGGCTGGACCCATGATAGCACATCATTGACCTTGCTAGGATCAACAGCGACACCGGATGCTGAAAGAACATGACCCAAGAATGCCACTTCCTTCAACCAAAACTCGCACTTGTCGAACTTCGCATAAAGTTGATGCTCGCGAAGTTTCCCCAACACTAGCCGGATGTTCAAGCATGCTCCTCAACATCCCTCGAATAGATGAGGATATCATCGATAAAGACAACCACGAACTTGTCCAAATACTCCATGAATACCATGTTCATAAGATTCATGAAAAGAGCGGGAGCATTGGTCAAACCGAAGGACATAACGGTATACTCGTATAATCCATAACGAGTAGAAAGCCGTCTTCGAATGTCTTCCGATCGATTCGGACTTGATGATAGCCCAACCTCGGATCAATCTTGGAGAATACCCGAGCACCGGTCAATTGATCGAAGAGGTCATCAATCCGAGGCGAGGATACTTGTTCTTCACCGTCACGGCATTCAGCGGACGGTAATCAACACACATCCGCAGAGTCTTGTCTTTCTTCTTCACAAAGATAACAGACAACCCCACGGTGATGAGCTCGGCGAATAAAACCCTTCTCTTGAAGCTCATAAGTCGCTTCTTCACTCCTCCAATTCATTTGGAGGCATTAAATCTGACCTCTTTGAAATAGGGCGGTGCAGGAAGCAACTCAATGACTAATTCGATGTCTCTCACGGGAGGCATCCGGCGAGATCTTGGAAACACATCGTTGAACTCACACACCACGGGGACTTCATGAATCTCCATGGTTGGCTTGGCTTCAAGTGCATATAGGTGTGGTTCTTGCAACGAGAAAAATTCCCACTTGGCCGTCAGACGGGCTCGTGAGAAATGAACCTTCCGCGCAATCGATTTGTCCCTATGTTGAGACAACCAATCCATGCCAAGTATCACATCCAACTTTACAAACATTGAGGAGAATAAGATTTGCCAAAAATCTCACTCCTCCAATCTCAATCAAAACACCCGGCATTCATTTTCACTCTCATTACAGGCCGGAGAATGAATAATCAAAGGAACATGCGAGGATCGGTGAAAGATCACTAAGTGCGACAAAGACTCGATATAAGCGAGTGAGAAGCCGGAATCAAATAAAGCGTGGCCGGTGAGAGTTAACGAAAAGTGTACCCAACACGGCGTCGGGTGCATCTCGAGCTTCCTCGGCGAGATAAGGTTGACTCGGCCGCTTCCCACATTTGGGGCCTTCGATCACGACCACTCCCTTGCCGCGTCCTCCATTAGGACGAGGGCGTTCGATCTTCTTAGGGCAATTATTAGCATAATGCCCCTTGTCGTGGCGAAGAAACATCGACATCCGCGGCGGGGTTGCGGATGCCTCTGGTATCCGCAGTGCGTGGATCGGGCACGGCTGCGGTGGGCGTGGAACGAACGCCGGTGCCCTCGGTGGTCTTTGCGATCGGGAGGGGCGATGCCGAGCCTGGTCCGCCATACGGACGAGGAGCAACGACCTGGATGCCTTCGGGCCTCCCACTTACGCTTGCGAGTCGCCAGTGCCCTCGCCTTATGCTCGGCGATGATGGCCTTGTCGACCAAGGTCTGGAAGTCGGGGAAGTCAACAATAGATAGCTTGTCCTGAAGCTCCTCAGACAAGCCATCCATGAACTTCTCCTGCTTTGCCTCATCTGTAGGCACATCCTCAGGAGCATACCGAGAAAGATGGTTGAACTCATGGAGGTACTCGGTAACTGATTTGCGCCCCTGCTTGAGCGCCAGAAATTCCTTCTTCTTCAACTTCATCAATCCAGAGGGGACATGAGCCCTCCGAAAAGCGGCGCGGAACTCCGCCCAAGTGATAGCCCGGCCCTCGTGCTGCATGGCAAGGAAGTTCTCCCACCATGAGAGTGCCGCCCCCTCCAGCTGATGGGAGGCGAACAGTGCCTTCTCGTGATCCTGGCACTGAGCGATGTTGAGCTTCCGCTCAACGAGACGCAGCCAGTCATCCGCGTCGAGTGGGTCCTCGGACCTCGAGAAGGTGGGTGGCTGAGTGCGAAGGAACTCCGAGAGTCCTCCCCTCTGCGGGTGGCCACCTCCTCCCCGATCCGAGGCAGGAGATGTTGGAGGTGTTAGTGCAATCACCTCCGGGATCCGTGTACGGTCCATACGGTTCCGCTCGATCGGCGAGAACCTCACCATGGTCTGAGGAGGTGGAAGTCCTCATCCCGATCCTCTGGCTGCCCCGGCCGCTCGAGTACGACCACCATCTGTTGCATCAAGGCGAGTTAGAAAGCAATCGAGAGCTATAACGAAGGGATAGCAAAAGATAAGCTATCCACTAGGGATTAGTGCCTACAACCCTAAGCCTACTGTAACACATAACTCGCAATAAAACGAACTCCAACTAGTTGCAAAGAGGCATAAGATCCATGCAAAACTCATAAGACACAAGATCCAACTTCTCGATCGACTAACTTGTATTGAATGAACAAGTAGTCGTTTTGAGAAGAAAGTTTCGAACACTACCAAAAGCTTATTGCATGGAAAAATCGGGTAAAGACCAACTTAGAGAGGCATTAGCCACAAGACATAGGATATCACTTCTTACCCTTTTAGCCCCACAAATTTTTGTTGATTAAACTCTCATTTTCTACCCCACTAGAAACCATCGAGCTTCTTTGTCAGGAAATTGAGGTTCTTTGAGCGATTTTGCATCCAAGCTTCCATCGAAGTCTTCTATTCTAGAAACTTCAAAATCAGCACACTTCAATTTGCCAAACTCGGTGGTTCCCAAACCCATTTAATCGATAACACTACCTTTGAAGAGGAGATGAGAGGAAAACAACTTTTAAAACTCAAATTAGAGCAAGATGAGATGAGAAAGCTAAGATAGGTAAGGAGTAAAATCGAGAACTCCTTAAGCTTTCACAAATCGTTTCATACTTGAAAATAGGGTTTTCCAAACATCCTAAAGACGACCAAGCTAGCGGCTTCTATGGTCGAGATGGCTCGATACCAACCTCTTGTGGCGCCCGGGATTATTAAGCTTATAATGATCGGTCACCACTTGACCCTATCATCATAAGCATAATAACTCGTGACGTAGAGGAATGTATACTTCCAGAGTCGATATACACCCTCTCACAAAAGTTCATGCATCAATTCCACTCAATCACATAGAACCGAAAGCACGAGAACAAAATAAAGACATACATAATAATATTCAAGAGTAATTACAATAAAGAGGCCAACCGCCAGCGGATAAATATTACGAGCAATGAAGCAAAAGTGCCATAAGATGGCGATAAACAAAGAGCCCAACGGTGTGCCTTTTACCCACAAGGCAACCGACCAGTGCCGCATGACTAGCCGTCGAACTCAAGGCACATCTCACGTAAGTGAAGCCCTTGGGGCTCACCTTCTTCCTCTGCAAACAAAAGCGACCCGAAGAAAAGTTGGGTGAGTACTTTGAATGTACTCGCAAGATATATAAGAATGATAACAGATCTATACGATAACAATATGCAAGCGTATTTAAGTGGAGCGAGCTAGGATGAAGTTTGCAAGCATAAAGCAAGTTTTATTTGCAATAATGTAATAGATTGAAGGCAATTTTGCAATCTGATTTTATTTGACAAAAGCGTTAGTAAACAAGTATCAACAACGAGAAAGCAGTCCTGGTAGTGACTAAACCATTAGTCACCACAACAATAGCATGAATTACCCATTCATGCCAACCATATCAAATTTTAATTTAAAAGGTTGTAGTCTAGTTCTTGCGACCTTACCAAGCATGTCCATAACCTAGGGCGAGGCTATTCGAATAGTTTTATCCTGCAGGTGTACCAACTTACCCACATGCCGACCGCCTTTTGCCACATGATTAAGCACACTACCTTTGGTATGCTAAGACGGCTAAGTCCTCTGAGACGTTTCCAATCTTATGTATTAACCCGAGTCGCCCATATGGATAGAAACCCATACGTTGTGTCGGGTCGTGGCCCGACCTCGGACAACTACCCCTCACGGGTAAAGCCTCGGACAAGCTCATGCGCCCCTCGAGGTGGAGAGTCCATCCGGAAACTCCACCACCGCACACCCAAACACAAGAACACAATTCCTTTTTCACACAACACACACGCTCCTCCTGCGACTCGGAGATAACACACTCCAAAGTACTAGGTCAAGAGGGTCCCATATAACCCTCATGTGGTTAGTACATAAAAGCGCTTGGCTTAGTGACACAAGTAACTCGGTCCTTAGGGACACAGGCACCTTTCCTTGTCACACCCAACAATCACACCAACATGCCATTGTGCCCAAGTCAAACCATTTTGTTTCATTTTGGTTTTACAAAACAAAAGCATAAGGTGCTGAACCAAAATAAACAAAATGATTTGTGTGATCAAGGTCATCGACTAGGTCGATAACCGCCCAATTCTACCGGTAGCTAAGCATTTCTAAGCATGACATCGCAAAAGACAAGTAAAGAGCATAATTAAATCACGGGCTCTAATTCACAATGATGATAATAACTTATGGTTGTGGCGAGGATAACATTTTAATGGCAACAATGCATTAGGAATAGCTACCTCTAAGCAGGCAAAAATAATTGGACACAAAAGCAATGCATACATATAGTTTGTAAACAAGATATTAGACTTTGAAAGTAATGGGACATTTATGGTCAAATATCTTGCCTTCTTTGAAGCTTCATTGTTTTGCTGCAGAGGATCACTCTCGATATGATCAATATTATCGCAACCTATCGAAAGAACCAACAAGAACCAAAAGGCGAGAAATATCAAAAGATGCAACAGCAAAACTCAGCAAAAAGTTCTCAAATTTTTACAGTAGAAAGAACATAATTTTTATGAACTAAAGCAACAAGAACCAATTGATTTGGATTCTCAATGCAAAAGTTATGGCCAAAACAATTTCAGTCGGCGGAAAAGGAAAAACATCACTATTCACCTAAGCAATGATTTTAGTGAAATTTTCTAGAATGACACGGCTACTGAAATTTTTATGATAAATCAAGCACCTCATAAGATGAACAGCCCCACTGGATTCATCTCATTTGGAGCTTGCAATAATTAGTTATGAGTTTTCTAAGATCCACTATTTTTCATTGTAAAGATAATCGGTTTAAAGCTTACTTTTAAAATAAATCTTTCTCGCTCTGCGACAAATGAGCAACCTATCTGGAAATAAGTTTACTAAGAATGAAAAATAATGGCTTTGGTTTTATCATTTTTGAAATTCTGTAAAATTACTTATGAATTTTGGAAGATAAAACTATTTTTCGGTTGATAAATAACTCTACCCAGAAATATAACTCGGATAAGCGGCGTGGAAGAACATGGGCGAAGATCATTGATCCAACAGCCCACACGCAGCAGCAACAGAGCTTAACGCGCCAACCCTAAGCATCGGCCGTTGGATGAAAGATGAACGCACGGATGCCAAGGATGTTCGGCGGTCCGAGCGTTCATACGCACGTGAACCGTTGATCTTGGATCCAACGGTCCACGCTGATTGAACCGTTCGGACGGTCCGAACGTTCCTCGATCTGGATCGTTGATCGAAAATCGGACGCCACGCGCGATGACCTAGCGCGCGTCCGATCACGCCACAAGAATCCGGCGATTGATCTAAAATCCTACGGCTCAAACTCAACGATAATCGAAAACTCTCGCTTTTCGTCCGACAACGAAGATCGACAAAGGCAGAGGCAAAGCCCGACGATGCTTGGCGACTCAAGAAAAAAATAGCGAAATCTAAAACTACTACGATGATCGCAATAGCATGGAGTACCTCATGAAGCAAGGAATTGGGCGAGATGGACTTACCGAGTGGAGAAGACAATAACCAATTTTTCTACCGAAAGAGGAAAAACCAAATTGATAAGATTCTCTGGGAGAAACCCAAATTGATTAAGGGTTCTTGATCACCGAGGTGAGAGGAATCGAGGGAGCAAGAATGAAAGGGATGAAGCCCAATGGTACCGCCTTCAGAAAAACTTGAAACTTAAGAATGGCGGCAATGGCGACAGACAAAGAAGCGAGGCGATAAAGCTCAAATGGACCTCGAAGACGGATGCTAAAGCTCGGTGGTGCTCAAAGGAGGCTAAGGAAGCAATGAAGAAGCTTATATAGGCCGAGAGAACAAAGGAGGAAGCAATGCAACTTTCGGTCAAAAGCTTGTTGTCGAAGCGGCGAAGGGATGGGGCAGTGCGAGGTAGAAGGCGACTAGAGGGTCGGTAGCACTAGCACTCAATGCTCAAAGGCGTTGGCGAAGCTTGAGATGACCCGCGCCCATGCTCGCGATTTTCAACCCTCATGTTGACTTCGCCGAGCGCGAGCGAGAGAAACACGAAAAGAGGACGGCCGTTAGATTGCATAGATTCCAATCGTGCGGCTATCGCGCTCAAGCGTTCGGCTATTGAGTTTGGTGGCCCGACCGTTCCATCGCTTGTCGACTCACGATCAAGATCCAACGTTGGTTATCACCGCACCTCTCGGACGGTCCGAACATCCCCTTCCATCGCGCCGTTGATTTGGATCCTACGGTTCACGTTGCGCGAGGCGTTCGGACGGTCCGAACGTTCACGCGATCGTGAGCCGTTCGATGCCGATCCAACGGCGCTGCGCCGCGCCAAACGATCGAGCCGATGCGTTTAGTTGGTGAACCAAATCAAGTGGCTCGAGCCCGAGTCCGATCCGAACCCGAGGAGCAAGTGAAAACCGGTTAGGGTTTGAAATTGAATAACTCGATCTTTGGAGGAATTATTTGGGGTAGCAAACAAACTCCAAAATTTATGAAATTTTAAGCGAGATTGCTAACGATGGGAAGAACCTTATATAAAATTTTCAGAGACTTTTATGCACTGCATTTTCTCTAAAAATTCCAGAAGGCTATTTTAGGAGTTTGACTAATGTTTGACTTGCCTCAAAATTATCAAATAATTTCTGAAAATTATGAAATAATTACGAGGTGTTAAACATCTCTCCTAGGTCCAATGAAAATTATTTTGAGGGGTTGGGCACCAGGTTTCCATTGAGGAGATTTATGACTTGAATTTAATTGGGGAAATTTTGAGTTTTAATTTCCACCAATTAAAGGAAAGAGGTTTCAAACACTGTAACACACATGAGGCAGCAAAAGTTTTAATTTATCCTCATTTTTATTACATTTGAAACATAAACCCAATTTGGGATGTTACAACAGCTAATAAGCAGCATCCTAGAAGCATAAGATAAGAATTAGCAGTCAAAGCAACTTGGCAAGAGAACCACTCTAACCTATGTTGGAAGGACTTAGACCCAAATCATTTAAATGAAATGTAACCAGAAAGGAGAAATAGCATAAATAAAATATAATACAGTAGTAGCACATAAGCTCCCCCTCACAACAGTCCATAAGGACAAACCACCCCAAGCTCTCCCCGCAGAGCTGAAAACCGAGAGCTGTCCAAAGGCTTAGTGAAGATATCAGCCAACTAGTGTTCACTCTCCACGAACTGAAGCACAATGTCACCCTTCTCTACATGGTATCGAAGAAAGTGATATCTGATATCAATATGCTTGGTCCGAGAATGTTGCACTGGGTTCTTGGCAATGCAAATCGCAGACGTGTTATCACAAAAGAGTGGAACACAATCGATTACTAACCCAAAGTCTCGCAAGGTCGAGACCATCAAAGCACTTGGCTCAAAGAATCGGCAGGCTGCGAACGCACTCGGCCTCTGCAGTTGGGTATGCAACACCGGATCGCTTCCTTGAAGACCAGAGACAAGAGAAGTGCCAATGAATTGGCAAGTGCTAGAGGTGCTCTTCCTATCTATCCTCTGACCAATAAATCTGCATCGAGAAGGCTCTAAGAGATAGACAAGAAGAGGAAGAGTACGGATACCATAGTCAATGGCGGCTCGAAGGTACAGAAGATGCGCTTCACCACCGACGGTGAGATACGCGAGAGAAGCTCAAACCGAGCACAAAGACATACGGAGAAATGTATGTCCGGTCTCGAGGTCGTGAGGTATAAGAGAGAGCCAATCATGCTCTGAACTCCTTTTGGTCAACAGTTCGCCGCCTTCATCCGGATCAAGAGCATTTGTAGATGCCATCGGAGTTGATATCGCTCTTTCCATCATTCATGTCGGCGCTTGAGAAGGTCTCGAGTGTACTTGCCTTGGTGAAGAAAAGTACCTTCCGAGTCTGTTTGATTTGGAAGCCAAGGAAGAAGCTCAACTCGCCCATCATGCTCATCTCAAATTCGAGCTCATAACATCGGAAAAGCGGGAAGCGAGTATGTGAGGAGCGCCAAAGATGATGTCGTCCACATAGATCTGGACGAGCAAAAGATCGGTGCAAGGCGGCGGATGAACAAGGTCTTGTCTATTTTACCCATTTCAAAACCATGTCTCGTGAGATAGGACTTAAGCCTTTCATACAATGCTCCAGGAGCTGCTTGAGTCCATACAAAGCTTTGGAAAGCTGTAGACATGGTTAGGGTATTTGGGGTTCTCAAACTCGAGGTCATCTAACATAGACTTCTTCCTCAATAAGGCCATTGAGGAAAGCACTCTTGACATCCATCTGTAAAGTTTGAAACCCTTAGAATTTGGAAAGGCAAGCGTGGTTCTAATGGCTTCAAGTCTAGCTACTGAGGCAAAGGTCACTTGAAATCTAGACCTCAACTTGGGAGTACCCCGAGCTACCAACCTAGCCTTGTTTCAATGACTAACCCATCTTCACTTTGCTTGTTCTTGAACACCCATTTGGTCCCAATGATATTGTGACCTTGAGGGGGCT
The DNA here is from genome assembly GCA_036346395.1 of Hsuehochloa calcarea. Lineage (NCBI taxonomy): Eukaryota > Viridiplantae > Streptophyta > Magnoliopsida > Poales > Poaceae > Hsuehochloa > Hsuehochloa calcarea. The sequence goes on along the minus strand of CM070602.1, from coordinate 16,348,749 downwards.
CAACAAGGGACCAGACCTTGTTTCTTTTAAAGTTTTCCAACTCCTCATGCATGGCGTTTTTCCAAGAATCGTCAGATAGAGCATGACAAACGTCTTTGGGCTCAAATGAGGCAACGAAAGCAGAATGGAGACAAAAGAGAGACAAACCAGCTTTGGAACGTGTGACACGCTCAAAGAGGTCTCCAATGATCTGCTCTGAAGGATGATCTTTTTGGATATGTCTAGGAGGTCCAGGATGAGATGAAGAAGTGGCCTCTACCTCATGAGCAGATGAGATAGGAACAGAGCCACTAGTTTCAGAAGAAGCAGAAGGTAAGGGCTGATCTCCTCGAGGTGCAGTGGAAGAAGGCACCTCAAGAGGAGGAAGAAGAACTGGATCAGGTAGACAACCCTCATCTCCATCTTCCTCAACTTCTTCGAAGATAGACTCGGACTGCTCTAGAGAACCTGAGATATCAGGCCTAGTCCCCGGACTGGCCTCATCGAAGGTTACCTCACTGAGTTTCTACCAACTTACTAGACTCAGCCTGGACTCTATAGGCACGAGAAGAAGTCGAGTAACCCAGAAAGATCCCATCACAAGATCGTGATTCGAACTAATCTAGGTTCCCAGACTTCAAAATAAAACACTTGCAACCAAACACACGAAAATGCGAGACGCTGGGTTTTCGCCCATATCTCAACTCATAAGAAGTGCGATGCAAGAGTGCCCAAAGAAAGACTGTTAGAAACATGACAAACAGTAGCAATAGCCTCAGCCCAAAACTTCCTAGGTGTAGAGTATTCATCAAGCATCGTCCCGCCATCTCGACTAAGGTACAGTTCTTCCTCTCCACAACGCCATTCTGTTGGGGGACGTATGGAGACGAGAACTGGTGCTCTACACCTGTCTCACCACAGAAACTCTCAAAGTAGGAATTCTTGAACTCGGTGCCATTATCACTGCGAATTGCTCGTAATGCACCTGGGAGCTCAACAGAAAGCCTACTAAAAAGACCTCGAAAAAGTGAAAACGTCTCATCCTTCGAGGCTAAGAAAAACACCCAAGAATACCTCGAGAAGTCATCGACCACGACAAGTACGTACCACTTCCTCCCTCTTTGCACTCTAGTGGTCCCTCTTGTGTCCATATGGAGCGATTGACACAGTGCATCTGTCATAGTCATCAGAATGGAGGATGTGAAGCGGCAACCATTTTGCCGTGCCGGTAAGGAGCACAAACAAGATCCTTGACCATTTTGAGTTTCGGCAAACCACGAATGAGATCGTGGCCGCTAACTCGGGTCAGATGATCAAATCCTATATGACCAAGTCTCCTATGCCAGAAAGTCAAATCACGGGATTCAGAAGCAACTAAGCACCTGAGAGGATCACTAGAAGACTCAGAAAAATCAGCACGAAAAATCCTCCCATAACGAGAAATCCCGCAAACTAGGCTACCCGAAGAATCAAGAATTTTGCAATTGTTTTTCTTAAAGCTCACCTCAGCCGTCATCAGAAGTCGAGAGACGAAAGCATATTATACTGCACTTACTTACTAAGGCAACATCTTTCAAAATAAAAGAATCATTAATGCTCACGGTACCTTTAGCGATGGCGCCCAAATTAAGCATCTCGAAGGTGATCGTCTCATCACCTCGAGCACGGGCTGGGAAGAAAACCAACGAGAGTCTCCGGTCATATGGCGAGAACACCGAGTCTACAATCCGGACCTTTCCTTCCCGGCCCGCGAACTGAGTCGAAGAGAGTAAAGTCTCGATCTTGGGATAAATCAACGGTGATTTTGGCACCCAATCTTGAGTAACACGTCGAGCGGATGAAGTAGTCAAGCAAGACCGACCTCTATCTACCCTACGCTCTGCCACTCAACAAGCGGAAGGTGCGTGTGCGGACTGGTCGCTGATTTGAATCCAACCGCTATGGAAGAGCGAGTCGAATTACGCAACATGCCGATCACTTGCAGCGGGTAGCCATCTCGAGAGGAAACCGAGATCTACCCTCAAAGCGATGGAAGTCACGACCAAAGGGAGCATGAGGAAAAATCGAAAACTCGGAAAAACCAAGTCCTCGATCTTGCCTAAATCATCAATTTGTAGCAAACTTAGACCTCATGTTAGTCTTAGGTGCACTCATGGTGCAGGGCGACCACGAATGCGCCTAAAGGACTCAACATGATCTCTACGCGCGATCTTGGCGCGTCTGAATTAATGATCAACCAAATGTTCATCCTTACGGGAAGGTGCAATGATATACCGCCTACGAAGGCGAAGCTGCAGTGGAATCACCTTGTCATCAGAGATCCTTTAAACAAAACCCGCTGATTTAAAATTGACTTTCGATCCCCGGCTTAGTTTTGATCACACACCGTGCTATGGTTACGAGCACGGCGGTGGATGCTTCTCATATCCTCATGAAAATCATATCCTAGACCACGATTAAATCTGCAAATCTTAGATTGGTCTAGAATGAAATTGAGCTTCTTCTTGCCTCCTACAAACCTCTCGAGAGTGTTCATAAGATACTAACACTCACGAAAGAGAGAGGTGCAAGAAGAGCAGGGGGAAGAAGGAACAGCAGAAGGTAAGGGAGCAGAAGAAGAACCAACAGCAGAGGAAAGATTGGCTTGTGCATGCACATTCGACTTTGGGGGCAGTCCCTCTCGCTGTGATTGGTTCACGTTGCTAGGCGTCTCTACCAAACCCTTAGACTTCTTCCCAGCACACACAATACAAGCGGATGATTGTGTCTCTAGAAGGTCCTTAGTTAGCTTCACACATTTTTTCATCCAAGGCAACCAAATTACATTTTAGTTTATTACACTGATTGCATGGTGAGCTAACAAGGTCCTTAGAAGCATACTGAACCAGTTTGTCATTGTGATCAATCATTTCTTGGCTGTTTGAATCTGATTCTAGTTCAAAGACTTAACTTAGGACAGTTTAAACAAGAAACAATGGGCTCTAATAAAGCGACTTGGAATTCAACAATTTTGTGATCTGCCCGTTTTAGGTTCATCTTGAGATTATTACAATTTTCACAAGTCTCGGGCAGATCGAGCAACATAGTATATGAGACCTCTAAACGAGTTGTCCTTAACCTCACGGGAGGTGCAAGCGATAGCCTCTACTGTGAGTAGATAAAGGAGGTGCTACCCTACTCATCTCTAGTTCAAAGAAGAAGGCTAATGTTCTCCACTTTAATCATGTCTAATTCAAAGGACACACTATCATGCAAGGTCCTTAGTTTTTCCATGTCATCAGCAGAGCACAAAGATGTGTCACAATCATCACGGAGGGAGGCGGATGTAAGTAAGGTAAGATCCGTGATAGTCTAGCTACTTCCTTCTCCAACTCGGTACACTTAGCCCTAGACTTAGCATGAAATCTACCTAGCTTAAGAAAAGCATTATTAAATTTGGTCGTAAGTGGGACTAACCTCATCGAGTCGGAGTACACTCGTTGTCGCTAAATCGCCCAGAGGCCATGAAGCACATCTTGGGAGAAGTTGCTTGTCGTCCTTGGGATCTTGATCGTCCTTTCCATCATCGTCACTCCACCCCTCCACCTCGCTGGTGTCAAGTTCATTGAGGAGGCGAGGCCGCGATGGAATGACTTCTTTGCCTTCCCAAAGTTGCGGAACTTCTTCTTGCCTTGGTCAGGTGCTGAGGGCTTCGTGTTGCGGTTCTTGTCGATGTAGTCGTTCTTGCCCGAACCGCCGTAGTCACCTTTGCCCTTCCCCAGCTTGGGGCAGTTTGCTCGGATGTGGTTGGGGCCACCACACTCAAGCAAATCACAGGACCTCCTCTTTTCCATCCCTCCTCCTCTTGTAAGCATGGGAAAACTTCCGAGCTATGAGGGCTAGCTGTTCATCCTCAAAGCGCTCTAGCCGATCATTAGTTATGTCACGAGAGCAAAGCAAGGGAGAACCGTGTATCGACTCGAGAAGAAGATCCGAGGTGGGATCGGTGACTAGAGCCATCATTGTGACTTCGACCTTGAGAGACAATGTCAATCTCGTGAGTCTTGAGGCGCGAGTAAAGCGCGTCAAGAGTAAGGGTCGAGAGGTCCGTGCTATCCTTGATGGTAGTCACTTTCATCTCCCAAACACGAAGATCGAGTCGAAAGCATCTGTCGGCGTTATCCGAAGTCGGGTATGTAAGACCGACCGCTCGGAGGTTGCTCAAAATCTTATGGAACGCGAAAAGCACTCGTCAAGAGATTCACCAAAGCAAGCATCTCAAATTCTTGTATTCTCGCTTGGCTGGTCTTGTCGAACCGTCTTAATCTGGGTGGTGCCCTCATGGTATGCATCGAGGTCACCCAAATATCGTATGCGAAGACAAATGAGAAATGCGATCGAACTCATACGCTCAAACCACGAATGATAATGTTCCTTGCCTTAGCATTGGCCTCAACATCGGGCATGTTTCCCACATTGATGTTTTCATCGGCAGGAACGGCGAATCTAACCTTCACCTTTCTCCAGATGTCATACCCTTGAGCCTGGATGTATGTTTCCATTCGGCTCTTCCAGAAGGGGTAATCCAGGCCATCAAAGACTGGAGGCTTGGTGGAATACTTGTCTGTTGCCATGGCTCAACAGACCGGTTAAGATCTATAAGGAAGAGCTAACCGGCTCTGATACCAATTGAAGGACCGAAATGGCAACAGAGGGGGGGGGTGAATGGTGCCTTAAAAATTAAGATCTTCCCCTCTCAAGTGTCCACACATCAATTCAAAAACTTACTGTTAAACTAAAGGTGTGATGTGAATCAAATCCAAAGAGTCAAACAAAAAGGGGTGTTCTGTCAGTTATCGGAAGCTCCGATTCTACCTAGCGGTAGTTTCGCACTGCGGTAGTTCCGGGATTCAGTGCGGAAGTTCCGCCAGCGGTAGTTCCGCCTTGGACAATCGGAAGTTCCGATTGTCCTGACCGAAGAACAGTGCGCTCGGGTTTTGCCCAAAAATCCGAAATACTAAATCTTGAATGCTCTTCTCAGGTCAAGTTTCACAGGACATCATCCTAAACACCATCTTGACCTCATGGAGAAGAATCGCAGACAAAGATCCATTAATCAAAGTAAAAACGGATTTCTTAAGTATTAGGCAAGAGCAACCAAAAACCCACAATTTGCCAGATTCTTAGATTCTTGGCTCATGAGACTTTGAAGATATATTAGCAATATCAATAAGACTCTGAATATCAGGTTTCATGCCATCTCATAAGAGGAATCAAAAGCTTCACCATAACCCTAGATATTCAACATGAACAGAGAGAATAGAAGAGGCAAAAACAAAGAACCAAAACCTCAGGATTTCATTGATAGGAATCACAAGATTACAGAGGAAAACACAGAGGAATGATTACACAAGTTTTCAGTTCAACCTCTCCAACTCAACAACCTCTCAAAAAGCAAAACAACCTCTCCAAAGGCTCTTTAGCTAAAGCTAACCCTAATTTTCTCTCTCAAAAAGCTAACCCTAACACCAGGGGTTCACCTCTATTTATAGCCCTTGGCTAACGGGTCTCCAACCCATTAAGCCCGCTACACTCGAACGGAACCGCCTCCACTTGTGCCGCTTTGCGAAAAGACCGTTTCGCCCCTTGCGCACCTTCTCGAAGCCTCCCGTACACCTTGCTGTCCTTGACTCGCAACCACCTCAAGATTCACACCGTCTTCGACACATCCCGACCGTTCTGACCTCAACGCCGCCTGCGCCTAGTCCGATGACCTCGTGTCTCGCCACGACTTCGTCTCGATGTCCTGCAGTCAACACAGACAAACACACATCACATAGTATTGCCCAATATCATAGCATCAATATTTGTGCAAGACTCAAACTCATACAAACTCAAAATCACAAACTATGCCTTTCTGCACAGTTCTGCCGATAATCGGAAGTTCCGCACTTACCATTGCGGAAGTTCCGACATCTCGAAGTTCCGACTTACCATTGCGGAAGTTCTGATCATCGGACCGTCCGCACTCCCAGGTTTGAAGATCCGATTGTCGTCACAGCAGAATACTCACGTCAGTATTATCGGACAAACCGCGTTCCCAGGTGCGGAAGTTCCGATTACCTCAACCAGAACACAAATGTCAGGATAATCGGAAGTTCCGTTTTACCACAGCGGAAGTTCCGATTATCGGAAGTTTTGTTTTCCAGAACTGGAAGTTCCGCACTTACAGAAACAGATCAGCAGAAACGCAAACGCAATGATTTCAATCACAAACTTCTCACCACAGCGTCAAATACTCATCACTCGTACGGGGACACTACTCACATGGTCTCTCACATTCAAAAAATAGTTATCTAAGACATTCTATTATCTAAGACATTCTGGAATCCACAAAAAAAATATCTTCCATAATAAATTTGTGCCAATTTTTCTACTCTGCCACTAACTTTGTTAATTTAGCATTTTCCCTCAACTGTTCCCAACAGAAAGTCAGATCTGGAACGCATACTTCAAAATTTCATAACTCCTAATATACATGTCCAAAAAAACGTGTTCTTGGACGTTCTGGAATCATTATAAAGTTATCTATCTATTTCTTGCAGATCAAAAGTCCAAATTCATCTATTTTCCTATTTTAATTTATATAACCATGCCTACTACCCGAAACCAAGGAACTGAACAGACAGTCTGATTGTAAAAATCATAACTAATTATTTACCCATTCAAATATCATGCACAAATACTCTGTGGAAGGCTATTTGAATTCTCTACTCATCTCTAGCAGGTGACAAATCCCAATTTCGTAGTTATATGTTGGACCGTAAAGGCGACTAGAGGGGGGGGGGGGTGAATAGGAGCACGCTCACTTTTTCACAAATTATGAACTCAATACAATTTCACTCCAGTAGCTATTAGAAAGCTATGAAGATCAATATACCAGTACAGCGGAAGACTAGTATTGAATCCAATTAAACCCCTAAGCAATGCTACCAAAATCAACTAAGATTGCAAAGACTCACAGCACGGGCGGTCTGACCGCTGGACCAAATCGGTCGGACCGATTGCCGGGCGGTCTGACCGGCGTTATCTTGGCGGTCGGACCGCTCAAAATCGGTCGACCGGTGATGACGCGCGATCGACCGGCCGACTCGAACCGATCCGCAATGAGAAAATCACCGATGACGGTTGCAATTAGGTGAAACTTTTGATTCTCAACTCTAATCTTTATGAAACTTTGCACACACCTTCTATATGCTATTGAGGACCTATTCCAATCGAATATTATGATAATTCTTGGAGCGATCTTGAGCAATTGCCAATTGATTAACAAAGGTCTAAACCAGGCAAGAACGAAAACTTGATCCTAAAGCTTGTTCGTGAGGATTGATGATCAAGATGATGCTAGATAGATTCACACATATCACAGCAAGCTAATTCACGTGAAAGAATCAATCACAAACTCGCGGATCAAAGAAAGCCCTAAAAACACGAAATTGAAAGCAAGAACGAAAAGAGACTTATCTCAAGCAAACCTTGCATAGATTGATTTCGTGATGGTTCTTTGGATTACATCCACACCATCATGGATCGATGGACAATCAAAGATCACGAAATTCACCACAAACCATCAAGAGCCCTTGCCTCCACCTCAACTCCCTAAAGACAATTAGGGTTTTGAAACATAAAAGGCTAGAGAGAGAGGTGCACCACCACCTCCTCCTATTTATAGTGGAGGCCTAGAACTCCTAGGGTTTGACTCAATTGGGCTCTCGTTAAGGCCCACTAACAAGCGGGTCACACACGCACGCTTTCGCAGCGCCGTCTTTAACCTTTTGACCTAAACCGCTTCACCATGCGTCATGGATTTGCCAATAGGTCACCATTGTCCATCTTGTGTCACACTTGAGTCGTTGACCTCACCCGGCATCGTCGATCGCTCGACCTCAACTCTCCAAGTCTAGTCCCGATCCTCCTCGCCGTTGACCGTCGTTGACCACCAAGCAACTGCACAACCACGGACAAGCAAACACGAATTCGGGAACAAGTTCTTCACAACTTGACCCATGTTAGTCAAAACATGCATCATGCAAAACATATGACATGAAACCAATGACTTTGACCTAACAAATCAACATCGCCACGGTTGGCGGACGTTCAAGTTATTACGGTCCGACCGCTCCGGGTGAGCGGTCGGACCGCCATGGCGGTCGGACCGCTCCTCGTGAGCGGTCGGACCGCCTTGGGACTTAGCCAAATTCAAACTCCCAAATTCGAAACCTTACGGAAACTTTAAACCAATAGAACTTCTTCTGGAGACTCCAAAATTATGAGACCAAGTGCATTGGGATCCCCTCACTTGCCTACAACACCTATTTTTGGCCCACCCATTTCGAGAACTTTTAGGTCATTACGGTCCGATCATTTCTTACATGGCGGTCCGACCGATTTGGGACCGATCGGACCGCCGATGTAAGGACCGGTCGGACCGCCCATCGAGAATACAGTAGCTTTGTCGAAAACACGTGAAACTACAAACCGTAAACGCCATTGCCAATTGTCACATCATCCTAAGATCTCGAACATATTCCCATGAAATCCACAATCTCCCCTTGAATGACCACTTGGCAATTATCCAGAAAATGTAAGTAAGAGGTTTGAAAACGAGTTTACTCGCAGTTTTCGCACAAAGGCACAACTTGGTCCATAAGCAAGAAAAAGCAATGAAAATGATCAAGCTGGCATCAGAATAATATAGGCATGTGAGACAAGGCAAAAGAAAGTATAAAAACTTTGATTTCCAGAAAATGGTCAAAATTCTCACATGAGGTCCATATGAAAGAACAATTGTTCAACTGACCTATGATCATTGTGAGTATATAAAAGAATGCAATTCAAGTTCAGAATATTCAATAAGACAATAAGAATGCAACTCAAGAACTCCCCCTCACTATGATCCTCAATTTTTAAATTTTCAGTTTCTCCCCTTTGTACAAATCTTCTCCCCCAACAAAGAAATTCTCATTAACACATCTTCTCTTCTCATTTAACACATCTTCTCCCCCTTTGACAATGGATTCATCAAGGAATCACGCCTTCCTCTCATCCAGAGATAATAAATATAGAATAAAGGAAGAAGCAGAAACAAAAGAAGCATAAAGAGGAATATGCATGAAGTGCAATGGAGTGGCTTCAATTTTTGTATTTTTCAATTTTTGATTACAAGAAGCTTTGGAGATTACCCAAAAGAACAAGCTAGTATCTCTAATATTGCACAAACAAGATATCAAGCCCGACAATAGCTAGCAAGATCATGGTAAGACATATATATCAAAGCTAAGCACAAAGGCTCAAAAGTAAAGCGATAGATTTGATCAATTTAAGCAACGCTTCAAATTCAAACAAGTTCATCAACAGGGATCCTAAAGTGAGATTGGCCATGTCAAAATGTCAAAATGAGATAAAAAATCTAACAAAGACCACATTAAGAGTCAATCAAGTCCGTATTGAATCATTTTGCTCAATATTTTGTAAACGCCCATTTGTCAACATTTTCTCATTTGCATTGAATATTGAAGTTGACTAATGATCTAACTTAGTGACAAGATCTGGACTAGGAGCCATCCACAAACTCATCCTAAGCTTGACCAAAAGTTGATTAAAGGTATATCTTAGTAAAGAAGATCCCGGACTAGGAGCCATCCACAAACTCTTTCTAAGCTTCTACCGGGCGACAAATCTTGAGGTTCATGTCATTTCGACAAGCAAATCCCCATGAGATCGTCGTTCATCAAACTATCTCCAAGTTCATGTCATTTGACAAGCAGTCTCGTAAGAATAGTTTGACACAATTTAAGCATAAGACAATCTTGATTTTCATTTTTCACATGAGCAGTTTTAGAATCTCAAGAACACAAAAGCTCAAGTAATGGTCAATTTTAGATCAAAGAGCTAACAAAGCAATTCGACAGGCCAATGTCACAAGAGGAGCACTAATTGCGCAACTCGCTAAAACATCCACAAATTGCAATTTCTTAGTTTGAGTTGTTTAAAAAATGTTCTAGCTCATATAGCAAAGACTTAGCTACACATGTAAAAGCATGATAATTCTAGCAAGTCAAAGAACTAGACATGACATTGAGCAAGAATTGAAATACAACAGCTCCAAAGGGTAATAGGCAAAGCTTCATCAATTTTAAAAGATAAGCAGAAAATCTTATATTACAATGCATCTTTTGGATTTTTCATACCACTTGTTGTAACCACTTGTTGTATTTTTCATATGAATGCAATATGACACAATGAGATGCAATTAAAAAGCCTAAAACCTAAAAAGTTCAAAAGATCACTAAGTTCGTAAAAAGAACAATAAAAGATCAAAAGAACAAGGAAAGATAAGAAAAGATCAAACTCCCCTCAAACCAACCCATAAGGATAAATTACCCTAACTCGCTTCTTAAGGAGGAAAATCGGTTTGATCTAAAGGCTTGGTAAGAATATCTACCAATTGAGCTTGGACTCTCACTGAAGTGCATCACAATATCACCTTTTCAACATGATCTTTAAGGAAGTGAAAGCGAATGTCTATGTGCTTAGTCCTAGAATGTTACCTTTGGGTTTTAGCAATATTAATAGCGAAGTGTTATCACGTAAAAGATGAACACTAGCAAAGTTTAACCCATAATCTTTCAAAGTGGGCGTCATCCACAAAATCAGCTCAAAGAACTAGCAAAGACTACATACTCCGCTTCAGAAGTGGATTGTGCAATGTATCGCTTCTAGAAGACCAAGATACAAGAGAAGTGCCTAGAAAGTGACAGTGCACGAGGTACTCTTCCTATCTAACAAATGACCGCAAAATCGAATCGGAAAAACCTCTAATGGACAAAGTCAAGAGCGGGAATACCAAATGCTATATAAGAGGGTAGAGTGTAAATACACGAATATGCGCTTAACGGCTTGGCGATGGGAAGTTCTCGGAGACGCTGAAATCTTGCACAAAGGCATACCGTGAAGTGAATGTCCGGTCTCGAGGTCAAATCGAGAAGGGAGCCGATCATCTTTGCGGTACTCGCGTTGATCCACGACTTCTCCTTCCTCATCGGATCCAAAGCGATCGAAGTTGCCATGGGAGTGGAAATTGGCTTGCGATCACCCATGTTGAAGCGTTTGAGAAGATCTTTAGTGTACTTCGTCGATGGATGAAAGTTCCTTCCTTGCATTGCTTGATTTGAAGTCCCAAAAGTAATTGAGCTCTCCCATCATACTCATCTCAAATTCCCTGGACATAGTGTCAGAAAAGCTGGAAACAAGAGCATTAGAGGAACCACCAAAGATAATATCATCCACATAAATTTGAGCAAGCAGGAAGTCATTATCACGTCTAAGAATGAATAGAGTTTTATCCACTTTACCCATTTCAAAATTATTTTTAAGCAAGAAGGTCTTAAGTCTATCATACCAGGCTCTAGGGGCTTGTTTAAGACCATACAATGCTTTAGATAGCTTGAAAACACGATTTGGATATTTAGGATCCTCAAAACCAGGGGGTTGCTTAACATACACTTCCTCATCTATGAAACCATTTAAAAAAGCACTTTTAACATCCATCTGATATAATTTAAAACCTTTGATGCAAGCAAATGCAAGCGAGAATGCGAATGGCTTCTAGTCTAGCAACAGGAGCAAATGTCTCATCAAAATCTAACCCCTCAACTTGGCTGAAACCCTGAGCTACCAATCTGGCCTTATTTCTAACCACAGAACCATCCTCACCTTGTTTATTTTTAAACACCCAACGGGTTCCTATAACATTATGACCACTAGGAGGTTCTACTAGGTTCCAAACTTTGTTTCTTTCAAAATTCTCTAACTCCTCATGCATGGCATTTACCCAGCTAGAATCAGATAAAGCATGTGATATATCGCGGGGTTCAAAAGAAGCAACAAAAGCCGAATGAGAGTAGAGATTTGGATCATTATACCTAGAGCGAGTGACTCGCTCATGTAGGTTACCTATTATACATTCGGAGGATTTGTCTCTGAATGCGAAGTGGAGCGCCCGGGTGAGATCTGGTTTCTTCGACCTCATGAGTCTGCTGATGATGAAGATGCAGCAGAGCCTCAATCAAGGTGAAGTAGACATAGCGAGTGTTCTTCTATCAATATGGGCGCCAAGAGCAGCAGATGAAGGAATGATATTAGCCGTCCTCATCTTCCTCCACAAAAATGCTCTCTGTCACTGTAATTCATCTCAGAGCAATAGATCTAGCTCTGTGGCTAGTCTCATCAAAAGTGACATTACAAGTCTCTGAATAATGTTAGTCTCATATTAAAAACCGAAAACCCTCGAATGAGCGGGATAACCCGAAATAACCCATCAAAAGTTCTTGATTCAAATTTATCTAAGTTGCTGTCTTAAGAATAAAACATTTTGATCCAAAACTCGAAAATGTGAAATGAAGGTTTTCTACCAAAGCGAAGCTCATAAGGAGTCTTGCCTAAAGAAGGTCTCAAAAGACACGATTTGCAATATGGCAAGCGATAGCAATAGCTTCGCCCAAAATCTCCTCGGTGTGTTATACTCATCTAGCATCGTCCTAGCCATTTCGACCAAGGTCCTATTCTTCCTTTCCACCACGCCATTTTGTTGAGGGACGTGTGGAGAGGAGAAGCGATGCTCAATACCACGCCAAAGACAAAAAGAAGCAAAAGAAGCATTTTTGAACTCCGTGCCATTATCATCGCGAATCGCTCTCAAAGCATCAGAAGCTCGAAGCCAAACGAAGAACAAGGTCATGAAAATAACCAAAAGCTTCATCTTTTGAAGTAAGAAAGAACACCCAAGTATATCTAGAAAGATCATCGACTATGACAAGAATATACCATTTTCCACCGATCGATCGGACTCTAGCGGGACCAACAAGATCCATATGAAGCAAGCGTCACAGTCCGTCAGTCATAACCATAGTCCTGAGAAGGGTGTGAGGCGGCAACTTATTTGCCATGCCTACGAGCGCACATCTGACATCCTTGATGACTTTGAGTTTGGGCAAATCTCTCATGAGATCAAGGTTGCTAACTCGTGTCGATGATCAAAACCAATGTGCCCCAAGCGTCGATGCCAAAGCCGAAATCAAGAAGATGTAAGCAAACATTTAAGAGATCCGGCAAGATATTACGAAAAATCGGCTCCAAAATTCTACCAACTCTAGAGATTCCAAACACAAGCTCACCAAGAGAATCAAGCACACGACAAGCATTTTTCTTAAAAGCAGTCTCATACCCATCATCAAGAAGTCGAGAAAGCAGTAAAGGAGATTATACCTAAGCTTGTCCACAAGAGCGACATCCTTTAGAATGAATTTATTGTTCACCCTAATTGATCCTGTTCCTTCAATTCGCCTTGTGTATCATCTCCAAAGGTGATGAAGTCATCACCGTTGCCGCGTGAAAGAGGTGAACTATTTTGAGTTCCGGTCATGTGGCGTGAACATCCGAGTCAACGAACCACGTGTTCTTCCCTTTCGCGATAATCCACGAAAATCAAGGAACAAAGAACGATGTGTCTCAATCGGGGTTAGATAAACAAGATTTAGGAATCCAGTACTGAGACACACGTCTGCAAGGAGTATACAAACCGTAAGTACTATCCTTGATTTCATCTAACATTCGGTTATGAGCAATGTTTAAATTAACATGAGACTTAAATCGTCCATGGCGATCGACAGGCGTTGTCTTTGTGGTCGACCGGCGACCAAAACGGTCGACCGGTGACTCACTCATTGGTCGACCTTGATCGATAAACATTAGAATTAGGATATCTAGAAACATAATGATTTGCATAAGAGAAAAATCCTAATCCAGGTTTATTCTTTTCAGTGTTACCATGTCTCACAGAAACTCTAAGTTGCATGAATGAAATTTTATCAAAATTTTTCTTATCATTTTTCAACCTCACGCCAATGTAATTCAATCAAATGTCCACCTTTTTGCAATAAGTGCAATGGTACTTGGTACCACTAGAAGAAGCACCATTTGAATTAATACAAGGTTGAGCAAAACCTCGCAGATTTAAAAGATGTTTTTGCAAAGTTGGGTTTTGAATTCAATTAAACCTTTTCCAAGACTTGAATGACTTTTGGGTTTGAATTGTCTTGAAAAGAATTGAATCCTAAACCTTGCTTCTTATAAGGAGTTTTAGACTTGTCAAGAATCATGTTTAATTGTTTCTTACCTTTAGAAAATTTCTCTAATGTATCATGAAGGTAAGCATTTTCTTTTCTCAAGTTAACACAAGCATCACAAGTTTTATCCATAGATTTCTCCTTATACAAAGCAATTTCAAGCTTAAGAGCGGAACAAGAAGCACAAGTAGTATTTTCAATATTGTCCTTAAGCTTAGCATATTTGACTCTAGCGACTTCTAAGATATCTTTGATTTCACGTTCCTTTTCTAAACATGAAGTGCAAGGGCTAGAATCAAACACATCAAAATCAATCAATTTACTAGATTCTAAACATTTTTCACAAGGAGCACTTTTAATTTCATTTAGTTCAGATCTAGCATTCTCAAGTTGTTGTACAGAAATATTATGAGCAGTTTGTAACTTAGTAATTTCTGAGTGCATAGCATGACAAGATAAACATTCATCAGGTTCAAGAGTCTTAGCATTTTTAAGCTCTACTTTCAGTTTGTTAATCTTTGACTCTAATTTCTTATTTTTTGTCATAACAAATTCTAGCGCTTCATCTTGACTAAGCAATTGCTCAACTATAGAATCATATTTAGCAGAAAGCTCATCATAAGAAAAAGATACCTTATCATCATCAATGTCGTCGGTGTCAGCCATGAAGCACATGCCAGTGAAGTCTTTGGCCTTCCCTTTCTTTTTGCCTTGAGGGATCTCCTCCTCCTTGTCCTCCTCACTCCCAAGATCCACATCGCTCAAGGATTGATCCTCAAAGCGGCAAGGACCGGTGGAGGACCTTCACAAGCTTATTAGCCTCATACCTTGATTTGTTGAAAGGAGGCTTCTTCCAAGTCGGCTTTCCTTCCTTATGATTGCTCTTACCTTTGACTTGGGGCAATTTGCCGGGATATGATTGAGCTCACCACATTCATAGCATGTCACGGACCACCTCTCTTTTGTTTCTCACATTATTGTAGGCCCGTGTGAATTTTTTAGCTAGAAGAGCTAACTCTGCTTGAGAATACTTTCAAGCTCCTCTTCATGAATAGCAGATAAACAAGCAAATGAAAATCCGAAGAAGATTCAAAGAGTCATCAAAAGCCTTTTGAGAGGATCGCTACCAAAGCTAAATTATCTTTCTTGGGATGATCAACTCTTTTAATTTCATGAGTCTTGAGTTTACTATAAAGCAATTCTAAAGTAAGACTTGAAAGATCAACATTTTCCTCTATAGCAGTAGCCTTCATCTCCCACTCCTTGGTGTTGATTGCAGCCAAGAGATGGGTGGCATTTTCAGATTGAGAATATTCAATATCAATGACTTTCATTTGATTAATTACTTTATTAAAGCGATGAAAATGTCATCGATGCTCTCTCCAGACGCATCTCGAATTTATTGTATTCACGCTTGTAAACTGCTTGGCGCACCTTTTGATTTGGGACGAACCCTCATATATGTTTCGAGAGTGTTCCAAATTTCATGCGCAGTTGAAAGATTACAAATTCTATCATATTCTTGTCTACCAAGTGCACCATATAAAAGATTCTTAGCCTTATTGTTGTTAGCCAAAAGAATTGCAGAAGCAGGTGTAGCAATTTCAGGAATAACCAGCGGGGCTCTAACAATATCCCAAATAGCTTGTCCCTCGCTCTCAAGAAAGACGCGCATACGATTCTTCCAATAGGCATAGTCGTGCCCATCGAAGATATGCGGTTTAGTAGAAAACTTATCCATCGCAAAGTTCGGTGACGGTTAAGATCAAGATTGAACTAACAGGGCTCGATACCACTTGTTGGACCGTAAAGGCGACTAGAGGGGGTGAATAGAGCACGCTCACTTTTTCACAAATTATGAACTCAATACAATTTCACTCCAGTAGCTATTAGAAAGCTATGAAGATCAATATACCAGTACAGCGGAAGACTAGTATTGAATCCAATTAAACCCCTAAGCAATGCTACCAAAATCAACTAAGATTGCAAAGACTCACAAAGACGGGCGGTCGATCACTGGACCCAATCGGTCGGACCGATTGCCGGCGGTCGGCCGGCGTTAGGTTGGCGGTCGGACCGCTCAAAATCGATCGACCGGTGATGACAAAGGTCCGACCGGCCGACTCGTAACCGATCCGCAGTGATAAAATCGGTCCGATGACGGTTGCAATTAGGTGAAACTTTTGATTCTCAACTCTAATCTTTATGAAACTTTGCACACACCTTCTATATGCTATTGAGGACCTATTCCAATCGAATATTATGATAATTCTTGGAACGATCTTGAGCAATTGCCAATTGATTAATGAAGGTCTAAAAGGGCAAGAACGAAAACTTGATCCTAAAGCTTGTTCGTGAGGGATTGATGATCAAGATGATGCTAGATAGATTCACACATATCACAGCAAGCTAATTCACATGAAAGAATCAATCACAAACTCGCGGATCAAAGAAAGCCCTAAAAACACGAAATTGAAAGCAAGAACGAAAAGAGACTTATCTCAAGCAAACCTTGCATAGATTGATTTCGTGATTGTTGCTGGATTACATCCACACCATCATGGATCAGTGGACAATCAAAGATCACGAAATTCACCACAAACCATCAAGAGCCCTTGCCTCCACCTCAACTCCCCTAAAGACAATTAGGGTTTTGAAACATAAAAAGGCTAGAGAGAGAGGTGCAGCCACCACCTCCTCCTATTTATAGTGGAGGCCTAGAACTCCTAGGGTTTGACTCAATTGGGCTCCCGTTAAGGCCCACTAACAAACGGGTCACACACGCACGCTTCCGCAGCGCCGTCTTTAACCTTTTGACCTAAACCGCTTCACCATGCGTCATGGATTTGCCAATAGGTCACCATTGTCCATCTTGTGTCACACTTGAGTCGTTGACCTCACCCGCATCGTCAATCGCTCGACCTCAACTCTCCGAGTCTAGTCCCGATCCTCCTCGCCGTTGACCGTCGTTGACCACCAAGCAACCCGCACAACCACGCATAAGCAAACACGAATTCGGGAACAAGTTCTTCACAACTTGACCCATGTTAGTCAAAACATGCATCATGCAAAACATATGACATGAAACCAATGACTTTGACCTAACAAATCAACATCGCCACGGTTGGCGGACGTTCAAGTTATTACACGGCCCGACCGCTCAGAGAGTGGCGGTCGATCGCTTTCATGGCGGTCGGACGCTCCTCGTGAGCGGTCGGACCATATGGGACTTAGCGAAATTCAAACTCCCAAATTCAAACCTTCGAAACTTTAAACCAATAGAACTTCTTCATCGAGACTCCAAAATTATGAGACCAAGTGCATTGGGATCCCTCACTTGCCTACAACACCTATTTTGGCCCACCCATTTCGAGAACTTTTAGGTCATTGCGGTCCGATCGCCCCACATGGCGGTCCGACCGATTTGGGACCGTCGGATCGCCGATGTAAGGACCGGTCGGACCGCCCGTCGAGAATACACGTAGCTTTGTCGAAAACACGTGAAACTACAAACCGTAAACGCCATTGCCAATTGTCACATCATCCTAAGATCTGTAACATATTCCCATGAAATCCACATTATATAATCCAAAACTACAACGCAACAATGACTGCAGGGGACTCGATCTGCTACCCTACATCAATCACATAGCAAAGAATTAAGCAAAACAAGGGGGAACTGAAGATCACCTTTGAAGACCACGAACACGACCACCAAAAAAACCGTGAGACTCCCTTTTCTCCTCCTCCTCCTCCCCATTCCTCTTCCTTTCTTCTTCTTCCTTGGCCGAAAGCAAGGAGCAACAAGGGGGTGACATGGCTTGGCCAAGGAGGACGGCATGGAGGGGGTGGCAGCAGGGGGGAGGGTATGCTACAGTAATGGCAATGCTACAGTAACCTCACGCTACAGTAAAGGTGTCTAGGGTTTGGTTGCTCCCTTCTTAGACTAGTTTCCCGCTTGGGCCAAACAACGTGGACCGAAAGCCCAAGATTATTTATCCTCTAAAACTCAATTCTCTTTTTAAATCCTGTTAAATACCTTTGTCATTTCAATTAATTCTCTAATGTTAAACGGGATATTATATGCTACCCCCTTTAAACAAAATTTGACCCCGAATTCTACTCATCGTTCTACACAAAAGAACAATCACAATTGAACTAAACAATAAATAACACGTACCCGATGTGAAAAATTCCGGATAAAGCTCGCGCATGCGAGTTTCCAACTCCCAAGACTCATCTTGCTCAGGCCGGCGTGACCACAACACCATAACGTATACCAATGTCTATACATCAACACTCTCTCTGACCTCTCCCGTACACGCATCGGACAGAACTCGACGGTGAGGTCTTGCTCGGTGGTCAATAGCTCTAACGAAACCTCAAACTCCAGATCACCCAGGTACTTAATCAACACCAGAACATACCAAATGTTGTGTACCCCGCGTATGGACCCGAGACGGTCCTAGCGATCCGCCAACTTTCGAATCCCCGCAACTATCAAAAACAAACTAGTGTACCTTGGGCCAACTTCCCCTTTGGTACCAAACCACACAACCTGCACATAACACCCGAAACACTTGTTCCATCTCTCAATCGATCTCCTCACTTAAATAGAAAGCACATGTTGAAAATAAGGGCAATATTTTAATTCCATATCTTAAAAGAAGACATATATTGCAAAAGACTAATTATGCATAAACCAGTACTAACAGCAGACAAGTCATTGTACTTCATAATATATGCAAAACAGAATGTAAACAGGTTAATCAGTCACACGCCACACTTACTGATGAGTTCGATGAAGAACAGGAAGCAGCGCAGACGCAGATTCGATGCAGTACAGAAAAGATGTAATGCAGACTCGATGATGAGTCGGCAACACAAGCGGTTGCGCAGATGTGCGCTGCCTAGAAACCTTATTGTTGCCCCCCGTGTAGGTCTTCACGGCTCGGAGATACCACTCCCCTTCTCATGGTGCACGCCGAGAAAAAGAGTCGGCGAGGTTCAGACAATGCATTCCCACAGCACAGGTTTTTAGAGGAAGAAAAGAAGGAATGGAGGCAGTTCGAATACGCGTAATGCTTTGGATGTCTCCAAGCATATATATAGAGATGCAGACTGTGAACTGACTGATTAAATAGCCATTTACCCACTGGTAACTGCTTGTCATCATCACCCAATAAAACTTCAAATTCAAACATTTGAATCTCATTCAAACAGAGAGAAAGATGCATGGTTCAGCAAAAATAAGGTGGACTTGGTCTGCCAAGTACGGTCGCGTGTCACAAGTCACAAGTCACGCGATTTTTTACACGAAAATACACGAATGCGCCCGCATGTGTGTGTTTAGCCAAAGCCCTCCTCGTACCACCCTCATCCATATGTCACATGTTTCAAAGAGTGACAAGGACTCCACCTTATATGTTGGTCACCACCATCTTGCCTTAACAATATGGTACTAAATCATGCATGCTTTGGAATTATAGAAAATGAGTCTCACTCATATGAGCCTATTTCCAACAGCACATTCTTTAACCAGTGACGCACAACAGAATTTGCTTTAAACAATCTCTTTTATAAACAGAACCCAACTGGAAATAAATTATTCTCATCGCAACCACGAAATGCCAACTCCACACCATAAGGGTCAAATTCAAAAGCGAAGATTCATCACAAAAACCTTTTCACTTTCCAATTATGTAGTTTGCAAATAAATCACGTAAGCTAAAGGAGAAATCACTCGAATGCCTAATTCAACCATTTGTTTCATTTCGAATGCTATTTTTGTCATTTAGAATATGATAGAGCTAGATTTGCTATTTCGTTTTAAAAGAGACCAAATGAGTCGAGAACTTATTTGTTTCAGAATTGACATCCGTAACCTACAGTGCAGTCCTATAAAAAAATTTGTGTCAAAGCTCTCAAATTTGTAGCAGCCATTGCGTGTGAGATGGACGGCTAGGATCGAGTTTTCCCCCTCTCTCCATGGAGTCGAGACGAACTGAGCTCAGTGTCGCACTGATACAGTGATAGTGGTACCATTTACCACCTCGCCATCACAGCTATCTGAATTCTGAACTCTGAAGCCGGTTCTGAACTCACTCTATTTGCTAGGTGTTGGTCGAGTACTCGAGTCAAACCTGGCGGGTCTTTGATGCTGTCCGTGTCCAGTGTCCAGTCTTGAATGGCAGAACTCACCCCTTGGAATGGTTCGATTGGTTTCACATGTGGCATGATCAGTACGTGACCATGGATGGATCGATGCCTTGATAGCTGAATCTTAGTCATGAGCTGTTCGATCGAAATCTTGATAATTTTGGTTCGAGTTCTACACGCACGCAGCCAGGATGATTATTTGCCCGCTTTTTTTTTTTTTTTTTTTGGTTTGTTCTGCGAGGGATTATTTGCCATTTGGAGGCACACGCTTTTGTCGTTCATGATTTTTTAGCTTGAATGAAATTGAGTAAATTGCACGGTAGATCCTTACATAATTGAAAGTCGGATATCTAGTTTCTTAAGGCACCATTTAAAACGGGTGAATTTTTCTAGATTCCTATAGAAAGTGAACTGATTCGTGTGAAACGGACGATTAGTTGCGGTAAATTAGCTTATTCCCGCTTTTTGGTGAGTTACTTTCATCCTTAGTGAGGAGGTTAAAAAGCTTTGACCGGATTAAGTTAACCAGAGTGTTTGGCAAATTAAGTACCACCCACCCCTTGACCCCAAACCAAATACAGGCTACGTGTTACTTGCGTTATGTTCGATAGTACTTAGTCCATTGGGTCTTGTACATGATTTAAGACTAATGCATATGGTGTGGGTTGTGTGTCCGCACTAAACATAATAAATTCATGGACAGGATAGAAATAGAAGGATTCATCAGTAAACACTGCAGAAACTAAAATGTGTCAAGCCTAATGGCGGCTAGATGGTATGAACGGAATGGAGTATCATGCTAGGTAACTAAATGTAACACATGGTCTGGTAGTCATATACAATGGACCAAGACATGTAGCATAAGGTACATACAGAGTGAACGACGGTGTTAGGTCTTAGTTTACAATCCATTACTAAACAAGGGGGGAACATATAGGATATGCATAATACGGAATAGGCAGCAGGTTGGACTCTGAGTTCAAGTTTACAGTTCAAAAGATGTGGTAGTCTTAACGTTTTCCTTTGCACTGAGGTAAACCAAATCGTTATCGATATACTATGTACCTGACAGTCCGGTCCGTTTGTTGCCATTGGCTGGCCATGGGTGTATGGAATTGCATTTTTCACTTACCAATTTGGGTAAAGTAGCAGAATATTCAAAATATAGTATAATTGCCCAAACCGTTATCAAATTTTCTGTCCTACATATGTACCAGAATAGACTCCCAAATATAATGTAAAACCCAACAGGTCAAAGTACACATATTCTTTTACACTATATTAAAAGCAACAAAAAGGTATCTCATACCATAAATAGAAACGTAACCATTCTAGAAACATTAAAAAAACAGAACTATGTAGAAAAGTAAAACTGGAACAAGTATTAGTATCTATGCGATCCATGACTGTGTGAATTTAGCAATAGGATCAGCTATGAGCATGAGAGGAGAAGAACAAGTAATTTGTACTTTAAAAGTACTAGCCTCTATACATTCAACAAGTGAAACAAGGGGTATCAGGAAATATACTGATCCACGGCGGGCTTTTCCTTTCACAATACAGTATGTGTCGGACTTGAATTTTCTTAATTCAGAATCCACTGTGAAATCATCGCGCTACTCCCTAGATCAATAGGTAGCGCTCACAGTACACATCGCTGAAATATTTTATACATCGCGGGACATACCAAACGTAATATTACAATCACATAGTTAAATAGACTACGTCGGGTCGAGTTTACAAAAGCGGGCCGATCAGGCCAAATAATTTAATTACACAACTTAAAGAAACAGACGTGGAAGCAAAAGGGGCAGGGTGCAACACCTCACAGGCGAGCGACTGCGGTGACTTACGTACAACCGATATTAACCAAAGAGTTGGTGAGCATTAATTGTACGCCGGCACCTACGGAGCCAGCTAGACTGTGGCGAGCCCTAGCCTACGAACTAACTACTCCTCGCCTTGGTCTTGACCGTCGAATCCTTGGTCCTCGTAGTAGGCGTAGTCGTACTGCTCAGCGGATTCTGGGGGTTTGGGAGAAAAGAGCGAGAGTGAGCACAACTACCGTATTCGCGAGCCAACACAACAGATACAATAATATACATGCAAGGCTAAACAAGGATGTCTCGTGTTATTTTATTTGAGCAAAGCAACATTTGTAAATACACGTAATAGAAAGTCCTATCACTTAGCATTTTAACTAAATCATGATTTCTTAAAAGAGACAAATTGTGCATTATTAATATCGGGGGAGGTTACCTCCTCCTCATGCTTATTTTTATTGATGGTCACATCCACCTATTTTCAGCACTGAGTAAGACTACCCAGGAAAAATCCAACACACGGGCTAGATGAGCCCGCCATATCTTTCAACCCACCCACAAAGGTTTTTGAAATAGAACTAACTCTTGTAAGTTTCCATGTCCGCCTTTGACCGTGGGCACGGCTGTTCGAACAGTTTGATTTTCTGCAGAGACTGTACACTTTACCCACAAGAGATAATCGGCTTGATATAATCACACGTTTACTTGGACATGTTAATCAAGGGGAGATTACCACAAGGCCTTTACAATGCATCCCTCAGTACTTGTTACACTCGCTGAGGTTTCACTTGAGGTGGGTTACGCTCTCAGACCCGCGTCAACCCTTACCCCATACCCCCCTTGCGCCATCAAACGGCCTTCGCCGTGCACTCCGACCCTTCGCCGCGAAGGCTTACGGCATCACGAGTCATCTACCTGGTGCAACCCGTATTTACGGATACAAATTATTTGGCCAGGTCGACACCATTATAGACTTGTGGTTGTACTATTTTACAATAGGAGATCATCACAAGATTATGTCCTTAAAGTTATCTGGGCGGTTCATACAACCTACAAACACATACCAACATATCTTGGACTACATTAGTACCCAACCACATACCCTCCAACATACCATCCGTCCAGATGGGGTATTAGCAAATTTTTAGGGTTTTGAGGAGAGTAAAACAAATTAACTCAATCATTTCAGTCATTTACCCCAATGACAGCCCAAAACAATCTTTAAGTTTAAAGAATGATGATTGAGGTAGTTAATACCCCAATACTCAGGCAAGGCTAGCATGACGCTTGAGTACATACTATAACTAGTAGATTACCAAATAAGTACTTGGGTGACAAGGATTAGGGAATTCAATTATCAAGAATAAGATATAATAATTACTTAATAAACAAATTGGCATTTAACCACCTTAGGATCATTAACATCCAAGTCCAAACATAGCAACTATAGTAAAGTAAAATAGAATATGGTGGCTTCTTCTACTGATGACATCACAAAAAAGAAGAAGCTGACCTATGGTTCGAAAGTAACTTCTATCAGCAAACAACCACTCGTTTACTGCCATGGCATATTAATGTATTAACAGTTGGATAATGCAAGAAGGCCTAAACAATCTATTATCCATTCTTAAGTTGTGAAGGTAAACCCTCAAAACATTAGGCAAAAGGCTAAGCAAACACTAACAAAAGGCTGGATGCACTGAAGATTTTTTGCTATGCTAATCAAGATAACAAAGAAGATAACACAACCCACCATATATTTCCTTAATCATGTGAAATTACGACGCCCAAAGGTCACCGACAACTACCAACGCATACATCACGTCTTCCTTACTATCAATCTATTACGCAAATGGCAGAGTTACGACTGGTTGCATCAACTATTCCAGGATTACAACAAAATTAACAGGCACATCTACTAAATAAAAAATGCAAACTGAAACAATCAACGGATCTGGTCCCTGGTCCCTGGTCCCTTGTCCCTTCCACTCCACCCCCAAATCGATCGATCCGGTCTAGGCCGACTGTTGGTCAGTTCAGTGGGGAGATGGGGAGGAGGCGATGGTAGGGGTGATAGGTGAGTTAATTTGAGTGGGAGAAGGGAGAAGGCGATGGCAGGGGAAACATTTGGCCCACTTCTCATGAAACATGATGTTCAGACAGAAGAAAGATAGGCAGGAGCAACATTTACCTGCACACCTGAAGAAAATGAACAAAGAATGCCTTGCGCAGCACTGTTATATACGAGAAACACCGTAGCCCTTGAATGTGCTCGATGGATACTGTCGAGACCCAAAAATGTAATTATGTACTCTTTGTGTATTGTGCATTAGTCTAAAATTATACTAGTGCACATAGTATCAACATAGATGAATATCGATCCACACAAGACGATTAATAAAATAAACGATTAATTTGAATAGTAAATATGAGGAGAGTAAAACAAATTAACTCAATCATTTCAGTCATTTACCCCAATGACAGCCCAAAACAATCTTTAAGTTTAAAGAATGATGATTGAGGTAGTTAATACCCCAATACTCAGGCAAGGCTAGCATGACGCTTGAGTACATACTATAACTAGTAGATTACCAAATAAGTACTTGGGTGACAAGGATTAGGGAATTCAATTATCAAGAATAAGATATAATAATTACTTAATAAACAAATTGGCATTTAACCACCTTAGGATCATTAACATACATTTGCATAAAAAATTAAAGCATGCAGTTTGCTATTTTAAGATAACATAATTAGCATAAAATGTAGGTTCAACATGGTCAAAGTGTTGACTCGCCTAGGTCAAAGGCTAGGGGGTCTTGGAAGTCTTGAGCTTGGTCTAAGTGGGAACCTCCAGCTTCTTCGAACTCTACTCGGACGATCGCACCGGAAATAAAAAGACAAGCAAACAAGATAAATAAATACAAAATCCACAATAAATGAATTCAAAAATTAATCAAACCAGTACCAAAATATAGGTTCTAAAATTACAAATTTTTGGGCACAAGTTTTATAATTTTGGGAGTTATAATGGAAAAGATATGGATTTTTGAAACTTTATAAAGAATTTTCAGTTAAACATAAAATCAGAAAAGCCAAAAAAATTCCCGAGCTGACATGTGGCTCCGGTGCACGCTACAGTGCATGGACCGAGTCCACGCACGGACGCTGCAGCCACCAAGACAAGGACAAGTGGGCCCACTTGTCACTCGTGACGAGCGACAGCGTAGGTGGGGCTCACTGTCGGTGTCGCAGCAAGGCTTGGTAAAAGGTGAGGCGACGCGTTTCGACCGACGGCGGGGCTCGGGAAGGAGGGAGGAGAGGGAGAGGGAGCGGGCGGCGCCGGGAACGAGGCCGGAGGCGGAGGAGAAGACGGCGGCAAAGAACTGTGCTCGGGAGGAGGCGGGCAAGGGGAAGATGAAGGGTGAGGCGGAGGAGATGAAAGGCGGCGGCTTAAATAGCCTGGGGGAGAGAAGGAGGGCGGCGGAGGCAGTGGAGATGCCGGAGAGGGCGTCGAGGTGACAGGACGTCCGGCCTTGGCGGGCGGCGTGTGATGGGAGAACGGGCGGAGAGGCGAAGCGGCACGGCAGCGGGGAACCGGGTGAGAGCGTGGGCGGCGTGGCAGTGCGGGGAGGCCGAGGCGAAGCAGCACGGGAGAACCGAGGCGGGACGGACGGCAGTGGAAGAAGCAGAGCGGTGCTGACACGGGCGGTGTTGGGTCCGGGGGCAGAGACCCGAAGGCGGAGCGGGCCAAGCCCAGGTTTGAACCCCTAAAAAAATTCAAAATTTCTTTGATTTTGAATTTGAGGTTTAGGTTTTGGGGAGTTTTTGAAATTGAAACAATTTTTCTTCTTGAACCCTAGAAATTGGATGTTACAGTATGGGACCGCCATCTTCATGCACAGGGTTGGAAGCCACACAACCATCTCACTTGGCTCAACATCATGGGCGATGACAACCACCTGGGGCTTGTTCTGCAGTAAAAAAAATGATTATGAGATCACTTGTGCTTTGTTCCCATGAAAGCTGACTCTTGTCTAATGACTAAAAATTAGGATGTTACAGATACTAAAGCTTTCTGGCCCTGCAAAAAGATAGGGCATAACTCTATTAGAAACCTTGTGCTGTGGTTACCAAAACAAAAAAATACACATTATGACATTTCATGAAAAGATGCTTTGAATATGACAACATAAGACAGGGCATGGCCATCATTTTGTTCCAGAATCTGATGCTTTCCATCGGTAAAAATGCAGTCATATTTAGCCTCAAGGTTCAGTATTCTAAATCCTACATAAGGACAGCCATGCAGGCACTTCTCTGCTCTATAAGCTCGCAGGAAAAGGTTAACACCAAGGAGGCGATGGCAGGGACAACATTCGGCCCATTTCTCACGAAATATGACATTCAGACAAAAGAAAGTATGATAGGTAGGTGAAACATTTACCTGCATACCTGAAGAATAATGAAGAAAGAATGCCCTGCGCAGAATTGCTACATGTGAGAAACAACGTAGCCCTTTAATGTCCTCGATGGATACTAAAGCTATCTGGCCCTGCAAAAAGATAGGGCATAATTATATTAGAAACCTTGTGCTGTGATTACCCAAACAAAAAAAAACACTATGATATTTCATGAAAAGATGCTTGGAATATGACAACATAAGACAGGGCATGGCTGTCATTTTTCTCTCCAGAATCTGATGTTTTCCGTCGGTAAAAATGCACATGCATATTTAGAATCAAGGTTAAGTATTTGAAATCCTACGTAAAGACAACCAGACAGTCACTTCTCTGCACTATAAGCTCGCAGGAAAAGGTTAACACCTAACTCCCATCGTAAGGTTCACAAAACTCGTAAAACACTAAGGCTGAGAAATGAGAGTACCATACAAATCGGTGGATAGCAACCAGCACGAACGATGCCCACCTAGATCTGGCTTAGGAGTGAGGGGGCTGCAGCTGATCCGATCGAGCTGGGCGACGGCGGCACGGAACTTCCTGATTTTCCCTCATTCTTGAAGAAACCGAGACTGCTGATCCCAGCCTGGTCCTTCTCGCTGCACGGGAAAAGCAAAGAAAAGGAAAAGCACAACAAAATAGATCTGGCAGAGGAGGGGTCTCGCATTGTTACGAATAATACGTATCTATTCAATAAATTTTAATGGACAATATATAGGGATTACAAAGGGGTTATAGATAAGAAAACTAAAATCTATTCTAGAGTTCTATTATAACACCCCCTCAAACTCATGGTGGATCACACACACTAAGTTTGGAGATACAAATGTTGTGTTCTAGTCTGTAACTTCATAAAGAAATCAGCAACCTGTAGTTTTGATGACACAAACTGTAAAACAAGTACTCCATCATGCACCGTGAGCGAGTGTATGAAGCATTCACACCAATATACTTGGTGAGCTCAAGCTTCATTGGGTCCTAGGCAATACTGATAGCACTTATACTGTCAGATAAAAGAGTCGTAGGTCTCACCATAGGTGCTCTAAAATCTGCAAGTAGCCACCTCAATCAAGTAACCTCTGCTGTCACTGTTGTCATAGCTCTCAAGTCAGCCTCTGCACTCGAACGGGAAACTACAGTTTGCTTCTTAGTCTTCCAAGCAATCAGGGAGGAGCCAAGAAAAACACAGTAAGCAGAAAGAGAATAACGATCAGGAGGATCACTAGCTCAGGTCGCATCGGAGTACGTCTGACACTGTTGAAGCTGTAGTGAGGTGGAGTTAGGAAAAACAAACGACGAGACATAGTCCCACACAAGTAGCAAAGAACACGAAGAATGTGACTGTAGTGAATATGGGTAGGACGGACCATGAACTGACTAAAGATATGAACAACATAAGCAATATCAGGACAAGTGCTCACAAGGTACACCAAACTCCCAACAGAATGACAATATCGAGTAGAATCCTCAAGAAGATCGCCATCAGTGGCACAAAGCTGGAGGGATAACTCCATGGGAGTCTCAGCAGTGCGAGTATCAGTCAGACCAGACCGGTCAAGAAGATCCTGAACATACTTCTTGGGAGAGATAGTAGCCCTCAAGTATGAAAGAGACCTCAATCCCAAGGAAGTATGTCAGAGAACCAAGATCAGTCATAAAAAAATTGCTCACTAAGATGCTTCTTCACATATGTGACGAAGGAAGAATCATCACCAGTGATAAGCATGTCATCAACATATAGAAGAAGCAGTGTCCTACCTCGAGATGAGACATGGACAAAAAGAGCAGGATCGTGTGAACTAACAGTGAAACCAATAGTAGTAACCACTGAGGTAAAACGTGCAAACCAGGCACGAGGAGCCTGTTTGAGGCCATAAAGAGCACGACGAAGACGACAGACATGCCCATTAGGAATAGAATACCCAGGTGGTGGCTGCATGTAGACCTCTTCATGCAAAATACTATTAAGAAAAGCATTCTTAACATCCAGCTGAGAGATAGACCACCGGCGAGCATAAGCAACCGCAACAAGAGTGCGAACAGTGATCATATGGGCAACAGGGCAAAAGTCTCATCGTAGTCCCGACCATACTCCTGCTGAAAACCACGGGCCACAAGGTGAGCCTTGTAGAGCTCAATAGTACCATCAGACCGGGTCTTAATCTTGTACACCCACTTGCACGTGATTGGCCGAGCATGCACAGGAGTCGGCACAATATCCCAAGTCTCCGTACGTTGAAGAGCATCAAGTTCTTCTACTATAGCGAGCTGCCACTCAAAATAAGGAGCAGCCTCACGATAAGAACTAGGCTCAGTGACAGAGAGCATGAGCTATTGGAGTAAATCCAAGACGATCAGGAGGTCGAAGGGATGCCTAGTCACGAAGGATGTAAGGAGGATCAGATGTGGGTGTCGGTAAAATACCAGAAGAGGAGACTGGTGAAGGACAAGGACGTCTGGAGTAGTGAATACCAAAGAAACGAGACGATTGTGCTGTGAGAACTAGAGGCGGTGCTGTAGGAGACACCACCAAAGGTGAAGGTACAGAAGGAACCACTGGAGGTAGACCAGGGGAAGACTGTGATAGTGGAGAAATGGGTGAAGAGTCCGAAAGAGACAACCATGAAATCGACTCAACAGTGGAAACAAGAGAGGAAGCCAAATCTCGATAGAAGAAAAGCCGAGATTCGTCAAAGACAACATCTCGTGAAATCCTGATACGTCGAGCAGAAGGATCCCAGCAGCGATAACCCTTATGCTGAGAACTATAACCAAGAAACACACACTCAATTGACTGTGCCGATAGTTTAGTGCGCTCACGAGGCTGCAGCAGAACAAAACAAGTACAAACAAAAACATGAAGGTGAGTGTACTGTGGGGCTCGAGAGTAGAGACGCTCTACAGGGCTGACACTCTTAAGAGCAATAGAAGGCTGCATATTGATGAGATATGCAGCCGTAGAAAAAGCCTCAGCCCAGAACTGTGGTCAAACATGAGAGGCAAGGAGAAGAGTGCGGGCAGTCTCAATCAGACGACGATGTTTGCGCTCAGCATCCCCATTCTGAGCATGAGCACGATGACAAGAAGACTGGTAAAAAGTGCCTTGCTCAGAAAGAAACTGTCAAAAAGCGCCAGAACAGTACTCTCTAGCAGAATCACAACGAAAAATACGAATGACAGAATCAAACTGAGTACAAACCATCGTTGCAAAACTACGATAGATCGCAAGAAACTGACCACGATTAGAGATTAGGAAAATCCATGTAAAATGGGAATAATCATCAATAAAGATAACATAAGATTTATGCCTACCTTTAGAGACAATAGGTGCAGGTCCCCATACATCGGAATGAACTAAGTCAAAAGGACGAGAAGACAAGGGCTCACTAGAATGATAAGAAAGTTGTAGCTGCTTGCCTAGCTTATAACCCTGACAAAACATGGTCGTGTCAACAGTAACACGTCCAAGAACACCCTGACGAATTAATAAAGAAATATGGGAACCACACAAATGAGCTAAACGGTGATGCCACTGCGCAAAGACGCCAAAGGTGGTGGCAGCAGTGGTGGAGGAAGTAGACGTAGACGTAAGGTGACAGGAGCAACTGAAGTGGATGGAAGATGGAGGCGATCAAGGATGTAGAGACCCTGACGATCCCTACGGCACCGGCTAGTTCTAAGTACCGTCCCTGTCTGTCGATCCTGAATGAAACAGGTGTGAGAGTCAAAACCAACCCTACAGCCGAGATCGGTTAGATGACCCACCGAGAGAAGCTGCGTGGTAAGCTGGGGAATATGGAAAACAGCTGGAACAAAAAGTCAGTTGACAAAAGAGTGCCCTGACAGCTGACAGACAAAGGAGTATCGTCAGCTGTCTGAACAGAGATGGGAAAAACAGGAGGTCCTACTGAAGTGAGAGATGTGGAATACGGTGTCATGTGGAAAGAGACACTAGAATCTAGAACCCAAGAGGTACCTCGAGGAGACGTCTGAGCTAGACTGGCAGAACCTGCTGAGCTATGAGAGAGCTGCTGAAGTAGAGCCTGACAGGGCTGCTGAACAGAGTCACCTCGCTGAGAAGGTCCTAACATGCTGGTCTGTCCTCCAGTGGAGGAAGGGTCTCCCTGCCCTCCCTTAGAGCGTGGACCCCACGTGCCTTGTTCTGCTTTTTTCGCACCGCACAACGCTGATAGTTGTGCCCAAAGTTCTTGCAATAATTGCACTGAGCCCCAGTTGGTGCAAAAACAGGAGCAGAAACAGACATCTGAGGAGGAACTGTAGTCGAAGCAGAAATCGTTGGTGTAGTCGAAGAAGAAGAGGTAGCAAGCACACCAAACAAAGCGGTTGCTAACTCGCGCAAGCTCTCTCGGACGGCGTCGAAGAGCCTCGAGAGGCGCCGGTCGTGGTGAACGGCTCAGCAGTTGAGCCCTGACAGGCTCAAACTCTGAGCGAAGACGGCAGAAAAAATCATAAAGACGATGGGGATCACGATCCACCTTCTGTACTTTATGAAACGCCTAGCAGAGCAGAGAAGCCAACT
Organism: Hsuehochloa calcarea; assembly: GCA_036346395.1. Taxonomy (NCBI): domain Eukaryota; kingdom Viridiplantae; phylum Streptophyta; class Magnoliopsida; order Poales; family Poaceae; genus Hsuehochloa; species Hsuehochloa calcarea. The sequence goes on along the minus strand of CM070602.1, from coordinate 16,317,623 downwards.
CATCCAATTGGCGCAGGAGACTGGCCAGGACTCGAAAGAAATCATTGACGGAGGAGTCCTCCTGGCGAAGTATCTCCAGCTCACGCTAAAGCGAAAAGAACTGAACATCGCTGCTCTGCTGGTACGCTCGCGCAAGTACTCCTAGATCTAACAAGTGGCACGCAGACCAACAATGTCTGGCTGGATGGAGTCGTCGACGTTGACTACCAGGATGGCTCGAACACATGCCTCATCATCATACCAGCGCTCAAAAGCATCTATGACATACTGATAAACCTCATCAGCAGCATCAGAAGCAGCAGTGGTGTTTGCCTCCTTCTTGGCGGCCTCATCATTTGTAGGATATGTAGAAGTAGGCTGTCTGGGAGGAGGCTGCACCGGCGACGGCGGACAAGGTCGGTTACCAGTAACATGTCCCCAGAGGCGGAGACCATCTAGCGTGATCTCCATGAGTGAAGACCACAACCTGTAGTTCGTTCCATTAAGCTTTGTTCCTGAGAATGGAATCGTAGCGGATGGAACGGAAGCCATCGGTAGGCGGCGCTGGACGGCGCGGCGACCAAGACAATGAAGTCTAACATGTGGCGCTGGACGACGCAGAAGTTAGAGCGACGTACTCTCTTTTTCCTTTTACCTCTTACCCGTCTGGGCCGAAACCGCCGACCCGCTACAACAACGCTACGGGGCTAGGTTCCCCTCTTCTGCTTGCGCGGCAATGGCGCGAGGCGCGGTGGCGATCGCGGTGGGGAGGCGAGAAGCCTGCAAGGTGTAAGATCGAGGTGGCCGACTAGAGGGGGTGAATAGGCGGTTTTAAAAATCACTTTGGCTAAAACCAATATATAATGCGGAAGCTAATAACAATTTGGTTTTGCACAATTAAAACCTAAATCAACTAGGCTTGACTAAGTGCACCAACAATATGAATACAATTGAATGAGAGCACTCATACAAAGATATATAAGCAATTAAAGCAAGTAATGTAAATTGCTCAAAGTAAAGCACAAGAATAAACCACAATAGACACAATGATGTTTTACCGTGGTGTTCGGAGACTTGCCGGTCTCCCCTAATCCACGTTGAGGTAAGCCCAAACAAATTAGACCGACTCCACAAATTAAGCCAAACACCTCAATTCCACTAGTGGTAGCTCTTTCCCGCTCGGGTAGGTGAGCTCCAACCTTCACAACACGCTGGGTTTTCTCAAGAAGGGTCTTCTCACAAGCTTCTTGAGAAGATCACCGGTACACGACGCCTCCACGCCGTCTAGGTGTCGGCAAACACTAAGAGTAATAAGCCAAGCCCCTTGCTTGACTCTCACCACGTGCAACGAATGCACAAGCTCAAGTGGATACAAAATCCACCTCTAGATGCAACACATGCAACTAGAGACCTCTCTCCTTGCTCACAAGGTGCAACACATGCACAATTGAGTGGAGAAGCTCACACTAGCTCAAGGGAGTGAAATGGGATGCCAAAGATTATCTCTCAACCGATCAAGGTGGGTATTTATAGCCCACACACAAAAACTAGCCGTTGAGAGCAGAAATCCTCAAAAATCAGGATTTACGGTAGTTCCACTGTACAAACTCCGGAACTACCATTTTCTACTGTTTATGGGCCGTACGGGTGCATAACGGCTCAAAAACTAGTAGTTAAAATTTTTGTTGCGGAAGTTCCGCAGTACAAATTGCGGAACTACCGTTATGCGGTAGTTCCTCTGTTCTCGGGCGGAAGTTCCGCAGCTTAATTTCAGCACAGACAACACTCGGTAAAAAGGTCATAACTTTTGACTCCGATGTCGGAATTGAGTGATCTTGGACTCTATGGAAAGCTTATTCAGAGGGATACACAATCCACCTATTTGATTTATCTCAAATATATTTGATCAAATCAAAAAATGCAACTCCAAAGAGCCACTACCATGGTCTAACTCCAAAGAAATAACAATAAGCAATCTTAGACCATGCCAAGGGAAAATACATGAATCCCAACAATTTGCAAAACACATTTGCAAACTTAGATCATGCCACAAGGTATAGGTACATGGGCCTCAACTATTTACAAAACACATTCGCAAAAGTATAGTCACATGCTACAAGGATTAAATGCATAAGCCTCAACTATTTGCAAAACACATTCGCAAATAATAGCATCATGCCATGTAGAGCTAAAGCAAGCAAGATTGAGCTATCAACACATGATGAGACTCAAGCTACTAGACAAGACCCCTCTTAATAGTACGACAACCTATACTAGCAATCCGGTCTTCCAACCAAACACTAAGACCGGTAAAAGACTAGGAACACATCCTTAGCCCTAGCTAGTCGTACCTTTGCCATGAGAATCTTCTTGAAGCTTGATGACGCACATCTTCACTTCAAGTCCGGGTCATCGTCTTGACATACATCAACCCATGATGCATCCTTTACTTGACCTCCATCAACACATGATGGGTCTTCTCTTAACTTGACGATCAACTCATGATCATCTTGTTCTTTGAGATCTTGTTATGCATCAACACATGATACATACTCTTCTTGAACCTTGACTTGATGACGATCAACTCATGATGCCATCCAAAGTCTTCATTACCCTAGAACATAACCTATTCATCCAACTCATAGAAAATGTTAGTCCCATAATGATTAACAATAATTATCAAGATATACATGCAACAAATGCTTCTAAACAAGCTATTGTAGAAAGGTGCGGTACTACCGCCAACTATCATGCGGTAGTTCCGATGATCGGTAGTTCCGCACACCACTTGCGGTACTACCATTTTTCGATGAAGCCCGAAAGGTACCACTCTGGAAAAAATGTTCGCGCAAAAATCTGAACTTCGTGGTGCGGTAGTTCCGCTCTCATCATGGCGGTACTTCCGCACTTCTAAAAATCGGCTAAGTCCGGAAAAATGGTACTCTCTGAAAAAAACGTTCCGCGGATATTTTGGAAGATCCGCCTAGCGGAAGTTCCGCAGATATAACGCCGGAACTTCCGATTATGCACTGAAAATTTGATTTGACTTTAAAACCAGAATGTAACACAATCATGAGTATATGTGAACTACACAAGTTTTATATACTCAAAGGATTTATTTCAAAGTAAAGATCATTAGTATACGTGGAGAATAGAATATAGATCAATTCTTATAAAACCACAAAATATAGAGTGGACTCCCCCTAAATGTGTGCATATATAAATGTGTAATAAGAATCATATGCACATATTCAAGTTAAACTTATGGTTGAGTTCAACCTATATTTTGGATCCGAGGAATGCAGCAATATAAAAGATTAAGATGTCGATTGCATACCTCGTTGTATTTCACCTTTATATCCAAATGAGACTACACAAAATAATACTAGACACGAGAGTTAGTCTCATATTTAGATTTATCATTAATCACCAAAATATTATATTAACTCATAATGGCGGGTCTAGATCCTTCAACCGGTGAGGCCGCAGCTCGGCGAGGGCAGTGGTAGCGACAACGGGCTCGAGGCGGCAATGACAAGAACGGTGACGGACGGCAATAGTGTCGGCAACGACGACGGGCTCGCACCGGTGAGGCCGCGGCTCGGTGAGGGCGGTGGCAGCGACAATGGGCTCGGGGCGGCAACGACGGGAGCGGCGACGGACGGCAACGGTCTCGGCAGCGATCGGGGATGCAGCCGCTGGAGCCAGTGGAGTACCGGCGGGCACCGAAGATGAAGGAGAAGGTGCCGGCCGTGGACCTGGAGGCGAGGACCGGGGATGAGCAGCAATGGGCAACGCTAGGGCTGCAAACGAGCCGAGCCGAGTCGGCTCAAGCCAAGCTCGCCCAGGCTCGGTCTGAGCTCGGCTCGTTTGGAAAACGAGCTCGAAAGCCGGCTCGGCTCGGCTAAAAAAAACTCGAGCCAGCTCGAAAAGCTCGTTCAAGTCAGGGCTCGCCAAACCCAAAAACAAAGACAGAATAATATAATTATATGAGCCATTTATCATCAATTCAAAATTTAATCATCATAAACAAAGCGAGAAATATAATAATCCATAATCCATATAAGCATTCATCGTAGATTTATAGGGACTCCCCAAGCCCAGAAACAAAGGTATAATGTGATTATATGGGGTTGCCCCTGGCTCGTTTGGCTCGCGAGCCGGCTCGAGCTCAGCTCGAATCTTCACCGAGCTGGAAGTCTGGCTCGGATCGGCTAAAAAATTCATGAGCTCGAGCCGAGCCGGCTCGGCTTGCAACGAGCTCGAGTAGGCTTGCAACGAGCTCGAGCAGGCTCGCGAGCCTCGAGCTTTTTTTCCAGCCCTAGGCAACTGCTAACTTCGACGACGAGCGGCAGCGACGATGGGCAGGCCGGCGGCGACGGGCTCGGGCGACTACCGGGGGTGGCAGCGGTGGCCGTATGGCGGCGGAAGGAGAGCTAGGTTAGTACCCTAGCTCTGATACCATGTTATGAATAATGTGCATCTATTCAATAGAGCCCAACAGGCAATATATAGGGATTACAAAGGGGTTACAGATAAGGAAACCAAAATCTATTCTAGAGTCCTATCTAACATGCATGACCTAATCGAGTTCGACGACAGCGGCGTGGAGCTTCTCGATCTTCCATCGTCCCTGAAGAAATCGACACTGGTGAGGTGACAGTGGCGTGGAGCTGCTCAATCTTCCATCGTCCCTGAAGAAATCGATGTTAGAAACACACTATGTGTTTACACACACGTGATCACGAAATACACCAAATCTAGTTCTCTTGCCAAGAACTTCTGTTGAGAAGAAGAACAATGCAAAGAATAATGCATATAATAATGAACTTTAGGTTGTGCTATACAACTTCTGCGTTTACAAAGGGTATTTATACTAATCGGAACAACGCGTTGTTACATGAAACAACACAACCTCCACTATCAGGCGATGCATCACTTAGCGAAACAATACGTCACTTCATTAGGAAATGAAACAATGCATCACTTTGTTACAACAGAAGTTAACTAAACAAGATTATTTCAACAATTGACACTGGTGAAGCCAGCATGGTTGTTCTCGCTGGCTGCTGAAGTGGGGTAGGGGAGGGGGCTCGGTTGATCTGAGTGAGCTCCACGGGTGTGGATTCGACGAAGCTGCATGGGCGAACCGGGCAAGGAAGGGTACAGAGACGGGGAGGAGATTGGGAGGGGAAGAAGACGATGGCGCAAGAGCGGACTGATCAAGGGCAAGGGAGAGGAAGCTAGTGGAGAAATCGTAGGGCAAAAGGAGATGATAAGCAACAAACAAACAAACATATATATATATATATATATATATATATATATATATACACACACACACACGGGATGATGCATCATCGTCATTTTCTAGTGTGGGTTTGATTCTTGAAGCACTAAGCCGTGTCTGGGGTTCCTTGTTGCTGCTTGGTCAAGTAAAGCTGGACTACTGGCCTTGTGGGGCCACCTTACCCCAGGAGAGTATAAAGATTAAGCTGTCCACACACCAAAGAAGAAGAAAAAAACCTGACCAAATTGCGGACCCGTGGTGGCTCACACTTGACACTAAGCAGCAGATATCTCCTGGTAGGACGTGGTAGGACTCGTAGTTCACATCTTCACGCTGCTGTTGTTTTGACCAAGTGTCGGCTTATATAAGTCACGGCTGCAGCAAAATGACCTACGCATCTCCATTCCCCCATTATAGATTTTGTTCAGAAAAAAACCCTCTTATTTATATTAATAACTTAAGTAGAGTACACGAGTACCTAGTTGTTACATTGAAGATTCTAGATGAATAACTTGTTTCAATCAGGTTCTTGAGTCGATGAACTGCTGGATTATCATAACTACAAACTAGCAGTAGAGAAATGGGACCTCCGGGCTCCCGCTATGCGAAGGGGAAACCCCGAAGGTCCTCAAAGATGGAGAAATAGTATTAAGATGTATTAAATATGTGTCTTTATTGCTCACAAAGTCCCCCTAACCACATGGGGGAAAGGGTTATTTATAGTGTTACATCTAAGTATATGGGATTATAATTCTACCCCTAAAAATGTCATATGTCTATAGGGGCTTCAGGTCTTTGCACCTCCCTGGGCGTAGCCTCCGGTACACGGTAAACCTTCATGGGTTTGGTTTATCCGCGCCTGTACCCCCGATCCACAAGTAGCGTTGACTCCCCTCCCTCCATGCGAGGCGGACCCGAAGTGAAAGCCCCATGGACCCCCTTTGCTCCATGCGAGGTGGTTTGGAGCGAGGGCCCTCGGGACCCCTTCGCTCCAGGTCATGATGCACTATGGTTGAGGCTTTCTTCGGTAGTCCTTCTGTACCATTTGCTCCATGTGAGGGGACTCGGTACCTTCGACTAGGTCGAGGTGTACCCTGGCTTGGTGTCTTCGACAGGTCGTCGGGGCCGATGGACTGCCCCTACGATATGGATTTCTTTATCTTCCTCGTTGTAGACTCGTGTCTTGCGACGGTGTCATGATTGCTGACAATCACAGCAATGAGAAGTAGACTGTTGATGATCTCCCATGATGTGTAGGACCCACACCTCAATAGTAGTGTCCTTCATCGAAAGAAAATCAGAGGGATTTATTTATACCCAATTCGGCTCGGTGTCAATCTCCGGCATAGGCGTCGTTATTGTCGTCCAGGTGAGTCAGTCCGATAAAACCCATCATGGGTAAAGAACTCGCCAGAGAAAACAAAACTAGAACATATTGATCTAGAAAACAAAACAGAAGAAACTAAAAAGGAAGTAACTAGAGAACGCTATAACGTTGCAACGGTATATCAAGCAAATTTCAAATTTCATGATGTTTTAAGAAGTTTCGTGAGAACATTTTTAAAGATTTAGGTTTTAGCGAGTTTCGCGCATTTATAGAAGATTCCAATAAATGCTTAAAACCAAGTTTCAAATTCTGGAATACAAGTTTCAATAAGTTTCAGCCGGAGAGTTTTGAAAAGCTTCAACAAGTTTAACAAGTTTCAAAACAAAGTTTCAACAAGCTTCACAAGTTTTAAAACAAAAGTTTCAACAAGTTTCAGTAGGTTTCAACGAGTTTCAATCAAAGTTTCAAGAAAGTTTCAATGAGTTTCAGCTAGTTTCGCCCAACTTACATGGCTACGATGACACTACTACGTCGCAACGGAGCCTCCCAACGTCGCCTGCCACCGAGTCTATGCTCAAACTCTCTCTCTCTCTTCCCTAGCTCTGGCCCGAGCTTCGTACCACGCCTCCACCGGATCCGGCCATCCCAAATTGCGTCGCTGCAGGATCCGGTCCTCTCCAGCCACGTCACCACTTCCTATCGACAAATCCGAAGCTAAAGGTGAAGCACCGCGGTGCCGCCTGCACCAAATCTGGAGCCAGAGTTGAAGGAGGAAGTGAAAGGGTGGTGTTTGAAGTGAAGAAAGAGGGGGTGACCACTTGCCTCTGTCTGCTCGCCGACTGCACTCCTTGGCCGAACGTAGGAGAGAGAGATTGATTGATGAGGGAGGGATACAAGAGAGAGAAATGAGAGAGAGTGGTACGAAGGAGACATTGCCTTATGATTTGTGAGGGGGGATCGGACGACTAAAACATATATCGTTGTAATGCTACAGTATTTTATAGTATTTCTTAACTAAAAAATATATATAATTACTTTTGGAATTCAAAGGGCCTCATGCACTGAAGGTTGGAGAGAGCATCGGAGAAGAGGGGAGGGGGTTGGTGACTGATGGAGTTGTGGTCGGCTGCTAGGGTGTCCTAGCGGCGGCGGCTCCCTCCTCCAGGCTCTGGTCCGTTAGGAACAAAACACAGACCTAATTCTAGCCCTCCCTTTCTAGATGACATGATCTCCATGGTTTATTTATTGTTGGATAGCATGGTGCCACCGTAGCTCTGTATTGGCCCAGATAAACACCAAAGAGAAATTTGGGCCCAAATAGCCCTTCCATAGGTGATTTTGGGGCAAATACGACTGAACCATTAGGAGCTTCTGGAGGAAAAACAGATCATTTGCAGGCCAATTCATGCTAGTCCATCATGGGCCATCAAAGTGGAGAATAGGCAAATCATGGGCTAAAAAGGTCACTACGAGGCAAATCACGTACTTGGAAAATGCCCAAGCATCTCTTCCCTTTCATTAGCCAATTGAGACTAGACCAGATAAGCCTACTCCTATAGGCTGGGATGAAAATCGAGCAAGTAAGAGGACATCTGACGCAGTCATGCAGTTTGCTCGAAGAATTCACTGGCTACCTCAATGCTACATGAGATCAAACTTGGTAATAACAAGAAAAAAAAAGTTGCATCCATCTAGCACAAATGCAAACTGTAACTCTTCTGAATTTATACTGTGGAAGCACCGGGGTTAAGAGAAATGGAACACCGTGATTTAGTCATTCAGAATCACACTCAGAATCGGACAAGATATGGCAGCCCTGACAGCCCTGACTAGGACGAGTTACAGCTGCACATGGCGCTCGCAGGCACCATAACTCGGCAGCTCTGTACCACCATGAGATCATAAATTGACTAGCTCAAGAGCAACCGGAGATTCCTTCCTACACGCCTACACATGGCCAGGAAAGGCATCGCAGTCGCAGGCAGTGTCTTCTCCATGGCTCGCTTCCCTCACCCAATCGTACAACCCTGAGAAATGGAAGGGAACGTGGGTATTAATTGTTCTTTGGGTCTGCGTAAGATCTCGCCTTATCCTCGCGTAATGCAACAGCAAGAAATGGGGATGGGGTCTGGACTAGTACTAATTTATGGATTTAATTCATACCACGCGAATCGCGCGCGCCAAGAATTATTACCAGTTTAGGTCAATGCAGTGCAGGTTGCACCATGCATGCCCTTAATCTACGAGTTTATTTGCTTCCTGATGTGCAGATTGTACCTGGCATTAGTGGCATATAAATTATGAAATCATCAATGTAATAGTTACAGCTCACCTTGTATTCTCATCGCAAGAAAGGAAAAGCTGCAAGAATAAAAAATGTAGGTGGATAAGTGCAGATACACACGCCTGGACTAAACAAAATCTCTCTCTCTCTCTCTCTCTCTCTGGTTCTTGTGAGTTTGGCAAACCAAAATGACATAATCCGAGGCAGATCAACGAGTCACGAGCCTAAGGACCATCGCGCGTCGGTACACACTGGACAAGGGAGAAAAGGACAACTACATGTGATCTACCAAACCGTTTACTCCATCAGATACCAATACAATCCCTTCTGGTAGTATTCCTATTTACTACTGCAACACACCATTACGAGCTCCCGCCAAAAAAAAAGGAGAAAACAATAGACTGCAAAAATCTTTAGCAACAAAATCATCCTCCCTGGATACCCCCTAGATACTGCAGCATACTGTTAGACAACTCTGCAAAGTATAATTAAAAATGGTAATTACAGTTGTTGAGTAAACCCTAATGTTATATTAGTATGATTTTACTGTTTTAAAGACAAATTTCTTTAACTCAAAAGTTGTATTCCACATATACTTGTTATGGACAAATTGCTCCATCCATTTGATAATCCTGGCAAGTAGTTAATTGGAATTTCCATGCAACTTGCTGAGTACTGTTGTACTCATACTTGTTAAACATCATCAGAAGAACCATGGGAGGAGACATGTGATCTTTATGATCGGGAGGAGGCATTGGATGGTGACGACTACTGGTACTAGGTCTTAATCACGCCCAGATGCGCATGTAGTTCATAAGTGCTTTTGTATTGTAATATTTTATATTTAGGCTTGGATGTCCGTGCCTGTATCCAAATTGACTTCTAAGCCTTAACTGTTGTAATAAAGGTTTGCTTCTCTTTTCGTAAACGTGAGCTTACTTATGATGCTATTTCTTGCTTTGTAGCTGTACATTTTGAACGGTTGTGAAGAGCGGAGATGTGATCGTTGCAGCGTGGGTATTGTTCTTTGGGATTGCGTAAGATCTCACCTTATCCTCGCGTAATGCAACAGCAAGAAATGGAGATGGAGTCTGGACTATTACAAATTTATGGATTTAATTCATAACACGCGAATCGCGCCATGAATTACCAGTGTAGGTCAATGCAGGTTGCATTGCACCATGCATGCCCTTAATTTATAAGTTATAACACGCGAATCGCGCCATGAATCACCAGTTTAGGTCAATGCAGGTTGCACCATGCATGCCCTTAATTTATGAGTTTATCTGTTTCCTGATGTGCAGATTGTACCAGGCATTAGTGGCATATGAACTATGAAATCATCAATGAAATAGTTACAGCTCAGCTTATATTCTCATCGCAACACACGCCTAGACTAAACAAAATCTCTCTCACCCCGGTTCTTGCGAGTTAGGCAAACCAACATAACATAATCCGAGGCTGCAGACCAACGAGTCACGAGCCCAAGGACCATCACGCGTGCCGCGTCGGTATACACTGGACAAGGGAGAAAAGGACAACTACATGTGAGCTACCAAACCATTTACTCCATCAGATACCAATTCAATCCCTTCTGGTAGTACTCCTATTTACTACTGCAGCACAGCATTGCCAGCTCCCGCCAAAAAAAAAAAGAGCAAACAATATCCTGCAAAAATCTTTAGCAGCAAAATCCTCCTCCCTGGATACTCTCGCATTCAGAAACTGTTTCTTATAGCTCCTAAGATATCTCAAGACTTTTAGTAGATCGTTATCCAATTGATCATTCAATTAACACGGTATCCTAATTCCTACCATCTGCCACTAATATACAGGTACTTTGATATCCCGTTTCGGATGGTAAATAATGTCTTCATTCGGTTTTCGTTTGCCGCTTAAATTCGAAAACTCCAAGCTTCTTTACGCTCGGGTTTGTGTTTCAAAGCTACTTTCAAATTCCAAAATCAAAATTCGATCCAAATTCGAACTTTCCAGATTTTGGACTCCTCCAAATATCTACTTCACCTTTGTTTTGCTTAGGCCAGCCCTAATCTTCTGGGCCAACCTATTTTTCCCGGACCACTTATCTTCTCTCCCTCTTCCCAATTTTATCTCTCTCCCGGGCCGAATCCACTTCGCAGGCCCAGTCTTCCCGGCCTGTTTTCCTTCCCCGGCCCACCTCCTCCGCCTAGGCCCGGCCCAGCCGACTTCACCTCCCGGCCTGCTCGCCCCTGCCTCTCCTTTTTCTCCGTCCGGCCCTCTCTCCAGCCCCGTCCGTTCGCCTCCCCCACTCACCCCATCTCCCTCAACCGCATCGCCCCCTCCACTACTTCCTCGCATCGGCCGACTCGCCTTCCCCACTCCCTTTCCTCACCAGCTCGCCCGCTCCTCCTTCTCTCCCGTTCTCCTCGCTCGGCTGCGCCTCTCTCCTTGACCTCCATCTTCTCGGCTCGCCCGACCCGCTTCCCGGCCGTCTTCCCAAGCGCGCTTCCCCTTGCCGCCTCTTGCGCCACCTCTGCGCCATCTCGTGAGCTTGCCCCACCAGCCGTCACCTTCATCGCCCATACCGCATGCCCGCGTCGCCGCCCACTCTGCGTGACGTCGGCACCGTCCTCTCTGACTCCGCGCGTGTGCCTCCGACCGGTCCAAGATGCGCATCGTCCTCCATCAGCGACTCCGACCGGACCAAGCCGTGCCGCATCCCCGATCAGCGCCTCCGCCGGTCCATCGCCTGCCCCGCCTGCTCGCCTACGTCGCCCAGTCCCATCGACGCCATGGCCTCCCACTCCGTCGCCCATGCCGTCGTCCCCTCCATCACCCACGCCGTCGCCCCTACCGACAGCTCCAACCCCAGCTCCAGCGCCCCTTCCCCGGCTATAAATAGCCTGCCCCTCTTCTTCTCCTCCGCCCTGCTCCTCTCTTCCCCCTGGTAAGTTTCTCTAGTGCCTTGCCAAGTTGGAGTTCTTCTCCCCCGTTGACGGTCGATTGGAACCCCGCCGGCCGCCCTCATCGCCGCCTCGGGCCAACTCCTTGGAGCAGGAGCACCTCCTCGGGGCCCGCGTGCCTCCCCAACCATCGGCGGCAGCACCCCGCCTCCCGAGGACAACTGCCGCCATACTCCTCCCCGTGCCGCCCTCAGCTCCCGTCGCCGGCCGGCTCTGCCGCTCCTCCGCCTCCACCAACCCTCGGTGAGCATCCCATCCTCTTCCTGCTGCTCCTGGACCCCCTCCCCGCTGCCCTACTCCCCTCTTTGCCGACTGCCCTCCCTATGGCCGAGCCCCCTCCCAATGGAGTGTCAGTGGTTGGCCAGCAGTATAGCTGATTGAATTGCTGATGATTGCCTGTTAATTATTGCCAATTTTGCTGCCAATTGATACTATCGAATCCTTGTTCAAGCCATATATTGTTTCAGCTGGATTGCTGTCTGTGTTGCTTCTCCAGATATTGATTGTTGACTATGGTTTAGTGATCTTCAGTGTCCAGTAGCAGTGGCAATAACAGTGATTGGTGTAATCTGACAATTGAAGAAAACATGTATGTTGATCTGGCATTTGGAAAATATGTGATGGATCTGACAATTGATTTAACTCTGTTACTGTTTGTTCTGGCAATTGAATAATATGTGTTCTTCATATCAGTGATTCAGTAAACCGGATTAATGTCTGTAATGTTTGCTTCACCAATCTGTATTGTTTGGCAATGATTTGTGATATGGCATTTTGAAACCTCGGTGTTTAATCTTGCAATTGAAATCTCCGTGTGATAATCTATCATTTTGAAATTCCGTGGAGTAATCGGGCAATTGCGATTTGGTGCATTAAGATCAGTAGTTAGTGTGGCTGTCAATTGAAAGTTTGTACTAATCTGTCAATTGAGTTGTTGGCTGTAGTTTATTGCTTCTCCAGTTCGGTAAAATTGTTTAGCAGTGGATTGAGTAGTAGTCAACTAAAATTTTGTGTAGTAATCTTGCAATTGATTCCCTGTGCAGTAATCTGGAATTTGAGTATCTGTGTAGTTAGCAATTGAACTTCCTGTTTTTGTTCTGGTAATTAAAGATCGGTTTTTGAGCTGGCATTTGAATCATCTGTAGCAATCTGTCATTGAATAATTGGCTTTAGAATCTGTGTTTTGATGTGGTAGTAGGTCAAGTAGCTGGCATTTGAATTGGTGTGTTGATAGTGACCCTTGTAGCCAGCAATTGAATCGTTGTGTATTATCCAACAACTGAGATTGGTATTGAACTGTCATTTGAGTTTATGTGTTGCTCTTGTATCTAGATTTGGTGTAGAGCTTGTAGTTAAGTTGTTTTTCACCTGTAGAGGTATAATCTTGCAGTCTTCCAAAATCCGCAGTAGAGTATCCCTGCAAAAGCCCTTTGACCTTACCCTCCTTTGTATCCTCCCTCCAGGCAGAATTTCTCTGCCATTCCTCCTTTCGCTCAACGGGTTGTTTGACTCTGTCAAACATTCCCGTGTCGCCCAATCCCTTCTCTCAAGCTTGTCACTCGCGACCTTATTTTGTGTTTCATTTGGTCTTTTGAGTTCTTTGGATTTATTTAGTTTTTCAATCGTTGTCGTGTAATTAGAAATCGAAGTCCAAAAGAAATGACGACTCGAGCAAGATCAAGATCGAAGCAAAGACGCCGACCAAGATTTCGAACCCCTGTTCAAGCAGGTTTTGAGTAAGATCAAGGCCACGGTAAAATAGCCCAGGCGAGTCAACACTTTGACCATGCTGATCCTACATTTTATGCAAATTATGTTCTTTTAAAATATCAAATTACATACCTTAATTTCCTATGCAAATGCATGTCAAGCACCCTAAGATAGTTAAATGCCTATTTGATGATTAAATAATTATTATACCATTTCCTTGAAAATTGAACTCCCCAAAATCCTTATCACCTTAGTAATTATATGGTAATCTACTAGTTATAGGTCGTACTTAAACACCATGCTAGTCTTGTTTAAGTACCGGGGTATCACTACCCCAAATCATCATTATTTAAATCATAACAATTGATTTGGGTAGTCATTGGGGAGAATGACTGGACTGGTTGGATAATTTATTTTATACTTCTCTAAAATCCTAAAAACTTGCTAATACCCTATTTGGGCGGATGGAAGAATGGTGGGTGCCGTCGAGCACAAGAATGGTTGGTATGTGGTATGAACCGCCCAGATAATCTTAAGGATTTAATCCTGTGATGACCTCCTATTGCAAAACAGTACTGCCACAAGTCTATAATTGTTTCGACCTAGCTAACTAATTGGAGTCCACGGTATGCGCTGCACCATTGGGGGACTCCCCTTCGCCGTGAGCCCACGAGGCTACGGGTTGGGGTATGTGACTTGCGGGACCCTAGGCGTAAGTCGCATGGCGCAAGAGGGGGTCTGGGTAAGTGGTTGTCGGGTCCCACGAGAACGAAACCCTACTCAGGTAAAACCTTAGCGGGTGTGGTAAATACATAGGGATACCTTGTAAAGGCCTTGTGATAATCTCCTCTTGATTCACATGTCTAAGAAAACATGTGTACATATCAAGATGATTATCTCTTGTGGGTAAAGATGTACAATCTCTGTAGATAATTAAAGCTATTTGAACAGCCGTGCCTACGGTCACGGGCAGGCGTAGGAACTTACAAGATATAGTTCTATTTCAAAAAAAACTTTTGTGGACGGGTTGGAAAATATGCGGGGCTCACCTAGCCATTGCTTTGGATTTTCCCTGGGTATCCTTACCCGGTGTCGGTAATAGGTGGGTATGACCACCATAAAAAAATCATGAAGGTGGATGTAGCCTCTGCTGTTATTAATTATTGCACAATTAATCTCTTTAAAAATGGAATTTGGTTAAAATGCTAAGTGATAGGATTTTCTAATATCTATATTTATAAATGTTGCTTTACGCAAATAAAAGAACCCGAGCCATCCTTGTGAAGCTTTGCATATATATATATATATATATATATATATATATATATATATATATATATATATATATATATATATATATATATATATATATATATATATATTGTGTTGGCTCATGTAGTTGTGTTCATCCTCACTCTTTTCCCTAAACCCTCAAAAACAGGAACCCTGGAGCTTTCGACTGCTACAAGGATCCAGAAGTCTGAAGACTCAGGAGTTATTGAAGTGTAGTTTAGTCCCTAGCTGTTCTAGTCTCACCCCAGTCTAGCTGACTCCGTCAGTTCTGGTGTGCCTCCTATATTGTTCGAGGTTTACGGATAATATCGGGCGTACACGGGTTCCCCAGTCACTTGCCTGTGGAGAGATGTGTCCTCACCCTTTTGCTTCCGTTGTTGCTTTTGCTATCTTTTGTAATGTATTCATTTGGCATGTTCGGTCCTTATTCTAAAAATTGATCCGAAGCGGTCTATGTAAACTCTAATATGTAAATTAATGAATGGAATGATTCTACGCTATGTATGATTTGATTCAGCAATGTGCCTATGAAATCTATCTACTGATTCAGATAATAGTACAGTACTTTCACAGAGAATCCGAATAAGAAATCTGAGTCTCCTACAGATACCCAACGCTTAAGTACACAGTCTCAAGAGATATCATCTAGATTAGCGTTTGGAACGACATGCATTGGCATTTGGCAGTAAGCGACTTTACCTACCTGGCCTAGGCACCCGGACCTTGTGTCTTCCTCCCACTCGTCTTCTTCGCTCTTTCTTTCAGCAAAGGCCATCCTAGATTCCACAAGTGAACGATGTTAGCATCCTGTCCTGCTTGAGTCACCAACCCCCACCCCCACCCCCACCACCACCCACATGTCATTTCTCCCCTACCCCTACCTTCCAAATACCAGCTCAGATCTCTCCATTTACCACCCGCCAAATGCTTATGAGAGCATTTGTGTATGTATGTGTGGTAGTGGGGCTTGCCAACTGTCATCTACCTCTGCACTCTCGTTTGACATAGTTCATAAAGGTTCGTAGGAACATGATGATATCATCTTCTTGTTGTTTTTCTTCCTAAAGTTGGGAAGGCAGAAGTAAAGGGACACTAAAGTGTAGTCTTTTCTGAACTTGATGGTTGGCGCGCATTGCTATCAGTTCCCCACTTCCCACCCAGACAGCGCAAAAGGACGCCTTCCCTCCAACGTGGCCGGCGCTACGGATGTAGCAAGAATAGTTTCTGCAGCCTGCACTGCATTCAGTAGGTGTGGGATCCTTGTCACTCTCAATCATCAATCTCAATACATTCCTTGCCTACTCTATATAGCTGTGATTACTGCAGAGAAGGTGACATCATACCGGCCCGTTCTGCAGCTCGGAGGGATTACGATGGCGCCGGCGCCGGCGGCTCTTAGACTGCTGCTGGTGCTCGTGGTGATCGGGTCCTGCGTCGCCGCCGACGGGCGCATCGACCTGTGGCCAATGCCCAAGTCGGTGAGCCGAGGGGCGAAGACGCTCTACGTCAGCAAGGATCTCAAGATGTCGACTGCCGGGAGCAACTACTCCGATGGGAAGGCCATCCTGAAGGACGCCTTCCAGAGGATGGTGGCAGTCATAGAGCTGGATCATATCATCAATGGTAGTTACCAGCGTTTACCCGTGCTTACCGGTGTGAATGTAATTGTCCATTCGCCCGACGATCAGGTACGTCTGATGAGCTGCAGGATTGCTTGTGATGCTTCTTTCTTTTTATGCTCTGCATTTTGCCGATCGGTCTTCTGCAGCTCAACTTCGGGGCGGATGAATCATACACGTTGTCTGTGCCTGAAACTGGAAATCCGTTGTATGCCCAAATTGAGGTTAGTGAAAAAGCTGTGCTCAATGCCCTACATTATACAATGGAAAGATGACATCAGATGCTAAACTCTTGATTTCAGAATTTTTTTTCTTTTATGAATGCATGGAAAAGAATGAATTCCTACTTTACAGATAACTAAGCAACAACATGTCCATGTCCATGTCACATGCCGAGTTTAATTAAGACTGCGTTCAGATGATGACACAAAAATTGCCTCACAGATATACAATTTTGAGGTCATGCCTTACAGAAGAAGTAATTGTTTTTTCTTTCTTTTCTAGAAGAATGTACAATTATATTCAATATTCAGATATAACAAAATAGTTTTTTTTAGATTGATATTGTTAGAATGAACCTTGATTTATTCCAATGGGGGTCAAAAGGCCAATATATGATGCACAGAGTATGTTAATATGCAAAGAGCACTCTAAGCTATATGTGTATCTAACACCCCCTCAAACTTATGGTGGATCAAAAACACTGAATTTGGAGAGGTAGAATCTGTGCCGAACTTTAGTTTGTGCCTTGGTGAAGAAATCTGCTAACTGAAACTCCGAAAGCACATACTGAAGAGCAATAATTTGGTCTTTCACATGCGATCTTATGTACGAAGCATCTACTACAATGTTCTTGGTGAGCTCATGTTTCATTGGATCTCGAGCAATGCTTATCGCATCAGTAATGTCTTATAAGAGAGGAGTCGCTGTAGAAATTGAAACACCAAAATCCTCAAGTAGCCACTGAAGCCAGATGATCTCAGCTGTAAACGACACTATAGCTCTCAACTCAGGCTCAGCTCTCGAACGGAAAACGATAGTCTGCTTCTTGGTCTTCCAGACAATCAGAGAGGAGCCAAGACAAACGCAATAGGAAGAAAGAGATCGGTGATCAGAATGATCGTTAGCCCAGGTCGTATCATAGTACGCCTAAAGCTGCAGAGAACTAGAGCGAGGAAAGAAAAAGGCAACGACTGATGATCCCGCGAATATGTCGCATAACATGAAGAAGGTGATTGTAGTGGAGCTAAGTGGGAGCAGAGACGAACTGACTCAGGATGTGAATTGAGTGAGAAATATCAGGTCGAGTGATCCCAAGGTAGATGAGGCTCACAACAAGGTGACGGTAGTGAGTGGGGTCCTCAAGAGGCTCACCATTAGTAGGGCGACATGCGCTGATCAGTGAAACAAGTGCGAGCAAGGATATCCTGAATGTACTTCTCTTGGGAAAGGTAGTAGCCCTCAGGCGTAGAAGTGACCTCAATCTCAAAGAAGTAATGAAGATGACCCAAATTAGACATCAAGAACTGCTCACTGAGACGCTTCTTCACAAAGGTAATGTACTGAGAGTCATCTCCAGTAATCATCATATCATCCACATAGAGAAGGAGGAGCGTCCAACCGCGAGAAGAGGTGTGAACAAAAAGGGCATGATCGTGATCACTAGTAGAGAAGCCAACAACATTAACAATAGAGTAGGCGGTCAAACCAAGCACGAGGGGCTTATTTGAGCCCATAGAGAGAGCGACGAAAACGACAAATCATACCATCAAAGACAGAATACCCAAAGAGCAATTGCATGTAGACCTCCCTACGCAGCTAGCCATTGAGAAAGATATTCTTGACATGGGCCACTGTCGAACAAAGACTACAACAAGGAGAGTACGAATAGTAGTCATGTGAGCGACATGAGCGAAAGTCTCTTCGTAGTTACGACCATACTCTTGCTGAAAACTACACGCCATAAGACAAGCCTTGTAGCGCTCAAGGGACCATCCGAGCGAGTCTTTATCTTGTATACCCACTTGCACAAATAGGAGCGACGCGCGCAGGTAAGGGCACAAGATCCCAAGTGCCAGTACGCTCTAAAGCAACAATCTCCTTACACATTGCAAGTTGCCACTCAGGTGAGCGACAACCTCACGGTAGGTCGTATGCTCAGAAAGAGCAGTGGCTGCAAAACCATAGTGCTCAGGAGCCATGATAGTGAGACGATCACGAAGATCGTATCTGGGGGGAGAAGGCGTAGCATGACCCATCAAGGACGAAGAAGAAGAGCTAGGAACATGGTCCATTAAAGATGGAGGTTCAACTGGATTAGGAGTAGGCTGAGGATGCTGAGGATGGCAAAACTAGTGCAAGGGGAAAATGTATAATCTCAACAAAGGAGCTGGAAGGAAACTCCGGCGAAGAGGAGACTACAGGTGGAGCCGAAGGAGAAGAAGTGAAGAAGGTGGAGGTGGAAACGAAACAGAAGTGGAAAACTGAGGGTCAGGGAAAAATAAGAAATGAGATCAACAAGATAATCTAAACTGACAGTAGGGGAACGAGGGTAGTAAGGTCAGGACTCATCGAAGATGACATCCCGAGAGATCCTCATGCAGCGAGCAACAGGGCATAGCAGCGATAACCCTTATGCTCAAGACTGTAACCAAGAAACACACACTAAACTGACGGAGCAGTCAACTTGGTGCGCTCAGGAGGTGGAAGAACGACAAAACAAATACAACCGAAACAACAAAGATGACTGTACTTTGGAGCCCGATCGTAGAGATGCTCGACAGGAGTGAAGCTCTGAAGAGCAGTGAAAGACTGCATGTTGATGAGGAAAGCAATAGTGAAGACAGCCTCAGCCCAAAAATAAGGTGGAACAAAAGTTTTTTTTTGTGCGCTTGATACTGTAATAATAGCTGTTTTTAGCTTCTCCTCAACACGTGCAGTTGCCCTACCACCTGCACCACGCTCTCTTGGCTGCCCCTTGCACCTGGAGTGATGGACCAGCTGGTTAACATGTAAATCTGCCAGGACCCCTGATATATGAATTAGACATTAACTTTTGTAAAGAAGGATAACCGTGTAATGTGAATGGAAAAATTTCATGTACTTGAATTACAAAATAACAATCTGCAGTAATCTGTTTGATTTTGCACGACATGTCTGAAGAGGAACGTTTGGCAGTAAACGCAGTAACCATTCTTGGTGCAGGTCACTGCAATACCTTATCCACCGTACAAATTGTTACACATAATTGATATCACCTCACTCTATTTTGCAGGCTCAAACAGTGTTTGGAGCACTTCATGCTTTGGAGGTAACTTCACATGATTTATCCACTTAAAGTGATACCTATGCATGACCATAATAAAAGTCAGACAACATTATTACTTCCAGATAATCTGACAACAACTTTTGTATCGCTGCAGACATTTAGCCAACTGTGTGACTTTGATTTCAGTTTGAGGCTAATTGAACTTCATTCAGCTCCTTGGACCATCCTGGACATGCCGAGATTTCCTTATCGAGGGCTTCTAATTGGTAAGATATAGTCTGAAGTTTGCATTCATTTTATTAACAGTAATTGTATTCAGGGTAATATAGCTTCTAAAGCGTACTCTTAGAGCTAATTCCAGATCGTCAATGTAGCTCCATTTCTGTTGGTTCAAACATCAACTATTTCTTTCTGCTCTTATAGAAATCACCTATATAGTGTACCCCAGAAAATAAAGGGATATGGCTAGAACATGACAGGTCACTTGAATAGCTTCGCCACCAAGTTGCTATTGCATAGACAGTATAAAGAAGACCAACTGAGACACACTACAGTATACAGTAAAGCTATACAAAACACACTCAATAATTGACCATTTCATAAGTCTGAAAACTAAAAGAGCTTTTTCACCTCTTGAATTTATACGTAAAAATATCATTCCATCACCATAATCTATTTTCTATTTGTTCACATAATTCAGTGTATACATTATATTGTCTTGTCAACCACCATTACAAATAATTCCAAGATTAATTAGCACATGCTTTACGCTTTATATATTTGATATGCTTATGTGCATAATGCATCTAAGAACCTCGTGTACTTTTCATGTAAAAATTATGATCTGATAGCTCATTTGTTGTTCTCACACTGTTTGAAGAGATGTATGGATATTAACTTGTGCATTGTATGCTGCAGATACATCAAGGCATTATCTTCCTGTCCCAGTAATAAAAAGTGTAATTGATTCCATGACCTACAGTAAGCTGGTAGGTCTGACCTTTCCACATGCGAACCAAGTTCCTTAATCCTAAGTGCTACTTCTTTCCTTTGTTGTATGTTCCTTAAATTAGTTTTAGTTACATCATATGATCTGTTTACTCTATCATCACACAGAACGTTCTTCATTGGCATATCGTGGACGAGCAGTCATTTCCTATAGAAATACCTTCGTACCCTAAATTATGGAATGGTGCATATTCTTATTCAGAGAGATATACAATGGATGATGCTATCGACATTGTACAGTGAGTTTTGCTTTTGTGATCATACTGGAACTATTTCCCTTCAGTTATTGTTTGACACCTACCATTATCTAGAGTACCAAAAGCAAAGAGTATTGAATGAAAAAAACTAAGAGTATGCCGGCAAAACCATTCAAAATAACTTCTAATGAAGAATGCAAAGGAAACTCAACAGAAAATAAGCATCAAATCTCTAAATGTCAACCATCCTTTGCTGAGAGTTTCATTTCGTTTAAATAAGAAAAACCCATTCGAATTTCGTTTAAATTTTCTTAAAAATCAACCGAAATTTGAAATTTTTAAATTTGCAAACTCCGGAAAAACCGGCCGGGATTTCTATCCCTGGCTGAGACTGATGTGCTCAACAGTAGATATCAGTATACAATTTAGCTATGTTGCTCGATCTACCCAAGTTAAGATGACTTATCAAGAATTTGCAGGTATGCTGAAAAACGAGGTGTGAACATCTTGGCTGAGATTGATGTCCCTGGCCATGCTCGCTCATGGTAAGACATTTAATTCTGTGAATGCTGTTCTTCTCTAGAATATGCTCCATGAGCTTCAAGTTTTACTGATAAAAAGTGAAATCCTTTGTTTTTGTTGTACTGTGTACTCACAGTATATTATTTGAATCCATGGTCCCAAAAAAATATTTGAATCCAGAAAGTACAATTTAATCCCAAAAAAAATATTTGATTCCAGAAAGTACAATTTAACTTACATATAAATAAGATAAATAGATATAAAAATAGGCATACCTAAAAGGAGTAAAATTTGGTGCATTTGTCTTGTTTCAGGGGTGTTGGATATCCATCATTGTGGCCATCAGCTAGCTGTAAAGAACCGCTTGATGTCAGCAGCGACTTCACATTCCAAGTAATCAACGGAATTCTTTCAGGTAATACACTGTTTATCAACAGAAATCATGTTAGATTTATACCTATTATACACCTTCATTGAAAGAAAAATAGAGAAGATTTTAGCAGTTTATAATAAATTTAGCAACAAAAAATGGTAGATTGGCCTGAATAATAATGAAGACATTGGGAGAAAAAAAATGATATCATATAATAGTGACATTATTTTTTGTTATTCGTTCAGATTTTAGCAAGGTTTTTAAGTTCAAGTTTGTCCATTTGGGAGGTGATGAAGTCAATACAAGTAAGTTTGCAAAAGTCTGTACTCTACCGAGCAGCAAATCTACACATGTTGGAATCTATCCAATATTTATTCTTTAATATGAATTTCAGGTTGCTGGACAACCACACCACGCATTAAAGCATGGTATGTACTCATCTATACTAAGAGAAAATAAGAAACTGTGATATCTTGATTTGTGCCTTTGATAATCCTTTTTTTATTGTAATCAGTACAGAGTGCCACTTATATCAGTTACCTAATCCAACCGGAAATCTTTCTCCTGGTGTGCAGGTTGATTCAACATGGTATGAATGAATCTGACGCCTACAGATATTTTGTACTGAAAACTCAAAAGATAGCAATATCGCATGGCTACGACATTATTAACTGGTACGGTGACTTGTATGAATAGATTTTGCATATCCAAATCTTTCAAATAGCTGTTGACAAACACTTTCTCATGCTTGTAGGGAAGAAACATTTAACAACTTTGGAGACAAGTTGGACCGCAAAACTGTGGTGCATAACTGGTATTTCCTAATTGCCTCTTGGCGCCACTATATAAGACATTTATCAACATCCTTGTTAGAAAAAATAATAACACAAAGTCATGCACTCGAGCCCAAGTTCTACAGTCAAATCTATTACAACAGATAATTCAGACATTATCAGGAAAATCTAACATAATATTCTCAGTTGAACTCACAGTATGTGTAGTTTATTAGACACACGAGTGCACGCCCGTTCATAAAGAAAAACAACTAACAGTAATCTCTGTCTTGAGTACTGCCCAGCATGTAATGTAAATAGAGGAAAAGTTTCATACTTCAAACATAAAAAAATATTAGAGTAACGAGATTGCAGATGTTCATTGAAAAAGGGTAACGGGATTACAGGAACAGATTCAGTAACATTTCATATTGCCGTTTCTCCTCCTAATTAAGAGGTAGAACCAGATCATCTGCTTGTGCAGCTATCGGAAATTAACAACTGGTAGTTTTTTTTTTCATAATAAATTAACAGGCTTGGAGGCGGAGTTGCAGAGAAAGTGGTTTCTGCTGGTCTGAGATGCATTGTAAGCAACCAGGACAAGTGGTACCTAGATCACTTGGATGCTACATGGGAGGGATTTTATCTGAATGAACCACTGACAAACATCTACAACCCGGAACAGCAGAAGTTGGTTCTTGGTGGTGAGGTATGCATGTGGGGTGAACACATAGATGCGTCCGACATTCAGCAAACCATTTGGCCGCGTGCTGCAGCAGCTGCAGGTATAATCAGCTGAATAACTTTTTGACCTTTTAATTATATCTAAAGTTTACGCATTTAGCAGATCCATATTCTTATACCATATTAAGAAACTAGTTACAAGGAAATGTCCTCTATATGTTCTTTCCACGAGTTATCTCGCAACACAATACTATATAACTTGATGTAGTATTCCGGTTGATCATCTTAAGTTCACAAGGGCAGTAATGTCTACACCTAGGTGATAGATCATAGATGTCTGCATCGAAAACTTTGAGCGTGTAATCGATCCTTCTGTCAGAACAGGGATCTTTCAGACAAACCATGTCTTAAAGAACAGGGATGCTTCTGTCAGAACAGAGCCGAAGAGGCTTAGTTTCTCTAACTTGTTGTGTTCAGTTTGTAAGTAATCATAAGAACGGAACTGATATGTGGTCTTATCTTCTGAAAATATTTGTTGAGCATGCTAGTTAATATTGTCAAATATAGCAATAAATGCTCGAAAGACACCTCTCTGTCAAGTTGCTTTGACTCACCAATTCACTTGTTAATCTGTAGAGCGACTGTGGACTCCCATTGAGAAGGTTGCAGTTGCAGCGAACATAAAAACGGTCACTGCAAGATTGGCACGCTTCAGGTGTTTGCTGAATCAAAGAGGGGTTGCTGCTGCACCGCTAGCTGGCTATGGCCGCTCAGCGCCATCAGAACCAGGTTCCTGTATAAGGCAGTAGGATATTCGTAATAGGTAAATATTATTGATACAGGAATAAACATCAATTCAGGCATCCTTTTTACCGCCTTGGGCGATTAAGGAAAAGCTCGTATCAGTATAAGTCGGGGAGTTCTGTGGTGCAAGCGAGGAGTTTTGCTGTCCACAATTATGTATTTTATTCATTATTGAAACATGAGGTTACATAAATCTCATGGGCTACATAAGCTACATGAGTCACAGGGGCCCAGACAGATCGAGAAAATGTACAAGACTCTTAACATCCTCCTTCAAATTTAAGGTGGATTAGGAGAATCTGATGTACTAAGTTTGAGTAGATAAAACCGATGTTATTCTCGAGTCTGGGCTTTAGTAAAAAATCTGCAACTTGAAATTCTGAGGGTACATAATGGAGGTTGATGGTCGACTGTTGACAATGAGACCGTGTGAACGATGCATCAACATCAATGTGCTTTGTCAACCCATGCTTGACTAGATCACTAGCAATCCGAAAGACACTTGTATTGTCACAAAATAAAAGTGTAAAATTATCACAAAAAAATCAACAAGATTAGCAAAAATCCATTGAAGCCAAACAACCTCTGAGGTGGTAGCTGCAAAGGAAGTTCAGCCTCTGCATTAGAGCGTGACACCACAGTCTGCTTCTTAGACTTCTAGGCAATGAGTGAAATACAAAAAGAGATGTAGTAGCTAGTGATAGATCGGTGATCACTAGGATCACTCGCCCAAGTGTAGTCAGAGTAAGCATGGAGCTAGAGCTGATTTGAACTAGCATAGAACAGATGTCTAGACGCAGTTCCCCTCAAGTATCTCAGCACATGAAGAATATGTCCATAGTAGACTGAGGTGAGAGTACTGACAAACTGGCTAAGCATATGAACAACACGAGCAATGTCTGTCCTGTCGACAGTGAGATAAACAAGACTCCCAACGAGCTGACGATAGTAGAAATGATCTGTTGGTGGTACACCATCTGTAGGTCAAAACTGCAAGTACAACTCCATAGGTGTGGCAGCATTGCGAGTATCAGTCATACCGGAGCGAGCAATCATATCATGAACATAGCGACTCTGAGAGAGGTAGTAACCATCACCATCAAAATGCACCACAATCCCTAAAAAAATAACTCAATAGTCCCAAATCGGATATCATAAAGTGTTCACTCAATTTTTTCTTCACAAAAGCCACATAGTCCATATTATCTCTATGATCAGCATATCATCTACATATAGTAGAAACAAAGTACGAGCTCACTAAGAAGTGAATAAATAAGGCATTGTCATGCTCACTTGGAATAAAACCAGCCGCTCGAATCACAGAACTGAAGCGCTGAAACCAAACACGAGGAGCTTGCTTGAGACTATATAAAGCATGCCTAAGATGACAGACATAGCCTTTAGGAGCCTCAACACTTGGGATGACTGCATATAGATCTCCTTATGTAGATCACTGTGGATATCATGAGGATATGTACATGATCTCAGGATGATGAGTCAATTGGCAATGGCGTTGTTGGTTTGCAAAATCTCGCGTTTTCGGGTTTGCTCCAATCTTTGTCGAGCCACAAAGTGGTCTGGCCGGTTGTCTTGGGCGGTCAGACCGCCCGTGGAGGAGTCCGACCGGCCATGGTGGCCGGTCCGACCGCCGCTTTGAAAGTTGGGTTTTTGAGTGGGCCAAAATAGGTTGTGTAGGCAAGTGAGGAGTCTCACGGATGTGGTCCCATCATTTTGGAGCTCCAGTCAAAAGTTCTATTCGTTTGAAATTTCCAGAAGGTTTCGGAATTTCTCGCTTGAATTTTGGCTAAGTCCTTTGGACCGGTCCGACCGCTGTTGTGGGAGCGGTCCGACCGGCATGAAATCGGTCGGACCGCCCATGAAATGATCAGACCGGCGATCACTGGAGGTGAGCCAAGTGTTGCATTGAGTTGGTTTCAAGTGTGTTTTATATGAACTTCAATGCTTTATTGTTGTATATCGCATTGGGAGGCGGCGTGGGTCAAGTTGTGAAGAACTTGTTCCGAAGCGATTTGTTTGTCTATTCTTTGTGCGGTGGCTTGCAGTCAACGGCGTCAGCGGTGAGTGGATCGGGACTACGCTTGGAGAGCCGAGGTCCGAGCGATCGGGGATCCGGGTGAGGTTGTGTGACTCAAGCATAGTGCGAGAATGGACAAGATGGATCGAGCGGTGGTTGAAGCATTTGGTTGGATCGGTGGTGCGGATATCGGTGCGAGTCTCTGGGAGGTTCCGATGGGATTCGGACAAGAGAGGCTTGGCGTCGATGAGAACCGCTGATCAACCTACACGTGGTGAAGTAGGCGATTGCTTCAAGAGTTATTTGTGTGTGGGTCCCATGTGTAAGAGACCCAAAAAGGGAAACCCTAGCTCTCTAGTATAAATAGGAAGGGGAGAGGTGGAAAACCTAAGCAAGCATTCATTTAGCCCCCTTCTTCCTTTTTCTAGGGTTTGGAGGAGAGGAGAGGAGAACTAGGGTTTGGAGTGTGCTCCTTGTTGAGCTCTTGCCCTCCTTGGTGGAGAGGCTTTGTAAGCATCTATTGTGAGTGAACAATCTTGTGATGCTTAATTGAAAGATCAATTGCTCCCTTTGTGTTCTTCTCTCTTTTGGATGTTTTTGGTGCTTCCTTGATTCAAAGGTTCATACTTGGTCTCTTGGCCTACTTTATCTTGCTTTGATGTGTGGGATTACTCCTAGAGTAATCTAGATCATCAAACCCCCACAAGCAAGTCTTGAATCAAAGTTTTTCATATTTCTAGTGTTTGTGCACTTCTTGGTTAAATCCTTGAGAGATCGATTCTGCGAAGTGGATCTGAAGGATCGTCGCTAGAAATAGGTCTCCAATATCATTAGGGAGGTGTGCTCGAAATTTGATCAAGTTTCATTGGTTGAATCAAAAGTTGGATCAAATTTCGTTTTGGATTTGGGTTCATTTTTCGATTCGATCGAACCGGTCGGCCGGTATTTGAGCGGCGGTCCGACCGCCGTATATTCGAACATTGTCTTGCCGGGTCGAACCGCTGTCCACCGGTCCGACCGCCAGTTAGTTGCCGGTCAGACCGCTGGTAGAACTTCGGTCCGGCCGCCCGTGGTAGCCGGTCTGACCGCCTGTGCCCAGATCAACCATTTGAGTTTAAGTCTCCACATTTGTGTCGTGTGGTTGTTGGGGTTATCGAATTGAGACAAGGTTTCATTGTGTGCTTATCGATCTTCTTAGCTTTCATAGCTAAAGGAGTAAAGTTCGTGTTGGTTTTGATTTAGGCGAGAAAGTTTGGAAAGCGCCTATTCACCCCCCCTAGTCGCCTTTCCGGTCCTACAAGTGGTCCGTCGTGCGAGGAAGGAGGACAAGTGGCTTGTTGACTCCGGGTGTTCTCGACATATGACCAGGAGATTCTAGATGGTTCTCCTCCTCACACGTGCATCCGCAATGAATTGATTACATTTGGGGATGCCTCATTGGGACCGTGGATTGCAAAGGGCACTTGTGCGGCGTCAACGACAAGTTCATGCTAAAAGACGTCGCTTTGGTAAGTGGTGAGGTATAATCTTCTATCTGCTTCTCACCGCTTGATGAGGGTCTAGAAGTGAGGTTTAAGAGAGGTGAGTGTAGAGTTCTAGATTCCTCGGGTGAGCTTGTTTTTGAGATCTCAGTTTGAGAAGATCTTCGTGTAAATTTGAGATTTTTCTTGTTTCCAGTCCTAGGTGTCCGTAGCCTCGATTCTCATGACCTTGTTTTGTGGCATCGTAGACTTGGGCATATAGGTTTTGATCATTTGTCTAGAGTCGGTTGCAAGGACTTGATTAGAGGTTTGCCTAGGTGAAGGTGTCGGAGATCTTGTGTGCTCACCTCTGTAGACATGGTAAGATGGTGTCCGCTTCCCACCCACCTCTTACTTTGGTAATGGTGATGGACTGGGACACTTCTTCACTTAGATCTGATTGGTCCTTCTAGAGTTCATCGGTGGTGGGAAATGGTATGTCTTGGTGGTTGTGGATGATTACTCCGGTATTCATGGGTTTATTTTCTTGCTTCTAAGGACGAAGCATTTGGATTCTTTAAAGATTTGGTCCTTAGAATTCTTTGTTGATATACCGAGCTTTGAGAGCCATTATGAGTGATAATGGGACGAGTTCAAGAATTCTTCTTTTTCTACCTTACTACCGATAGGGAATTGAGCATCGTTTTCTTCTCCTAGAGTTCCTCGTGAGAATGGTGTTGTAGAAAGGAAGAACAGAACCCTTGTAGAGATGGCTCGGACCATGCTAGATGAGCATTCTACTCCTAGGAGATTTTAATGAGGCGATCTCACCGCTTGTTATATCTCCAATACGGTTTTCTTGAGATCGTGGTTGGGAAGACTTCTTATGAGCTTAGATTTGGTCATTCTCCCAAGGTCTCTCATTTCAAGATTTTTGGTTGCAAGTGCTTCATTCTTAAACATGGCAATCTTGATAAATTTGAGTCTAGATGTTTTGATGGCATATTTCTTGGATATCCTGCTCATTCTCGTGGCTATCGTGTTTTTAATGTTGATACTAACAAAATTGTTGAGACTTGAAGTCACTTTTGATGAGGCTAGTCCAGTACTAGACCCGATGCTTGTGTACAGGTTTCGAAACTCAAGAAAGCATCTTCGTCGATGATGATTACGAGGATGAAGACTCAAACCATCCTCCTGCTACCTCGAGAGGGTGGAGAGCTGCTACTACTACTTGATGTCGGTGAGCAACCGCCTCCTATCCCCACCGACGATCCGAGTGGCTCTGTTCCTACCTCCACAACTCATGGGGTAGAGGCCATACGCACCAGAGCACCTCTTCGCATTCGGCGACAACATCCTCTGAGCAGATGATTGGGGATCTTCAAGAGCGAGTCACTCGCTCTGTGTTTATTTCTCCCGATTCCCATGCACATTACGCTTTTGTCGCTTCTTTTGAACCCCGAGATATCACCCATGCTTTATCGATGCCTCTTGGGTTAATGCCATGCATGAAGAGCTTGAAAATTTTGAAAGAAACAAAGTCCGGTTTTAGTTGAGCGACCTTCCGATTCTCATGTTATTGGAACAAAATGGGTTTTTAAAAATAAGCAAAGTGAGGATGGATTGGTTGTTCGCAATAAGGCTAGACTTGTTGCTCAAGGTTATTCCCAAGTAGAGGGCTTAGACTTTGAGGAGACCTTTGCTCCAGTAGCTAGATTGGAGGCCATTCGCATTCTTTTAGCATTTGCAACATCCAAGGGTTTCAAGCTTTTTCAAATGGATGTTAAAAGTGCTTTCTTGAATGGCTTCATAGAAGAAGAGGTCTTTGTCAAGCAACCTCCTGGGTTTGAAAATCAACAATTCCCAAACCATGTTTTTAAACTCTCTAAAGCTCTGTATGGATTGAAACAAGCTCCTAGAGCTTGGTATGACAGGCTTAAGAGTTTCTTGCTTGAAAATGATTTCAAAATGGGAATGGTTGATAAAACCTTGTTCACTCTCAGGCATGGCAGTGATTTCTTGTTGGTTCAAATATATGTGGATGATATTATTTTCGGTGGTTCTTCTCATGCTTTGGTGTCTAGATTTTCAGATTCTATGAGCAGTGAATTTGAGATGAGCATGATGGGAGAATTGGCATTCTTCCTTGGTCTTCAAATCAAGCAACTGAAAGAAGGCACCTTCGTTCACCAGTGTAAGTATACAAAGGACCTTCTTCGGCGCTTCAATATGGGAAGCAGTAGGCCAATGTCTACTCCCATTGCAACAACCACCGTGCTGGACCCTGATGAGGATGGAGAGTCAGTGGATCAAAAGGAGTATCGCAGTATGATTGGCTCCCTCCTCTATCTTACAGCGTCGAGGCCGAACATACAATTAGCAGATCCATATTCTTATACCATATTAAGAAACTAGTTACAAGGAAATGTCCTCTATATGTTCTTTCCACGAGTTATCTCGCAACACAATACTAGTATTCCGGTTGATCATCTTAAGTTCACAAGGGCAGTAATGTCTACACCTAGGTGATAGATCATAGATGTTTGCATCGAAAACTTTGAGCGTGTAATCGATCCTTCTGTCAGAACAGGGATCTTTCAGGCAAACCATGTCTTAAAGAACAGGGATGCTTCTGTCAGAACAGAGCCGAAGAGGCTTAGTTTCTCTAACTTGTTGTGTTCAGTTTGTAAGTAATCATAAGAACGGAACTGATATGTGGTCTTATCTTCTGAAAATATTTGTTGAGCATGCTAGTTAATATTGTCAAATATAGCAATAAATGCTCGAAAGACACCTCTCTGTCAAGTTGCTTTGACTCACCAATTCACTTGTTAATCTGTAGAGCGACTGTGGACTCCCATTGAGAAGGTTGCAGTTGCAGCGAACATAAAAACGGTCACTGCAAGATTGGCACGCTTCAGGTGTTTGCTGAATCAAAGAGGGGTTGCCGCTGCACCGCTAGCTGGCTATGGCCGCTCAGCGCCATCAGAACCAGGTTCCTGTATAAGGCAGTAGGATATTCGTAATAGGTAAATATTATTGATACAGGAATAAACATCAATTCAGGCATCCTTTTTACCGCCTTGGGCGATTAAGGAAAAGCTCGTATCAATATAAGTCGGGGAGTTCTGTGGTGCAAGCGAGGAGTTTTGCTGTCCACAATTATGTATTTTATTCATTATTGAAACATGAGGTTACATAAATCTCATGGGCTACATAAGCTACATGAGTCACAGGGGCCCAGACAGATCGAGAAAATGTACAAGACTCTTAACATCCTCCTTCAAATTTAAGGTGGATTAGGAGAATCTGATGTACTAAGTTTGAGTAGATAAAACCGATGTTATTCTCGAGTCTGGGTTTTAGTAAAGAAATCTGCAACTTGAAATTCTGAGGGTACATAATGGAGGTTGATGGTCGACTGTTGACAATGAGACCGTGTGAACGATGCATCAACATCAATGTGCTTTGTCAACCCATGCTTGACTAGATCACTAGCAATCCGAAAAACACTTGTATTGTCACAAAACAAAAGTGTAAAATTATCACAAAAAAATCAACAAGATTAGCAAAAATCCATTGAAGCCAAACAACCTCTGAGGTGGTAGCTGCAAGGGAAGTTCAGC